>CM057341.1:188458921-189658921 GCA_030015575.1 Agapanthus africanus
AAAGAGGCCATAGGATGGCGTCGAAAAATACATTCTCCATCGTGTTTTCCGACGATCGGAATCCATCATCTTCGTCATTATCATCTAAGATGTGGATACACCAAATTTCATATGATTCTACAACTTTTTCACCGTTGATTTAGCAATGTAAAAAGTTCTATTGTCGGTAAACCGTTAATTTTGAACCCACTAATTCAACGGTGAAAAAGTTATAGAATCACATGAAATTTGGTGTATCCATATCTTAGATGATAACGACGTAGATGATGGGTGCCCATCGTCGGAAAACACGATGGAGATTGTATTTTTTCGACTCCATAGGAGGAAATCCTCTCCTATAGCATCTTTTCTCCATTATTCTCATATATTTTTCGATTCCATAGGAGGAAATTCCCTCCTATGGCATCTTTTTCTCCATTATTCTCATATAATTTCTCCATTATTCTCATATATTTTTTCGATTCCATAGGAGGAAATTCCCTCCGATGGCATCTTTTCTTTATTATTCTCATATATATATATATATATATATATATATTTCAAGCTCAATTTTATCTGCTCAATTTTATCTTTATGGAAAAAAATGTAGGAAAGACTCTCACTTTTTAGACATCTAACGGAAAATTATGTAAAAATTATGTAAAGAACCCTCATTTCCGCAATTCGGTACGGTGGTAAAATTTCGTAAATAATCTCCAATAACACGGTTTAACTTCGTCATGCAAAATTTTTAGTTTGTGACAACTGTCTTATTCCAACTATATTGTGAAATTATCGCTTAATTCACTGTTCATTTTTCTTTCAAACGTACGGTTGGAAACTTCGGTTTTTCATGCTTTTATAGGCATCTAGCGGATGACTATTGGAATACCCTCATTTTCAAAAAAAATTATAGTTGCAGACTTTCTTAAACAAACTTCAATAATACACTTTGACTTCATCATGAAAATTACATTTTAACTTCATCGAAATTTTTTAATCTGCGGCAACCATCTTATTGCAACTATATTGGGAAAATCAACATTTAATGCAGTGTTCATTTTGCTTTCAAATGTACAGATGGAAACTTCGATTTTTCACTCTTTTTGGTATCTGGCGGATAGTAATATGTAAGACCGTCATTTTCAAAATTCAATCATGGTTGCAAAATACCGTCGCGGTTGCAAAATTTCGTAAACAAAATCCAATAATACACTTTAACTTTCTCCTGCAAACGTTTTAACTTACGACAACCATCTTACTGCAGCTGTATTGGAAAATCGTTGTTTAATACATTGTTTATTTTGTTTTCAGTATATAGATGTAAACTCCAGTGCCCTTGCGTTTGCACAGGGGTTCTTTCTAGTTATAAGATAAAAAGAAAAAGAAAATATAAAAAAAGTTGCCAAAAAAAGGTAACCACTTACCACAACTCTAAACAAATAAATAAAAAATTAAATAAATAGACCTGACGTGTCTTTAGGAATTGATATTTTCCTACAAAATAGCTTGAAATTGGAATTCTCAAAAAAGGTTGACGTGTTTGCTGATATCGATTCTCTACTTTTTTTTTGTCTCTTTAATTTCTCAAACAAATAGAGAAATAAGAATTTCTTTCTTCACACCATATGAACATATGAACAGTGTCTTGTCTCCTCTATTTCCATATTAGGAAAATTTCTATTTCTACTAATAAGCAACGCCTAAAACGAAAAGACTATGTGCTTGATGGAGGTGGAAATCTCCCTCAGATGTTGTTCTCCGTCGATCTTGCTGCAAGCGTTCTTGAACGGTTGAGATTGAGAGTGAAAATTGAACGTGTGGATCTCAATGGGTTGTAGTTGACGCCCAGCTACCTGCAAGGGAAGTCCCGATGTGGGTGATCACCGTAGAACCCTCCGACGATCAAGTAAGTACCGAGATATAAAGGCAGGTTAGCGGCGTATTGGAATCGATTTTAACTTACCTGAATCGTTTGGAAGAGGGGGTTTATATAGCGGTGGCGTGGGAGCGATCCGGTGCGGGGTTCCCGCCATCCGTTACACTCTTATGGCACGTTCGCGTTGATGGCGGGATATGCCCATTAATAGCGAGATACGCTTGTTAACGGAGAAACGTGGCAACGTGGGATGCGGGACGTGGAGCGGTGGAAATCTCGTTTTGCCGAGATACGTGGAGCCGTTACGGGGGAGCTTAGGCTCCATGCTCCGGGTTTGACAGGGAGGCCAAGGAGTCTCAGCTCGGTAGATAGCTCGGAGTCGAGCGAGGGAGCCGATGAGTCTCAGCTCGGTAGATAGCTCGGAGTTGAGCGAGGATGCCGAGGAGTCTCGGCTGGCTGAGCGCATATAGGGGTACTCCGAGGAGGCTTTTCAAAGGTCGGGTACCACCTTGTCACGGGGTCCCGAGGAAGACGTGTAATATGTCACACCGATTCCCCGTCGTAGCCTCCAGGGGTCCAGAGGATATGCGCTGACGACACGTCATCTCCCACGTGTCGCAATATGGGGTGTTCCTGTTCATGAGCCTCATCATCAGCCCCTCACTCTCTCCCTGATCTATTTATGGGTCAGGGTCGAGAGTGGTAAGCCTGACTTTCTATGATTTAGCCGAAGATCTCCCAGTGATGGGCTGCCCGACGACGGCGTGACGTTGGCGGTATCTCCTCTTAGGTCGCTGGATCCACGTGGCAGCTTACGAAGCGTCTCAGTTTCTGCGCGTATCTTTGGTGATGTCAGCGGATCAGCGAAATGATTGCCTTTTTAAAAAGGGAGCGCCGTTTCGTTCACCCGCCAATTGGATTACGTGCCGTGCGTCCGCCGTTGGGTAGCGGGGTCATGAGGTATTGTCACCGAAACCTTCCATGAGGAGACGTGTCCAATGGACGGTCGTCATATGGAGTCCCGATATCTATTAGGCGCGGAGCTTCGTTTTGGCGGGAACCGAATTGGGCCGTTGGATGCCTTCTTGTGGAGTGTATAAATAGAAGGGGCTCTCCTATGGCCGACACTTTGCCCTAGTCGATTCTCATTGCTTGAAAATTGATCGGCGCCCCTCTGCTTAGGTCGGAACTTCAACCAAAATTTTCCTCGGCAAGTCCTTTCTTGAATCAGGTTAGATGTCTTCTTCTGAAATATCTGTTAACGTAGTAGGGATCGGTCAGGCGATGGGGCTTCAGTTTCTGAAGTCGAGTCCAGTGGGTCTTCTTCCTCGGCTTTCGATAGCCGACAGAGTTCATCTTCTTCTTCTTCATCTTCTGAGGGGGGTGTCTCCCTTGTCTCGCGTCGTCGGGGGGCGACAAGGGCCCCCAAGGTGCGCATCGGGAACATCCGCGATACGCCTTCGGTCTTGAACCGTCTGGATGAGCTTTCTGACATCTGGGTTCGATTCCATATCCCCTCCGGCTATTCACTTCGTTTGGCCAGGGAGGGTGAATGGGTAGACCAGGTATAGGGTAAAGAGATTGCTCTGTACCTGGAAGCATTCCGGGCAGAGATGCGTATGCCCTTCCCGCCTGAAGTTTGTGCCGTGCTCAATTGTTTACACCTTGCCCCAGGCCAGCTAGCGCCGAATTCATGGAGATTCCTCCTCGGATTTCTGGTCCGGCTGAAGATTGATCGTATCCCCTTTGATTTGAGCATCATTTTTTCCTTCCTTTGTTATAAAAACCACCCCGGTACCAGTAAGGAAGAACCGAGCTAGGTGTATTGTTGGGGTAAAAATTTACACCTCGGTTGACCAAGTCAAAGTCAAGGTCAACCCCAAGCCAGGTGGGCCCAAGCCCTGGTCGAGCGAGCCCATGCCCAAGCCGAGCCCGCGGCCAAGCCTCCCCATGCCAACAACAAAATCATGTAATAAATAATTTTTATGTAATCTTTTATGCATGAATGTAAGCAAAATGGGCATAAAGCCAAATTTTTGTAAGCCCATGGCTTATATGCAAAAAAGAAATGGCACATGAGCCATGGGATTGGCAAAATGCCATTTTGAAAAGCCCAAGAGGCTATGTGTAAACATGTAAGCCTATATAAGGCAACATGATGATGAATAAAGTAACAACTTTTCATTCTCTCAAAAACTTAGGGTTTGTGCCTCTTTTCCCTTTCTGAAGGTTTCAAACCTTCTTCTTTCTTTTGTGAATTAAATCAAGAGTTTTACTCTCCCTTTTCCAAAACTAAATAGTTTTTCACCACAAAACCAACAAAGGGGAACTTGGATCTGTCATTAAATCTCAAAAAGAAGAGATTTTTAGATCTCACATCTCTTGATCCAGCCACAGAGGAGGAAGAAGAAGAACCCATTTCCTCAACTAAAACATTTTTAGGAGTTTAACTCCACTCTAAACCCTAATTCTGGGACTAAAAGTCCCTTTTTCTCGCCAGCGGCCTGCGCTCGAGCGCAAAGCGCCCACGTGTCGACACGTGGCGCGCTTGCGCCTAAGCGCACAGCGCTCCAGGCGCTGGCCCCACGCATCCCTTGGATTCCTTTTCCCCCTCTTTTATTTATATATACATATATATATACATATGTATACATATGTACACACACATATACTCCACGACATTGTCCCTGTTAGAAAAAAATTTCTAACGGGGCGCTGCCCCGCACCCCGCAAGGGGGCTGCTAGCCCCCTTGACCTCCAGCCCGCTATCCGGGTAGCGGGACCCCTATAAAAACTCTGCGGGGCCCCCGATATATCCAAAACCCCTTCAAAACACAACACTGCACATTGAGTTCGCATGACCAGTTTAACCCGTCAATCGGAGGTTCCCTCGCTCCAAAGGCGAGGGGTAATTAACGGCAGCTTAGTCCGCGGCTGCCGGAGATTCGGATCCCCACAATCATTAAACCCCCGCCTACCCTAGGCAGGGGGAATCTGTAATGCGCCTGACAAGCGCGCGCGTATTCCCATCTCAATGGGGTGACGAAAAACACCCTACAGATTCTAGCACGCCCGGTGGGACCTATCTCTCCTCCCATATTTCGGGTTAAGCATTCATGCGAACTCAATCAATATACATATCGATATTTATACTAAAATAATGCCCCTTCATGCAGGTTTTCAAGCAATCACCTTTCAACAATGTCTCCGAAGATGAACTCAGCTCCCAACTTCTACACGATGAAGATGGACGCCAGGACGGTCCTTCCGGCCAGTCTCGGGCGACAATGGGAAGAGACGCTGCTACCATTCAGCTCTATCATGTTTGTCTCGGTTAATGCCATCCCTGCACCTCAAGGCCCGGTGACAGAAAAACTGGTCTCGAAGGGCAAGAGGCCAAATATGGTGGTCTCGAAGGCGCCCCAACTCAAACGCAAGTCGGTGTTCGAACGACTCTCCTTGGCCCCAGCTGGGGGCAAGGCCATCAACACCAACAAAGCAACAAGGTGTCTCGAGCAATCTCCGGTGGTTCCCCTAACAACTGCTCGATCGGGTGTCTTCTCTAAGCTTCCCGCTAATCGACTCACGGTGGCTTCCCAGGAAATGGATGCTCGCCGAGCCCTTAAAATTGAGAAGCGAAGGCAGAAAAGGCTCAGGTACAGAGCCAACAAAAGGGCCAGGGCTCCTGCTAGGCTGAACCTCATGAGGTTCAAAGAACAGGGTTACCCCGCCGAAGATGAGGAAATGGCTAGATATGTGGTCCACACTGTCTACACGGTGGGCACGCGCAGCAAAGGCAAGGACGGGGCCACCGAATCTCAAATCCAATCTGGCTTGAATGTGGTTTCCGCTTCCCAAGAACAGCCACCTCCGCAGGATGATGAAAACCCTCTCGATGAGGATGACAGGCAGAAAGACCCCTCAGTCCATGTAGAGTCAAGCTCGGACAGCGAGGAAGAACAGACTTTTCGCCCCAGGACCGCGGAGCAAGAGATGCTTCAAGAGCTCCAAAAGCAGCTCAGGAACAAAGACAAGGAGATGGCCAAGCTCTACTCAAAAATTGACGACTTGACAAACGTCATCTTACAGCTCACGGCCCAACTTGCCCCTCAGCCGCCCAATCAGGCTCTAGGCTCTCATGAACCGGGAAACGATGCCCCGAAACAGCCGACGCCCGTTCCCTCAAATCCAAAAGTGGGCGCACCGCATGAAAATCAGTCGCATCCTATCTCGGGAAATGTCTTGGCTACCGATGATAGTAGCCCGCTAACTCAAGATCAAATCATGGATTTGGTTTCCAGCAAAGTCAAAACATTGGTGGCCGAAGCCGAAGCGCAAAATGATATCAGCAATAGTGGGAGGCCATATCCTGCTCAGTATGATCTGGTAGAATTTCCTAGCGGCTATGTCATCCCTAAATTCGGAAGATTCGATGGGACGGGAAATGTGAATCAGCACATCGCCCACTTTAAAGCCTCATGCGGGAATACTGGGGGCAATGATGTGCTTCTCCTCCGCCAGTTCGTTAATAGCTTGACCGATGTTGCTTTCGACTGGTACATGAGTATACCGGATGGCTCGGTCACAACTTTCGTCCAAATGGAGGTTCATGAGCGTCAGTGATAAGATCACCATTGCCGAGCTCGTAAGGACCAAACCCAAGAACAACGAAAGCAGCACGGATTTTATAACCCGATGGCGCAATCTCTCCGTCAAATATGAACCGCCGATAGAGCAGGACCAATCTGTCAGTCTCCTTGTCGGAAATCTCAACAACTGGATGGCCCCGTTTCTATGTACCGCGGGTCTCAAAACATTCCAAGAGCTGACCAAAAAGGTCCAAACGTTGGAACGCTCAAAGCCCGAGTCCGCTCAGGATCTTCAGTTCACAAACAGACCGAAACCTTGGAGGGACGACAACCGAAAAGGCGGAAGTTCTAACAGCACCGATTCTCTAAATAAGCAGAGAGCGGGCGGAGCAAAAACTGACCAGTCTCGAGAGCCAACTTTGGAGGAAAGAAGAAATAAGGTCTACTCATTCCGAAGGGACAAGGTCCACAAAATTTTTAAAGATGCTCTGAAGAATGGCCTGCGGCTACCAGAACCAAAAAGGCTAAGTGAAGCGAACATGACTGATCATCCTAACTTTTGCCCATACCACCGAGTGCTGGGGCACACTATTGAAAACTGTTGCATCTTTAAGGATTGGGTCGAGAAACAATATAAGGCGGGAGAAATATCACTGTCCCCTGGCGTGTTAACAAACAATCAAGCTGCGACCACCAATTTCATACAAACAGGAGACCGGAGTCCTTCAGGGACCTGATTCTATTAGGCATCTGCCTTTCTCTGAAAACCATCGACCACCACGTCATTAAAGTGGGAACAGTCGACCACCACGTCATTAAACTGGGAACAATAGACCGCTAAGTCTTTAAACTGGGAACAGTCGACCTCTAAGTCGTTAAACTGGGAATGTAAAAATATATATATGTAAATAAACAAGAAAAAATGTGTAAATAAAAGAAAAATAAAGAAAAGCCGAAATGATAGGGCAACTCGCAATAAAAATCAGCGAGTAAAATAAAGATGAAAATAAAGCCTAAATGATGGGGCAACCGCGAATAAAAGCCGAAATGATGGGGCAATCGCGATCTTCACGATAAGAAAAGCTGAAATGATAGAGCAATCGCGGTAAAACAAAAAAAATAACAAAAACAAAAAAAACGGCGAATGATGAGTCGCTCCTGATACCATATTCTAGTGTAGCGATGCAGACGCCAATCAAAATCTAATTTCTCAAAATTCTCCCAGCCCTACGGTTAGTCCCCAAATTGACTACCGTATACAATCCACGGGCTCAAATAATTCTCATCATACCCATATCCCACCGTAATCACCAGTTACGAGGCTGGTCTCCGTCCTTGGAATTATGGTCCATTGAGAAGACCCACTCATGTGTCCTCACGATACATGAGGAGAACAAACCTTCATGGGATCCTTACGACTCACTAAGGAAAAACACACTTAGGAGTCCTCACGACTCCTAAGGAGAAAATACACCTGCGGGATCCTTACGACTCGTAGGGAGAAAATGCTTTTATGGGACCCTCACGGCCCATAAAATTGAAAAGCCTTAGGCGACAGGGACCTAAACCTGTCTCCTAAGCATCGCTCCCCAATCCCCAAGTGGCGAATGATGAGTCGCTCCTGGTACCATATTCCAGTGCAGCGATGCAGACGCCAATCAAAATCCAATTTCTCAAAATTATCCCAGCCCTACGGTTAGTCCCCAAATTGACTACCGTATACAATCCACGGGCTCAAATAATTCTCATCATACCCATATCCCACCGTAATCACCAGTTACGCGGCTGGTCTCCGCCCTTGGAATTATGGTCCATTGAGAAGACCCATCCATGTGTCCTCACGATATATGAGGAGAACAAACCTTCCTGGGATCCTTACGACTCACTAAGGAAAAACACACTTAGGATTCCTTACGACTCCTAAGGAGAAAATACACCTGCGGGATCCTTACGACTCGTAGGGAGAAAATGTTTTTATGGGACCCTCACGGCCCATAAAATTGAAAAGCCTTAGGTGATAAGGATCTAAACCTGTCTCCTAAGCCATCGCTTCCCAAATCCCAAGCGGCGAATGATGAGTCACTCCTGGTACCATATTCCAGTGTAGCGATGCAGACGCTAACAAAGTCCCGAATTTTTTTTCCGGCCCTACGGTCTGGATCATACATCCTGTAAAACCGTATACAATCCACGGGCATAAAACAATCCCAATCTCTCCCAAGTCTTACCGGTTGGACTACTTTTAAAGTCCCACCAGCACAAAAAAAAAACAAAAAAAAAGGTATGTCCACAAGCAAACGGGCACGGATGAAAACCCGAAAGGGCTCCGTGAGTAAAAACAGCAGGACTGCCGGCGAGTTCGTGAAAACCCGAAAGGGCGCGAACTCGTAAAAAAGAGATGAAATGCACTCGCAAAGTCCTCTCGACTTTGTGAGGAGAAAATTCCCGCGTGAGAGCCTTAAGACTCACAAAGGAGCAACACACTTAGGAGTCCCCACGACTCCTAAGAAGAAAATGCACCTACGGGATCCTTACGACTCGTAGGGAGAAAATGCTTTTATGGGATCCTTACGGCCCATAAAATTGAAAAGCCTTAGGTGATAGGGATTTAAACCTGTCTCCTAAGCCACCAATTCCCAAATCCTCCCGGGGCAAATGATGAGTTGCTCTTGGCATTATTCCAGTGCAGCAATGCAGATGCCAAACAAAAACCAATTCCCAAATCCTCTCGGGGCAAATGATGAGTTGCTCCTGGCATTATTCCAGTGCAGCAATGCAGATGCCAAACAAAAACCAATTCCCAAATCCTCTCGGGGCAAATGATGAGTTGCTCCTGGCATTATTCCAGTGCAGCAATGCAGATGCCAAACAAAAACCAATTCCCAAATCCTCTCGGGGCAAATGATGAGTTGCTCCTAGCATTATTCCAGTGCAGCAATGCAGATGCCAAACAGAAAAAAAAAAAACCAATTCCCAAATCCTCTCAAGATAGATGATGATTCGCTCCTGGTACCATATTCCAGTGTAGCGATGCTGATGTCAACTCAAATCAAACAGATCAAACCAATCAATTCCAACATCGACCACTGCGTCAAACAATAGACCAGCCGATACTCCGCCTCGGGGAAACGTCAAGTAGACACTCCATGCCGGGGGCACATCGACAACAGACACTCCGTCTCGGGGATACATCAACCAGCCGATACTCCACCTCGGGGAAATGTCAAGCAGACACTCCGTGCTGGGGGCACATCGACAACAGACACTCCGTCTCGGGGACACGTCAACCAGCCGATACTCCGCCTCGGGGAAACGTCAAGCAGACACTCCGTGCCGGGGGCACATCGGCAACAGACACTCCGTCTCGGGGATACGTCAACCAGCCGATACTCCGTCTCGGGGAAACGTCAAGCAGACACTCCGTGCCGGGGGCACATCAACAACAGACACTCCGTCTCGGGGACACGTCAACCAGCGACACTCTGCATCGGGGAAACGTCCAACACAGACACTCCGCATCAGGGAAACGTCCAACAACGACACTCCATAACGGGGATACGTCAAGCAGACACTCCGTCTCGGGGATACGTCAACCAGCGACACTCTGCATCGGGGAAATGTCCAACACAGACACTCTGCATCAGGGAAACGTCCAACAACGACACTCCGTAATGGGGAAACATCAAGTAGACACTCGGTCTCGGGGACACGTCAACCATCGACACTCTGCATCGGGGAAACGTCCAACACAGACACTCCGCATCAGGGAAGCGTCCAACAACGACACTCCGTCTCGGGGACACGTCAACCAGCCGATACTCCGCAACGGGGAAACGTCAAGCAGACACTCCGTCTCGGGGACACGTCAACCAGCCGATACTCCGCCTCGGGGAAACGTCAAGCAGACACTCCGTGCCGGGGGCACATCGACAACAGACACTCCGTCTCGGGGAAACGTCGACCAGCGATACTCCGTGCCGGGGGCACGTCTACTAAATCACTCCGGGCCAGGGAAACGTCTACCACGGACACTCCGTCTCGGAGACGCGTCAAGCGTCGACCGTCCATGTCGTAAAAAGGGCAGTGCATCCCAAAAAGTGGGGACCAAAGCAAGTCGCCTCCATGTAAAAGAAGATCCATCAATTTCATACACACGACCTACATATGCTGTGTGCATTTATTGATGGGGGGCAATTTTTCGGGGTAAAAATTTACACCCCGGTTGACCAAGTCAAAGTCAATGTCAACCCCAAGCCAGGTGGGCCCAAGCCCGGGTCGAGCGGGCCCATGCCCGAGCCGAGCCCGCGGCCAAGCCTCCCCATGCCAACAACAAAATCATGTAATAAATAATTTTTATGTAATCTTTTATGCATGAATGTAAGCAAAATGGGCATAAAGCCAAATTTTTGTAAGCCCATGGCTTATGTGCAAAAAAGAAATGACACATGAGCCATGGGATAGGCAAAATGCCATTTTGAAAAGCCCAAGGGGCTATGTGTAAACATGTAAGCCTATATAAGGCAACATGATGATGAATAAAGTAACAACTTTTCATTCTCTCAAAAACTTAGGGTTTGTGCCTCTTTTCCCTTTCTCAAGGTTTCAAACCTTCTTCTTTTTTTTTGTGAATTAAATCAAGAGTTTTACTTTCCCTTTTCCAAAACTAAATAGTTTTTCACCACAAAACCAATAAAGGGGAACTTGGATCTGTCATTAGATCTCAAAAAGAAGAGATTTTTAGATCTCACATCTCTTGATCCAGCCAACAGAGGAGGAAGAAGAAGAACCCATTTCCTCAACCAAAACATTTTTAGGAGTTTAACTCCACTCTAAACCCTAATTTTGGGACTAAAAGCCCCTTTTTCTCGCCAGCGCCCTGCGCTCGAGCGCAAAGCGCCCACGTGCCGACACATGGCGCGCTTGCGCTCCAGCGCCCAGCGCTTGAGCGCAAAGCGCCCACGTGCCGACACGTGGCGCGCTTGCGCCCAATGCTCGAGCGCAAAGCGCCCACGTGCCGACACGTGGCGCGCTTGCGCCTAAGCGCACGGCGCTCGAGTGCACAGCGCTCCAGGCGCTGGCCCCACGCATCCCTTGGATACCTTTTCCCCCTCTTTTTTTTATATATATACATATATATATATATATATACATATGTATACATATGTACACACACATATACTCCACGACACTGTCCCTGTTAGAAAAAAATTTCTAACGAGGCGCTGCCCCGCATCTCGCAAGGGGGCTGCTAGCCCCCTTGACCCCCAGCCCGCTATCCGGGTAGCGGGACCCCCGTAAAAACTCTGCGGGGCCCCCGATATATCCAAAACCCTTTCAAAACACAACACTGCACATTGAGTTCGCATGACCAGTTTAACCCGTCAATCGGAGGTTCCCTCGCTCCAAAGGCGAGGGGTAATTAACGACAACTTAGTCCGCGGCTGCCGGAGATTCGGATCCCCACAATCATTAAACCCCGGCCTACCCTAGGCAGGGGGAATCTGTAATGCGTCTGACAAGCGCGCGCGTATTCCCATCTCAATGTAGTGACCAAAAACACCCTACATGTATCTTTCGTTTAAAAAACATAAGGGTAGGTCGCCCGGGTCAGGAGTAATGGTTGTCCCTTCCTCCATCCACAAATGGAAGGAAAAGTTTGTCTTCGTCAGGCCACCGGAAGGTGAGGATTGTCCGGTGCCCATCCAGTGGCACAGGGCCGATTGTCCTAGGGTTAGGTAGTCAAACACCCCCGAGGTAAGGGTGGTGTCACAGTAGGAACGGATCCAGTGGGCTGATGTCCTGCTTTCCGAGCAGGCTCTGAGCTGGGCTGGGCTCAGTCCCGCGTGCTTTGTGGGTAAGTCAAGGTCTTCGTTGATCTATCTAGACTTTGTTAAAATTTCGTTGATGATCTTTTTCCTTATGTGTTCCTCATAGAGTCTATGGATCGTTAGAAAATTATGGCTGCCATGGCCGCCAAGGCCCAGGGGAGGAAGAGTGGTGGCTCCAGCTCGGCCCGGCCAGCTCCAAGTACGGCTCCTCGGCAAGCTCCTCTTGCCAAGGCTTCCGCGGTGCCCCCATTTCCGGAGGAATGCCGTGGGGGAGGTCACAAGCATGTGCGGGATGTAGCGCCCTAAGCCAGGACGGACGCGCCGCCTGCACCCGAATCCCCCCCTCAAGAGGCAGAAGAGGGTGGTTTCTCAGCCGCCTTCGACCGGGATTCAAGTGCAGGAAGGCGTGTTTTGCATCGAGGTTCCCTTGGGGCTCTTTGTGGCCGATAGTTTACTGGCGGACATAGAGAAGGCGGCGGGGGTCAAGATTCCCCGAGGCACGATGAAGGCCTAGGTGGCCGCGATAGCTCAGGAGGCTGTTCAGGTCAGTAACTTTTTTTCAAGAATTTCTCAAGTGTTTTTTACTCGGTTTTTAGCTTTTTAACATGGTTCACGTTTTCCTCAGGTCCTCCAGCACTCGCCCTCCTCGCTGCAATGGAGTCCGAGGAGGTGGCCCCAGCGATGAAGAAGGTGGGCGAATCTTTCTCGCGAGAGGAGGAGCTCCTTGGCCGACTGCAACAGGCGGAAGAGAAGGAGGCCCTCCTCGACTCTAAGTTGGTCGCGGAGGGTCTGACGGTCGCCAAGTTGAAGGAGTCCCATCAGCTCCTGACCGAATCCAACCAAGCTATCCAGGCCCAGGTGGGGGACGTCAACGGGCTCTACGATGCCATGAAGAGGCAGAGGGATTCGTTTGAGCAGGATGCTTGGGCAGCTGGAGAGGCGGCGAAGCCTGCGGAGGGCAGAGCGGAAAGGGCCATGGAGGAGTATAAGACCTCTGACCAGTTCTACTTCGACATCGCCGATTTCGCGACTGTTAGGTGGCACAACGCCCTCGACGCCGTTAAGGAAGTCACACCTGGGTTCGACGATCGGGAGCATCGCGCCAGGTATCCTCTAGTCGAGGAAGAGCCATAGGGTAAAGGTGCCGAACCAGCTGGAGAGAAGGTAGCGGCGGCCATGGATGCCGAGCCGGAGGTCGCCATTATAGCCCCTGATGAAAACGCCGAGCCAGGGGAAGGACCGGCCGAGCAGGCGACCTAAGCTATCTCTGTTTTAGTTATCAATTTTGTACGCCTCCGGGCATTTTTGTAAGGCTGGGGAGCCCATAATATCTTGTACAAAATTTTGAATGTGAATAAAGTATTTTTAGCTCGTAAGCGTTTTTGCCTCCGAAGCTTTTTTCTCCCGCAAGCCTTTTTATCTCGCAAGTGTTTTTAGCACTAAAGCCTTTCTCCCGCAAGCCTTTTTATCTTGCAAGTGTTTTATCTCACAAGTATTTTTAGCACTGAAGACTTTTTCTCCCGCAAGCCTTTTTCTCCCGCAAGCCTTTTTATCTCGCAAGTGTTGGGCGAGCGTGACGTAAGAGCTAAGTTAAGCATAGGCAGACCGGTGTCCACCTTTTCCCCGGAGTCGAGGCGATGATCGTGCATCGAGTATGAACCGAGCGATAGCCAAGGATAGGGAGACCAGTGCCCTTCCTTTTCTCGGAGTTGAGGCGACGATCGTGCATCAAGTATGATTTGAGCGATAGCCAAGGGTAGGCAGACCGGTGCCCCCTATATATAGGTCTTGAGCGGGATGAGCAAGGAACTAATCGGCCACCTCTTAACGAGAGCTTTGGATCCGCGGATTGACTGGGTAGGAAGCTGCCCTTAGCGGATGAGCCAAGCAGAAAGCTACTCGGTTGCCTCTTGTCGAGGGCTTTGGATCCGCGGATTGACTGGGCAGGAAGCTGCCCTCAGCGGATGAGCCGAGCAGGAAGCTACTCGGCTGCCTCTTGTGAAGGCTTTGGATCCGCAGATTGGCTGGGAAGGAAGCTGCCCTCAGCAGATGAGCCGAGCAGGAAGCTACTCGGCTGCCTCTTGTCGAGGGCTTTGGATCCGCAGATTGACTGGGCAGGAAGTTGCCCTCAGCGGATGAGCCGAGCAGGAAGCTACTCGGTTGCCTCTGGTTGAGGGCTTTATGAATTCAATAGTTTTTCTTTGGGTTGTCGTTCAACCTTCCGTGACCCATATAGGGGGATGGTGACCGTCATGGATGATACGTGGCAGTACTTTATCGGGAAAGTGTGATATTCCGTGATTTTCATTGTTGCGCGAGTAGATCTCGGCCGTTGGAAGATTTTTGTTGAGGCTATAAATATTTAAGATATGGTCTCACCTTCGAATTCTCATATTAGCTTCTTCCTACTCGTGTGTCTCTCGAAGATGACTGACCGCGTATATACCATCAGGGAGATCGTATCTCGGGACGATGTGTATTTTATAATCTCGATCGTTTCGAAGAGACGTACGAGGTAGTGATAGGCCGCTTGGAGGGCCACCGTGGGCGCCTACTTCCCCGATGATATCCTCTTCTTTAAGTGTTAATCTACGCGATATAGAGGTCTTCCCCGGGTCTGTACAATACCCTATCTCCGCAATTGATGAACGAGGTGTTTGATAAAATGTATACGGTCCACGAGTTTGGTCTAATCTCGAAGATCAGGCGGGACCGCTCGGTGGACCTTCTTCTTGAGTGTTTCCAACAAAGGTTGGTCGTTGCATCTTGCTAGGCGAATGGGTACCCCGGCGAGTCCGTGGCTTCTAGAGTCCCCGAGTACCGTTAGAGGGAGTGGGCGGAGGCTGCATGGGCTCGGCTGGAGGAGCTTTCTTCCGAGTATCATCTCCAATGTTATCTTAATCCTCTTCCTCCTTTGTTGTAATAGTTATAAGGCTGTGGAGCCCATAATACCTCCAAATAAATAAATTTGTCTTTGGTTGAGCTTATGGTGTATTGTCTTTTTTTTGACTTGTACCTCCTCCAACCCCAAGCTCGGGTCCGAGGAAAGTAATGAAGGGCTCGAGCCCTAGGGGGTGCAAAAGTCTATTCTGTAAGAGGATTTAGTTTGGAAAACTTAGTCAATGCGGAAAGGAATTGCATTATTCAAAAGAGGGTATATGTTTATCTATACAACTTAAGCTTTTCGGCGTTATATGGCCGGGGAAAATTACACCCTCCGGAGTCCTGGAGGCGGTAGGCTCCACCGGAAAATCCTTCCGTTACGAGAAATGGTCCGTCCCACTTCGGGAAGAACTTATGTAGCCTCCCTTGGTCTACGAACTCGTTTCTCCGTAGGACTAGGTCTCCTGTCTTAAAAGCTCGATGCTTAACTCAGGCATTGTAGTAGCAGGCGGTTTACTGCTGATAAACGGCCGCTCTGATTTGCGTCCGATCTCGTTTTTCTAACAAGATGCCCAAGTTGCTTCGCAGTGCCAAGGTGTTAGCTTCATTGTCAAAGTGTTCGACCCTATAACTGGGTAATCCAATTTCTGCGGGGACCATTTCTTCGGTACCGTAGCAAGGGCTGAACAGGGTTTCTCCCGTTGGCGTTTTCCTTGATGTCCGCAGTGCCCGGAGCACACGAGGCAATTCCTCGACCCAGCTGCCTTGCCTCCCTTCCAGGCGAGCCCGGAGCCTGCGAATGATGCTCCGGTTTTCTACATCGGCTTGCCTGCTGCATTGGGGGTGTGCTACTGCGGCGAACTTCATTAATATGTGGTAGTCGTTGCAAAACTCTTTGACTTTTGTCATTCTCGAAGTTGGTCCCGTGGTCGGTGATGATACACCTCGGGATTCCGAATCGGGAGATTATATTGTTCTGAAGGAATTTTATCGTAGAGGTGGCGTCTGGTTTCCTGATGGGCACGGCTTCGATCCACTTTGTGGAGTAGTCTATCGCAACAAGAATGTACTTGTGTCCACCCGTGCCAGTGGGGAGCTGACCTACCATATCCATCCCCCACTGCGCAAATGGCCATGAGGAACTTAGCGGTGTTAGTTCAGTGGCGGGGAGGCGAGGAATGCTGCCGAAGAGTTGGCAGCTTTTACATCTTCTAACCAGTTTCTCGGCATCTTGATGTATTCCTGGCCAATAGTACCCCTGGAGTAGTGTCTTTTAGACCAGGCTGCAGGCCCCTTGATGCACCCCTCCGACCCCTTCGTGTATCTCCCGCAGGACGTAGTCTGCTTTGTAGGGATCGACACACCGGAGCAGAGGTTGAGTGTACGACTTTTTGTATAGGTTTTCTTTGCTCCATATGAAATGGCGAGCTTTAGCCCGAAGCCGACGGGCCTCGGCTCGGTCCTTTGGAAGAACCCCTTCTTTTTGATATTCTACGATGGGCTTTCTCCAGTCCGGGGCGTCTTCTTGGGTCGTGTAGATTTGGAGTGTCGTCTCCCTATCTTTGATGCTGGATCGAGGTAGGACATCAAAGAAGATATTTCTCTTGTGATTGGTCGAATAGGAGGAGGCGAGTTTGCTCAATGCATCAGCCTCGGCGTTCAAATTTCTAGGAATTTGCTCCACTTGGATTTCATCGAAGTTTTTCCGAAGCCTTTTTACCTCTGCCAGGTATTTTATCATGAGTGGTTCTCGAGCTACGAAACGACCGGTTACTTGGCCGACGACTAGCGCAGAGTCGCTACATATCCGAATGGTCTTCAGCCCCACTCCGGAGGCGATTCGTAGTCCCGCCAATAAGGCCTCGTATTCCACGGCGTTGTTTGATGCCTTAAAACCGAGCTTTAGGGAATACTCCATTTCCGCGTCGTTCGGGCCTCAGATGATCAGGCCTGCTCCACTTCCTTCTTCTGTAGAGGATCCGTCTACATAGAGCACCCAGTCCGGGATTGGGCCGGGTACTTCATCGACCGAGGGCCGTGAGTCGGGGCACTGAGTCGTCGTTTCTTCCCTTGTGGGAATGGTGCACTCGACAACAAAATCAGCTAGGGCACGGGCTTTGATGACCCGTTTGGGTCGGTATTTGATGTCAAATTGGGACAGTTCCTATCTCCATTTCTCTAGGTGGCCCGACGATTCGGGGGAGGCGAGGATATTCTCTAGAGGTCTTTCAAGGAGGACAAGGATTGTGTGCACCTGGAAATAGTATTGTAACTTCCTGGAACCAACGACGAGTGCCAGGACTATTTTTTCTATAGCCAGGTATATGTTTTTCTCGTCCTTGAAAACATGGTGTTTCCCCCAATCAGAGCAAAGCTCTGTCCAAAGTTTTCAAAATTTGAAATAAGCAGCGCTTCATAAGAGCGCCAGCGCTCTGAGGCAGCGCACACGTGCAAAGCACGAGTGCGCTAGCGCAAAGAGTGCCAGCGCTCTGAAGCAGCGCTCACATGCAAAGCACGAGTGCGCTAGCGCTGGAACTAAATGTTCTCCACCGTCAGATCAAAGATCCAATAAAAATAATAAATCATCAATTGACTAGAATGAAATTCTGTTAAGGAAAGATTCCTCAAAATCTTTCCAAACAAAAAGATTGTGCTCTGCAAATCAGAGCACCGTTGGATCAATGATCCAATGGTGATTAAAAATCACCAAAAATACAGAATAAATTCTGAGTGGGGAAAGATTTCCCAATATTGTTAAAAACAAGAAAATTGCCTTCTGTAAATTGGAAGCCCTTGGATCAAAGATCCAACGATGGGGAAATTCCCAAATCAATTGGAGAACAGATCTCCTTAACCGATTGAACAAATCGGTTTGCCCTATATAAAGACCCCAAGACTTCAAGTCTCAGATAGAGGAACCCCCCTATAAACTTTGAGAAATCTCAGAAAGAAAAGCAAGCTCTCTGTAGAAGAAGAACTTTTCTTCAAAGTAAAAAAAAGAGATAAGAAAAAATCTCATTAAAGAAGAAGAACATAATTCTTCTCACAGATCATAGATCTATAAGACTAAGGTCTTTCTACAAAAAGAGATCATGAATATCTCATTATAAAAAGTGGGGAGAATAATTCAATTCTCTTAGGATCACAGATCCATAAAGGCAAACCCTTTCACCAAAATAAGAGATTGAAACATCTCCTATAAAATAAGAACTTTGTTCTTAGAACCTTGAGACAAAGTCTCTTATAAACGAGAATTTATTTCTCAGATCATAAAACTGATCAGAAGCGCTTCTGCGCTCTTGGACTGGCGCACAGAGCCAAGCGCACCACGTTCTCCTCAAGTGTGCGCCACTTAAAAAATAGCGCTTTGCGCTCTTGGACTGGCACACAGCGCCAAGCGCACCACGTGCTCGTCACGTGTGCGCCATTGGACAAATAGCGCTTTGCATTCATAAACCGATGCTTTGCGCTCATAGACTGTCGCTAGCGCCAAACGCGCCACGTGCTCCTCACGTGTGTGCTACTTTAACAGAAGCGCTTTGCGCTCATAGACTGGCACTAGCGCCAAGCGCGCCACGTGCTTCTCACGCGTGCGTTGATAGAACATAAAATTTGCTATTCATGCTTCAAAAGGTTCGTACAGCGATGAAAACAGTAAAAAAAAGCATCATTAAAATGATTACAATGGCAAGACATCAAATTCAGGACATGGATTGAGAAATTCAAAAGTAAGGCTATCTAAAATATTTCGGGCCTCTCGGACCATTCTCGTGAGCTTTCTCTCATGATCACAAGCGTCAGGGTCCTCGCTGATGTCTTCTACCCTTCGATAAGCAGCGATTATCGTCGCCTGTTGAAAAGGTCGATGCAGAAATCAACAAGATTGTCTCGCTTTATCTTTAAAATTAGGCCCATCAGATACACCGAGTGCACTTTGTCTTCGGCATCATCCAATGCCTTAAGAGGCATGCCTTGATAAAATAAAGGAAATGCTCTCCAGATCGCTCTCACAATGAGCTTTAAAAGAGCAGAACGATGAGCTTTAAAAGAGCAGAACGACGAGGAAGCAGTCGACCATTGTATTCATCAAAGCGACGCATGATTTCGGCGCACTAAGCGTTTGTGAACTCTTGTTTGGCAACGGCCTAGTGAGCGGATGTCTCCGTAAGAAATAATCTCATCGAGATCATACAGATGAGCGGACATAACGTCTGAAAAAGAAAATCAGTGAGAGTTAGTGGACAGACTGAAAAAGCTTATTGAAACAAACACAGGGATTTAAAAAACTCTTGATATCCTCGCGAAGAAAACAAGTACTGATTAAAAACACCCAATGAATTTAATTTTGTACAATTAAAGAGGGAATCCTAAAAGGATTTCTCATTTAATGAAGGCCCTGAGGCCAAGGAGTAAATCTCCCATTGAGAGCAGCGCTCTATAACAGAGTGACATCTGCCAACTCTGATGATGAAAGGAATAAAAATTTCTCAAGAGCCTTGCTCTGTAAAAATAATGGAATAACCCATCAGAAAACTTAAAATAAATTTTTTTAATGAATTAAAATTCGGAGATCTTCAAGATCTATGAACAAACTCTAAGAGTTTTCATGAAAGATTAATAAATCTATATGATTTGAAAAGAGCAAAGCTCTGTTGATGGGTTAGAAAACCCTAAGAAAGATCTAAGGTCTAACAAGAGCAAAGCTCTGTTGAGAAACCCTAAAATAGGTTTTTCTTGAAGATCTACGATCTAAGGAGAGTAAAAGCTCTGTTAATGGGTGAAACCCTAGTTTATTGACTAATATCCTTAAAGATTTGATTTTTTACCTAAAAATTTGACAGAGTTCTGTCTTTAAGAGAGTTCTTAAAATAGAGAGCTATGCTCTAAAAGAGAAATTGTCTCAGAAAACAAGAAAGAAGATGAACAGAAGTCATCTTAAGGGCCAAAGGCCCTATTTATAGGCACTGAGAGCCGTTTCAACTTCAATATTGATCTAATGGTGGAGATGCTGCCACCGCTGCACTCACGTGTGAGCCACGTGAGCACAACGGTGGGGGGGGCATTTTTTCCCCCAATCAGAGCAAAGCTCTGTCCAAAGTTTTCAAAATTTGAAATAAGCAGCGCTTCATAAGAGCGCCAGCGCTCACGTGCAAAGCACGAGTGCGCCAGCGCAAAGAGCGCCTGCACTCTGAAGCAGCACACACGTGCAAAGCACGAGTGCGCCAGCGCAAAGAGCGCCAGCACTTTGAAGCAGTGCTCACGTGCAAAACACGAGTGCGCTAGCGCTGGAACTAAATGTTCCCCACCGTCAGATCAAAGATCCAAAAAAATGATAAATCATCAATTGACCAGAATGATATTCTGTTAAGGAAAGATTCCTCAAAATCTTTCCAAACAAAAAGATTGTGCTCTGCAAATCAGAGCACCGTTGGATCAACGATCCAATAGTGATTAAAAATCACCAAAAATACATAATAAATTCTGAGTGGGGAAAGATTTCCTAATCTTGTTAAAAACAAGAAGATTGCCTTCTGTAAATCGGAATCCCTTGAATCAAAGATCCAACGATGGGGAAATCCCCAAATCAATTGGAGAACAGATCTCCTTAACAGATTGAACAAATCGTCTTGCCCTATATAAAGACCCCAAGACTTCAAGTCTCAGATATAGGAACCCCCAATAAACTTTGAGAAATCTCAGAAAGAAGAGCAAGCTCTCGGTAGAAGAAGAACTTTTCTTCAAGGTAAAAAAAAAGATAACAAAATATCTCATTAAAGAAGAAGAACATAATTCTTCTCACAGATCATAGATCTATAAGACTAAGGTCTTTCTACAAAAAGAGATCATGAACATCTTATTATAAAAAAGGGGGAGAATAATTCAATTCTCTTAGGATCACAGATCCATAAAGGTAAAGCCTTTCACCAAAATAAGAGATTGAAACATATCCAATAAAATAAGAATTTTTTTTTTAGAACCTTGAGACAAAGTCTCTTATAAACGAGAATTTATTTCTCAGATCATAAAATTGATCAGAAGCGCTTCTGCGCTCTTGGACTGGCGCACAGCGCCAAGCGCACCACGTGCTCCTCACGTGTGCGCCACTTAACAAATAGCGCTTTGCGCTCTTGGACTGGCGCACAACGCCAAGCGCACCACGTGTGCGTCATTGGACAAATAGCGGTTTGCGCTCATAAAGCGGTGCTTTGCGCTCATAGACTGGCGCTAGCGCCAAGCGCACCACGTGCTCCTCACGTGTGCGCTACTTTAGCAGAAGCGCTTTGCGCTCATTAACTGGCGTTAGCACCAAGCGCGCCACGTGCTCCTCACGCGTGCGCTGATAGAACATAAATTGTTCTTTAAATAAATCCCTAGAGCTATGATGAATGCTCAGCATTCAATAAAAGACAGAAAGGCTGTCAGAACCCAAATCAATGCTCAGCATTGTCAAATGTTTAACATTTTAACTGAGTGGGCCGAGCCTAAGTTGGCCATAAACCCCCAATTCAGATTAACTAAGCCCATATGCTCATAAATCTCAGATCTTTGTTCTAATTGGACTACAGATCTCCCAACCAAAATTGGTTCAAGGGTACATCTCTTCACTCCTCTGATATTTGTCATTGTAATCCTTCAACGTCTTCAGAGAGGTGACGGGTCCCGACAACCAGACATTCCATGGACTGTAGGGTCCTTAAACTCATGGACTATGATGTCCTTAATCTCGGACTGTGGGGTCCTTAAACCCATGGACTATGATGTCCTTAACCTTGGACCGTAGGGTCCTTAAACCCATGGACTATGATGTCCTTAACCTTTACAGACTAAGATGTCTTTAAACTGGACCGCAAAGTCCCTAAACCCAAACAAATAGAGTTCAAATGCCCTTTTGATGGATCTAAATGATCCTGTTAAGTTGATCTTAGTCTAAAATTAGACTAACGTATCCTTAATAAATCGTTAAGTTGATCTTAGTCTAAAATTAGACTAACGTATCCTTAACAAACATTTAAGTTGATCTTAGTCTCAAATGAGACTAACGCATCCTTAAACCCAACCCCAAACCCAAATCTAAGAAAATACGGATTTGGACTAATCCACGCCCTACGGGCGATAACATAAATTTGTCTCCGTATACAATCCACGGGCAACCAAAAAATAAAACAAACACACACGACACGAAGTGACTATCTGGAGAAGGAGAAAGTGGTTACCGCAATGCGGTAACGTAATTAACTGCAGAGGCTTGCACCTGCAGGGAAGAGCGTCCCCACAATCAAAAACCCCTCAAACGAGGGGGAATCTGACGAAGTCTGCTACAACGGCCGCGTCTGTCTAAACCTCCGATATACGGTGCCATAAATCAACTTGGTATCTTCGGAGAGGTGGACGGATAAAACCAAATAGTATCTTCCCTCGAAATTCAGGCAAGACGGACCTACGCGGTCGGGTCTCTGTGTTCGGTGGAGAACACATGGCTTACATAGTAGACCGGCTTCTGCGTCCCTTCGAAATCCCTGACGAGCACAGAGACTGCGTCTTGGTCGGAGACAGCTAAGTATAGTAACAGTTCGTCGCCTTCGACAGGTCTGCTGAGAAGTGGTGGGGTCGCCAGGTGGGTCTTGAGTTGTTCTAATGCGTTTTGGCATTCCTCGGTCTATTCAAACCTGGGAATTTTTTTAAGGGCTCCGAAGAAAGGGAGTCATTTTTTTCCAACTCTGTGTTGGGTTCCTTAGCACTCTCACTAGGTTTTATAAGGCATCGGGTATGCAATTTTAATAAAAACTAGAGAGCAAAGCAACCCAAACGAAGGATCTAACTAGAGAATTATGGTTTAACTAAGAAAGTAAATAGCTTTTCTCTAAGTGAACAAGGAATACAACCTTTGTAGACCGGTCCTTCACTTCTAAAGCTCCGTGTAGTAGTTCCTTAGCTCCAAGTGGTGGTCTTCCGAACTCTTGTTAGGCCCCACTAGGCGAAAGGAACAAGCTTGTTTAAAGATCTTCGAGACCGAAGATGATCTACGTTGAGAAATCTCCAACTCAAGCTACCTCTTTACTAATTGAGAATTAGTGAAGCAAACAACCTATACTAAATGGCTAGTTTGGTATAAATTGATGAAGTAGGAATTTTTCTCACTTTAGAATTATTTTTCTCTTTTTCTTTTTCACCTCTCAAAAGCTAGAAAGAAAAGAAGATAAAGAAGAAAATGAAGTAGTGAATAATAGTAACCATGGGTGAGAAAATATCATAAATGATATTTGTAGAGACTTAACCATGGCTAAAAATAATGGTTGGGTTAATAAATATTTAGAGTAAAACAAAATTAGTGGACTAAGTCAATGGTTTCCACAAGTTTCTACAAGCATCCAACCCATGACAATTTCCACCTAATTTTGTTTATTACCTAAATAAATAATCACCCTGATTATCTTAAGTATGGTATGAGTCTCATACACCCATGTACAATGTATCATCAAACATGACAAAAAGAGAATACATTAATATATATCATATATATATTAAATGTATAAGTAGAAAACAAATTCTTAAGTGAGCTAATATTAGTTAATATATCAAATATATAATTATATATTAAATTATTAAATAAACACTTGATTTAATAATCCGGCTATATCACATATAACCGATTAATATCATTTATATCATCTTATCGAATCAACACTTGATTTAATAATCTGGCTATATCTCATATAACCGACCGATATCATATATCGCGAGATTAGAATACGGTATCACATACACATATTAATCTCGGTCTCGAACATATCACATATGTGCCCTACTTCGTTTCGCTTGAGCCAGGAAACCTCTGTGTAGGACTCTAAAGACTCGTCAATACGCCGGCAGTAGGTAACGATCATATCAGTTATCCACAAGCCGTCAGCGGTACTAGCTGGACGTAACGGCTACCCGGGTATTGAGCGATCAGAAGATCAACAAGCAAGTTTGTCCATACTCCCATGAATCCAATAAGTAACACTACCGTACAGTACGGTCACTTCGTCTGATATGTAGCATATCTAACCTGGGGTGGTAAACGCCAGACCCCAATAGCTTGATAAGTCATGCCGATGTGAGGCTCATAACGGTTAGAGAAACTACTGATAACACTTAACAGTAAATCTCAGCAACCCTGGCCAGGGATTTCTTGTTATGGTCAATCGAGCACAGCGCAACATCAACCCCCAATACCGGGAGAGACGAAATCCCCTCCTATCGCTTATTGCCTCCATGTGACTCGGGACTGTACCCAAAATCCACCTGTTTGCACATTCTTTTGAACGTGGTAGGGAGGAAATCAAAGCACAGTGGGAATCAGACGACTCTATGACGATCTCAGGTCTACAGACTAACCTGTACCAGTGTCACCAGAGAACTGCTATTTGGCGATAGGTATAATACCATCTAGGAGTTCTCGGCGAGTCCTGTTCGGTGTACCCATTCTCCAATGAGCACCTGTGTACAATCTTTGATGTCAAACACCAATGGCTGTGGGATCTACCATCGCCCCATACAGGGTCAAGAAACGTAGACATAGTTTACTCTGGAATATCGATGCCCCGTCTCGATACACCCTCGACTAGGAACGATTAAAGGATGTACTTGCTGGCTATCCTGGCCCCACTAGTATGATCTGCATCATGGTCCTGGTAGTCAAGTACACATCCTAATGGCTTTATCAACATGTAACAGAGAGACAAAATACAAGTATACATGTTAAGATAAAAGAGCAACCAGATAGCACACTATCATGTCGAGCAAGAAAGTCCTCTCTATATATCTCCAAGCATCCATTATAATATACAATCATGTACAATAATGGCCTCTAGGGTATACATACAACTAACAATCTCCCACTTGCACTAAGGCCAGTTGTTATAGTATCTCATACCCAACATCCTGAAGAGTCTCTCAAACAGTATCTGGGGTATGGCCTTCGTGAGTGGGCCCGCCGTGTTATTCTTCGTGTCAACTCTCCTGGCCTCGATCTCCCGGCAATCAACTATCTTCCGGATCAGGTGATACCGCCTAAGAATATGTCTGGATCGCTGATGGGACATGGGTTCCTTAGCCAAAGCCACTGCTCCATTGTTATCACAATACAAAGGTATTGGATGCTCGATGGATGGAACCATACCAAGTTCGGTTATGAACTTCTTCATCCAGGCAGCCTATTTGGCGGCATCATTGGCAGCGATGTATTCAGCCTCCATCATCAAGTCTGCCACGGTATCTTGCTTAGAACTCTTCCAACATATCGTCCCTCCATTGAGGGTAAAGACAAAACCCGAGACCGACCTAGGGTCGTCCTTATCACTCTGGAAGCTCGAATCGGTAAAGGACTCCATATGGAGTTCACCGTTACCATACACCAAGAACATTTCTTTAGTCTTTCTCAAGTACTTAAGAATGTTCTTCACAGCTGTCCAATGATTCTCCCCAGGATATGATTGATACCTGCTTACAACACTAAGTGCGTACGCTACATCCAGTCGGGTACATAACATCACATACATGATAAACCCGACTGCCGAAGCATAGGGTATCCCTTGCATGCGAGCCCTCTCCAAATCAGTCTTGGGGGACATCTCTTTGGAGAGAGCGATTCCTGAGATCGTAGGTAAATTCCCATCCTTGGAATCTTCCATACTAAACCTCTTTAGTATGGTGTCAATGTACCTGGATTGGGACAATCCCAACATCCGTTTAGATCTTTCTCTATAGATCTTAATCCTCAGGATGTAGGAGGCATCACCCAGATCCTTCATGGAGAATCTTTGTGATGAGAAAAGCTTGACCGAGTGCAGCATAAGAACATCATTTCCTATCAAGAGTATGTCATCCAGGTACAATATGAGGAAGACAACCTTACTCTCTGCAACCTTTTTGTATACACTCGGCTCATCTACGTTTTTGATGAAGTCAAACTCTTTGACTGCCACATCAAAACAGATGTTCCAACTCCGCGATGCCTACTTTAATCTGTAGATTGATTTAAGCAGCTTGCACACCTTTCCTCTACTCCCACTATCTACAAAGCCCTCTGGCTGAGTCATGTACACGCTCTCTTCTAAATCGCCATTTAGAAAAGCGGTCTTGATATCCATCTGCCAGATTTCGTAGTCATGCTATGCAGCGATGGCAAGTAGGATATGGATAGACTTAAGCATAGCCACTGGAGAAAAGGTTTCATCATAATCCACACCTGGTCATTGACGAAAACCTTTTGCTACAAGTCTAGCTTTGAAAGTCTCAAATTTTCTATCTAAAGATCCACTTGCTCCCAATGGGTTTTACCCCTTCAGGAGCAACTTCCAAAGTCCATACTTTGTTGGTGTACATGGATTCTATCTCAAATCGCATTGCATCCAGCCATTTCACAGAGTCCCTACTCGTGATGGCCTGCTCGAAACTAGTCGAGTCATCATTTTCCATGATGCAATCCTCGCTCCCACTGTCAATGAGAAAACCGTAGTATCTTTTAGGTGGATAAGGAACCCTACTAGATCTGCGGAGTGGCTGGGGTTCATTGGGTACTATTGGATCCTCTGGTTCTATCAAATCATCAGTTGTTGTTTGTGTGGATGGAACTTCTTCCAGTTCTATCTCTTTGCCACTAATTTCTTTTACAAGAAATTCCTTTTTTAAAAAGGTGGCATATTGAGAAACAAACACCTTTTGTTCCTCGGCGTGGTAGAAAATATATCCTTGTGAATTCTTTGGATATCCCACAAACTTGCAAAGAACTGACCTTACCTCGAGCTTGTCCGGATTTTGCTTTTTGACATAGGCCGGACAAACCCATGTCTTAACTCGTTTAAGATATGGTCTCTTTCCACTCCATATCTCATATGGTGTTTTAGGCACCGATTTTGATGGAACTTGATTCAATAGGTATGCGGCTGTCTCCAGTGCATAACCCCAAAAGGAAATAGGTAACTCAGCAGTACTCATCATAGAGCACACCATATCTAATAGGGTGCGATTCCTCCGCTCCGATACACCGTTGTGCTATGGTGTATACGGAGGAGTAAGCTGAGAGAGAATCCCATTCTCTTTTAGATACCCCAGGAACTCCGTGCTTAAGTATTCTCATCCCCGATCGGATTGAAGGATTTTAATACTTTTACCCGTTTGGTTCTCTACTTCGCACTTATAGTCTTTGAATTTCTCAAATGTTTCAGACTTGTGTTTCAACAGGAACACATATCAGAATCTTGAGAGATCATCAGTGAATGTAATGAAGTACGAAAAACCATTCCAGACATGTGTAGACATAGGACCGCATACATCACTATATATCTGTCCTAAGAGTTCAGTAGCTTTTTCGCCGTGTCCAGTAAACGGAGTTTTGGTCATTTTGCCTTTGAGACATGACTGGCAAGTTTCATAAGATGTAAATTCGAATGGATTCAAATATCCATTCTTATGTAACTTAGTTATTCGTGTCGCATTGATATGACCTAGTCTACAATTCCATAAAAAGGATTCGTTCATTTCTGAACTTTTCCTCTTGTGTGTGTTCTGTATGTAAGAACTGTGGTTTGATTTAGAATGTATATGCCATTACTTAACGAGTCTGATCCAATCAACTTTTGATTTAGGAAAATGTTCATAACATTATCCTGCAATACAAAATTATATCCTGCAATACAAAATTATATCCTTACAAAATTATATTGCATATCAGGTTCGGTATGTAATAGCATTCGTTCAGAATCAATGTATTACCAGTTGGTAATACAAGGTGATATTCGCCAACTTCTTTGGCTGCAATATTTGCACCATTCCCTACTCTTACAGAATGATCACCTTTTCCCAGTTCTCTACATTTCTTTAGCCCATGTAACATATTACATATGTGGGATCCTGATCCGGTATCTAATACTCAGGATGTAGATTGTACTGAGAAACAGTTCTCGGTGACAAACACACCCGAAAAAGATGCATCAACATGCACATTCCTCGTTTGGGTGGCGTGGGAATCCGGATATTCCCCTATTTCCTACTCGGACTTTTAACAATTACAAGATAGAGCGGAACCAATGTTCCCCAGCCCAGTATAACAAGCGAGTTCGGTCAATACATCCATATTATTATCTTGATTAAGACATGTCATGGTCGCTACCTGGAGAGAGAGAAGAAAACACTTTAGCGTATACTCTTGCAAGATTAGATTGGTTATTATTTTATCTAATCAGGATGGCTCCCACTGTTTTTATCAAATCTTCCTTCAAACCCTAAAAGGTAAGACTAGCCGGGATTAATTACATTCTACAAGTTCGCTAACCGGTCAAGCAGGCCAGTGTCGGTATTTTGAGGGAGGTTCTCCGTTCTTTTGCATGGACCTAATTAAAATAAACCTTATTTTCCCATAGGCATAACCCCGTTGACACCTTTCTAGACACCTAATGGGTTAGCTAATTGTAAAGTGCAAAACTCTCCCAGGAATAACACTTACTCGCAGTAGGTATCGGGATCCAACTATCTCATAGAAGGTATGCAATCTCATTGCAAATTTCAACACTTAAAATTCCCAATAATATTTTGCCCCTAGCAACTTATGACCTTAACATAGTCAATAAATCATAAGCGCTAGCCAAGTTCAACATGTCATTTCCTGATTGAATTAAACCCACTCGTACGACCCTTAAGATAGTCAATAAAGCTGTACGACTATCATAATCCAATCGCATCATATGGTTGCAGATAAGCACTAATTAGCTACAGCACACTATGCCTTAACATAATCAACAAACGTAACACGAATACTAAGTAGCACTTATCTGAAATGACGGAGAGCTACGACAGGTTTTAAGAAAATCTTTTGTGTAATGAACTTGATATCGTTGTAGAATCGAGTGATTTGAAAAGGAGTGGTTTAAGCTCCGCTTTTAAAATCGAGTTTTTTCAAAATAAACCGAGTGGGTGTAGCATCTGCTAGCTTTTGCTAAAGAGGTCATCCCCGGTGACGGGATCTCAGATCTTTCCCCATCGAATGAGGTGCTGGATATTCATCAAGAAATACCACTATACAAAGCAAGAACTAGAGCTACCTTTTTGAAAATTTGATTCTACAACATCTTTAGGTTTCTTTCCTTTTCATTAATCTCATTAATGAAGTCCCATGATTTATGCTTCCTAAGCATCACTGAAGAAACGAAAATACAACGTACGCTTATGCTATCAGCATTCACCACAAGGTCCCGTCATGCACCGTTAAGTTAGTTAACTAACGGCAGAGCGGGGCAGGACTAGTGTGGATGAAAAACATAAGCAACGTTTATTATATATCATATATATAATATTAAGCATTCGTCTCACGCAGTTATATGATCTCATCACAAGGCATTGCAGCAGAAGTCAACATATGAAATATAGGATATACTAGGAGGTCCGTGTTTTAAATCAAGCCAGTAAAAAATACGGATTCCACGGTCGTGATGAATAGCCAAACCCACATCCCTAGACCCCTACAAGAGCGGCAAGCAACCCTACCAATTCTAGAGTTAGGAGACCCGGTCTCGACTCCTCGAGATGGTCTTCCACTGGACTCTAGAACCCGGTTACTTGTGCTCCCCGCCTTGAGTCTATCCTAATGCGGAAAAGTAAATAATATACATCAATGGTGACATCATCCTCAACCTGGAATGGTCCCAATAAAAGAATATTACATACAAGTTTTTACATGAATGAAAATGAAAAACTCTCTTCTCACGCAAAAAAAAAACCCGGCTAAGTAAATATGCGTATCCCAATTTTCGTTGACGTATAGCAACGAAACCGGCGATACACCACATTTTACACTTACGGTCGTGGAAAGAAAGTGAAAACTACAACAATTAGAATCCGCAACATCCTTAGACATCATAAACCCGAAATATCACATACTTCGGATTTCATGCCTGACCATATGAATTCCTTAGACATCGTAAACCCGGAATATCTCATATTCCGAATTTCATTCCTAACCTTATAAACCCCGCATTTTAGTCTCAATATTGAAAACACTTTTCAATAACTAGTCGGGTAATTCAACAAGATTCCCGACAACCTGATTGAATGCTCGTCGGAAATTTTAGTAGACAGACGCATCTCCGGATGCCGTCGATGAAGTGCACTTAGGCGGAACACCGTGACCGCGAGCACCCGGGGGGATGCTTTTGGCAACAGGGTTCTCCTACAGTCACTTGATCGGGGCTATGGGGCGTGGCTATCTAGTAATGTTACCTGGCGAGTATCCGCATACACTACGTAATTGCGACAGAGTTTTGATCCATATCAAAACCCCGTGGCAACCGATCAAATGAGATTAAATTGCTAGATTTATAAAATTCTAATTAGTTTTCAAAAAACTAATTATTATGGATTCCAAATATTGTATCACAAACCATAGATATCTAGACGATGTTAAACATTTCGATCGAATCAACAAACTCCCAAAATTCCTAGAGACCTCAACACTTGAGTCACAGTTAAAAATACCCAGACAGTGCTCCAAGCACCTACGGACCTACAAAAGAAGACACGCTCCCTGCCTCACCAACGGCGCCGTGGAACCGCCGCCAAAGGCATGCTTTGGCCGCACTTCCGCGGTCGTTTGGTCAATTTGACCGTCGTTTTTCTTGTGGGTCCATAGAAAACCCTGCACAATTTTCTGAATATTTTGAATTAGAAAAATTCCAACTTTTGAAATATTTTCCAGAGAATAGGATTTTTCGGGTTTTCGAAGTTCGATCGAACACTTTAACTTCGTATGGACAACTTCTAATGCTCTAGCTTGGATCTGCTATCATGTTGGTCAGGCAGCCACCGCATCCAATGGGGTCGCCGTGGCACCTACAGGTCCCTCAGCAGCTACATTTTACGCATGCCCCCTCGCGAGGACTACAACCCGCCGGAACACCTTCCGGTCTCGGGACACCCTAAGGGAAGAGCCTATACTTCGCCACACTGTCACACAGTGAGAACCCCCCATAAGTCGACATCCAATGCCTAATAGCTTTGATACCACTGTTGAGTTCCTTAGCACTCTCACTAGGTTTTATAAGGCATCGGGTATGCAATTTTAAAAAAACTAGAGAGAAAAGCAACCCAAACGAGGGATCTAACTAGAGAATTATGGTTTAACTAAGCACGTAAACAGCTTTACTCTAAGTGAACAAGGAATACAACCTTTGTAGACCGGTCCTTCACTTCTAAAGCTCCATGTAGTAGTCTTTTAGCTCCAAGTGGTGGTCTCCCGGACTCTCGTTAGGCTCCACTAGGCGAAAGGAACAAGCTTGATTAAAGACCTTCGAGGCCGAAGATGATCTACGTTAAGCAATCTCCAAGTTAAGATACCTCTTAGTGAACAAAAAACCTATACTAAATGCCTAGTTTGGTATAGATTGATGAAGTAGGAATTTTTCTCACTTTAGAATTATTTTTCTCTTTTTCTTTTTCACCTCTCTCAAAAGCTAGAAAGCAAAGAAGATGAAGAAGAAAATGAAGTAATGAATAATAGCAACCATGGGTGAGAAAATATCATAAATGATATTTGTAGAGACTTAACCATGGCTAAAGATAATGGTTGGGTTAATAAATATTTAGAGTAAAACAAAATTAGTGGACTAAGTCAGTGGTTTCCACAAACTTCTACAAGCATCTAACCCATGAAAATTTCCACCTAATTTTGTTTATTCCCTAAATAAATAATCACTCTAATTATCTTAAGTATGGTATGAGTCTCATACACCCATGTACAATGTATCAACAAGCATGACACAAAAAGAATACATTAATATATATCGCAGATATATTAAATGTAGAAGTAGAAAAGAAATTCTTAAGTGAGCTAATATTAGTTAATATATATTAATATATCAAATATATAATTATATATTAAATTATTAAACCAACACTTGATTTAATAATCCGGCTATATCACATATAACCGGCTAATATCATCTTATCGAATCAACACTTGATTCAATAACCCGGCTATATCTCATATAACCGAACGATATCATATATCACGAGATTAGAATACGGTATCGCATACACATATTAATCTCGGTCCCACACATATCATATATGTGCTCTGCTTCGTTTCGCTTGAGCCAGAAAACCTTTGTGTAGGACTCTAAAGACTCGTCAATACGCCGGCAGTAGGTAACGATCATATCAGTTACCCACAAGTCGTCAGCGGTACTAGCTGGACATAACGGCCACCCGGGTATTGAGCGATCAGAAGATCAACAAGCAAGCGTGTCCATACTCAGTAACACTACCGTACAGTCCGGTCTCTTCGTCTGATATGTCGCATATCTAGCCTGGGGGTGGTAAACGTCAGACCCCAATAGCTTGATAAGTCATGTCGATGTGAAGCTCATAACGGTTTGAGAAACTGCTGATAACACTTACCAGTAAATCTCAGCAACCCTGGCCAGGGACTTCCTGTTATGGCCAATCGAGCACAGCGCAATATCAACCCCCAATACCGGGAAAGATGAAATCCCCTCCTATCGCTCATTGCCTCCATGTGACTCGGGACTATACCCAAAATCCACCTGTTTGCACGTTCTCTTGAATGTGGAAGGTAGGAAATCAAAGCACAGTGGAAATCACACAAGACTCTATGACGATCTCGGGTCTACAGACTAACATGTACCAGTATTACCAGAGAACTGCTATCTGACGATAGGTATAATACCATTTAGGAGTTCTCGGCGAGTCATGTTCAGTGTACCCATTCTCTAATGAGCACCTGTGTACAATCTTTGATGTCAAACACCAATAGCTGTGGGATCTACCATCGCCCCATATAGGGTCAAGAAACGTACACACTAGTCTACTCTAGAATATCGATGCCCCGTCTCGATACACTCTCGACTAGGAACAATTAAAGGATGTACTTGCCGACTATCCTGGCCCCACTAGTATGATCTGCATCATAGTCCTGGTAGTCAAGTACACATCCTAATGGCTTTATCAACATGTAACAGAGAGACAAAATAGATGTATACATGTTAAGATAATGAGCAACCAAATAGCATACTATCATGTCGAGTAAGAAAGTCCTCTCTATATATGTCCAAACATCCACTATAATATACAATCATGTACAATAATAGCCTCTAGAGCATACATACAACTAATACTCTGGATATAAAGCGACTCAATGCGGCCACCCTCCCGGTGAGTCGCATGATATCGGTATTGCTTTTGGGCGTTGTCATGTTAAGGATGGCACTAATTTTCTCTGGGTTTGCCTCGATTCCTCGATGGGTAACCATGAAGCTGAGGAATTTCCCACTTGTGACACCGAATGCGCATATAGCTGGATTCATCTTCATCTTGTATTTTCGCAGGACATCGAACGCTTCGCCGAGGTCCACAACGTGTTCGGCTGACGAGGCGGATTTTACAACCATGTCGTCAATGTAGACTTCCATGTTTTTTCCGATCTGTGCTTTGAACAGTTTGTTGACCAGTCGCTGGTACGTGGCCCCAGCATTCTTGATTCCGAAGGGCATTACCCTATAGCAGTATACCCCTCGATCCGTGGTGAAGGCTGTCAGCTCTTCATCGGCCGGATTCATTTGGATCTGATTATATCCGGTGAAGGAATCCATGAAGCTTAGTAGTTCGTAGCCGGCCGAGCTGTCCACTGGCTGGTCTATCCAAGGAAGTGGGTAGTTTTCTTTAGGACAAGCCTTGTTCAAGTCAGTGAAATCGCTGCACATACGCCATTTCCCGTTTGCCTTCTTGACCATGACCACGTTCGCCAGCCAATCCGAGTAGTCAGGTTTCTGATGAAATTGACAGCGAGCAATCGATCCACCTCGTCCTCTATCACCTTCTGTTTAATCGGCGAAAACTTCTCTTCTTTTGTCGGATCGGCCTATCTTTCGGGTTGACCCCAAGCTTATGGGAGATAACCTCGGGGTTGATCCCGGGCATGTCTGCTGGCGTCCAAGTGAATACATTCGAGTTGTCTCGGAGGAACCGGATCAGGCCTTCACGGATGTCCCATGTTAAAAGAGAGCCAATCCGGACCGTCCGGCCATCGACTCCCTCTATGGGAAACTTCTGCTAACGCTTCTAGAGGGGCGCCTCGAACTTCCTTTCGGTCGTCACGGGTATCTAAAGACCCCTGAGGATCATGTGCGTCTTCAAAATCATCGCCTTGCTCTCCGGTGGGGGACATTGAGATGAGGCAGATCTTGGCAGTTTGTTGGTCCCCATAGGCTTGGCCTATTCCCTCATTATCTGAAGGGGATTTAAGCACAGGGTGGTAAGTCGAGATCTGAGCCCGAAGGGCGTTTAAGGTGGGGCATCCCAAGAGAATGTTGTAGGATGACGGGGCCTTAGTAACGAGGAAGTTCACCGGCACGGTTCGCGTCTTGCCCACTTCCCCAATGTTGAGGAGGAGAGTGACTGATCCCTCAGCCGGGACGGAATGGTTGGTGAACCCGGAGAGAACGTGGGTCGGTGGACCTAATCCCATACGCTGGAAACAGTCGTAGAACAGGATATCCGTTGAGCTCCCTGAATCGACCAATATTCTCCGGACCTCATAACGGTGAACTCGAGCCGTTATCACAAGAGGGTCATTATGAGGAAGTGATATGCCGTGAAGGTCTTCGTCGGTGAAGATGATCGGATCATCTTTCCTACATTTCTTGTGGGGTGGATCACTTATGTCCCCGACTAGTAAGAGGAAATGGTTCCCCCCACTTTCCAGAGTTGGATTCGTCAAAATGACCATGATTTGCCCGATTGTTAACACCCCGGGTAGGGTTTGGTCTTTTTGCTCCCGTTCCGTTTCGCTTGTCTTGTAGGTATTTCGCCAGATGGCTAAAGCAGATCAATTTCTCGATGTAGTCATGGAGTTGCTTGCAGCTCTCGGTCGGGTGACCCTGCGACCTGTGATAGGCGCAGTATGGGCCGCATAGCCGCTTGCCCATCCTCTGGGTAGCTGGTGGGAGCTTAAAGAACCTCTCGCCTTTAGCCTCCTCTAACAGCTCGGTCTGGGAAATGTTCATAGGAGTGTACTCCTGGAACCTTGGAGAATAAGGTTTCGGGCGATCAACTTTCTTTTTCTCTTCCTTGTCCCGTCTTTTCCGGTCTGTTTGGTCGCCTCTGGGCAGGTTGGAGTTCACCTCTGACTCGATTTGGATTTCTCGCTCGGTCCATGCTTTCACTTCGGCCATGGTCTTAGGTTGCACCAATGAAAAAGAGCGAAGCCACTCTTTGTGCCTAAGACCTGACCTTATCGCGGTGATAACTGTTTCGTCGCAGTGCTTGGGAACTTCCAAGAGGGCGTTGTAGAAGCGGGTGACATACCCCTTGAAGGATTCCTTGTCTCCACTCTTGATGGTGAATATTTAGTCCACTATCCTTTTCTGTCGTCGGTTACCGACGAAATGACCGAGAAATTGGGTAGCCAGCTCGTCAAAAGTCGAGATGGAGCGTGGCGTAAGCCCTCGGAACCAATCCCGATCAGCTCGGATATGGGTTGTGGGGAAGGCCCTGCATTGAGCTGCATCCGAGTTGTCTTAGAAGCTCATAGCGGCCATGAACGCGTCCAAGTGGTCTTTCGGGTCGGACTTTCCGTCAAAAAGAGGCACTTTGGACGGTTTGTTCCTGGACGAGACACGTTCGGATAGGAGTTGTTCAGTAAACGGTCTTATGAGTGAATCAGCGGAGTACTTCTTCCCTTCGCCGGCCGTGTGGTCGTCCTGTCGTATGTCCTCAATCTTCTTTTCGAGGGCCTCGATCCATTGGTGGTACCCCGAGGATTCTCCATAGTCGGAGCGTCGGCTATCTCTGCTCCAGGTTTGCACGACGGTGCAGTTTCGGTTTCGCTCTATCACATTTCTTAAATCCTCGGGCGAGGCCCTTCTTGAGTAGTCCCGACGTTCGCCGTTTGCACAGCCTCTACGGGAGTGGGGGCGTTGGTCGTGTCTAGAAGCAGGCAAACTGACCGAAACCTCCTCAGGGGGTGGGAGCACGCGGCGGGCGGTGGAACGACGGCCCGGTCTCCCCTGAGATCGGGGCATTGAACTGTTTGGCGCCTATCGGGTCATTGAATCATTGCCCGCATGTAGGTTGTAATTGCCGGAATCGGAACGCCAGCGTTTGTTAATATCAGGTTGAGCGCGATTAAGGTCAAGGACCTGAGTGCGTGTTCCTGCCAGCATGCGTACGTCCCCATCCCGGGGAAGTGGAACTGCGGTTTGGTGGGCATGGTCGGCCGCTTGAATGCTGGCGAGCGCGTCCACCATTGCTGTGAGCCTGTCGATCCAAGAAGACAAGGCGTTGATGACGTTAGGAGGGGGAGTAGGACCGCTCCCGCCTCCGTTATGGGAGACGGGACGGCTCGTGTTGGGATCGTCGCGGTCATCACTTGCCATTGAATTGAAGGCGGGGGATCAACTTTTTGCGGGGGAAAAGTCTTCCCTTCCCACAAATGGCGCCAGCTGATGGAGGTGGAAATCTCCCTCAGATGTTGTCCTCCGTCGATCTTGCTGCAAGAGTTCTTGAATGGTTGAGATTGAGTGTGGAAATTCTACGTGTGAATGTTAATGGGTTGTTATTAACACCGAGCTACCTGCAAGGGAAGTACCGGGGTGGATGATCACCATAGGACCCTCCGACGATCAAGTACCGACGTATAAAGGAAGGGTAGCGGCGTATTGGAATCGATTTTGACTTACCTGAATCGTTTGGAAGAGAGGGTTTATATAACGGTCGTGTAGGAGCGATCTGGCGCGAGGTTCTCGCGTCCGTTACACCCTTATGGTATGTTCGCGTTGATGGCGGGATATGCCCATTAATAGCGGGATATGCCCATTAATAGCGGGATACACTTGTTAACGGAGAAACGTGCCGGCATGGGATGCGGGACGTGGAGCGGCGGAAATCTCGTTCTGGCGAGATACGCGGAGCTGTTACGGGGATGCTTGGGCTCCGTGGTCCGGGTTTGACAGGGAGGCCGAGGAGTCTCAGCTCGGTAGATAGCTCGGAGTCAAGCGAGGAGGCCGAAGAGTCTGAGCTCGGTAGATAACTCGAAGTCAAACGAGGAGGCCGAGGAGTCTCGGCTGCCTTAGAGCATATGGGGGGTACTCCGGAGAGGCTTTTCTGAAAGGTCGGGTACTGTTCCCCTCCGAAAGACGGCCGAGACTGAACGTCTTGCCTGAGATTCGGGGCAGATGATAATTGGTGCTATCCGTCTACCTCTCCGAAGATGCCAAGTTGATTTATGGCACCATGTATCGAAGGTTTAAACGGATGCGTCCGATGTAGCAGACTTCGTCAGATTCCCCCTCGCTTGAAGGGTTTTTGATTGTGGGGACGCTCTTCCCTGCAGGCGCAAGCCCCTGCAGTTTATTACGCTACCGCATTGCGGTAACAACTTTCTCCTTCTCCAGATGATCACTTCGTGTCGTGTGTGTTTATTTTGTATTTGGTTTCCCGTGGATTGTATACGGAGACTGAGTTATGTCGTCACCCATAAGGCGCGGACTAGTCCAAATCCGTATTATCTTAGATTTGGGTTTGGGGGTTGTGTTTAAGGATACATTAGCCTTATTTGAGACTAAGATCGACTTAAACGTTTGTTAAGGATACGTTAGTCTAGTTTTAGACTAAGATCAACTTAACGGGATCGTTTAGATCCGACAAGAGAGCAATTAAAGGAGCCATGTTGTTTAGTTTAGTGACATTGCGGTCAATAGATAGTTTAAGGACATTGCGGTCCATAGGTAGTTTAAGGACATTACGGTCCAATGTAAGTTTTAAGACGTTGCGGTCAAGGTTAAGGACATCATAGTCCGAGGATTTAAGGACTCCACGGTCCGGCGTTAGTTTTAAGACATCCCGATCAAGGTTAAGGACATTATAGTCCGTTGTTAGTTTTAAGACATTCCGGTCAAGGTTAAGGACATCATAGTCCATGGGTTTAAGGACCCCACAGTCCGGCGTTAGTTTTAAGGCATCACGGTCAAGGTTAAGGACGTCATAGTCCATGAGTTTAAGGACCCCACAGTCCGTATCAATGTGTGGTCGTCGGGACACGTCACCTCTTTGAAGACGTTGAGGAATTACAACACCAAGTATCAAAGGAGTGAAAAGCTGTACCCTTGAACCAAGGTAGATTAAATGATCTTTGGCCCAATTTAGAACCAAAACCAATTAATTATATTATAAGCCTATTAGCCCAGTTAAGTTTGAATTAAGGACTTATGGCCATCTTGGGCTAAGTCCAATCATGTTTAGAATATTGGCCCTCTGATGGCTCATTGAAGGGGAGGCTTTGCCTCTAGAAACTTAGCCAATTGGGCTAAAGCTAGTGTTAAACACTAAGGACCAACAGTGTTGAACACTGGGAATAAAATTAACAAGCCGGTGTTAAACACTAAAAGATAATCGATGTTAAACACTAGCAACAGGGCTTTCAAACACTAAAGCAAATCAGTGTTAAACACTGGCAACAGAGTTTTCCAATTTAGTGTTAAACACTAAGGCAAATCAGTGTTAAACACTGGGAACAGAATTTTCCAATTTAGTGTTAAACACTAAGAAAATCAGTGTTAAACACTGGAAATGGAGTTTTCAAACTAGTGTTAAACACTAAGGAGACTAGTGTTAAACACTGGGAGCAAATCATCAGTTTGATGTCAAATATTGTCAGGGAAGAGATCACGTGGGAGCACGTGATGGCATCCCAAAAGGTGGGGCCAGGTCCCCTTCATTTTGTTTTACAGATAAGTGTTTAACACTTTTAATTCTGAAAGCCATCACGTGTAGGCACGTGATGGGGGCTCACGCTTTGATCTGTTAGAATGTTCATTAGGGGTCACGTGGTGACACGTGAGGGCGCCCCAGAGATTCTTTTCTTTTGCTTTTTCTTTGTGTGCTTTGGGGTCACGTGGAGCACGTGAGGCGTTGCCTCAAAGCTCTTCTCTGTGGATCTTTACAGGGGTCACGTGGTAGTACGTGACTCTGGTTCTTTGCATGTTTTAAGATCTCTTTATCTTTTTAAGAATTAAATTCTTCATAGAGTTAAACCCTAGCAATAACTTTAAAGGAATTAAATTCCTACTTTCTGAAGAATTATATTCTTAGATAGGGTTAAACCCTAATTTCTTTTCTGTAGGAATTAAATTCCTCATATATGTAAAGAATTAAATTCTGGCATAGGGTGAAACCCTAATTTCTTTTAAGGGAATTAAATTCCTGTAAGGTTGAGAGAATTAGGTTCTCAATTAGGGTTAAACCGTAGTTCTGTCCATTTTGAAGGAATTAAATTCCTATAACATATGGTTGAACCCTAATTTTATCTCAAAGAAATTAAATTCCTATAATTCTGTGAGAATTAAATTCTCAAAATTCAATTCCTCCTCTATGCTTTGGATCTGCATGGCAGGATCTCAACCCAATGAGAATTAAATTCTCAATTCGTGGGGAGATGTGCACTTTGCAGATTCTCTACTAGAGAAAGAACTAAGTTCTTTTTTTTATATAAGAGTTAAACTCTTTTGAGAATTAAATTCTCTTTTGAAGCCTCTCTTTTCTTACCTAGGGTTTTTCTTTTGTAGAGAATCAAATTCTTTCTTTCTGAATTTTCCAAAATCCCAAGGCTCTATCTCTCTCTCTCTCTGTATGTCTCTGTCTCTCTCAAACTCTCTCCTTTCGCTCCTATTTATAGGAGAAGGAAAAGAATCAATCAGTTTTAGTGAATCTCTCATTGAAAGATTTGATTTGTTTATTGAGAGATTTGATTTATATTCATCATTAATCTGGACCTTTAGATTATTAGGTAAATTTTATTCACCATTGGATTTTAAATCCAAGGATATCTCTTTGTTATTTCGGTTAGATTTAAGGGGAAATCTTTTCAAGTCCAAGATTTTTCCATAAATTGGTGATATTTAATCACCTTTAGATTTTTAATCCAACGGTTTCAGATAATTCTTTTCCATTTTGGAAAGATTTGAAAGATTTTTCCTCAGAGTTTAATTCTGTTAAAGAATAAGGCTTTTAAAGCCGGTCACGTGTGGTCACGTGACCGTTGGTTACGTGTACGCACGTGACCCCCGGAATGGGCTTCTCCTCTTCTGCGCTCTTTTTTCTTGCCGCTGGTTAACCATCACGTGCCAACACGTGACCACTGGTCACGTGTGAGCACGTGATGCCTCTAGAATCTTCTTCCTGACTTTTAATTTAGGGAACAAAGATGCTCTGTGCCGCTGCTTTAACGTCACGTGCCAACACGTGACCACTGGTCACGTGTGAGCACGTGATGCCTCTTCTGAATCTTTTCCTGATTTTTAATTAGGGAACAAATGCCCCTACAGCGTTGCTCTCACGTGTCTGCACGTGAGTGCAACGCTGTCATTTTTGTGACCGTTGGATCTGCCTTGGGAGTAGGGTAGATGAAACGTTTTCCATCCCATCCTATAAATGCCCATGTCTTTTCAGAAGAGCCTCCACTTTTCATCTTCCTCCTTGCATACTTTTCTTTCTGAGAATTTAATTCTTCTTTCCAGAGCTTAGTTCTCTGCCTTGAAACATTTTCAGAGTTTAACTCTGTTCAAAAAGAACTCTTTTCTTCGGGTAATGCTCTTGAACGAACGATGAACTTTCATGTCCTTCTGGATTTTAAATCCATAGCAAGGGTTTCACCCCTTTTAACATGAATCCATTTTTTTCAAATTTATCAACGAAAATAGAAAACCATTTAATCTTTGAACAGTAGATCTCCTAGGGTTCATTTGATCTTTAGGGAGATGATGAGATCCTTTACCTTTTTTCCAAGGAATTTAATTCCGTTTGAAGAACATGTTTCTGGGAATTTAATTCCCTTCTCTTAATAAGGAATTTAATTCCTATGAAGAACTCAGTTCTTCACATGGAGGCTTCTTAGGGCTTTCTTGCCCTAGGTTGTCCTTCTGTAATCAATGAAGAAGAAGCTTGCAATGATGTCTTTTCTGGGAATTTAATTCCCTTGATCCTGTTTGATTTGTTGCAGAGTACAAGGTGGATTTCTTTTAGGGGAATATGTAGGGTCACTTGAATCCCACTGCCTATTTGATTAGAATGTTCCCTTTGTCTCATTATGATAGTTGTGTCTCATCATTAGCCAGCCGTCATCTTGATTTCGTAGGACCCACATGTTTTGTAACTAATGGTCTTACCAAACAAGTCCTCTGTCACTTTCTTCACATGTCTTCATATATTTATGCTCATATATATATATATACACACACACACACACACACATATATGTATATGTTCCTGGCTTAACTTTTGACAGCTTTCCTTTACTTTGTTTCAGGTGCGATGGCTTTTGTTCCGTGCTTTCCCTTCACTCGCTCGGAGGCCGCTTTTCCTCAATCACCATCCGACGAGGAAGCGATGGCGATGATCCGGGCTCATGACCCGAACTGCACTAGCTTACTTATATGGGGGACTTGGTACAGCCATATCATCCGGGATCGCCGGAGTTTCCTCTGTGAAGTGCCGACAGAGCCCACTTTCCCGTTCTTGCCGATGGACCCTCCGAGGACGGTTTTCGCTGTGGAGATGCCAAATTGGACTCCAACGGGATGGCTCGAGCCTTCAACAACCGGCATCCCGAACCATCCGATCCCTGCTATAGATATCCTAGGACGACGCATTTGTCAGGGTGAGGCCCACCCATGGGGACAGATTTATAAGATAGGGCTCACTTCTCGACATCCCACGGGCTACCTCCTCTGGGCTCGCTATATCCTTGCCACCCATCGTGCGCGGCTGCAGAAGGTCGGACTCTACCAGGCGATATATGCGTCGCTCTTCCATTATCAATCCCCGCATGTCTGGTGGGTTAAGGTGTTCTTGAATCAATGGAATCTCCCCACCAACACTTTTCTCCTAGGGGACAGAGAGGTTTCTATCTCTTTGGGGGAATTTTATGAGATTTCGGGGCTGCCAATTCGAGGGACGCTTTATGAGGAGTTGCTGCCCTCTGATGAATACGTCTTTGAACCCGAGCCCGCACCGCTTGACGGCTTTTCTGTCGAGAACGCCGTCCGCCACAAACGTCCCAGCTTGATCAAGGTGCTAAGTATCTTTGATCGATTGTTCACCGAATCTGAGGAGCAGGGCGTTACTTTCAAGAGCTTCATTGCCTGTTTCCTTTGCGAGGGTGTCTTGTCAAAGACAGCTCCGAAGTTTGCAAACATTAAAGACCCTTTTGGGTTTGGTCCGAAGAAGCTGCCGACTAATGAATCGGATCTACCGCAATACTACATCCCCATAATGTCGCCGATATCTTTCGAATCCATCGCAGCTCCCGGCATGGATGAGGAGACGTTCTTCGTTGGGTTTATCAGTGTCTGGCTCAGCTGGTTTGTCATCCCTATGCATCGCCGCTTTATGAGAGCTTCGGTCATCTATCCGGCTCACCGTATAGCTGAGGGAACGCGGCTGGCCATTGGCATCCCAGCATTGGTGCATCTCTATCACGGGTTGGGCACTGCAGCTAACACTTCCACCCCTGGCGTAGATATGGTAAACTTTTCTCTTCACTACTTTACGTCTTGGATCTAAATGCACGTCTCAGGTGCTTTCGCTATGCATCAAAGGCCCTCATTCTACGACGCCTATACTTTCCCTCGGCTTATGCGATTGGTGGATGCTTCTGCTGCTGACCCAACTCAATTCGGGGCTATTCGGGCGTTGATTTCTCCTTACGCTACTGCTGGCGGGTTGGTATTTAATGATCGGGTTTTATCTTCTTCCGCGGGTTCGGCCCAGCCGCTTTGGGACCGGTCAAAAGATGACGCGCCCTCTTTGAAGCCCCGGGAGGCCGCGCGCTTATACGCAATTAGACCGGGTTACCTGGTATTCCATCAGGATAGCGCGGCCCTTTTCATGCGGTACAATCCGCACCGTTTTTCCCGGCAGCTTGGCTATGATCAGGGTGTCCCGTTTAAGACTTTCATAGTCGCGCCGGTTCCTTCGCTCGAGGCCGTTCGAGATGCCGCCCATCATTTTGTGAGGCTGAAAACCGGTTCTCAGTTCATGATCCCTGATGGTGATTACATGCCCCGATGCGTGGGGTCGTTCACGGGTTGGTATCTCCATCGAGTCAACCCGGTTATTATTAAGGAAAGAAGGGTACTTCTTGGTCACGGTGCCCCTACTCAGGTTCTGGCCACAGGAGCTACGCTGCGACCGCGTGCCCCGGTCCGCTTTCCTCTGAGGGATACCGGCACCACGCTTATTCCGGGGGAATCGGGGGTGGATCTTACTCCAACAGCTGGTATGCCCCTGGGTACTCGGTCACGGGGTAGACGGGCTCCGGTAATAGTGCCACCACCTGAGGCAGCACCGCCCCCCGTAGCATCGACAATGGCGGTGTCATCCCCGGTTGTGGCACCGGGTGAGGGTGACAGGGATGAGGGTGTTGAGGGTGACGTGGGCCAGCGCCGCACTAAGGCTTCGTGGGGACAGAAGCGGTCGTCCTCGGCGACTGGCTCTGGGTCCAAGCGTCGAAGGAAAGTGGCTACCAACTTGCTCGACTCTTTAATAGAGTCTGAGCCTATTCTTGAGGATGAACCGTTGGCCCTGCAGGAATCAGATGCTGGACTACTTTTCCCGAGTTCGGCCGCCGAGGAAGCCGCACAGTTGGCTGAGGCCATACGGCGTTCTAAAGATGAGTCTCAGAACGCAAGGGTTCCCAAGAAAGCTTATCCTGCTGTGATCTTCTACGAAGACCCCTCATGGATCCGGCGGCGGTTCATTGGCCCTTTGGAGGAGTGGGGAGAAAGGGCGCAGAAGCAGGCCGCTTCGGAGGATGCTGCGGACACGCTTTCCTTATGGATTGGCGGCCACGAGTCCACCCTCGAACCCCGGCGAGCATGCCTCCTTGAGAAGGAGCATCGTCTTGAAGAAGCCATATTGAGGGCTTCCCTGCGCATTGGTATGTTTTTTTATACTTCTTTGCAGTTTTTCAGATTGTTTATGCTCGCATATATGTATTCTGATTCTTGTGTAGATTGTGTAGAGTCCTCGGCGATGGGGGAGGTCCCTACGGGCTTGTTGCAGCTAAAGCCCGTTGACGTTCCCGATGTAGCCTTGCTTGATGTAGAGGGGGCTGACGAGGCTGTTCCTCTTGCCACAGAGCCTCCAGTGGCGGTTCCTGATCACGGAGCGCTTGCTCCTTTGGAAGAGGCTCCTTTGGGGGTTGCCGTCCCAACGACTCTTCTTGCGGGCTGCCCAGAGGCTGGAGGAGAGGTAGTCGGGACTACCCTCCCTTCGCTGGAGCCGGAGTTCACGGCGGAAGCCGTTGAAGCCGCCATCCCCCCGACTCAGAATAGGAGGAGTGTTGAAGGTAACCTTCTACATTTTAAATTAGCAATCTTTCTGTTGTCTAAACTCTTTGGTTTTCCCAGAATTGCGCGGGCTGGCGGCCTCTATCGCTGATTTGTCTCCTCGGCAATCGTTTCAGCGTCTATTGGAGATGGCAGCTCTGCAGGCGATCTCCCCTCAGCGCATCGTCCTTTCCTCTGGGAAAGGTTAGCGTCGTTCGCCATTTTTTATTATAGCATTGTTTCTATTCTGCGAAATGACATTGATGTCTCTTACAGTTTTGGAGGCCGATGACGAGGTCGAGGTCGTTGAAGGGCCAGGGGAATCTTCAGCTCCTACTTGCATGACCGTAGGTAAGTGACATTTCAATATAGTCCCACTTGTTCTTTTGCTTAAGAGTTTTACTGACATTTTCCAAATCCGAACAGCCCTGCCAGCCCCCATAGCGCCGGACTCACGCATCGCTATACCGCCCGGCCCTTATGCTTTGTAAGACTCAGAGCGCTTGGCCCAGTTAAGCCTTGTCTCCTTGTCATCTTTGATCGATGAGCTTCGTGCTGGCAGCGCAATCACAGCTGAAGCATTTGCCGCCGAAGCTAACGGTTCTCTTCCTTTTCTTGCCACCTACCATAGCGAAGAGGTGGTGCGAGTCTGGGTGGAGTTCTGTCGGCAGGTGGAGGCTTTCTTGCACGCCTTTGAGAGTTCCCGCCTTTCCTCGGAGGCCGTGGATGCAAAGGCAGAGTTGCGGGGGCTGATAGCGCGGTGCGCGGCAAACATGACATTATGCGAGAAGAGGCTAGGACGCAAATTCTCGGAGAGGGAGCTGGCCTCTAAGGCACTGAGCGAGCTTCAAACTAGCCTTACAGCCAAAGCCAATAAAGCGTATGAACTCTGGCGGGTACTTCAAGAGTCTATCAGAGAGGCGGTGGCTCTTGATAAAGCTGTTGTGTTCACCCGCAAAAGGGTTGAGGCCCACAAGGCTACTGAGAAAGAGCTCGAAGGCCAGCTCACCTCGTATCAGGCCCAGCAGGCTCGGGCGGAGGCCCGCCTTCAGGCGATCCTGAATCATGAAGCTATGGCCCAGCAAAAGAAGGATGAGCTAGAAAAATTGCTAAATCGCCCGCCGACTTGAAAACTTGTATCTTTTCCTTTCTTTTTGTACATACTCCTGAATGAGAGTATTTTCTTTTCGTTCTTTCATGAATTGTACTTTGTATCCATTTTGGTTTATGAATAAAGACATATTTTTCTTCTCAATGGTGTGTCTCCTTTTTATTGAATGTATTCTGCGGACAAATTTATCTTGGTCTCTTTGCAGGGCAGCGATGGCTTAGGATTCAGGGTTAAGATCTGCCTCTTAAGACTTTTGAGCTTTATGAGCCATGAGGGTCTCATAAAGAGTTTTTTTTTCCTACAGGTCGGGACGATCCCGTAGGTGTAAGTTCTTCTTAAGAATCGTGAGGATTTTTAAGCGGGTTTTCCCTTGGGAGCCGTAAGGATCTCACAAGGGAGTTTTCTTCCTTACAGGTCGTGAGGACCCGCAAGTGCTGGGTGCGGTCGCCCTTATCCGTGTTTCACGGGGTCAGGGGTTGCTTTAGGATGTTTTCCAGGGTACCGTAGTTTAAAGACATCGCGGTCAAGGTTAAGGACCTCATAGTCCGTGGGTTTAAGGACTCCACAGTCCAAGGTTAGTTTTAAGACATCACGGTCAAGGTTAAGGACATCATAGTCCGTGGATTTAAGGACTCCACAGTCCAATGTTAGTTTTAAGACATCCCGGTCAAGGTTAAGGACATCATAGTCCGTGGATTTAAGGACTCCACAGTCCGATGTGAGTTTTAAGACATCACGGTCAAGGTTAGGGACATCATAGTCCGTGGATTTAAGGACTCTACAGTCCGATATTAGTTTTAAGACATCACAGTCAAGGTTAAGGACATCATAGTCCGTGGATTTAAGGACTCCACAGTCCGATGTTAGTTTTAAGACATCGCGGTCAAGGTTAAGGACATCATAGTCCGTGGATTTAAGGACTCCACGGTCCGATGTTTGGTTACTGGGACCCGTCACCTCTTTGAAGACGTTGAGGAATTACAACGACGAATATCAAAGGAGTGAAGAGATATACCCTTGAACCAAGGTAAATTCAGTCTAGAATCATGGTAGTTGATTGATAGTTTTAAGACATTACGGTCGAGGTTAAGGACATCATAGTTCGTGGATTTTAAGGACTCCACAGTCCGATGTTTGCTCTGGATGCTTCACACGGGTTCACTGCCGTGTTCGGCGAGGATCAGGCTCCGCTCTGGGCGTTTTTCGTGGGGTCAAAGAGTGACGTTATCCGTGTTCTACATGACCAGGAATTTTGCACTAGATGCTTCACACGAGTTCACTGCCGTGTTCGGCGAGGACTAGGCTCCGCTCTGGATGCTTCACACGGGTTCACTGCCGTGCTCTGTGAGGACCAGGATCCGCTTTGGACGTTTTCCACTGGGTCAACAAGTGACGTTATCCGCGTTCCACATGACCGGGAATTTTGCTCTGGATGCTTTCCACGGGTTCACTGCCGTGTTCTGCGTGGACCTGGCTCCGCTCTAGATGTTTTCCACGGGGTCAAAGAGTGACGTTATCCGCGTTCCACGAGACCAGGAATTTTGCACTAGATGCTTCACACGGGTTCACTGCCGTGTTCGGCGAGGACTAGGCTCCGCTCTGGACGTTTCCCACGGGGTCAAAGAGTGACGTTATCCGCGTTCCACGTGACCAGGAATTTTGCTCTGGATGCTTCCCACAGGTTCACTGCCGTGTTCTGCGAGGACCAGGCTCCGCTCTGGATGCTTCGCACGGGTTCACTGCCGTGCTCTGCGAGGACCAGGATCCGCTCTGGACGTTTCCCACGGGGTCGAAGAGTGACGTTATCCGCGTTCCACGAGACCAGGAATTTTGCTCTGGATGCTTCCCACGGGTTCACTGCCGTGTTCTGCGAGGACCAGGCTCTGCTCTGGACGTTTTCCACGGGGTCAAAGAGTGACGTTATCCGCGTTCCACGTGACCAGGAAGTTTGCTCTGGATGCTTCCTACGGGTTCACTGCCGTGTTCTACGAGGACCAGGCTCCGCTCTGGACGTTTTCCATGGGGTCAAAGAGTGACGTTATCCGCGTTCCACGTGACCAGGAATTTTGCTCTGGATGCTTCCTATGGGTTCACTGCCGTGTTCGGCGAGGACCAGGCTCCGCTCTGGACGTTTTCCACGGAGTCAAAGAGTGGCGTTATCCGCGTTCTACGTGACCAGGAATTTTGCTCTAGATGCTTCCCACGGGTTCACTGCCATGTTCGGCGAGGACCAGACTCCGCTCTGGACGTTTTCCACGGGGTCAAAGAGTGACGTTATCCGCGTTCCACGTGACCAGGAAGTTTGCTGATTATATCCGCATTTCACGGAATGGGGATTTGACTCTTGGTGATCTGTATATCGCCGAGCCATGGAACTGGGAGTTGCCGCTGTTCCGCTTTGCTTGAAGTTATGTCCGTTGTGACGAGACGAGTGTTGAGACGATCTCTAGTTCACTTGTGGCTCGTCGAGATTTGGCTTCTTCTTTTGATGAAACCTGGGGGGGGAAGGAGTATGATCTCTTCTTTGTTTGCGTCCCTGGATTGTATACAGGGATTGATGTGTCATCTCCTGTAGGGCAAAAATTTCATTTTTATTTTATTTCTTTTTCCGCGATGCTCTATTATTTTCGCTTTTATATCGCGAAGGTCGCGATTGCCCCATCATTTCGGCTATTTTTTCGCGGTGCCCAATCATTTCGTCTATTTATTTTATTTTTTACTCGCTGCTTTTTATTGCGAGTTGCCCCATCATTTCGGCTATTTTTCATGCATACATTTTTACTTGTTGATTTTGTCGCAAGTTGCCCCATCATTTCGGCTATCTTGTATGCATGTGTGGCTTGCTGGCTTTTCGCTGTAAGCTTGGATTTAGACACCGATTTCGGCATCAGCACCGCTACAACTGGGATGTTGCCAGGAGCGAATCATCATTTGCTTCTGTCGATGTTGAACAAAGGTGGCTTAGTAAACATGGTTAAGGGTCCTATCGACTAAGGCTTTTGACTTCATGAGCCGTAAGGGTCTCACAAAGGTATTTCTTCTTACAAGTCGTGAGGATATTGTAGGTGTGTTTTCTCCTTGGGAATTATGAGGATTCCTAAGTTCATGTTCTCTTGTAAGTCGTAAGGATCTTACAAAAGGGTTTTCTCCTTATAAGTCGAGAGGACTTACAAGGGTTGTTCACCATATGAACATATCCCTAGTCACGGATGGGACTTGGTTAGGGAAATGTTTATTCGCGCCCGTGGATTGTATACAAGGGTCAGTATTGAGCCACTTGTAGGGAATTATCGAAGGTTGTGGGGGGTTTGCTTAAGAACGGGTTCAGGTTTCTGTAACTTAAGACTTTCAAATCTTATGAGCCGTGAGGGTCCTATAAGAGAGTTCTCCTTACGAGTCGTGAGGATCTCGCAAGTGTAATTTCTCCTTAGGAATCGTGAGGACTCCTAAGTGTGTTGCTCCCTTGTGAGTCGTAAGGATCTCACGCGGGTGGTTTCTCCTTACGAGGTCGAGAGGACCCTGCAAGTGTCTTTTAACGAGGTTGCGCCCTTTCGGGTTTTCACAAACACTCGCCGGTTGCCCTGCTGTTTTTACTCACGGAGCCCTTTCGGGTTTTCATCCGTGCCCGCTTTGCTTATGGACATACCGTTTTTATTTTTATTATTATTTTTATATTTTTTTGTATCGGCTTTGAGATGCTGCAATCCACCGTAGTTTATCGACATCTCGGTCAACAGCCAGTTTTAGGACATAGTGGTCCATTGTTAGTTTAAGAACGTTTCGGTCTGTTATTAGTTTAAGGACGTTTCGGTCCGCCGTTAGTTTAAGGACGTTTCGGTCCACCGTTGGTTTAAGGACGTTTCGGTCCGCCGTTGAAGAAGGCCGGTTACTACTTACAGAGTTCGGGCTTAGGAAGACAGCAAGCGGACATAGTTGTCGTCATCTATCATTGACCTAGGCCTTAACCCGTCAAGCGTAGTATTTCTTCAGGAAGCGACCATTTATTGATCTGAAAGGTCTCTCACCGTGCATATCCATGAGCAGATATGCTCCACCCTGGTAGACCTTGTCTATGATATATGGGCCTTCATAGTTCGGCTCGAATTTTCCCCGCTTGGCGCGATTGGGGATCATAGGTCTTTTGACCACTAGCACGAGTTTGCCTTGGCTGAATGTCCTCGGCCTGGTCAATCTTTCATATGAGCGCATCATCTTTGCTTTGTAAGCCTCCAGATTTTGTTGCGCTATGAGCCGGGTTTCATCAAGGGCGTCAAGCTCCTCAAGCCGAAGGTGGGCATTTTCTTCGTCCGTCAGCTCGTAGTGGACTGCCACTCATAGAGAGGGTAGCTCTATCTCGAGGAAGAGTACCGCTTCCGTACCGAATACCAACGTGTATGGCGTTGTGTTCGTGGCCGTCTTGAACGTAGTCCGATAAGCCCAAACAGGTTCTTGCAGTCTCTCGTGCCAGTCCTTTTTGTTTCGGGACACCGTCTTCTTTACGATCTTTGTCAAGGTTTTGTTGAAAGTATCAGCTAGACCGTTAGCTCGAAGATTATAAATTGAGGAATATCTCCAGTCTATGTTGTGTTGTTGTGCGAAGCGACTGATCTTGTGGCTTCTGTAGGCTGGACCGTTATCGGAGATGATCCGTCGCGGAGTTCCAAATCGATAAATGACGTGCGTCTTGAAGAAATGGAGAATATTCTCCGTCTTCACTTCCCTTAACGGTACTGCTTCCGCCCATTTGGAGAAGTAATCAGTCGTCGCCAGGATGAAACGATGTCCCCTGGATGATGCTGGTTCGATAGGGCCGACTATGTCAGTTCCCAACATTTCGAACGGCTAGCTAGCCACCGTTGGATGTAGAGGATTTGGGTGCTGGTGGATGAAGTCCCCATGAATTTGGCACGAGTGGCATTGCTTCGCATATTCAAGGCAGTCCTGAATCATCGTGGGCCAATAGTAGCCCATTCCTTTAATCTTCAACTTCAACTTCGGGCCTGCTTGGTGAGAACCGTGGAGTCCGTCGTGAACTTCCTGAACGACTCTTTTCACTTCGTCAGGTCCCAGGCATCTCAGCCACAGAGAATCAAATGACCTCTTGTACAGGGTATTATTGACGAAGGCGAAAGATAGAGCTCGTTTTGCAAGCTGATGTCTTGAGGACGCATCTTCAGGCGTTCGACAGGATTTGAAGTAGTCTATGAAGACTTCTCTCCAATCCTTAGCCTCTTCTTGGTCTTTTATTTGCAGGGCCACTTGCTCGGTCGCTCCCTTTTCCTCGGACGATTCCGGAGATATTTCTGCCGGCGTGAGGACCCGACGACTTTGTACCACGATTCTGATGTCATCGAGGTTCTCATCAGCCAGTTCTTTAGCGAGCTTGGCTAACGCGTCCGCCTTGCTATTTTCCGCACGCGGTATGCTTTCCAGCACGTAGTAGGGAATTTGAGTTAGCAATCGCTGTACTCTGTCGCCATACTTCACCAGCTCTGGCTTGCATGTCTGATAGTCGCCGTTTACTTGGCTAACGACCGGTTAGGAATCTCCGTATATGAGGAGGTTTTCAATTCCCATGTCGATGGCGATCTCGAGGCCTACTATCAAAGCTTCGTATTCAGCTTCATTGTTCATCCTCGGCTCTGTCAAGGAGAAAGCAAAGCGTATTATCCCCCCCTATGGGGTTACGAAGATGAGACTTACCCCCGACTTGATTATAGGGGCGCTTTGTCTGCGCTTCTTCATGGAAGACGCTCCGTCAAACTAGAGTTCCCACCGGGTACCACTTCTGTTGATCGTGTCAAACGCATGTTCGTCTGGCAGCTCGTATTTCAAAGGGGAGTCAGCAGGTATTGGATGCTCAGCGAGGAAGTCGGCGATGGCTTGTCCTTTCACTGCCTTAAGAGGCTGATAGGTTATTGAAAACTCCATCAAGAGCAGGGCCCATTTAGCGAGTCTTCCTGTCAATATGGCTTTTGACATCAAATATTTGAGGGGGTCCACCTTTGATATAAGGCGGACTTCATGCGCCAATGCATAGTGCCGGAGTTTTGTTATCGCAAATATTAACGCCAGGCAATGCTTTTCGATGGGAGAATAATTACTTTATGCCCCCAGGAGAACTCGACTCAGATAGTAGAGCGCTCTCTCCTTCTCTTGTTCGTTCTCTTGTGCCCATAATGTGCCTAAGGAACCTTCGAGGGTTGTGGTATAAATAATAAGGGACTTTCCCTTGACTAGAGCAGCTAACACCGGCGGGTTCTGCAGGTACTGCTTGATTTCGTCCAGCGCGTCTTGGCATTTGCGATCCCAAACGAACGGGGTTCCTTTTTTCATCAGATGACTGTAAGGGCGGAACTTGCCTGAAAGGTTGGCTATAAATCGCCGGATGTACGCGAGCCTCCCCTGGAGAGACCGCAATTGTTTGAGAGTTCTTGGCGGTGGCATTTCCATGATCGCCTTGATCTTCGACGGATCTATCTCAATGCCCCGGTGCCGGACAATGAATCCTAGGAATTTGCCTGAGGACACCCCGAACGCGCATTTGAGAGGGTTCATCTTCAAGTTGTATTACCGAAGACGTTGAAATACGATCCTCAGATGCTCGAGATGTTCCTCGTACAATTTGCTTTTCACCACGAGGTCGTAGATATAGCATTCGACGATTTCATGTATGAGGTCATCTAAGATCTTCGTCATAGCCCTCTGATAAGTGGCGCCGGCGTTCTTTAAACCGAAGGACATAACTTTGTAGCATCTGGTCTTCGGGATGCATCTTTATCATAAACCATGGTGTGCTTCTGGTCTTCGGGATGCATCTTTATCTGATTGTATCCTGATGAGCCGTCCATGAAGGAGAAAACCTCGTGAGTGGATGTGTTATCTATCATCAGCTCGGTGACCGGTACTGGGAAATTGTCCTTCGGGCAAGCTTTATTAAGATCCCGGAAGTCCACGCATATGCGCACTATCCCATTTTTCATCATCACCGGGACGATGTTGGCGATCCATTTAGGATATTGCACTTCCTGGATGAAGCCAGAGTCGATTAACTTTTTGACTTCGGCGTTGATGCTCATCTCAAGCTCGAGCCGCATTCTTCTCGGCGCTTGTTTGACTGGCTTAACGTCCGGGGATATCGCCAATTTATGGACAGCTATTTCTGGATCTAGTCCTGGCATTTTGGAATAGTTCCATGCGAAGCAATCTCTATGCTGCATAAGCACGTCTTTTAACGCAGCCACCTTTTCTTCAGATAGCAATTCGCTGACAAATGTCGGTCGCGGGTCGTTTGCCATCCCCAACTCAATCTTTTTGAGGTTATCTGCAGTAGTATGTATGCCATCTTCCAGCTCTTTTGGCGCTGGCGGAAATCCTGAGATTACCTCATCGTCATTGCTGTTTTCAAAGCACCAGGGAAGGTCATTCATGTTCTCGGGCTCTTCTTTTGATACCGTTATCATATGACAGGTACGAGTTCGCTTCCAAGACCGACGTGGATCCGGTTCTGCTCTTGTGGCTTTGGGTTCATGCTTTTGTGGCGGCGTTGCCCCCCCCCCCAGCTGCTGGATAGAGCAAACTTGCCGAGCTGATACTGATCTTCAACCCAGTTCTTAAAGGTGAAGCAGTCTTCGATAGGGTGTCCTATGGCTCGGTGATAAGAGCAATAGCCCGGATGAGAGACCTCGTTTGCTTGTTCGGGGTGCTTGGACTCCGGCAGTGTAAGCATCTGATGTTTTAGAGCGAGGTCAAGTATTCTTTTCGTCTTGTCTCGAGGAAAAGAATACGCTCGACTCATCTTCTTCATGAGGGACAAATCCGGACCGCGCAATTCCCGATCACATGACTCTTTGATCCTGCGTTGTCGTTGTCGAATCTCTTTTCCGCTCTTTGACTTATTTCTTCCTCTGCTTCGGGCCTTTTGCACAGCAGGTTGACAGGGAGGAGCATTTTCGTCTTTTGCAGCCTGTTGAAGAAGACGTTGCGTCCTGGCTTTCTCGTAGATGGCCATTTCGTGATTATGGTCGTCCCGAGCTTTCTGACCCGCTTTCCTGATAAGCTTGTCCATTCACTCTTCAAATAACGGACTCGGCGCTTTGATTGCGGGATCTAGTTTTGATACGGGGTCGGCGTTTCCCGACAGGGCGTCCTCTTCTTCATCGAAGTTATATATGGCGTAGCTACCGTGGACTCGTTCCCGTTTCCCGGATCTCATATATCCAAGCCCAAGCATTTCCATTCTCCCGTTGGGCAATTTGCGCTGAGTCCCAGAGACATCCTAAATAATGTTATAGAATCGAGCTTGTCGAATAGTCTGTTTTAAGGATACCCCTTGGCGCTTCAATAGCCTTTTTAGTCCATTTGTGTAATATCTGGGCAAACGGATGGGTTGAAGCTCGTCGAGTGCAGAATCCGCGCCATGCCAGATCTCTTTCTCCACCCTTGTTTCCGAGGATCGATAGAATAGGATCACCTTTTCGCCTTTTCGCCTGGGAGGGACGTAAAATGTCCGCAACTCTTGCATGCTGTAAGCTTCAAGTGCGTCAAGGTCTTTGTAGTGTTCCCGCGGAACCATGGTGAATTGCAAACTCTGATCATTGCCAGGGGATGCTTGTATTGACGACCGACTGGAGAACACGGCATTAACCTCATCTTCCGAGTCACTTCCGAAGATCAATACGGGGGCGGATGGTCCTGGGTTGTTGCGTCGAGACGGCCCAGCGTAAACTATCTCTTCTTCTTCTTCGGTATCGCTCCTGAAAACAGGGATGGTGGCGGCGGCGGCTTTGTTCTCCGGTTTGCCACACCTTTCTGTATCCTCAAAATCTGGCAAAAAGTACTTTGCATCTTCGTACTTGTGGACTTCGTTCACGGAGAATGGGTTCAGCTCACCTGTTACGGTATACTCGAGACCATCCTTGAAATACTTCAAACACTGATGCTGTGTAGAAGGGATGATATTGTACTCGTGTAACCAAGGACGACCGAGCAAGGCATTGTAGCAGGTCTTGGCGTCAATGACGTGAAACTTGATGTCCGTGACGAGCAGTCCAAAGCGTAATGTTAGTATCACAGATCCGAGAGTCCGTGACGACTGGGAGTCAAAACCGGAGATGGTAATTTTTTCACGAGCGAGGTGTTGAACGCTCATGCAGATTTCCTTCAACATCCGAACATTAAGGAGATTGACGGAGGATCCATTATCAACCAGAATTTTGCCTATCTTGATATCGTGGCAATATCCAGAGACATATAAGGGGCGGTTGTGGTCGCACGTCCCAAGGAGAAGGTCTTCATCACCGAAAGTGACATCGGCCGTGTGCACTTCTTCCAGTTCATCCTTCATCCTCTCTTCGGCGAGGAAGGCTTGGAATTGCTCGGGCTCTTGTAGCGCCTTGATTAACGAATCTCTCGCTTCTTTTGATAATAAGAGGGCGTCGAGAATGCTAAGCTGCGAAGGTAGCTTCCTAAGGTGCGCTAGAATGTTGTAGTCCACCTTACTCTTCTTGGGCGAGTCCTTGGCAGTCAGCTCTTTTATGACTTGGTCATCTAAGGCGATATCCACAGCGACATTTTCCTTTCCCTTATCTTTTCTAGTTGCGGGTCCGAGATTCTTTTCCGGAAGCGTGCGATTGCGCAGTTGAATGTTTTCGCAGGCCTCTGGTTCTTCCTCTTTCCCAAAGACGGTTTCTTTAAAGAGAGGGCCCAGAGCCATTTCCTCATCAGAGTCGCTCCCAAAGGTGAGAACTTGTGATCCTCCGGCGTTGGCCGTGTAACAGTTGCCGGTAGTTCTTTTGTGCCTGTTGGTTGTACTTTCCTGTTCCCGACGAGTTTTGCGTTTCATGCGCTTAAAATGTCACCGGTGAGCAACATATCCCTGCCACTATATCTTAAAAGCGTCGCACTCCTCAGTGGGGTATGAAATCTTCCGATGATATGAGCAGTAATTAGGGTGCCTCTCCGCCCCATTGAGCGTGTTTTCTTCCGAGGGTGGTAGCTTCATCCCCATTGACATGGCTTTTGCAAACCTTTTCCTCATCTTAAATATGTTTTTATCCGCATCGGATGTTTTTTGATCTGGTAGAAGTGCTTCGCATCTTTCGTTTAGACGCCTGCGTTTGGCTCCTTCCGATGCAGCCATCTCACATTCCCGATCGGCTTTACTTTTCAAACGAATCTCGTCTAGAAAGGCGTCGATCATTTCGTCTGTCGGCCACACTAGTTATGGTTCAGGCTGTGCCCCCAGTTTCTAAGTGCCCGGAGTTTTCTCATCGTCCGCAAACAAGTGGGAAATCACATGACAGCTCGCCACATATCCCCCGGGTTCATCCGACGAGCTTTCTCCATTATATTCCTCCTGAAAGACGTGGTTGAGGAATTCTTAGAGTGTGACGGGAGTCTGCGCCGTTCGATTGTACTCCTCCAGTGCGTCAATCTGCTTCTGCAAGTCCGTGCGCTTGTCTCCAGGCCTCACGGGCTTCTTGGATTTCTTCTTCTTCTTCTGCGAAGATTTTGACGGTTGGGTGTGAGTACTTAGGCCATCACCACCGATCTTTGTAGTTGGGCGCGGCTTCAGCATCCCTTCGATGATTTGAGGTTCAAGCGGGTTCTTCCATTCGACCGCTGGGCATGTATGAAGATCACTCAGCATCCTTTTGGTTTTTGCTGAAAGCACGGTTTCCCATGGAGCTTCTTCAATAAAAGAACAAGTTGCCCCCGGTGCGTCCGTCTTCTTAGGAGTGTGCGGTTGTGGCGGTTGTTGGATATGTATGCCCTAGAGGCCTGTATTGTATAGGATACTAGACATGTATATGTACAGAAACAATCTTTGCTCGAAATGATAGTATGCTATCTGGTTTATCTTTATCATAATATGTGATGTGTTGATAAAGCCCTTAGGACTATGCTTGACTACCGGGATTATGATGAGATCATACTGGTGGGACCTGGGCAGTCTACAAGCATATCCTTCAATAGTTCCTAGTCGAGGGTATATCGAGACAGGGCATCGATATTACCAGATTAGACTAGTGTGTACGTTTCTTGACCCTGGGGGCAATGATTGATTCCACAACCATTGATGTTTGACATCAAAGATTGTACACAGGTGCTCATTGGAGAATGGGTACACCGAACAGGACTCGCTGAGAACTCCTAGATGGTATATATACCTATTGTCAGATAGCAGTTCTCTAGTGATACTTGTACAGGTTAGTCTGTAGACCCGAGATCGTCATAGAGTCTTGTGTGATTCTCACTGTACTTTAATTTCCTCCCTACCACGGCTCTACTGAGTCGTGCAAACAGGTGGATTTTGGGTACAATCCCGAATCATATGGAGACAGTGAGCGATAGGAGGGGTTTCGTCTCTCCCGGTATAGGGAGTTGATGTCGCGCTATGTTTGATCGGCTATAACACCTAAATACCTGGCCAGGGTTCTCGAGGTTTACTGATAAGTGTTATCAATAGTTTCTCGAACTGTTATGAGCCATAAATCAGCATGACTTATAAATTTACTGGGGTCTGACATTTACCACCCCTAGACTTCATATGCGACGTATTAGACGAAGAGACCGGACTGTACGGTAAGTGTTGCTTGCAGGCTCGTAAGGGTTGTGATGGGTTCGCTCGTCGGCCACCTTTTCGTCAAGTACCTGGGTAGCCGTTACGCACAGCTAGTGCCGCTGACGTGCTTGTGGTTAAACCCACTGCCAGCGTACTGTCGAGTCTTTAGAGTCCCACACAGAGAGTTCCCTCGTTCAGGCGAAATATGTAGAGGTTGTAAGTTGTTATGGCAGCCGTAAGCTGTTACGGCAGGGTTTCGATTTTATTCATGTAATTGTTACAGGAATAATAATCGGAAGGATAATACTGGTGGGCTTTGGTTTAAGCGGATACCGGTATTATATTACTGGATTAATGGCATTCGTATTTTTCGGAATTCGGATGCGGGTATACAATATACGGTATACGGTATACGGAGGAGGGGTATTTTTGTAATTGTTACAAGAATACCTTCTAGAAGGTGCCACCTCATAATGACATAATAATGACATCATTTATGAAAAATAAAATGAGGTGGAAATTAAAAGGTACAAGCATGATAAGGTTGTTGTTATGGAGTTACTATTGAAGCATGATACTAATTTATATAATGCATGCTTCAATTAATTCTCTTAGTGCTATATTTTTATTCATTATGCTTGAACACTTTCATAATGATAAACACTCACTCCTTCTCATCTCCTCCTTCTCATTCTTCTTATAAATAGCTTCACATGAGATGTGAATGTTAAGTGAATCAAGAGAAGGTTAAGAGAAAGAAATGCTATAGATTTCAAGCTAATCCAATACATTCATCTCTACATAATCCTAGTGACCTATTCTAGCAAAATTGGTCTCTAGGTTAAACTCTTGTGAAGAGTTTCTAGCTCGCACGACAACTCTCGGGTGGATCATCTAGGTCTTGGGTGGCCGGAGATCGAAGACATCGGCAACGTCAAAAGGAGCTAAGGAGTTCATCAAAGAGAAGACCCGAAGGACCGTATCATTGAGGTATAATCCCTAACATAGTAGATAAGATCTCTAGTTAGGTTTTTCTAGTTGTGGTTTAGACAAGATCTTCGGTTAAGTGCATGTTGTATGCCAAGAAAATTTTTGTTCACCGCTTCCGCCGCGCCACAAGAGTTGTGGGTGCATGCAACATACACTAACATGGTATCAGAGCCTGACTAAACCACAATTAGATGTTAGCCAAAAGTTAGAAGCTCGATCGACAGTTTTTTCTCCCGAAAACTCGTTTTCTGCCCTTGCTGCTGTCAGTTTTTGAAAGTGCTCCAAAATTGATTTGACATATCTTAAAAATACAAGCAGGCTTTTATAAGAATACTGTAGAAATTTGCACTCATGACTCCACAAAAGAGGCGTGGATCCGAGGCCAAACCCATGGTTTGGCCGCGGATCCGCCGCCATATTGGGGCCTTGTTGACCCATTTTTCTACGGTGTTCATATATTGCAGAATTAGGGTTTCTGGGATATAAAGAATTTTAAAAAGGTGTTTATACAGGAACATGTCAAGTGTTGGCATGTTTTAAAATTATCGATCGAAATTCTAATAGTGTTTGGCTAATCGGGTTTTTCGTTTTTGTGATATGTGTTTGAAACGTCCGCTAATTGCTATATGACGATTAGTGGGGGTTGCACATATAGATATCATGAGATGGTATGTGTATATGAATGTGTTGGATCGTCGTGATGAATGGCCGGGGGGTGTGAGAAGAGCGTTTTTCTTTTCTTTCATTCCATGAAATTTTTAAAAAGCCATGTAATATTGTTTTACGGATACATCCGGGATGAGGTTGTAGCCACCGTTTGTATAATTTCTTTTTACTGTTTTTGCTCCTAGGATAGACCCAAGGTGGGGTGCACAAACTATCGGGTTTTCAAAGTGTCGAGTGGCCTACTCAATTGTTGAGGAAGGTTACTACACTTCGGGAATTTGGCGGGTAGTTTGCCGCACCCGTAGGGGTCTAGGGGGGCTTTGGCTATTCATCACGACCGTGGAATCCGTCTTTCATTAAGGGCTTGAATGAAATACGGAATTTCTAGTATATCCAATGCATTCATCTGTGATCTGAAATGGTTATATTTATATATATGAGATATATAATAAACGTTGCTTATGTTTTGCACCCGCACTAGTCCAGTCCCCGCTCTGCCGTTAGTTAAGTAACCTAACGGTGCATGACGGGACCCAGTGACGAATGCGGATGGAATAAGCGTACATTCTATTTTTTCGTTTCTTTTCTGTGATGTTTAGGAAACGTAAATGATGGGACTACATTAATGTGATTAATGATTGTAACACTCGAGCCCAATAATACGATGTATCTTACTAGTTGAGGGTTATTTATTGCTCATTCCAATTTTCCTGATTTTCTGGTGTTTGTGGCTAAATTTTAATCGGTTAAGTCATTTTGGCACATAACAAATTTTAACTCCTAAAATGAAATTTAAGATGTCCATGTTGGCCTACTCGTCGCCACTAGTCGCGTGGTAGCGTCCGCGTGTCGAGATTCCGTTCCGTTTGGCTAAAACGGGCAGGTTTGGACGACTACGCGCGCGTACAAGTGTCCGACTTGGGGGCATGCATTTTAATCATTAAACACCTATTTTCAAAATTTGGAACCCGCTTAAAATCCTATAATTTGAATTTGGAACATTTGGACGCAACCCGGGCGCGATTTGGAAATGTTTCATTTCGCGCCAAAAAGGGCCCGTTTCAATTTAATATCTAAAACTAAAATTATATACGTATATAAATCCTTAACAGTAAATCCTTCAAATCCTTATTCAAATATTTTTCCTTACCTCCCTGCAGCCAATCGCGAGCTTGGGTTTTCCCCGCGTAGGCCCCACTCCTTTTCCCCATCTCTCTCTCTCTCTTCCCTCAATCCCCCTCTCTATCTCACCAAATCTCTCTTTCTCTCTCCAATCTCTCTCTCTCTCTTCCTCTATATTTATCCATGCATGCAGCCGCCTCAACCCATCTTCCTCCCCATCACGAAACCCTAACCCTAACCCTAGCCTCGTACTCGCGCAGCCCACCATCGCCACCGCGACCTCGCCGTCGCCGCCAGCAACGCCTCCTCGACCGCCGCACCTTCCTCCTCCTGTTCTCCCGACGATTCTCGCGCCTGCACCCATTTCCCGACCTCGCCTCCACCCTCGCAGACCTCGCCGTCGACGCCACCTCTCGTCGTCGACGACTCCCGCGACTCCCTCTCACCCTACTCGACCCGACCTCGTCGTCGCTTCCCTCCTCCCCTCGCCGGACCACCAACCCGAGCCATAACCCCTCGCCTAACCTCCGCTGTTCGCCGGAGAAACGCGCCGGCGACCTCGTCGACGCCACCTCCGACCACCTCCCTTCCCCCTCGACCACCAGAGTCGACTACCACCCTCGCACCCGCTGCAGCACCCTCGTTCCAGCGAACTCAGGATTTTCCAGCCACCGTTCTTCGCCGTCGCTGCCCCGCCGGTATTCCAGTGCCGTCGAGCCATCGTGTTTGCACCCTGTTTCTCCTCTGTGAGTTTTCCTTGTGCTTCCTTTTGGTACAATCCCTTCGCTGGTCGTATTTTGCGTGTATCGTATCTTTGTTGCTAACTTGTTACCGATGACGTTTTGCCGGAATCCGACCGTGCCGTCTTGGCGAACCCGACGCTCCAGCGAAGTCCCCTGGTCCGTGCGATCTCGTTGATCTCTGTTGGGACTCGATCCGTGGCCCGTGCTTTCATATCGTATTTTCTTCCGACATCGCATCCGTGTTCCAGTTTGCAGACCGTCGAGGCAAGTATCTGAATACTTGCTTGAACATGCTAGCGTGCGAGATCTAGTCTTGCCACGCATTTAACTCATACTATTTAATACCACAACTTAATGATGGCATTTGATATCATATTATTGCAGTTATCTTTATACTGGAATCGTTACAACAGTTCCTCGTAATTAATTAACCCACATCAATCCATGCTTCAACTAAATAAAATGACTGAATCATATCTGCTTAAACTGTTAAACCATTCATGGGATTATTATTATATTTAGTACAGTTTCATGTAGTTCCTTAATTTATAATTGTGGATATTGCTTTACCTTGTGGCTATGGCACCCTAAAGATGAGTGAACCTGTTAATAAGAGAATACAAACATCACTGTGATTATATGGAATATTGTGGTAAATTACTGTTTCCTGCTATTGTTCATTATTGATTGTATACCTGTTGTGAGCACTTACCCGATTGCACGACATATTGACCTGACCCTGCTACACCTGACATATACATACATACCGACTCATCCTGTTGTACCATGACATTACTTGTCTCATGATTTCATGCCTAATGCCGACAAACCTGACCATTCCTGCTGTCGATCCAGACAGACTTACTTTTACTTGACTTTGTGTTGGCATTAGTCCTTGACTACTGAATACCTGACATGACATACATAGCTTGGGGGTATGGGGAAATCAAAGGTGAAACCGACTTGTAACTCAACAGTTCGATACATTGTTCTGATCAGTCTTACGGGCTTGGCCAGCTCCGGAGTGTTGATGCTGACATCACTCGTCCATCCTACTACCTTTTACTGCTTAGCGGCACGTCTCGGATTCAGCCCCGAGGATCTTGACCGTGGTCCCGGGCATGCACGGGATACTATTGAGTTACATCGACGATTCATCAATTGGTTTCAAAGACTATAGAGTAGAAAACCTGATAGGACAGTTTGGACACCAGTGCATATTCCCTGTTTGTTATTTCTTGTTACTGCTTTATTCATGTTCACGCTTGCATTGCTTATTACCATGTTTATGCTATATACTTGATGTCTTGACGCGCTGACGTCTGGGTTTTGCATGGCCCAGATTCCGTACCACTGTCGACGACCGAGCAGGAGTACTTCAGCCAGCAGGCTGATTTGAGTTCTATAGTGGTTAGTTTGTTTATTGCATTTTATTTCCAGGTGCGATCCCGCATTATGGGACGTACCTTTCTATTATCATATTGGATCTTTGCTTCCGCACTTATTGTTTATTGATTCTCATTATTATGGATTTGGACATGTATTAGATTAGTTTTTATCTTGTTCTTGATAACCTTACAACCGTAATGTGACTGTGGATGGATACTTCCTACCCACAGGTAGAATGGTTGGCTGTGTCACGTGCCCAATCTTGCGTACTCTGGGAAGCGGGGCGTGACATGGTTCTATGGTATCAGAGCCATAGGTTAATTGGGTTGATTCTTTGTAGTTGGGTATTGCACCCGATACACGAATCATAATACCCGTGTTTAGGAAACATGTCCAGCCACATTGACCGTTTTACCATTCTTGAATCACATATTTCCTGATTATATCTTTTACGACGTGCAAACTTACTTTGGATGTCGACTCGGAAACCTGATTTCTTGTTATCCCTAGGACTTGGGCGACTTGGGTGGAGTTAAGTAATTGCGGCTATGATACCGCGGCATAGCTACAATGCAGCACTCTATTTAAGTATCTTGGAGTTCTAGCCTTGATCCACATTCAGAATCTATCATCATGCTAATGTTGGGTGTTTTGAGTTCAGGATTATGACAGGTAAGAAGTTGAAGACTTACCAGAGGCGTGTGAACGAAGCCGCCATGCTTGGAGTGATAAGAGGAATGCTGGAAATCAAAGAGACAGACTGAGCTGATCCAGCAATAGCAGACTTGTTTCAGGAAGGTTTGCAGATCGTTCAGCAGTCTGTAAACGAAGTTGGAACTAGACCAGTCGACCGAGTAAGGACCGTAGCAGATTTCAGACGGTTGGGTTCTACCACTTTCACTGGTCTGGAGGAGCTGTTGCCAGCCGAGCAGTGGCTAGTAACACGGAGAATTTGCTGATTGCGGCACAGATTCCAGAGGACAAAGGAGTTGATGTGGTGCGCATTCAACTAGTGGATTACGCCGAGAGTGGTGGCTTGTGGAGGAGAACCGCTTGCCCAAGTCAGGCAGTGGGCGGATTTCTCTAAGAGTTTACTGGAGAAGTCCTTCCGCGGACCGCACGGGAGGAAATGGAGGAGAAGTTCATCGGACTAAGGCAGAATGGAGCAACCGTGGATGTGCATGCAGCAGAGTGGACGAGACTCAGTAGTCTCGCTGGACCTTTCGCGGCCAACGATGTAGACAGCAGTTGCGGTAAGGAAGCAGTTCTGTCGGGCCAGTCGAGTTTAGGGCTAGGCCGACGAACAATGTTCTTGCGGCTATGGTAGTGGATAGTAATGAAGAGCCGGCAGTTGTTCTCGACTTTATGGATGTGTTTGAAGATATTTCGGGCTTACCGCCGAAGCGAGATGTGGAGTTTGCGATTGACCTCATTCCTGGTGCAGCGCCAGTATCCAAATCTTATTATCCGATGGCACCGGTGGAATTGGAAGAAGTTAAGAAACAGGTGGGTGAATTACTCGAGAAGGGATGGATTCGAAGCAGCAACTCACCGTGGGGAGCTCCAGTTCTTAGTAAAGAAGAAGGATGGCACGAGAAGGATGTGCATTGATTATCGAGAATTGAACCGGGTGACTATTAAGAACAAGTACCCGATCCCTCGCATTGGAGAACTCTTTGAGCAGCTTAGTGGCGCAAGGGTATTCTCGAAACTGGACTTGCGATCAGGATATCATCAGGTCCGAGTGAAGGCAGAAGACATTTGCAAGACGGCGTTTCGGACTCGGTATGGGCATTTCGAGTATTTAGTGATGCCCTTCGGAGTGACTAATGCGCCGGCAATATTTATGGATTTGATGAACAGGATCTTTTCACCTTTCTTGGACCAGTTTATCGTGGTATTCATTGACGATATTCTGGTGTACTCGAAGAGTCCGGAGGAGCATGCTGAGCACTTAAGGATCGCACTGCAAACGCTGAGACAAGAGAAGTTATTCGCGAAGATGGGTAAGTGTGAATTCTGGCTGGAAGAAGTGAAGTTTCTGGGGCATGTCGTGTCGGGCGATGGAATCGCCGTTGATCCCGAGAAGATTACAGCAGTTCGGGATTGGCCTGTTCCAAAGAATGTTGCGGAGATAAGAAGTTTTCTTGGACTCGCCGGTTACTACAGAAGATTTGTGGAGAACTTCGCTCGTTTAGCTGAGCCGTTAACCAAGCTTACGCGTAAGGAGGTACCGTTTGTTCGGACGGATGGATGTGCATTGGCCTTCGAGACGTTGAAGCAGAAGTTGATAACCGCCCCGATCCTGACCGTACCGGATAATTCAGGAGGACTGGTGATTCACAGCGACGCATCTGGAAAAGGATTGGGATGTGTTTTAATGCAGAACGGGAAAGTCGTCGCTTACGCATCGAGACAGCTGAAGACTCATGAGAAGAACTATCCGACTCATGACTTGGAGCTTGCAGCCGTGATCTTCGCCCTGAATATTTGGAGACACTACCTCCTGGGCGAGAGAGTTGAAGTCTTTACGGATCACCAGAGTTTGAATTATGTGTTCACTCAGAAGGAGTTGAACATGAGGCAACGCAGATGGTTGGAGCTGATGGCCGACTATGACCTTGATCTTAAGTACCATCCGGGAAAGGTTAACGTCGTGCCAGATGCGCTAAGTCGGTTACCAGCAATTCAGTTATTGACTGCACAGAGAGGGATCATTGAGGAGTTTCGGAGATTTGACTTGGAGGTTGTGCTACCGCGTGCTACAGGACAGTTGATGCAGTTGCAAGTACAATCGTCCTTAGTTGAGAAGATTAAAGCGGCGCAATCGCAGGATCCTAGACTGCAAAAGTTTCGAGAGCAGGTTGGAGCCGGACTACGAACCGATTTACTGATCCATGAAGATGGTTCGTTGAGATATGGTAGCCGTGTGTGTGTGCCAAGAGGAGATGTGCGTGAAGAGCTTATGAAGGAGGCACACAGTTCAGCTTACTCTGTACATCCAGGAGGGACAAAGATGTACCGAGATATTCGACAGCATTTCTGGTGGGAAGGTATGAAACGGGAAATTGCTCGCTTCGTGGCTAAGTGCTTGGTGTGTCAGCAGGTCAAGGCTGAACACCAAAGGGTTGCTGGTTTGTTGCAACCACTTCCGATTCCTCAATGGAAGTGGGAACATATAACCATGGATTTCGTGACGGCTTTACCGCGGAGTCCAAAGGGCAACAATGCTGTATGGGTGATTGTCGATCGGTTGACCAAAGCAGCTCACTTTATTCCTTTTCGGGTTGGTCAATCGACGGAGACTTTGGCAAAGCGATACATGCAGGAGATTATCAGATTGCATGGAGTACCGGTAAGCATCGTGTCCGATCGGGACACTCGGTTCCTGTCGCACTTTTGGAGGAATTTACAAGAAAGTTTGGGGACTCGATTGAAGTTTAGCACAGCTTATCATCCTCAGACTGATGGACAATCAGAGAGAACGATCCAGACCCTTGAAGATATGATGAGGGCTTGTATGTTGGACTTCAAAGGTTCTTGGGAAGATCATCTACACCTGGTGGAGTTTTCGTACAACAATAGCTTCCAAGCAACTATTCAGATGGCCCCGTTTGAAGCACTGTATGGTCGTAAGTGTCGTTCACCTGTTTGTTGGGATGATGTTGGTGAACGAAGGTTACTAGGACCAGATTTGGTGGTACAGACAGTCGAGAAGGTGAATATCATCAGAAAGCATATGAAGGCAGCTCAAGACAGACAGAAGAGTTGGGCCGACACGTCAAGAAGACCTCTAGAGTTCGCCGTGGGTGATTTGGTACTCCTGAAGATATCACCGACTAGAGGGGTGATTCGCTTTGGAAGTCGGGGAAAGCTTAGTCCCCGATTCGTTGGACCCTTCGAGATATTGGAGCGTGTTGGAGAGGTATCGTACAGGTTGGCGTTACCACCGTCATTAGCAGGAGTTCACGACGTGTTTCATGTGTCTCAACTACGGAGGTATGTTCGTGATGAGACTCATGTCTTGGATCATTCGGAGTTGACTGTATGAGAGGACCTGACTTTTGAGGAGCGACCAGTTGAAATCAAGGATCGAAGAGAAAAGTTTCTTAAGAACAAGGTTATCCCTCTTGTGCTAGTTTCTTGGGGTAACCGATCGCATGGAGAATCAACTTGGGTGCGAGAAGACGAGATCCGGCAGAAATTCCCTCACCTTTTCCAGTAGTTAGCTATCTTGTATTCTTGGAATTTCGAGGACGAAATTCTTTTGTAGTTGGGTATGATGTAACACCCGAGCCCAATAATACGATGTATCTTACTAGTTGAGGGTTATTTATTGCTCATTCCAATTTTCCTGATTTTCTGGTGTTTGTGGCTAAATTTTAACCGGTTAAGTCATTTTGGCACATAGCAAATTTTAACTCCTAAAATGAAATTTAAGATGTCCATGTTGGCCTACTCGTCGCCACTAGTCGCGTGGTAGCGTCCGCGTGTCGAGATTCCGTTCCGTTTGGCTAAAACGGGCAGGTTTGGACGACTACGCGCGCGTACAAGTGTCCGACTTGGGGGCATGCATTTTAATCATTAAACACCTATTTTCAAAATTTGGAACCCGCTTAAAATCCTATAATTTGAATTTGGAACATTTGGACGCAACCCGGGCGCGATTTGGAAATGTTTCATTTCGCGCCAAAAAGGGCCCGTTTCAATTTAATATCTAAAACTAAAATTATATACGAATATAAATCCTTAACAGTAAATCCTTCAAATCCTTATTCAAATATTTTTCCTTACCTCCCTGCAGCCAATCGCGAGCTTGGGTTTTCCCCGCGTGGGCCCCACTCCTTTTCCCCATCTCTCTCTCTCTCTTCCCTCAATCCCCCTCTCTATCTCACCAAATCTCTCTTTCTCTCTCCAATCTCTCTCTCTCTCTTCCTCTATATTTATCCATGCATGCAGCCGCCTCAACCCATCTTCCTCCCCATCACGAAACCCTAACCCTAACCCTAGCCTCGTACTCGTGCAGCCCACCATCGCCACCGCGACCTCGCCGTCGCCGCCAGCAACGCCTCCTCGACCGCCGCACCTTCCTCCTCCTGTTCTCCCGACGATTCTCGCGCCTGCACCCATTTCCCGACCTCGCCTCCACCCTCGCAGACCTCGCCGTCGACGCCACCTCTCGTCGTCGACGACTCCCGCGACTCCCTCTCACCCTACTCGACCCGACCTCGTCGTCGCTTCCCTCCTCCCCTCGCCGGACCACCAACCCGAGCCATAACCCCTCGCCTAACCTCCGCTGTTCGCCGGAGAAACGCGCCGGCGACCTCGTCGACGCCACCTCCGACCACCTCCCTTCCCCCTCGACCACCAGAGTCGACTACCACCCTCGCACCCGCTGCAGCACCCTCGTTCCAGCGAACTCAGGATTTTCCAGCCACCGTTCTTCGCCGTCGCTGCCCCGCCGGCATTCCAGTGCCGTCGAGCCATCGTGTTTGCACCTTGTTTCTCCTCTGTGAATTTTCCTTGTGCTTCCTTTTGGTACAATCCCTTCGCTGGCCGTATTTTGCGTGTATCGTATCTTTGTTGCTAACTTGTTACCGATGACGTTTTGCCGGAATCCGACCGTGCCGTCTTGGCGAACCCGACGCTCCAGCGAAGTCCCCTGGTCCGTGCGATCTCGTTGATCTCTGTTGGGACTCGATCCGTGGCCCGTGCTTTCATATCGCATTTTCTGCCGACATCGCATCCGTGTTCCAGTTTGCAGACCGTCGAGGCAAGTATCTGAATACTTGCTTGAACATGCTAGCGTGCGAGATCTAGTCTTGCCACGCATTTAACTCATACTATTTAATACCACAACTTAATGATGGCATTTGATATCATATTATTGCAGTTATCTTTATACTGGAATCGTTACAACAGTTCCTCGTAATTAATTAACCCACATCAATCCATGCTTCAACTAAATAAAACGACTGAATCATATCTGCTTAAACTGTTAAACCATTCATGGGATTATTATTATATTTAGTACAGTTTCATGTAGTTCCTTAATTTATAATTGTGGATATTGCTTTACCTTGTGGCTATGGCACCCTAAAGATGAGTGAACCTGTTAATAAGAGAATACAAACATCACTGTGATTATATGGAATATTGTGGTAAATTACTGTTTCCTGCTATTGTTCATTATTGATTGTATACCTGTTGTGAGCACTTACCCGATTGCACGACATATTGACCTGACCCTGCTACACCTGACATATACATACATACCGACTCATCCTGTTGTACCATGACATTACTTGTCTCATGATTTCATGCCTAATGCCGACAAACCTGACCATTCCTGCTGTCGATCCAGACAGACTTACTTTTACTTGACTTTGTGTTGGCATTAGTCCTTGACTACTGAATACCTGACATGACATACATAGCTTGGGGGTATGGGGAAATCAAAGGTGAAACCGACTTGTAACTCAACAATTCGATACATTGTTCTGATCAGTCTTACGGGCTTGGCCAGCTCCGGAGTGTTGATGCTGACATCACTCGTCCATCCTACTACCTTTTACTGCTTAGCGGCACGTCTCGGATTCAGCCCCGAGGATCTTGACCGTGGTCCCGGGCATGCACGGGATACTATTGAGTTACATCGACGATTCATCAATTGGTTTCAAAGACTATAGAGTAGAAAACCTGATAGGACAGTTTGGACACCAGTGCATATTCCCTGTTTGTTATTTCTTGTTACTGCTTTATTCATGTTCACGCTTGCATTGCTTATTACCATATTTATGCTATATACTTGATGTCTTGACGCGCTGACGTCTGGGTTTTGCATGGCCCAGATTCCGTACCACTGTCGACGACCGAGCAGGAGTACTTCAGCCAGCAGGCTGATTTGAGTTCTATAGTGGTTAGTTTGTTTATTGCATTTTATTTCCAGGTGCGATCCCGCATTATGGGACGTACCTTTCTATTATCATATTGGATCATTGCTTCCGCACTTATTGTTTATTGATTCTCATTATTATGGATTTGGACATGTATTAGATTAGTTTTTATCTTGTTCTTGATAACCTTACAACCGTAATGTGACTGTGGATGGATACTTCCTACCCACAGGTAGCATGGTTGGCTGTGTCACGTGCCCAATCTTGCGTACTCTGGGAAGCGGGGCGTGACAATGATAAGAGAAAGAAACCTAAAGATGTTGTAGAATCAAATTTTTTTAAGAAAAAGGGTAACTCTAGCTTTTGTTTTGCATAGCGGTATTCTTGAATATCCTGCACCTCATTCGATGAGGAAAGTGCCGAGATCCCTTCACCGGGAGTGACCCCTTTAGCAAAACTGGAAAATGTTACAAAGAACTCGATTTGATTTTATAGTTGATCTAACTTTGCTTTGCATCGTGATATTTTCATATCCAGCACCTTATTCGATAAGGAAAGAGCCGAGATCTCTTCACCGGGAGTGACCTCTTTAGCAAAATTAGAAAGATACTACAAAAACATTCGATTTTTAAAAACTGGAGCTTAAACCACTCCTTCCCACTCGATTCTACAACGATATCAAGTTCAAAACGTTAAAGGTTTTCATAAAAACCATCCGTTGCCCTCCACCATTTTAAGAAGCAGAGTACTTAGTATTCGTGCCACGTTTGTTGACCATAGTTAAGGCGTGGTGTACGGTAGCTAAGTGGTGAATTCTTACAAAGCATTTGATGCGATCGATTAGGGCATTCTCATGACTTTGTTGACCATAGTTAAGGGTCATGTGGGTGGGTCTAAATCAATCACGAAATGGCGGGTTGAACTTGACTAGTACTTATGATTTGTTGACCATAGTTAAGGTCATAAGTCACTAGGGGTAAAAATCATATCGGGAATTTCAAGAGTTGAGATTTGCAATGAGATTGCATACCTTCTATATGATAGTTGGATCCCAATCCCACTGTGAGTAAAAGTTACTCCCAGGAGAATTTTGCACTTTTCGGTTAGCGAACTTGTAGATTGCAATTTATCCTGGCTAGTTTTCTTTTTAGGTTTGAAAGAAAATTTGATAAAAAGCAGTGGGAGACAACAATTAGATAAGATTAATAACCAATCTAATTATGCAAGAGCAATTGTTGAATGACTTCTTTTCTATCTCCTAATAGCAGATACCAATGTCGGGACTTAAACTTTTATTAGACAAAAACAAACTCACTGGACCGAATTACAAAGATTGGCTAAGGAATGTGAATATTGCCCTGACATATGATAAGGTCGCATACGTCCTGACTACTCCAGCCCCTCCTAGCCCAGGCCCTGATTCTTCAGTTGCGGATAAAGAAATCCGCAAGAAATGGGATACAGACTGCGCAACAGCCAAGTGCCTCGCGCTAGCTTCTATGAACAATGAACATCAGAAGCAGCACGAGAAGATGGATGTCCAATCCATCTTTCTCCATACAGAGGAGTTGTATGGAGAGCAATCTCGTACTCTCCGATACGAGGCATCTCGAAAGTTGTTTCAGATGCGCATGGCTGCTGGCACGTCTGTAGGTGACCATGTATTGAAGATGATTGGACTTATCGAAGAACTTGAGGACCTGGGTTGGACCATGGAGAACGAGCAATATGTTGATATTGTTCTGCAGTCCCTTTCCCCTGCCTTTGCTCAATTCATTGTAAACTTCAACATGCACAAAATGAAGAAGTCTTTACCAGAACTCCTCAATATGTTGAGGAGTGCAGAGAGCACGCTAAAGGTAGTGAAAACTCCCGCTCTTATTGCTGGGCCATCTTCTTCCTCCATCCCGAAAGCCAAGGCCAAGGGAAAGAAGAAGAAGAAGAAGAATCCCATCAAGCAGAGAGGCGGAGTGAAAAAGGCATCGGGAAGGGACAAGAAAGGGGCTGCTGCGACAGGTCGTGGGGAATGTTTCCACTGCCACCAGACTGGGCACTGGAAGAGAAACTGTGCTAAATACTTGGCCGACCTCCAGAAGAAGAAGCATGGTGATGCTTCCACTTCAGGTGTGTTTGTAACAGAAAACTGTTTTTCAATTAACTCTGCTTCCTGGGTATTAGATACTGGATCAGGATCTCATATCTGCAATTGTATGCAGGGGTTGAGAAATAGCAGGTTGTTAAAGAAAGGTGATCACACTCTCCGGGTTGGGAATGGTTCCTCAGTACATGCTACTGCAGTGGGAGAGTATCATCTTGGTTTGCTGTCGGGTTCTATATTGGTTTTGAACCCATGTTATTTTGTACCTTCGATGTTATGTAATATTATATCTGTATCGTTGTTGGACAATGCTGGATATAATTTCGTATTGAAATCTAATGTTATGAACATTAATCTTAATCAAGAGTTGATTGGGTATGGAACATTAAATAACGGGATATACATCCTAAATCAGCATACAGTTTTTCATATACAACACGGAAACAAAAGAAAGGTTTCAGACATAAATGAAGCTTTCATTTGGCATTGTAGACTAGGTCATATTAATGAAACAAGACTGACCAAGCTACATAAAGATGGATATTTAAACTCGTTTAAATATAAATCTTATGCGACTTGCCAGTCTTGCATCAAAGGTAAAATGACCAAAACTCTGTTTACTGGACACGGAGAGAGAGCTACTGAACTCTTAGGCCTCATACATAGTGATGTATGTGGACCAATGTCTACACATGCTGCAGGTGGTTTTTCATACTTCATAACCTTCACTGATGATTTATCGAGATTCGGGCACGTGTTCTTGTTGAAACATAAGTCCGAAGTCTTTGAAAAGTTCAAGGAGTATAAATCTGAAGTAGAAAAACAAACAGGCTTAAGTATCAAGAAACATCGATCGGATCGTGGAGGTGAGTATCTAAGCTCAGAGTTTCTAGATTTCCTAAAAGAGAATGGGATTCTCTCTCAGCTCACTCCTCCGTATACACCACAGCACAACGGTGTATCGGAAAGGAAGAATCGCACATTATTAGATATGGTACGATCCATAATGAGTGATGCTGAGTTACCAATATCATTTTGGGGGCACGTATTGGAGACTGCGATTTATCTATTGAATAGGGTTCCAACCAAAACCGTGTCTACTACTCCATATGAGATATGGTACGGAAAGAGACCATCTCTTAACAGAGTTAAGGTATGGGGTTGTCCGGCTTATGTGAAAAAGCAGAATCCAGACAAACTTGAGACACGATCGGTTTTGTGTAAATTTGTGGGATATCCAAAACACTCGTATGGATATCTATTCTACCACAAGGAGGAACAAAGGGTATTTGTTTCTCAGTATGCCACATTTTTAGAAAATGAATTTTTTACAAATGATACTGTTGGCAATGCGGTAGAACTGGAAGAAGTTCCAGATGCACAAACCATTACCGATGATTTGATTGAACCTGAGGTTTCAATAGAACCTGACATACCTCAGCCACTCCGTAAATCTAGTAGGACTTCTCGCCCACCTAATAGATACTACGGTTTTCTAATTGACGGCGATAAAGAAGATTGCATCATGAATGATGATGACCCTACTAGTTTTCAGCAAGCTATCGCGGGTGGTGACTCAGTGAAATGGTTGGATGCCATGAGATCCGAAATGGAATCCATGCACACCAACAAAGTATGGACTTTGGAGGCTGCACCTTCTGGAGTAAAACCCATAGGGTGCAAATGGATCTTTAAAAGAAAGATTGGTGTGGATGGTCAGGTGGAGACCTATAAAGCTGGGCTGGTAGCAAAAGGATTTCGTCAAAGACCGGGCTTGGAATATGATGAAACTTTTTCACCAGTCGCGATGCTCAAATCCATTCGGATCTTGCTTGCTATAGCTGCTTACTATGATTATGAGATCTGGCAGATGGATGTTAAAACGGCATTTCTAAATGGTAATTTAGAAAAATGCGTTTTTATGGATCAGCCAGAGGGCTTCATTGATAGTGGGAGCAGCGGAAAAGCATGCAGGCTGCTTAAATCCATCTATGGATTAAAGCAGGCATCACGGAGTTGGAACATCTGCTTTGATGATACAATCAAAGAGTTTGGTTTTATCAAAAATGTGGATGAACCATGTATTTATAAAAGGATTGTAGAGAGTACTGTTACATTCCTCGTATTGTACGTGGACGACATTCTCTTGATAGGAAATGATATTCCTATGCTACAATCGGTCAAACTATTCTTATCGCAGAGGTTCTCCATGAAAGACCTGGGCGATGTCTCGTACATTCTGGGGATAAAGATCTATAGAGATAGATCTAAGAAATTATTGGGATTGTCCCAATCAAGATACATTGACACCATACTAAAGAGGTTTAGTATGGAAGATTCCAAGAGGGGTAATTTACCCGCTTGTCATGGGATCACCCTCTCCAAAGAGATGTCTCCAAAGACTGATGAGGAGAGGGCTCGCATGAGCATTATACCCTATGCATCGGCAGTAGGATCTATAATGTATGCGATGTTATGTACTCGCCCAGATGTAGCTTATGCACTAAGTGCAGTAAGCAGGTATCAATCCAACCCAGGGGAGAAACACTGGACTGCTGTGAAGAACATTCTAAAGTACTTGAGAAGAACTAAAGAAATGTTCTTGGTGTATGGTAACGGAAATCTCCAAATGGAGGGCTTTACCGACTCCAGCTTCCAGAGCGACAAGGATGATAGTAAGTCCATCTCAGGGTTTGTATTTACTCTAAATGGAGGGGCGGTATGTTGGAAGAGTTCCAAACAAGATACCGTCGCTGACTCCACGATGGAAGTTGAGTATATTGCTGCTAATGATGTCGCAAAAGAAGCGGTCTGGATGAGGAAGTTCATTTCAGAACTTCAAGTGGTTCCATCCATTGCTAATCCAATACCTCTGTATTGCGATAACAATGGTGCCATGGCTTTGGCAAAGGAACCGAGGTCCCATCAGAAATCCAGACATATCTTGAGGCGGTATCACCTCATCAGGGAGATAGTGGATCGCCAGGAAATCGAGGTACGGAGAGTAGACACTAAAGACAACACAGCAGATCCATTCACTAAGGCTATCCCTCAAGGACAGTTTGAGAAACTGTTTGAGCTGTTGGGCATGCGGTACGCCGGAAACTGGTTCTAGCTGGTACTTATTGCATTAATTACAGGCCTTAGTGCAAGTGGGAGATTGTTGGATATGTATGCCCTAGAGGCCTGTATTGTATAGGATACTAGACATGTAATTGTACAGAAACAATCTTTGCTCGAAATGATAGTATGCTATCTGGTTTATCTTTATCATAATATGTGATGTGTTGATAAAGCCCTTAGGACTATGCTTGACTACCAGGATTATGATGAGATCATACTGGTGGGACCTGGGCAGTCTACAAGCATATCCTTCAATAGTTCCTAGTCGAGGGTATATCGAGACAGGGCATCGGTATTACCAGATTAGACTAGTGTGTACGTTTCTTGACCCTGGGGGCAATGATTGATTCCACAACCATTGATGTTTGACATCAAAGATTGTACACAGGTGCTCATTGGAGAATGGGTACACCGAACAGGACTCGCTGAGAACTCCTAGATGGTATATATACCTATTGTCAGATAGCAGTTCTCTAGTGATACTTGTACAGGTTAGTCTGTAGACCCGAGATCGTCATAGAGTCTTGTGTGATTCCCACTGTACTTTAATTTCCTCCCTACCACGGCTCTACTGAGTCGTGCAAACAGGTGGATTTTGGGTACAGTCCCGAATCATATGGAGACAGTGAGCGATAGGAGGGGTTTCGTCTCTCCCGGTATAGGGAGTTGATGTCGCGCTATGTTTGATCGGCTATAACACCTAAATCCCTGGCCAGGGTTCTCGAGGTTTACTGATAAGTGTTATCAATAGTTTCTCGAACTGTTATGAGCCATAAATCAGCATGACTTATAAAGTTACTGGGGTCTGACATTTACCACCCCTAGACTTCATATGCGACGTATTAGACGAAGAGACCGGACTGTACGGTAAGTGTTGCTTGCAGGCTCGTAAGGGTTGTGATGGGTTCGCTCGTCGGCCACCTTTTCGTCAAGTACCTGGGTAGCCGTTACGCACAGCTAGTGCCGCTGACGTGCTTGTGGTTAAACCCACTGCCAGCGTACTGTCGAGTCTTTAGTGTCCCACACAGAGAGTTCCCTCGTTCAGGCGAAATATGTAGAGGCTGTAAGTTGTTATGGCAGCCGTAAGCTGTTACGGCAGGGTTTCGATTTTATTCATGTAATTGTTACAGGAATAATAATCGGAAGGATAATACTGGTGGGCTTTGGTTTAAGCCGGATACCGGTATTATATTACTGGATTAATGGCATTCGTATTTTTCGGAATTCGGATGCGGGTATACAATATACGGTATACGGTATACGGAGGAGGGGTATTTTTGTAATTGTTACAAGAATACCTTCTAGAAGGTGCCACCTCATAATGACATAATAATGACATCATTTATGAAAAATAAAATGAGGTGGAAATTAAAAGGTACAAGCATGATAAGGTTGTTGTTATGGAGTTACTATTGAAGCATGATACTAATTTATATAATGCATGCTTCAATTAATTCTCTTAGTGCTATATTTTTATTCATCATGCTTGAACACTTTCATTATGATAAACACTCACTCCTTCTCATCTCCTCCTTCTCATTCTTCTTATAAATAGCTTCACATGAGATGTGAATGTTAAGTGAATCAAGAGAAGGTTAAGAGAAAGAAATGCTATAGATTTCAAGCTAATCCAATACATTCATCTTTACATAATCCTAGTGACCTATTCTAGCAAAATTGGTCTCTAGGTTAAACTCTTGTGAAGAGTTTCTAGCTCGCACGACAACTCTCGGGTGGATCATCTAGGTCTTGGGTGGCCGGAGATCGAAGACATCGGCAACGTCAAAAGGAGCTAAGGAGTTCATCAAAGAGAAGACCCGAAGGACCGTATCATTGAGGTATAATCCCTAACATAGTAGATAAGATCTCTAGTTAGGTTTTTCTAGTTGTGGTTTAGACAAGATCTTCGGTTAAGTGCATGTTGTATGCCAAGAAAATTTTTGTTCACCGCTTCCGCCGCGCCACAAGAGTTGTGGGAGCATGCAACATACACTAACAGCGGGTTCACCTTCCACTTTTCGGACAGCGCAAACTTGCCATGTAGGTATTGATCTTCAATCCATCCTTTGAAGACGAAGCAATCCTCAATCGGATGGCTTACTGTTTGATGGTAAGGGCAATAATTGGGGTTATTCGCCTCACTAGGTTGCGGCGGTCTCCTTGGATTTGGCAAGTTGATAAGCATGTTGCGTACCGCCAGCTCCAATAGCCTCTTTGTTTTATCCCTCGGGAATGAGTAGGGGCACTTCATTTTCTCATTATAATACCGCCGTCTTTCTTCCAGCTGATCCGCCAGCTTTGGGGCACTGGGTTGCTGCTGAGCGTTTGCAACGAAGGTTGCCTTCCCTTTACCCTTGTCATTCCAAGGTTCTGGCTTCGGGGGAGACGGTCTGTGACCTATCTGGTCCATCTGGTCCAACTTGTCGATCAAAGCCTGGAATGTGGTTGGCTTAAAGAACATCATGAACTGTGAGATAGTTGCATGAGAATCTAGGGTACCCACGAACATGCCCACCGCGGGCGCTTCCTCAATGCGTTGTTCGCATTTCGACCACAAGTTTCGCCAGCGTATAGCGTACTGGACCCACGTTTCGCCAGGTTTCACCCTAGCATTAATCAACACCGTTATCGGGGTGCGTTCGCTGGCGCTCGCAAATCGCTGAGTGAATAGCAACTCCATTTCAGCGAACGTCTTGACGGAATCGTTCGGGAGTTCAGAATACCATTCGAACGCTGTATCCGATAAGCTACCAATGAACTGGCTAAGCAACAACTTATCATCACCGCCAGTGTTGCCGCAAAGCGCCCTGAATTGGGCAACATGTTGGTGGGGATTGCCCATCCCCTTGTAGACGTGAAATTTCGGTATTGTATAGCCCGGCGGGTATTTGATCTGATCATACCAGCTTGGATATGGTCGCCCCGTTTTTACGACCTGACCGGATGCCTCAGTCGCCTGATGAACCTGGATCTGCTGAGCTATATATTCGTCCAAGTCAGCTTTGGAGATTGTCTCCTCCTTGGCTGTTGACATAGCCGATGGAGGATTTGACGTTTCTCCCCTGTCGTCTTCAAGGACGATCGGAGGATCTTCAGCAGGAGGATCCTGTTGGATCATCATACCCACCATGTCCTGGAACAGGAGGGCCATTCGCTTTATATTGGCTGCTTGTTCAGCAGCTTCTTTATCCTTCTTTTCCAGTATCCTGCGAAGGAATTCAGCGTCAGTTTCTTGCTCTTAGCGTTGATCCGAGGACGCTTCTGGGTTTTCTTTTGGCCCAGTAAGTGCGGCCATCGCGTTCATCATTTCTTGGAGCTTCTGCTGTTGTTCCTGAGCTTTGGTCACTGACCGCGTAAGCGGTCTATGACCTGTAGATGTATGGCTGTCCTCTTTCCCGGACGCCATGTAAACGGTATGCACCACCATGCCCCCAGACTTAGGGCATTTAGGCTTACTGTCTTTGACATTTGCTGCAGGCGTGGGGACATTCTCCTGCTTTCTACTCTCGCGGGCGGTTGACGCTGAGGGGGCCGTCGTAGCGGGCACCCGGGTAGTTGTCGTCCTTTGCTGCTTGACAGGACGGTTCCTTTCTTCCTGAACTTTCTCCTTCTTCTGCCTGTGAGAGTGGTCTCGATCGATTACTGAGTCTTGAACCCGTCGCCAGACCTTGTAAATTTTGGAGGACAGCCGTTGAGGGGGCTGTTCTGGCTTTTTTTCTGCAACATTCTCCGCAGGTGGAGGAGATCTTTTCAACGTGGCAGTCGGAAAGTTCTTGCGTACCCTCCTTAGCGGTTCAAAGTTGTTCCCAGTTGGGACAGCAGCATTAACTTCCACCATTGGAGTCAGTGGAGTTAGCCCTGATGGGGAGTTGCCCCCGGCCTTCCTTATTCGGCGCCAGTGGCGACGTCGAGCGTGTCGAGCTGTTGGGACTGGCTCAGCGATATGGATGGTTTTGTCTTGCCCCCTGTCTGGGTGAGACGCCGCTGGTGCCAGCCTCTTGAAGACTGATGTTTTTTGAGTGGCGGTGTCCAATCTGTCAAAGACAGACCCTCGAGCAGGAACGGGAGCCGGAATAGTCAGCCTTGAAAAGACCGACTCTTTAGCAGGAGAAGCCGTCTTGACGACTTCAGGAATGGAGATGGTTGTCTTCTTAGCGATGGCCACGTCAGGGGTCATGGGCTTCTTGGCAGGCCCGTCAGAGTTCAGGTTCAATCTGGTAAAGACCGAGGCTGCCGGCTTGACATTGGGCGACCCATTGAGAAGGGCCGTGGTAGTAGTGAGCCGATCGAAGACCGACTTCCTTTGCGCTTCTGGTGCGGGCACTGGAATGGTGAAGCTTGCAGGCGGGATCATGGTCCCGAAAAACAGACCGGTGGTGGCCTGGGTCACTTGTTCCAACGGCATGGCAAGGACGGAGGCCGCTTGAGGCCCATAAGCTACACCTCCAGGTGAGGCGGAGCGTTGGTTGCATTTGCAGTTGGAGCAGCTCCAGCAGTTGTCAGCCATTGATCCTTTTGCTTTCTGCAGCAAACGAAACACCAAATCTTAGTACTTCGAAACCCAAGGGCAACCATTAGCGAACCGCGATCGGTTCGCGAATCACGACACACGAAGTGTGGAGTGGAAAGAGGAAGAGGTCCCACCGGGCGTGCCAGAATCTATTCCCCTCCGAAAGACGGCCGAGACTGAACGTCTTGCCTGAGATTCGAGGCAGATGTTAATTGGTGCTATCTGTCTACCTCTCCGAAGATGCCAAGTTGATTTATGGCACCATGTATCGAAGGTTTAAACGGATGCGTCCGATATAGCAGACTTCGTCAGATTCCCCCTCGCTTGAAGGGTTTTTGATTGTGGGGACGCTCTTCCCTGCAGGCGCAAGCCCCTGCAGTTAATTACGCTACCGCATTGCGGTAACAACTTTCTCCTTCTCCAGATGATCACTTCGTGTCGTGTGTGTTTATTTTGTATTTGGTTGCCCGTGGATTGTATACGGAGACTGAGTTATGTCGTCCCCCGTAGGGCGCGGACTAGTCCAAATCCGTATTATCTTAGATTTGGGTTTGGAGGTTGTGTTTAAGGATACGTTAGTCTCATTTGAGACTAAGATCGACTTAAACGTTTGTTAAGGATACGTTAGTCTAGTTTTAGACTAAGATCAACTTAACGGGATCGTTTAGATCCGACAAGAGAGCAATTAAGGGAGCCATGTTGTTTAGTTTAGTGACATTGCGGTCAATAGATAATTTAAGGACATTGCGGTCCATAGGTAGTTTAAGGACATTGCGGTCCAATGTTAGTTTTAAGACGTTGCGGTCAAGGTTAAGGACATCATAGTCCGAGGATTTAAGGACTCTACAGTCCGGCGTTAGTTTTAAGACATTCCGGTCAAGGTTAAGGACATCATAGTCCGTTGTTAGTTTTAAGACATTCCGGTCAAGGTTAAGGACATCATAGTCCATGGGTTTAAGGACCCCACAGTCCGGCGTTAGTTTTAAGACATCACGGTCAAGGTTAAGGACGTCATAGTCCATGAGTTTAAGGACCCCACAGTCCGTATCAATGTGTGGTCATCGGGACCCGTCACCTCTTTGAAGACGTTGAGGAATTACAACGCCAAGTATCAAAGGAGTGAAAAGATGTACCCTTGAACCAAGGTAGATTAAATGATCTTTGGCCCAATTTAGAACCAAGACCAATTAATTATATTATGAGCCTATTAGCTCAGTTAAGTTTGAATTGAGGACTTATGGCCATCTTGGGCTAAGTCCAATCATGTTTAGAATATTGGCCCTCTGATGGCTCATTGAAGGGGAGGCTTTGCCTCTAGAAACTTAGCCAATTGGGCTAAAACTAGTGTTAAACACTAAGGACCAACAGTGTTGAACACTGAGAATAAGATTAACAAGCTGGTGTTAAACACTAAAAGATAATCAGTGTTAAACACTAGCAACAGGGCTTTCAAACACTAAAGCAAATCAGTGTTAAACACTGGCAACAGAGTTTTCCAATTTAGTGTTAAACACTAAGGCAAATCGGTGTTAAACACTGGGAACAGAGTTTTCCAATTTAGTGTTAAACACTAAGAAAATCAGTATTAAACACTGGAAATGGAGTTTTCAAACTAGTGTTAAACACTAAGGAGACCAGTGTTAAACACTGGGAGCAAATCATCAGTTTGATGTCAAATATTGTCGGAGAAGAGATCACGTGGGAGCACGTGATGGCATCCCAAAAGGTGGGGCCAGGTTCCCTTCATTTTGTTTTACAGATAAGTGTTTAACACTTTTAATTCTGAAAGCCATCACGTGTAGGCACGTGATGGGGGCTCACGCTTTGATCTGTTAGAATGTTCATTAGAATGTTCCCACGCTCGAATAAAGTTTGGTATGTTTTGTGGCAAACGAAATGACTTATGGAAAAAATTTGGTCTGTTTTATCTCGATACAAAGCTGGTGTGTGGGGTTCCTCCATTGCAATAATTTGAAGAAAAAGATTACGTGCTTGAATATATTATCAGCTTTTCTTTTATTAGTATGTTGTAAATAAAGCAATGAATTCGATTCTATATGGTTGCAACAATATACCAACTCTGGCATAAATATATTCAGTATCTTTTTCCTCTTGGCCAAGAAGCCGGTCACAAGGACATGTCTCATATATCGACTCCAGTTTAAAACTCGAAAGACCAAAAAGATAGGACCGTCTATTTTATATTTCATAAAAGAGTTAGATGATCTAAATTAATAAACAAATAAAAAAATGCATCTCCATAACATATAAATGAGCCTTATCATGTAAACATTAAAGGTGACCTACAACAAAAGTACAGTTAAATCCTTAACTACCAAACTACTTCATTGACATTAGTACAGCTTAGAAATTGATTTGCTGAGAAATAGATTGATCCAAAAGCTGGAGTCATGATCATATCATTGAAAATGTGAGCAATAAAGACACATTGGGTTACTTGGTCGGTGCCAAAAAATTTGAAAAAGACTTGCATGGTTGTCTTAATTTGAGTACTATGCCCCAACTTTGGATTGGATTAGCATCAAAGGATAGGCTCATTTCTTATGGACCACACGCTTGCTTGCTTTGAGACTAGAGAATAATAGCTGCCCATGTTGCATCTTACATCAAACATCTAGAATAGAAGAACCCAATTGTTCCCTCCCAAAATTTTATGCCAATTTTTTGGTGCAGCACCACATGCAAAGCATATGGCGCAAGCGCCAATGGTTGGACACATGCGCAAGAGCCAACCAAATTGGTTGTGCGCAGCGCCACATGCACTGCATGTGGCGCAAGCGCCAGCGCCAAACGTGCAACGCACGTGGCGCAAACACATTTATATGGTAAAGCGCATGTATCAATTAGAGCTTAAGCTCTATTTTGGAAAATAATTTTCCATATCTTTCTTAAACAGAAAGATTATTTCTGTTTAAATAGAAAATCTCTGAATCAAAAATCCAACGGTGCTTAAGTATCCTCGTTTGATCATAGGATCAATCAAGATCTATTAAATGAAAGATTCTCTCAACTTTTCCTAACTATCTCCCTTCCTATAAGTAGGAGTTTAGGAGATTAATCTGATGGACACAAAGAGACCCGATAAGGTTCACAAGGAGATCGCTGTCTCCATCAAATCAAGAAAGAACTTCTTCTTCAAAAGAGAAACCTTAGCCAACTAGGTAAAAAGAAAGAAAAATGCACCTTTTTCTCCTCTCCTTCATCATCTAAGCTTAAGCTTCCTAAGAACTCAAAGTTCTATCTTTGGATTAGAGATCCGTGAGACAAATTATCTCTGACCGAGAGCTTAAGCTCTTATGCGGGGTTTGACCTCAAGATCTGAGATCTCAAAGAGAAAACTACATTATTTCCCCCATCAGAGATCAAAGATCACCAAAAACCGAAGCTTTGGTTTCACAAAATCCAAGTTCCTACCAAGAACACCCCTTGTCCTCAAGATCATAACCATAAAGGAAAACGAATAGAACCCAAGATCCTAAAAGTTGATTTTTATGAACTTTATGGTCAAAAGATCATTGTTACAGAGGCTTAAGCTTCATAGAAATTTAAGTTTTGAAAGGTTAACCTTTCTGGGGAAAGAAGACAGTGCTTTAGCTCTAAGATGTGCGACGCGCCACATGCAATAAACGTGTGTTAGCGCCAGCGTCAAGATTGCTCTCTATAAAGCATGCGCATAGAAACGCCAAATTCATTGTATTGTGCTACGTGCAATACACGTGCACCAGTGCCATAGCCAAATCAATGCCATGTCCTACTGAGTGCAGCGTAACGAATGAGTACCATGTGCAAGTTATGTGTGCCAGTGTCGTGCGCAAAACTAAAGATAGCAATACCATCGCCACGTGAAACGCACGTGTGCTAGAGCAGCACCAGCACTAAGTGCCCATGAGCGCAAAACAGAACTAAGACTTAGCAAATTGACTAAGTGTTTGAAGCTTAAGTTTCTTTGATGATCCAAAAATCTGTGAGAATAAAATTATCAAGCCATCCAGGTTGACCTAATTTTCAAGTGAGACTAAGTGTCCTCAGGCAATGCCTATGTTTCTCAAACCTTCTAGGTTGACCTAGTTCTTAAATGAGACTACGTGTCCCAAGGCAAAGCTTAAGCTGAAACTCAAGTTTCTAATCCTGAAACTTATGAACTTATAGACCTCACAATGTGAGAATGGAACCTATGTTCATCGCTATTGGCAAACTAAGATACCAATAAGGGCATAGTCAAGCAATGCTTGGTCAAATCATGAAATGTATATACGGATTTGGATTAATCCGCGCCCTACAGGAGAAGACGAATCTCCATATACAATCTAAGGGCAAACCAAATAAAAACTAAAAGACACAACACATGAAGAAAACAATCTGGGATATAGAAAGTTGTTATCGTTTGCAACAACGTAATTAATTACATTGGCTTACGCCTGTAAGAAGAATTCATCCTCATAATCAATAAATCTCTCATCCTGAGAGCGAATCTGAAGTCAAGTTATGTCTGTCGCATATATTCAAAGCTCCGATATACGGCGCTATAATCTCTTAGTGTTTTCGGAGAGGCGGATGGATCAACCCTTGCATCTGCCCCAAATTCAGGCAAGAAGTTTTACTCCAGTCCATTTCCGGTCTTTGGCGGTAAACAGCAACCAAGAATGCTGTGGGCTTCCCATTTCTTGAAAAAGAAATTCCTTATTCTACTTTTTTTTTAAATATCTTGTGTCATTTTTCATAGTGAATCCTTTTTTGTTCGGGATTTGGTGAAGACAATGACTGAAGGAGTTGGTGATAATCAACTGGCGGTGGTGATGGCCCTATCAGACCAGGGTGAGTATAACGGCAACGACTAAAGACCGGACAAGGGTGAGTACAGCCACGACGACAAAAAACTGTGAAGATAGGAAATTGGAGATGAAAAATCGTCGATAACCCAGGATGATACATTAAGAAATTATACCTTTACCACGTCTAATTCCGACAATTTAAAATGCTAGACGAAGGCAATATTTTGCATTTCATGTTCTGCTTTTTCAAATGGGTTGAGATTAAGACCCCACAACTGTGTAATGATAAATCTAAAATGTAAACTCATTTAGTAATTGGCCTTAAGATTAGGTATACAGCTTTTATATTTTTAGTTAACTTTTCAATTTATCTATCTATCTATTATTATTATTATTCTAATACAAAGTTGGGTTGCTCAAGAAATCTTCTCCAAGTCAAAACACTATTTTTGGCATTTCCCTTTTACCCTTGCCTTTATCCATATTTATTTTCATATGCTTTTCCCTTATTCATAAGACCATTAAACATGAAGCCCAAGAACATTGAAATATTTATTTGTGGCTATTTTTTTTAATAATTTGATATTTATTTTATTTTATTTTAATTTGGTTAAAAAGTTATTTCCCAAGAATTTCCCATAACTAAAAATAATCAAGTAAATTTTTTCCTTATTTTTTATTCTGTCTTTGAAAAATGCTCATGATTGAGTTTCTTGTGAAGATCTATAGTTGGGACAATATTAATGTTATATGGAATTTTAGCAATTTTGTTAAAGTTTATTTTTTTCTTTTAGGTTGGCTTTTTGGCAAATCCCATTGGTTTAATTTTTTAAATTTTTAATGATAGTATTTTTTTTAGGTTTTTTTTATATTTAACCCTCAAAGATGAGGGATTTTGAAAAATCACCCCTGAAAATCAAAAATTTTAAAAACAACCCTCGAAGATGTTAAGTTAACTAAAAATGGCCATGAAGTTAACTTCTATTGCTAACGGTGTTAGAACTAGTTGATGGATTTGTAAAAAGATATTTTTACCCCTCCTCTAATATTCACAGCTCCAACTATGTGTTTTTTTTATGTGGTGATGGATCGAATAGAGACGGAGGAGTTTAAAGAAGATGTAGAGGATCTTGTGAAGGAGAGAAGGAAGGGATGACGGAGTCGATGAAAGCGACATGGCAGATAAAGGAGTTGAGGATGAAAAGAAATCCTGAGAGAGAGAGGAAGATGGAAAGTGATATGTAAATAAATGTTGTTTGAGATTGAGGGTTTGAGTTGAAGGACTTGGGTGATGGCTTGCTTTTAGGAGAGAGAGAAGAGAGGAGAAGCTAAGGTTTTTGTATGATGAGACGAGATGGGACATGATTTTTGTTTTGGGGAATGATGAGATCTTAGGGATTGAGGGTAAATTGGACATTTAATATATATGAAAATATCCCAAATAATCATGGTTAATGGTAAATCAGGATTAAACATGAGCAAGTGTAACAGGGGTTGTATTTAGTTAACGGCCAATTTTAGAGGGTTGTTTTTAAAAAAAATTAATCGTTGGGGGTATTTTTTTCAAAATTCCTCATCTTTGAGGGTTGTATACAAAAAACCCATTTTTTTATTATTTTATTTTCAATTTTTATCCTATTGCTCTTGGTTTTTTTCTTTTTCAATTTTTAACAAAAATAACTAACATCATATATCATTTTTCTAAATATGATGAAAATAAGAATATTTCACATAATAATAATTCCCTTGCATTTGCATTTGCATTTACAAACTATACTTGCTTTAAAATTTATGCTAAAATTTCACAATTCAAATAATCATTGTTATTTAAGAATTTATTAGGTAATGTACTCATGGAAAAAAAAAATTGTAACTAAAATACTGACATGGTTTATTATTTGCATTAGTTCATAACCATAGTATATAATACAAACTTGACGTTTGTATTTGTGAATTTTAAATCGAAAAACACCAAAATATATTATTTATATTGTTATCATGATTTTTCCTGATATCTATTTACAAGTCACAAAGCATATGATATTTATGTTAAGAAAATGCCAAACGCTTTTGTGCAATCGTAAAATGTCAAATTAAGATATAAGTTATTATAAGATATTTTTTTTTATAAACAATATAATTATGTACTTCTTTTTATTCTGTGGTGTTTTACATGTTACAACTGTATGTAGTTTACAGATTCGTCTATAAAAAATAATATTTGTATCTAATAATAAAAAATAACTAACATCGTATATCTCTTTTTCAAACATAATGAAAACAAATCAATAAAAAAATAATATTTGAGCTTTTTAAACATAGAAAAAATTAACATTCGACCATAAATATATTCGATTATATTTAATCCCACGCGTTACGCGTGGGGGTCAAAGTCTCGTAATATATATAAAGCTATATGAGAGAATGTTTCTCAGAATATTCTTTTGGGTTTTTTTCTATATACAACCCCTAAAACATAGCTAATTCTAAATACAACTCCTAAAACATTCTATTTCTGAATACAGCTTCTAAAACTTCTAATTACATTAAATAGGACTTCAACTTTCATTCATCAAGCCGTTAGTTCTGGCCATTAAAAGGTCAAAAATACCAAATTACCCTCAAACAGCTATATTCTTTCCTTTAAATGCCTCATCAAACCTTTGAAGTGACAACTCCTCTTCTTTTTTATTACCCTGCTATTGTTGCTCCTTCCAATTATTGTTACTTCTTCCTCCTCATGCTGTTGCTTCCTTCTTCTTCTTCATCCCGCTCCCCCTCTTTTAAGCATGAATAACAACGTTTCATATTCCACAAGTTCTCAATTAATAGTGCTTTAATGAAATGTATCACCATCACAATGGCCATGAAGTGTTTTCAAGATTTGAGGGAAAAGAAGCATCTTTAAAGAACATAAGAGAAGAAGTAGAGAAATTTAATCAGTCGAGAGAAGGGGAATGATGGCAATATCTACCAAAATCTAACCCAGGTTACTTCTAACCGAAATGTGAACCCATGTTGACTTAACAGAGGGTTCTATTTGATTAATTTAGAAGTTTTAGGGGTTGTATTTAGAAATAGAATGTTTTAGGGGTTGTATTTAGAATTAACTAAGTTTTAGGGGTTGAAAATAGAAAAAGACCCGTTTTGAATATGTCAAAACTTAGATTAAGTTTGTTAAAATTAGAAAAGCTTGTTTTATAGAAACTACACTATGGTTCACACGAGTTTTCCAAAGCTATGTAGTTCAAACTCATCATAAAAACCTACTTTCAGTTCGTCGTACAAAACCCCTATGTGGTTTGATTTGTAAAGTTTCTTGATGATTAATGGGTCATGTACATTTTAGAGATAAAGTAATTTTATCATCGTGATATCAAACATGGATTAGTTTTCTCTTCATTTAATTGGAGTAATTAGGTAGTTTTGACGCATCGGCAAAGTACATGTATAAAATATGTATAAAATAGGAAGCTTAGTTTCTTGGCTAATTTTTACTCTCCTTTGGCTTTAAAGTAAAAATACAGCCAAGGCTTTCCTGCAATAGGTGGATACAATGTCCATAGCCAAGAAATTCATATTAATTTAATAGTTTATTATTATATAATTTGTAAGTTGTAATATTTCATATTAATGAATTTCATATGTAATATATATGAACGATTAACTTGTAAATAGTTTGACATTAATGTTCTTCAATTTTTCAATATTTTCTTTTATAGATACGAAAATAAAGAAATTTTCATAAATCTCAAAATTTTAGTTTCCCGATCTTTCATTGCATAAAAATTCCAAACCTTTTCTTTCCTTTAAGTTGTCAACATTTTGCACAAAGAAAATGGTGAAATATTATAAATCTTAAATTTTTTTTTTTTCAATTTTCAATATTTTTCATGTTAATCATTAAAAAATTGTTTATTCGGTTTTTCAATAATTTTTTGTTTGGCATATGAAAATTGGGAAATTCTCAAAAGCTCTAACGGTTTTTTGTTTTCTTCCATTTGTTCAATATTATGCATAGTATAACACCCAAAAATCACGAAATTTAGAATAATCTCACATTTTTCTGTTTTTTTTAAAAATATTTTGCATATATGCATATGACAATCATGAAATTACAAGAATTCCCAAAAGATTTGTTTTCCTTAAATTACTATTTTGCATGCTAGGAGCACACGAAAATTGCATTATTTCAATAACATCAAATTTTCTTGTTTTCTTAAGATTTCCAATATTTGGTTGCTATAGCCATAGTTGTTAAAATCTTACGATTCACGATTCGAATCATTTGATTCGTACAAGCTCTAATGCATATCGTAACGTTGTATTAGATTACAATCGAATTTTACGGATCATTATTCGTATCACACGATTTGATACAATTTTTACGATTCACGATTGAAATCAATTCAGTAAAAAAGGCCGGGTTTGAAGTTTTTGGGCCAGATCTGAATATTTCAAGCCCTATAACAATTTAAAATTTAGTTTCGCTTTAATCCTGGATTAGAAAAATCCCTAATTTTCTAATTCTTTCTTAGTCTCTCCCTCTCTCTCCTGCGAACAAGCCTTCAAGCTTGCTCGTCTTTGAGTCTTCAACCCGATGCCTCGCCCTCAATTTTCTTGCTGCTTCATCTTTGACTCGACACCTAATAATTGACTTAATTATTATGATTAATTACATAATCACATGATTTTTATTAATTCATGTATCATTTGTTGGATTTTGTAAGTGTTTATTATATTCAATTGTACAAATGGTAATTGACTAAATACTCTATTTATATAATATATTGTCTCATATTATTAATTTATTCATATAATTATTATATATATGATAAAAAGTCTAATTGTTTTGATTTTGCACAAACCAATATCATATTTTACGATTTACAATTCGATATACAATATGATTCAAAAGAAAAACGATATACGATTCATATCATGATTTAACAACTTTTGCTATAACACACGAAAATCGCAAAATTTTCAAAAATCGTAATTTTAAAGTTTTTCTTTTATTTTTCAATATTTTGTATGAACATAGCACACGAACGGAATTTTCAAAAATCTCAAAATTTCTTGTACTCTTTAATTTTTCAATATTTTGAATTCTACAGTGGTGCAGCACAAATGTTGAGTGGCTTTGGCTCACCAATAAATTTGTATTGGAGGATTGCAGCGGCTAGGCTATGTCACCGGATCTACTACATGCAAGCCATAGAACGCCACGAGGTTTGCTCCAGTGTTCCTCCTCCAATGGTAAAACTCGTCTCAAGTTAAATGGGCTTATATAGGTTTAGATGGGCTTATATAGGTTTCGCTTACGGCTATAAATTTAATCGGGGAGGATTTTGTTTTAGGGCTTTGTGCTTGGACCCATTTGGGTGGCCTTGATTCATTTTGTGAACCGGCCTTCGATGGGCCTGTCTAAACGATAGTGCTTAGGGCACAGGAGGATATTCCATGTTAAATCAAATAGTACATCAAAATTGTGATATTTTTAAAACTTCCAAAATTTTTTGTTTTTTTTTTCAAATTTTTAATATTTTGAGCGTAGCATACGAAAATCGCGAATTTTCTAAATATAATTTTTCTTCTTCTGTTTTCTTAAATTTTCCAATATTTTGAATGATATAGCAAATGAAAACTCCAAATTTTCAAAAAATCTATAAAAAAATTTGTTTTATGCCTTTTTCATTATTTTGCATACCAGCACACGAAAATAATGAAATTTCAGAAATCGGAGAATTTTCCGTCTTCTTCGATTTTTTCATATTTTACTTGTTCATACATTTAAAGAAAATGTTGTCGTTTGCTACTAAAAACCTAATAGAAAAAGAAATTCTGTTTGAATGGCTGAGAATTTGAGACTTGAGGTGACTCGTAACTCTTGACAACACATGAACAATCACCAAATTTTTACTTTAAATTTCCAATATCCTAGAAACCATAGTACACAAAAAATCACCAAATTTTCAAATATATCGAAATATTATGTTTTAAAAAAAATGTCTTGCTGTTATAGCATACGAAAATAACAAATTCTTCAAAAATCTCAAGAATTTTCTATTTTTCAGTTTTCTAATATTTTACTTGCTATGCTATACGTAAATCGTGAAATTTTCAAATAATTTCTAATTTCTTCCGTTTTTCTATATTTCACATGCTATAACACAAAAAAATTGCAAAGTTTTTTAAAATCCAAAATTTTCCTTCCATTTTTTTTAACATTATGCATGTTCACACAAAAAATGTGAAATTATCAAAATTTCAAAAAATTTGTTTTCCTTCAGAATGTTAATATCTAAAGCATTTTTCTATATACAACCCCTGAATCTTTCGTATTTCTGAATAAGACCCTTAAAAACTTCATGTTTTTAAATAGGACTCATAAATCCCTTAAGTTGTCTAAAAAGGACCCCTATGAGTTAAATAGTGATTAATCAGCCTAATTAAGCTGCTAAATACCTAATCTACCACAACCTAATCAACCCTCAATTCATCCTTACTTAGTCTATTTGTCCGCTATGGAAAAAACAATAATTTTTTATTCATGAAGACGGTTCCGAATGGTTTAAGAGAAGATTCATAATTACAAGTGGATGCAATTCTAATGGTTGTTGGGTGTCGGTATTTGAAAAGAAATAGAAAAATGGTGTTGATGGATTATTGATGAAGAAGAGAAGGATAAAATGGTCATTTTAAATGGAATTTGGATAGAAAACTATTTTGTGGACCAATTTAGACATCTTAAAGGATTTGGAGGTATTATTTAGAAATATAAAGTTTTGGGGGTCTTATTTAAAAATATGAAATTTTTGGGATCCGACTATAGAAAAAACCCACATCTAAATGTTACCCACATGAAAATAGCAATTTTTTTAAAATATCGTAATTTTCTGTTTTCTTTTATTTTTCTTTCCATTACCAAACCAATAGCGCAAAATTTTTAACTCTAAATTTTTTCCGAATATTTGGCATGCATACACAAAATTCATGAAATTCTTCAATATTTTCCCAGTAACACATAAGCCGCGGTTAGAGGAAAAATAGAAAATAAATTAAAAGAGGGCTGATCAGAGCTTTTTCACCATATAATCCTAACTTTATGGGATTGAGTATGGAACTGATAAATAAATTTCATTACCCAAATATAGTAAAAAAATTAAATAGAGGCCAGTAAACAATTTTTCCACCAAAGTACAGGCTATAGATAAACAAATAATGTTTTTTTCTATATACTGCCTCTAAAACTTAGTTAATACTAAATACAATCCCTAAAACATTCTATTTTTAAATATAACGCCTAAAGCTTCTAAGTTAATCAAATATGACCCTCTGTTAAGTCAATATGGGTTCACGTTTAGGTTAGGGATAACTTGGGTTAGATTTTGGTAGATATTACCCTCATCCCCCTTCTCTCGACTAATTAAACTTCTCTACTTCTCCTCTCATGTTCTCTAAATATGCTCTTTCCCCTCAAATCTGGAAAACACTTCATGACTAGGGTGATGATGATACATTTCATTAAAGCACTGTCAATTGGGACTTATGGAATATGAAGCGTTGTTGTTCATGATTAAAGGATGAAGTAGAAGAAGGAAGTAGCAGTAGCAGGAAGGAGCAACAATAGAAAAGTAATGAAAAAGAAGAGGAGCCGTGGCTTCAAAGGAGCGATGGGGTATTTAAAGGAAAGAATATAGCTGTTTGAAGGTAATTTGGTAATTTTGACCCTCTAATGATCAGAACTAACGGCTTGATGAATGAAAGTTGAGGTCCAATTTAATGTAGTTAGAAGTTTTAGGGGTTGTATTCAGAAATAGAATGTTTTAGGAATTGCATTTAGAATTAGCTATGGTTTAGGGGCTGTATATAGAAAAAGAAAAAACCGGGGGGGGGGGGGGGGGGGGGGGGAGGGGGGGGGGGGGGGTCCCCTGCAGGCCCCGTTTTCTCGGAAAAACCCCATTCTGATGGAGGTCCTTTTCGGGTCTCCGTCAGATGTTGTCTTCCGTTGATCTCCCGGTGGATTTTGGTGGTGATCTTCTGTTGCGTCTGGATCTCAATGGGTTTTAGTGAGGTTGGTGATTTGAGGAGTTTTAGCGCCGAGTACCTGCAAAGAAGTCCCGGGGTGGTTTGGTACCACCGAGGACCCTCCGACGATCAAGTTAGTCTAGAGATCCGAGCAGAGTAACGGCTTAGTGGAGTAGAATTGGCTTACATGACCCCTCTGTGATGGGGGTTTGTTTATATAGCGGTGATGGCATGCAGCAGCAGGCGCGAGAATCTCGCCCAGCAGTTACGCTCCCGATGTCCCGCCCGCATAGAGAGCGGATCGCCTATTAATGGGGATCGCGGAGGCATGGAACGTGGGATGCTGCTGGCGGAGAATCCGCGCATGGCGAGATTCGCGGGGCAGCGGTTACGCCTGTGAGCGCTGGAGCTGGTCGGAGGGGCCGAGGAAGACGGCCTCGGCTGGGGAGCTCGGAATCCGAGCAAGAGGGTTGAGGAATCTTGGTCCTGTGGTAGCCCGTGGCGAGCTGAGGGACCGAGGAGGCAAATTTGGCAGGGGGGCCCCATGGAGGGCCAGCTTGTGTTTGCAGGTCGGGTACAAGGGTGGCATGGTCGGTCTCTGTGGGGCCCTTCCTTCCGGGTCTTGGGACACGTCATCAGCCACGCGTCCTGATCTCGTATCGCCAATATTGAGCATTATCATTAGCCCCCCACTCTTGTCTCGACCAGCTAGCGGGTCGGGTCAGGAGTGGACTGCCAGACCTCCCGAGGTGAGGTCCTTCCTAAGGCTTTGTCGGACGAGTCCTCGGGCCGTCAGTTGTCTTTTCTGCTAGCGAATCAGGGTGAGATCTCTACATTTAAGGAAGGTGCACCGGTTCGTACATTCTGCCACTGAAGCGATGGTCTAACGCGTCAAGCGTCGATGGCCGACGTGCATATGCAGGCCTGCGGCGTCTGACGGGACGCGGTCCAGCGCAGGATCGACAACGTGGAGCGATCGGAGCCCCTGGACGCGAGGAGTCGTTTTGGCGGGAGATGACGGGCGTCGTTGGATGAGGCCGCTTGCAGCAATAAGTAGGCGGCGGGGCCCGCTCCCAGGGCCCCTACCCTTTCATATTTCCTCTCTCTTAAGTCGCGGCTGCTTGGCGTTCTTCTTCTTTTTGAATACATGTTCATTCCCACTCTTTGGGTTGCTCGCGCCAGAGGGAGGCTAGTGGCGCGGCCGAGCCCCTGGCCGGCTCATGCCCTGCGCCGGATTGTTCTGCCGGGCGATAGGGCTGTCTGCTTCGTTGACGGCTCCTGGTGGTTGCTCCGGCGGCGGCCAGAGACGTCCACAGTTATCCGAGCTCCAGACGGGGGACAGAGGGGGAGGACGAGGGACTGGCCTCTTCTTAAGAGAAAGAGGACAATTTCTCGAGCGTCGTCGTCGAGGGTCCCTGAGGGGATTTCCGTGCAGGAGGGGGGCGCCGTCCTTCGCGGTTCCGTCTGGGCTTTCCGTTGTTGCTGGCCTGCTCACCGGGATGGAGGAGTCGGCCAGGGGAAAGATTCCGCATGGCTCCCTGAAGGCCCAACTGGAGGCCATGGCCCAGGGGGCGGTCCATGTACGAACTCCTCTACGTGTAGTTTTTCTGGTATTCCTTTCTTTGGCTCGAGGGCCTCCTGGTTTCTCATCCGCTTTCCGTCAGATCCTTCAACCACTGCGCCCTTGCTGCTCGTATGGAGGCCGAGGGGGCGTTTCCACGCACTGAGGCCAGTAGAAGCATTTCTCTCGGATTTCGAGGTTTGCAGCGTGACCTGCGCCTGAGAGGGCAAGGGCTGACGTCCTGGCAACCCGGGTGGAGGCTGCGGATCTTGCCAATTCAGCGAATCGGGGTGTCCATCGTTGTCTGAGTGCGTCCCTCCGGGTCGCTGATAGAAAGCTGGGCAGATCTGGCCGAACGCTTCCGCGCCATGGAGAAGGAGAGGGACGCCAGCAGGGGAGATGCTGAGGCGGCGCTTCTGGAGGCCCAGGTTGCCGAGGCTCGTGCTAAGAAAGTTGTGGCCGATTATCAGGCGTCAGAGCAGTTTTTACGTCGAGCTCGGGAGTATTCTTCCGTCGCGTGGAACAAGGCCCTGGACGTCGTGAAGAAGCATCTTCCCGAGTTCGACGATAGCGAGCTCCTGCGCTCGGGATCCGCTTCCGGTGGCGAGGCCTCCGGTGGAAGATGGCGAGGGGAGCAGGGCGCGCACCTGTGGCAAAATCTCAGGTGGTAAAGCCCCCGGCAGGCCGTGATGCCAGCGATGAAGGGACCGAAGTAAGCCTCCGGGCAGTTTGTAGGGCTGGGGAGCCCCAGAATACCCTTTGTAAAATCTTTGCTTTGGTAATAAAAGAAAATTCTTGTTTCATCGGTTTGCATTCATCTTCCGTGTGTGAAGAATGTTTGTAAAATATCTCCGCTTGCACTGTTGGGTCAGCTATCTGTCCAGCGATCGTTCGTCGGGTTGATTTCGATCACTTGCCAAGCGCTGCCGAGGAGGCACCTCCATGGCCCCAGGAGCCGAGGGGGGTCGCTTAGACTTCGATGGATTGTTGCCCCTTTTTGGGGCCTTGGATCCTCAGCGTTGGTGGGGCTGTAAAAAGCCCGCCAAGGATAACCGGGCGGTGAAGCTGTGCGGTCATCCTATTTACGAGGGCTTTGATCTCTGGCGTCGCGGGTAGGCACTACCGGCCTGAGATGACCGAGCGGGGCAGCCGCTCGGATGCCTCTTGCGAGGGCTTCGATCCCTGGCGTCATGGGTAGAGAGCTACCAGCCGGAGATGACCGAACAGGGTAGCTGCTCGGTCGCCTCTGGTGAGGGCTTGGATCCTTAGTATTGAAGGGGCTGTAGGAAGCCCACTAAGGATGACCGGGCAGTGAACCTGCGCGGTTTCCTCTTGGCGAGGGCATTGATCTTTGGCGTCACGGGTTGGCAACTACCAGCCTGGGATGACCGAGCGGGGCAGCCGCTCGGATGCCTCTTGCGAGGGCTTCGATCCCTGGCGTCATGTGTAGGGAGCTACCATCCGGAGATGACTGAGCAGGGTAGCTGCTCAGTTGCCTCTTGTGAGGGCTTTGATCCTTCAGGACGGGGACCGAGCAGGGTTACTGCCCAGTGCCTCTTGGCGAGGACTTTAATCCCTGTCGGTTGTGGTAGGAAGCTACCAGCCAGGGATAGCCGAGCAAGGACTCGACTGCCTCTAGGAGGACTTTGGTTCTTAGAGCGTGAGGGGCTATAGAAGCCTACCAAGGACCCTTGCCGGGCAGGGTTACTGCCCGGTGCCTCTTGGTGAGGGATTTTGTCCTGAAGGATAGCCGAGCGAGGGATCCTCGGGCTCGACTGCCTCTGGGAGGGCTTTTTGATCCCCGGCATTATGGCAGGGAAGCTGCCCGCTGGGGATAGCCGAGCGAGGGATCATCGGGCTCGACTGCCTCTGGGAGGGCTTTTTGGTCCTTAGCGTCAGTGTGCTGCACTAAGGATAGCCGGGCAGTGTGTTGCACGGCCGCCTCTTGGCGAGGGCCTTGAATTGTAAAGATGGAACTCCACACGGAATGATTCGACGTTTCTTTATTCGTATGGACAGGAATTTTAAAGAACGCTTTACACCATCTTTGCGAAAGGGAAAAAGAGGGGGGGTACACACTCGCTGGCTTTGACCTCACTGGTATAGCTTGAGCTTCTCGGCGTTATAAGGCCGCGGAAACTTTCGTCCGTCCGCGTCTTCTAGGCGGTAGGCTCCGCCGGGGAGCACCTCAGAGACGAGGAAGGGACCCTCCCACTTTGGGGAGAACTTATGAAGCCTGCCTTGGTCGGTGAACTCGTTCCACCGCAGGACCAGGTCCCCGGTCTTGAAGGAGCGGTGTTTGACCCGAGCATTGTAGTATCGGGCCGTTTGTTGTTGATAGGCAGCATCTCTGATCTGGGCCTGATCCCTCTTTTCCAACAAGATGTCGAGGTTGGTCCGTAGCGCCGAGGTGTTTGCGTCATCGTCGAAGTGCTCGACCCGGTGACTAGGTAGCCCGATCTCCGCTGGCACCATCGCTTCGGTCCCGTAGCAGAGGCTAAAGGGGGTCTCCCCGGTGGGAGTCTTTTTTGACGTGCGCAGGGCCTATAAGACCCGGGGCAGTTCTTTGACCCAACTGCCTTGTCGCCCTTCTAGACGGGTCCGGAGACCTTGGAGGACGTCTCAGTTAGCGACCTCGGCTTGCCCGTTGCATTGGGGATGCGCGACCGCAGCGAACTTCATGAAGATATGGTACTCTTTGCAGAAGTCCTTCACTTTCTCGTTCTCGAAGTTCGTCCCGTGGTCGGTGACGATGCATCTCGGGATGCCAAACCGGAGTATTAGGTTGTTTTGCAGGAACTTGATGGTTTTGGCGACGTCCGGTTTCCTGATGGGGATGGCCTCGATCCACTTGGTGAAGTAGTCCACCGCGACAAGGACGCATTTATGCCCGCCTGTTCCGGTAGGGAACTGGACGATCATATCCAACCCCCACTGAGAGAACGGCCATGGGGATGTCAGGGCGGTCAGCTCGGGAGACGGGGAATGCTGCCGTGGAGCTGGCAGCTCTTGCATCTCCTGACCAGCTTCAGGGCATCCTCGTGCATGGTGGGCCAGTAGTACCCTTGGAGTAACGCTTTTTGGATCAAGGTTCGAGCCCCCTGGTGTGCACCGCTCACCCTTCATGGATTTCCCGAAGGACGTAGTCGGCTAGGTGGGGGTCAACGCACCGGAGCAGGGGCTGAGTGAAGGCCTTCTTGTAGAGATTCCCGTTGCTCCAGACGAAGTGGCGGAGTTTGGCCCAGAGACGACGGGCGGCTGCCTGGTCCTCCGGGAGTGCGCCGTCTTCAGGAACTCCACGAGGGGCTTCCTCCAGTCCTGGTCGCTCTCCTGCGCCGCGTACACGTGGAGTGTCGTCGCTCCGTCTCCCACGCTGGGTCGAGGCAAGGTTTCGAAGAAGATAGACCGCCTATTGTTGGCTGAGTATGACGAAGCCAGCTTGCTCAGGGCGTCTGCTTGGGTATTCAGCTGCCTGGGTATTTGTTCTACCTGGACTTCATCGAAGTTTCTTCGGAGTTTCCTCACTTCGTCTAGGTACTTCATCATCAGAGGCTCTCGAGCTTCGAAGCGGCCGGTCACTTGACCAACAACAAGGGCCGAGTCGCTGCGGATTCGAATTATCTTAAGCCCCAGCCCGACGGCCATGCGCAATCCGGCCAGGAGGGCCTCGTATTCTGTCGCGTTGTTCGATGCTTTGAAACCGAGCCTCAAAGAATACTCCATCTCTGCTTCGTTTGGGACTCGGATAATGAGGCCGGCACCGCAGCCTTGCTCGGTAGAAGACCCGTTGACGTAGATGACCCACTCCGGAACCGAGCCAGGGCCTTCCGGGATGGGACATTAGGTTGCGAGTGGCGGTGCGGACTCCGGCTTCTTGCTAGGGATGGTGCATTCAACGATGAAATCGGCCAGGGCCTGCGCCTTGATGGCTTGCCTCGGGCGATATCTTATGTCGAACTGAGATAGCTCCCACCTCCATTTTTCTAGGTGGCCCGAGGATTCCGGTGATGCTAGGATAGCTCCCAACGGGCGCTCGGTGAGGACGATGATGGTGTGAGCTTGGAAGTAGTGCCGCAGCTTCCACGAGGTTACCATGAGGGCTAAAACAATCTTCTCTATGACGGGGTACCTTGTTTCCGCGTCCTTAAACACGTGGCTCACATAGTACACCGGCTTCTGCGCCCCCTCGGCCTCCCGGATGAGCACCAAGCCTACTGTTTGGTCGAATACTGCCAGATACGGCGACAGCTCGTCCCCCTCCACTAGCCGGGTGAGCAGCGGCGGTGTTGCGAGGTGCTTCTTCAATTGGTCGAAGGCGGCTTGGCATTCCTCCGACCACTCGAACCTCGGAATTTTCCTCAGCGCCTTAAAGAACGGGATGCACTTCTCCCCCGACCTGGACATGAAACGGCTCGGTGACCCGCCCCGTGAGCCGCATGATCTCGACGTTGGTCTTGGGCGCGGCCATGTTCAAGATAGCGTCGATCTTCTCTCGGTTAGCTTCAATTCCGCGGTGAGTGACCATGAACCCGAGGAACTTTCCCCCGGTGACTCTGAATGCGCACTTGGCGGGGTTTAGCTTCATGTTGATTTGCGGAGCACTCCGAAAGCCTCGCCCAGGTCCTTGCCATGGTCGGCCGACGAGATGGACTTGACGAGCATGTCATCAATGTAGACTTCCATATTCCTGTCGATCTGTGGCTTGAACATGTAGTTGACCAGCCTTTGGTACGTGGCCCCGGTGTTCTTGAGGCCGAAGGGCATCACCTTGTAGAAGTACACTCCCCGGTCCGTTGTGAATGAGGTCAGATCTTCGTCTTCAGGATTCATACGGATTTGGTTATAGCCGGAGAAAGCGTCCATGAAGCTCAACAGCTCGTGGCCGGCCGAGCTGTCGACGAGCTGGTATACGCGGGGGATCAGAAAGTTGTTCTTGGGGCAGGCCTTATTGAGGTCGGTGAAGTCGACGCACATACGCCACTTCCCGCTTGACTTCTTGACCAGAACTACGTTTGCCAGCCAGTCCGAGTAGAGCACATTTCTGATGAAGTTGGCGGCGAGGAGCCGATCAACCTCCTCTTCGATAGCCTTCTGTTTGACCGGGGCGAAGCTTCTTTTCTTCTGTCTGACGGGCCGGGCCGCAGGAACAACTCCGAGCTTGTGGGAGATGATTTTGGGGTCGATCCCAGGCATGTCAACAGGCGCCCAGGCGAAGACGTCGGAGTTGCTTCTGAGAAATCTGATCAGGTCATCTCGCTGAGTCCCCATCAGGAGCGACCCGACCTGGACGGTCTTTCCCTGTTCTCCTTCTGTTAGGGGCACCTCGGTCAGAGGTTCGACCGGTGCTCCATGGACCTCCTTCCGCTCGTCTCGGGTGTCCAGGGAACCTTTGATGTCGTCACACGCCTCGGCGCCGTCGGCATGCTGCTCGGGCGAAGACGTTTCGGTGAGGCCTATCTTCGCGACACGCTGGCTCCCGTATGCCAGACCTATCCCGCCTCGATCGAGAGGGAATTTTATCGCCAGGTAGAAGGTCGAGATCCGGGCTTGGAGGGAGTTCAGCGTCGGGCAGCTGGGGAGGATATTGTAGGCCGACGGAACTTTCGCTACGATGAAGTCCACAGGCAGTGTGCGCGTGTGGCCGGGCTCCCCGATCGTGAACTGCAGGGTGACCACCCCTTGCGCCGGGATAGAGTGGTTGGTGAACCCCGAGAGGACATGAAAGGTCGGTTTCAGGTCTGCTGGGGCGAGCCCCATACGCAGGAAGCAGTCGTGGAAGAGGATGTCCGCCAAACTGCCCGAATCGATGAGTATCCGGTGGACCTCGTACCGGTGGATTTGGGCTGTGACCACCAGCGGGTCGTTGTGGGGAACAAATATGCCGTGGAGATCCTCGTCGCCAAAGGTGATGGGCTCTCGGCCTCTAGTCCTTTTTCTCGGGCGGTCGCCGAAGCTTGTGAAACGGCAGCCAGCGGGGGAGCCGATGACATTCGGTGAGGGTTCGCCCGCGCCTCCGTTGTGAGGGAGGCGACAGCGGGTGTTTAGATCTTCAGGAGGATCGGTTGCTGATGATGCTCAATATTGGCGATACGAGATCAGGACACGTGGCGGATGACATGTCCCAAGACCCGGAAGAAAGGGCCCACAAAGGCCGACCAGGCCACCCTTGTACCCGACCTGCAAGCACAAGCTGGCCCTCCTCGGGGTCCCTTGCAAATTTGCCTCCTCGGCCCCTCAGCCCGCTCCGGGCTGCCACGGGACCAAGACTCCTCGACCCTCTTGCTCAGTTCCGAGCTCCCCAGCCGAGGCCGTCCTCCTCGGCCCCTCCGACCGACTAACTCCACCACTCGCAAGCGTAACCGCCGCTCCGAAAATCTCACCACACGCAGATTCTCCGCCAGCGACGTCCCACGTTCCACGCCATCACGATTCCCATTAATGGGTGATCCGCTCTTCTCGCGGGCGTGACGTCGGGAGCGTAACGGCCGGCGAGACTCTCGCGTCTACCGCTGCGTGCTACCGCCGCTATATAAACCCCCATCACAGAGGGGTCAAGTAAGCCATTTTTACTCCACTTAGCCGTTACTCTGCTCGAATCTAGTACTAACTTGATCGTCGGAGGGTCCTCGGTGGTACCAAACCACCCGAGACTTCCTTGCAGGTACTCGGCGCTAAACTCCTCAAATCACCAATCGCACCAAAACCCATTGAGATCCACACGCAACAGAAGATCACCACCAAAATCCACCGGGAGATCAACGGAAGACAACATCTGACGGAGACCCGAAAAGGACCTCCATTAGTTGGCGCCGTCTGTGGGAAAAGAAACTGCACAAAAACAAAGTTGGCCTTCTGATCTCCATCCGCATGGCGAGCAACCATCTTGAAGATCCCGGTACCAGCCGCCGCGTTCTGCTCACCGAAGGCGTGGATGAGCCTCCTTTAGCAACCATCATCAACAACCTCGCCAGTCGAATTGATCGGCTACAATCCATCGTGGAGGCACTCGTCCGCGTCCAAGCGGCCGGGCCTGGGCCCTAGATCGCCGCTCCACAGCCTCCAGAAGGCTCTGCCCCCGTCGGGACGGCTGACCACCAGCAGGCTACGACTCCTGGCCACAGATCACTCGCGCCGGTACTCCCTGAGGCCCGCTAGGCGCCCCACGACTCCACACCAAGGTCCGCCGCCAGAACGCCTGGCCTCGAGCCTCCTCACGACCCTTATCCCCCTGAGGAGATGTCAGTCACCTCGCCTGTCCACAGGCATAGTCGACACCATCCCCCTCGGCGGGGCCGCAAAGAAGGGGTTCACATCGGCGGCTTGAGAGCCACCTCACCCAGGGATCTGAGGCACCTCATCGAGAGGAACCGGGGCCGCTCCCAGACGCAGGTCACCCGCAGTAGAGGCCAGGGATCCCAAGGCGCCGATTCCTCAGGATACCACGGTCGACTCGACGCCCTCGAGAAGAAGATCGAGGGCATGCGCCGGGAGGCTCACCTCTCGAGCGACGGGGCTAAGTATGCCTCTGATTCACTCACAAAGCCATTCACCGAGGGATTGCTCGCTGTCCAAGTCTCCTCGCGCAACAAGCCCCAAAAGGTCTCTCTGTTCGAAGGGAAAACCGACCCGAAGGACCATTTGGACGCTTTCACCGCGGGGATGAGCTTCCAGGACCACTCCGACGCCGCCCAGTGCAGGGCCTTCCCGGCCACCCTCATCCGCACAGGTCGGGACGGGTTCCGGGGGCTCGAGCCCCGCTCGATCTCGACCTTCGACGAGCTGGCTACTCAGTTCCTCGGCCACTTCGTTGGGAACCGTCGGCAAAAGCGCACGGTCGACTACCTTTTCACAGTTAAGAGTGGGGACAAGGAGACGTTCAAGGCCTACATCACCTGCTTCTACAACGCCCTTCTCGAGGTCCCCGAGCACCGGGACAAGACCGTCATCACGGCGCTCAGATCTGGTCTGAGGCACAAGGAGTGGTTACTCTCCTTCGCGTTGGCACAACCTAAGACCATGGCCGAGGTCAAGGCGTAGACCTAGCGCGAGGTTCAGCTGGAATCCTAGGTGAACGCAAACCTCCCCCGAGTAGAATGATCCGACCAGAAGAAGAGGGCTCGGGAGGAGAGTCCGGAGCGTCAGCAACCCTATCACCCGAAGTTCCAGGAGTATACCCCCCTCAACGTTTCCCTCGCAGTATTGCTAGAGGAGGCCCAGAACGAGGGGTTCTTCAAGTTCCCTCCGATCCCGCGTCAGGCCGCGAAGCGAACCCGGGGCCCTTACTGCACTTTCCACCGGACGCTGGGCCACGCCACGGAGGATTGCAAGCAACTCAGGGACTACATTGAAGAGCTCATCCGATCGGGACACCTCGCCGCATACTTGAGGGACAAACGACAGGCCTACCGCGAGCAGGAGCAGCATCGCCCTCCGCTGACCTGACCATCGGTCAGATCATGCTCGTTTCGGCGGACGGCCAGCACGGAACTCATGGAGCCCCATACCCTGTGCTAAGCACGGAGGCCAACAGTCCTCTAGGGAGCCTGGGCCGAGCCAATAAAATCATCTACTAGCCTGTACTTTTCTTTTAAGGCAATGTAAACTCTTCCTAGGGTCTGTTGTTAATTTAATAAAGATCAATGGAACATTGCGAAAAAGAAGGAAAAACCTTGTTTATTCAAAAGGTATTATGGGATCCTCAGCCATACATACAAAAAGAAAAAGAAAATTACAACAACGGGGGAAGGGGGTGCAAAGAGCACTGCTCATGATACTCGGCAAAGATCTCCACCAGCCGAGACTTCGCGAGATCCAACCTCTCCCCTCGGTTCCCCTCGCGCGCGTTGACCCCGAGCCTCAACTCATAGCACTCGCGGACAAGCGCCTCCGAGAGAGCTAGCCGGTTCGCGGAGATCAGACCGAATCACCTCAAGGACCGCATCTTTCCCACGGTCTCGTCATAGAGCTGCTCGGACAGGGGGTTGTAAAGCCCCGACGATGCCCTCCAGATGGAGTACATCAGCAGCTGCAGCAGGGAGGAGCGTCGGGGGAGCAGCTGGCCGAAATGGTCCTCGATGCTCCCATAGACCAACTGCACCGTGTCCTCGGTGAAGTTCTGGTCGTAAAGGTACACGTCTTCGAAGTGGATGATGTCGGGGATGGTAAACGGGAAGTCTTGCATTTTCGACGATCTGTTTATGAAGGATGGAAGGACCAGTACTCCTTCAGCCTTATATAGCACACTGCGCCCCAACGGAGCTCAACAGTCGCCCGCTTTCACCCTAAAAGTCGCTGGCACGCGGCGGTTATCAAGACTTTTCTTATGGAATCGAAACGAAGCGCCCCTAGCGCTTCGCCTCCCCCACGTTCAATGCACATGCTACGCGCACAGTCGCCGCGACCGTTCCTGTTCCCCATGCCTACAGCTGGATGGTCGGGCTACACCTCGCGAAGAATTAGAGCTACCCTACTCGGCTATACCTGGCCGGTAGCTTCCCTACTCGCAATGCCAGGATTCAAAGCCCTCACCAAGAAGCAACCCAGCAGCTACCCTGCTCGGTCATCCCTGGCGGGTAGCTTCCCTACCGCAACGCCAGGGATCAGAAGCAGTCAAGCCCAACTGTCGCTCGGCTATCCCTGGCGGGTAGCTTCCCTACCGCACCGCCGGGGCTCAGAAATTCCTCCCAGAGGCAGTCGAGCCCAACCGTCGCTCGGCTATCCCTGGCGGGTAGCTTCCCTACCGCAACGCCAGGGATCAGAAAGCCCAACCAGGTAGTCGAGCCCGAGGATCCTTCGCTCGGCTATCCATCAGGACAAAAGCCCTCGCCAAGAGGCACCTGTTCCCGCCAAAAATTTCTGCGCAGAAGAGTCCAAGGTATCAAATGGCAGCGATACGCTTAAGGAAATGCGAACCAATATCTTCCGGCCTGTATTTTGATAAGTTCCCGAAGGAGGAACTATTAAATTCTGATGGTATTGGAAGCATCTCAAAAAAAACCCTTCGATTCGATATATTATGGGCCTCATAATTCATCCGGGATCAAAAGTTATGAGGCATCACGTGTCCACACGTGATGGACCTTTAAGAACCCGCTGGAGGAGTTAAAAGATATAATAAAAACTCAGAAAAGACCCCAATGGGGCATCACGTGCTCACACGTGACCATGGGTCACGTGCAGACACGTGATGGACTTTTAAAGCCTCTAAAATAATGAATAGAATTTAATTCTAAAAGTCAGAAAATATCTCAACGAAGTATCACATGCTTACACGTGACCAATGGTCACGTGTTGACACGTGATAGTTAAAACAACAACATAAACAAGCGGCTGTTAAAGGAACCAATTTGGTGGTCACGTGCTCACACGTGATCAAGGGTCACGTGCCAGCACGTGCCAGGCTTTGAAAGCCTTACAGTTTAATAGAATTAAAATTCTAAATTTCTCTAAAATCTTTCGAAATAGAATTAAAATTCTAAAGTTTTCTAAATCTTTCCAAATGGAAAAAGATTATGGGGACCGTTGGATTGAAGATCCAAGGGTGATTAAATATCACCAATTTATGGAAAAATCTTAGACAAGAAAAGATTTCCCCTAAAATCTCACCGGAAATAACAAACAGAATATCTTTGGATTTAAAATCCAACGGTGAATAAAATTCACTGAATGATCTAAAGGATCATATTAATGATGAAAACAAATCAAATCTTTCAATGAGAGATTTGCTAAACAAATTGATTCTCTTCCTTCTCCTATAAATAGGAGCCAAGAAAAGAGAAATGATCTACTTTTTTGAGAGAAAAACAGAGAGATGAGAATTTAATTCTCAAGAGGGAAGAAAAGAAAGGAGAATTTAATTCTCAACAAAGAAAACCCTAGGTGAGAAAAGAAAGGGAATCAAAATTTCAAACAGAGAATTTAATTCTCAAAATCCAAGAGTTTAACTCTTATACAAAAAAGAACTTAGTTCTTCTTCTGGTTGAAGATCTGCACAGAGCACATCTCCCCATAACTTGAGAATTTAATTCTCATCGGGTCGAGATCCTGCCATGCAGATCCTAAACTTAGAAGGGGAATTGGGTTTTGAGAATTTAATTCTCCTAAAACAAAACTAGGGTTTAACCCTAATCAAGAATTTAATTCTTTTACATATCTGGGAATTTAATTCTTTTGAAAAGAAATCAGGGTTTCATCCTAAATAAGAATTTAATTCTTTCACGATAGGAATTTAATTCCTCCAAAATCATAATTAGGATTTAACCCTACAAAGAATTCAATTCTTAAAAGATCTGTGTTCATGAAAAGAACTAGGGTCACGTGCCCCCACGTGGCCTTTGAAAAGATCCCCTGCAAAGAACTTTGAAGTATCACCTCACGTGCTCCCTTGTGACTCCCAAAACGCAGAAAGAAAAAGCAAAGGAAATGAAAGCTTTGGACGCTCTCACGTGTTATCACGTGACCCCTCAGCAAATGCTTTAACAATTGGTGCACAGATTCCCATCACGTGCCAATACGTGATGTTCTAAAATAAAAACAAAAGTGTTTAACACTTATTCGCAGATTTGAGGATAAACCAAAAGGAGATCTGGCTCCACATTTAGGGCGCCCTCACGTGTCACCACGTGACCCTAATGAGCATTCTAACAGACCAGAGCGGGGGCCTCCATCACGTGCTCACACGTGATGGCCGTCAGAATTAAAAGAGTTAAACACTGATCTGCAGAATAAAATAAGGGAAATCAGGGCGCTCTCACATGTCCACACGTGACCCCTCTCTCCTTAGTGTTTAACACTAATCTGAAGACTTTGTTCCCAGTGTTTAACACTGATTTTCTTTAGTGTTTAACACTAATTTGAAATCTCTGATTACCAGTGTTTAACACTGATTTGCTTTAGTGTTTAACACTAATTTGAAAGCCCTGTTGCTAGTGTTTAACACTGGTTATCTTTTAGTGTTTAACACTAACTTGCTAATCTTATTCCCAGTGTTCAACACTGTTGGTCTTTAGTGTTTAACACTAGCTTTAGCCCAATTGGCTAAGTTTCTAGAGGCAAAGCCTCTCCTTCAATGGACCAACAGAGGGCCAATATTTCAAACATAATTGGACTTAGCCCAAACTGGCCATAAGTCCTCAAATCATCTTGAACTGAGCACATCTGCTCTTTCAACCAACTCATTGGTTCAAGGGTACATCTCTGAACTCCTCTGATATTTGTCGTTGTAATCCTTCAACGTCTTCAGAGAGGTGACGGGTCCCGACAACCACACATTAATACAGACTGTGGGGTCCTTAAACTCATGGACTAATGCGTCCTTAAACTAACATTTGTCCCCAAAACGGGAATGACGGACCACTATGTCCTTAAACTGGTATTGGACCACCATGTCCCTAAACTGGAAATGGACCATTATGTCCCTAAACTGGAACAATAGAGCCCAAACGCTCTTTTGTCGGATCAAAACGATCCCGTTAAGTTGATCTTAGTCTCAAAACTGGACTAACGTATCCTTAACAAACGTTTAAGTTGATCTTAGCCTCAAATACGGCTAACGTATCCTTAAACCCTCAAACAGACTTTAGTCCCAAATTGGACTATTGGTCTCTCAACCGACTTTGGTTCAAGGGTACATCTCTGAACTCCTCTGATATCTGTCGTTGTAATCCTTCAACGTCGTCAGAGAGGTGACGGGTCCCGACGACCATACATTCAATGGACCACTATGTCCCTATACTGGAATAATAGAGCCCAAATGCTCTTTTATCGGATCTAAACGATCCTGCTAAGTTGATCTTAGTCTCAAACTGGACTAATGTATCCTTAACAAACGTTTGAGTTGATCTTAGCTTCAAATATGGCTAACGTATCCTCAAACAAAAACCCCAAACCCAAATCTAAGAAAATACGGATTTGGACTAATCCACGTCCTACGGGCGACGACATAAATTAGTCTCCGTATACAATCCACGGGCAACCACAAACAAAACAAACACCCACGACACAAAGTGACCAGCTGGAGAAGGAGAAAGTTGTTACCGCGATGCGGTAGCGTAATTAACTGCAGGGGCTTGCGCCTGCAGGGAAGAGCGTCCCCACAATCAAAAACCCCTCAAACGAGGGGGAATCTGACGAAGTCTGCTACATCGGTCGCATCCGTTTAAACCTTCGATATATGGTGCCATAAATCAACTTGGCATCTTCGGAGAGGTGGACGGATAGCACCAAATAGCATCTGCCCCGAATCTCAGGCAAGACGTCCATGTCTTGGCCGCCATTCGGAGGGGAACAGCACCGGGCAGTAACCCTGCCCGACCAAGGGTCCTTGGTAGGCTTCTACAGCCCCTCCCGCGCCAAGGACCGAAGTCCTCTCAGAGGCAGTCGAGTCCTTGCTCGGCTATCCCCGGCTGGTAGCTTCCTACCACAACCGACAGGGATCAAAGTCCTCGCCAAGAGGCATTGGGCAGTAACCCTGCTTGGTCCCCGTCCTGAAGGATCAAAGCCCTCGCAAGAGGCAACCGAGCAGCTGCCTTTCTTAGTCAACTCCGGCTGGTAGCTCCCTACCTACGGCGCCAGGGATCAAAGCCCTCACAAGAGGCACCTGAGCGGCTGCCCCGCTCGCTCATCCCAGGATGGTAGTTTCCTACCCATGACGCCAGAGTTCAAGCCCTCGCCAAGAGGCAACCGCGCAGCTTCACTGCCCGGTCATCCTTAGTGGGCTTCCTACAGCCCCTCCAACGCTAAGGATAAAAGCCCTCGCAAGAGGCAACCGAGCAGCTACCCTGCTCGGTCGTCCCTAGCGGGTAGCTTCCCTACCGCAACGCCAGGGATCAGAAAGCCCTCCCAGAGGCAGTCGAGCCTGAGGATCCCTCGCTCGGCTATCCGTCAGGACCAAAGCCCTCGCCAAGAGGCACCAGGCAGAAAACCTGCCCGGCCAAGGGTCCTTGGCAGGCTTCCTACAACCCCTCCCGCGCTAAGGATTGAAGTCCTCGCCAAGAGGCGCCAGGCGGTAACCCCGCTCGATCCCCGTCCTGAAGGATCAAAGCCCTCGCAAGAGGCAACCGAGCAGCTACCCTGCTCGGTCATCCCCGGCTAGTGGTCGATGCTCGCGTTGCCAGAAGTCAAAAGATAGCACCCCCATGGGGCCATCGGGCAGCCTCCCACTCACGCTCGGCACAAATACGGCGAATAGTGCTCTGCCCGTCACCCGCAGAGGATCCGAGACCCCAGTGAGGGGCATCAAGTCTATCCAGGTCTAAATGATCTCCTCTCGACTTCGGGGCCCATAGGGATACCTCCTCGGTAGCGCTTGGCATGCTCGTCGGCAAGTGATTGAAATCAACTTGACGGACGATCGCTAGACAGATGGACAACCTGACATGAAAACACAATGGTACAAGCAGAGATATCTTACGAGCATTCTTCACAAACAGATGGTAGAGCGCGATTCGATGAAACCAAAGAAAATTTTTATTACTACCAAAGACAAAGGCTTTACAAAGGGTATTTTTTGGGGCTCCCCAGCCTTGCAAAATTCCAAAAACAAAGAAATAAAAGGAGGAAGACGGGGGCTCTAGACCTCGGGGCCAGGTGCGACCTCGAGGTCCTCGATATCCACCACATGACGCGCGGGGTCCTCGGAGGTTTTCTCGCCAGGAACCTCTTCCCCCTGCTCATCGGCGTCCGCGAGGGGGAACTCGGCCCGGAGATCTCCGTCGGCAAACTCCGGCATCCGGGCCTTAACGGCATCGAGGGCGTCGTGCCAGATGCGGGTCGTAGCCATGACCAGGTCATCATAGAAGTCCTTCGACTTCTTATAGCTCTCCACCGCCTTCAGTTCGGCCGACTTGGCCGCTTCGGCCGTCGCCCCAAGCTCCTTCCGAAGGGACTTCACCGTCCTCTTCAGGTTGCTGGCAAGCACCTGGGCATCCTCGAGCTTAGCCTCGGCAATCACGGCAGCCTCGCGGTGCCGGGCTACCTCCCGTTTCCCGGCCTCCACCTCGCCTTCCAAGGCGGCAACCCTCGCCATCACCGCCTCCATCTCCCGCCTGGAGCTCTCTTCCAGCGAGGCGAGCCGGCCCGCAACCTCCAGCGCCGAGGCTACCACCTTGGCTTCCATACGCAAGATGAGGGCAACGTGCTGGAGAACCTGGGAGATACGAAAGAGATCAGGAAGACGAAGGAGGCACCGAATCTTACAATGAACCAAACACTTACCTGCACGGACTCCTGAACGATGGACGCCAGCTGAGCCCTGAAGGCCCCCCCGAGAACTCTACCCCCGGCCGAGGCCTCTATCTCATGCAGAAGGCTATCCGCAACAGATAGCCCCGATGGCACCGCGAACTGGAGGCCCCCTTCCTCCACCACGATCGATGAGGACCGGCCCCAGGAAGGTCTCTAGGAGCTCCTCTTGAGCGGCTCCGAGGGAGAGCCGATCTCTTCCTCCGAGTCTGGGTCCTCCAGAACCAGGGCCTGCTTCCGGCCCGACACTCTGCTGGGACCCGGGGCGGGATCTGCCCCCGAACGCTCACGGGACGCCACCACCGGAGCAGTAGGAGCCGGGGCGGGCTTCGCGCGAGAAGAGCTGGCGCCCCCAGCCTTCGTAACCTTCCTCGGCTGGCGCATGGAGGCTTTAAGCGAGTCGAATTCCATGGATCCTGCATAAAGAAAATACCCAACAAGTCAGCAACACGAGTAAAACACAAGCCAAAAAGCTAGCCTAACTTACCGACGAACTCAACGTGGCTGAGCCCGGCCCAGCTCAGGACCCTCTCAGACAGCAGCACGTCAGGTCGGGGGATGGGCTCCCACGACGCCACTCTCACCGCAGCGGGATCATTGGACTGGTTCCCCGGCAAACACTTCTCCCTCGACCACTTGGTAGGCACGGGCCAGTCCTTGCCCTCGGGAGGGGAAACGAAGAAAACTTTCTTCTTCCAATCATGAATAGAAGAGGGCAAGGCCACGACCCCGGTCCCGGCAGCGCCCCCCAGCCTCTTTCTGAAAGAGAGATAGACCTATCTCGGGTCGCCCGCTCGACCACCAGGGTGACTTTTGAAGACGAGAGAAGAATCGAGAAGGGAGAGGCTGAAGGGAACCGCCTGTAACTTCTGGCGGATCAAGAACCCGAGAAGGATCCTCCACGAGTTCGGCACTAACTGGCCGGGGGCCAGACCGAAAAAATTCAGCGCGGCGACGACCTCGGGAGAAAAGAGCAGGCGCATTCCGCCCCGAAAAGCTTCTAAATATAGGGCGATTTCCCTGTCCCGTACTTGATCCGCCCTCTCTCTCTCCTTAGCCAGTCAGAGCGTATAACACGAGGGGATGTAGAAGCGAGCCCGAGCATTGGCGAGCTCATCCTCATGCCTCACCCAACACGAGGGGCCAGGGGCCGCATCTACCGCCTCCTCCCTGGGTGTTTCCCTCGCCGCACGATCCTGCGGAGAGGATCCGACCCCCACTCCCTGGGGGGACTCGGACATAACTAAAAGGTCCCTAGAACCTACTTCTACAACATCTACTGACTCTACAAAGAAAGACATCTAACCTTGAAAAAGGGAATCTTCGGGAGCCGAAAGCGGGAGAAAGAAGATGAGCGCCGAGCAACTGGGACTTAGAAGAGGGAAATATGAAGGAGTAGGGGCCCAAGGATGGGCCCCACCCCTTTTTTATTGCTGCAAGCGGCCTCATCCAATGACGCCCGTCATCTCCCGCCGAAACGACTCCTCGCGTCCAGCGGCTCCGATCGCTCCACGTGTCGATCCTGCGCTGGACCGCATCCCATCAGACGTCGCAGGCCTGCATGCGTCGCGTCGGCCAATCGACGCTTGACGCGTGGACCGTCGCTTCAGTAGCAGAGTGCACAAACCGGCGCACCTTCTTTAAATGCTGAGATCTCGCCCTGATTCGCTAGCAGAGAATACAACTGACAGCCCGAGGACTCATCCCGACAAAGCCTTAGGAAGGAGCTCACCTTGGGAGGCTTGGCAGTCCACTCCTGACCCGACCCTCTAGCTGGTTGGGACAAGAGTTGGGGGCTAATGATGATGCTCAATATTGGCGATACGAGATCAGGACACGTGGTAGATGACATGTCCCAAGATCCGGAAGAAAGGGCCCACAGAGGCCGACCAGGCCACCCTTGTACCCGACCTGCAAGCATAAGCTGGCCCTCCTCGGGCCCCCCTACAAATTTGCCTCCTCGGCCCCTCAGCCCGCCCCGGGATGCTACGGGACCAATACTTCTCGACCCTCTTGCTCGGTTCCGAGCTCTCCAGCTGAGGCCGTCCTTCTCGGCCCCTCCGACCGACCAACTCCACCACTCGCAGGCGTAACCGCCGCTCCACAAATCTCGCCACGCGCAGATTCTCCGCCAGCAACGTCCCACGCCATCACGATTCCCATTAATGGGCGATCCGCTCTTCACGCGGGCGTGACGTCGGGAGCATAACTGCCGGCGAGACTCTCGCGCCTACCGCTGCGTGCTGCCGCCGCTATATAAACCCCCATCACAGAGGGGTCAAGTAAGCCATTTTTACTCCACTTAGCCATTACTCTGCTCGGATCTAATGCTAACTTGATCGTCAGAGGGTCCTCGGTGGTACCAAACCATCCCAGGACTTCCTTGCAGGTACTCGGCGCTAAACTCCTCAAATCACCAATCGCACCAAAACCCATTGAGATCCACACGCAACAGAAGATCACCACCAAAATCCACCGGAAGATCAACGGAAGACAACATCTGACGGATACCCGAAAAGGACCTTCATCAGTTGCCATGTGGGCAGAGATCGGAATGCCAACTTTGTGTTTTGTGGAGTTAGTTCCCACAGACGGCGCCAACTGATGGAGGTCCTTTTCGGGTCTCCGTCAGATATTGTCTTCCGTTGATCTCCCGGTGGATTTTGGTGGTGATCTTCTGTTGCGTGTGGATCTCAATGGGTTTTGATGAGATTGGTGATTTGAGGAGTTTTAGCGCTGAGTACCTGCAAAGAAGTCCCGGGGTGGTTTGGTACCACCGAGGACCCTCCGACGATCAAGTTAGTCTAGAGATCCGAGCAGAGTAACGGCTTAGTGAAGTAGAATTGGCTTACTTGACCCCTCTGTGATGGGGGTTTATATAGCGGTGATGTCACGCAGCAGCAGGCGCGAGAATCTCGCCAGCAGTTACGCTCCCGACGTCCCGTCCGCGTAGAGAGCGGATCGCCCATTAATAGGGATCGCGGAGGCGTGGAACGTGGGATGTTGCTGGCGGAGAATCCGCGCATGGCGAGATTCGCGGGGTGGCGGTTACGCCTGTGAGCAGTGGAGCTGGTCGGAGGGGCCGATGAAGACGGCCTCGGCTGGGGAGCTCGGAATCGAGCAGGAGGGTTGAGGAATCTTGGTCCTGTGGCAGCCCGGGGCGAGCTGAGAGACCGAGGAGGCACATTTGCAGGGGCCCCGTGGAGGGCCAGCTTATGCTTGCAGGTCGGGTACAATGGTGGCCTGGTCGGTCTCTGTGGGCCCTTCCTTCCGGGTCTTGGGACACGTCATCAGCCACGCGTCCTGATCTCGTATCGTTAATATTGTGCATTATCACATTCAAAATTTACTTGTATTAATTTACTTATGAGCGAGCTATGGTGTCCGTGTCAACTTTTATTCAAGGGGAAAAAATAGAAAGAAAAAAGAAGATGTTTCCTTGCAATAATGATCCGGCTCTTGAGGGGTTACAACTCATTATCTAGATGGCCAAAATTGAATATAATCAGAAATGATAAGAAAAAGAGGGAAAGAATAAGGCTTTGGATTCTAGCTGTTCATGATTAAGCGTTAATTTAATTTGTTTATATAAACAGCAGTGCAGTATTGACTAAGGCTACAAATGGCCAAGCAAATTTTTTAATGGCTAAAGAGATAATTATGTATCCTCGAGTTCCCTAATTCTCGGAATGTGTCCACAAACGCGAGGCAGAGTTGGTCAAACTATGATAATTTTCTTCATCATTACTTGAATTATCCCTACTTGAACGTTTTCATTCATAAAAGGATATTTGGGTGTAATTTGGGAGCACAAAATTTTTGCGAAATTGGATTTGCAATAAAATAAAATCTAGTTCAGAATTACAAGTTTAAAGTTTGTTTTCGGTAACTATAAATTCAACTTGTGCGGCCTCATTATACAATTTAGTATACAATTAAAGAAACATAGACAGAGGCGAAGGCTGAAAACCACAGTTATCTTTTTTATTGATCGATGTGATATAATTTAACTAACTCGCTCACTTCCTGATGATGCTTACAAGTGGGAATCCCTCAAATTATGACACGTGGTGGATGACGTGTCCCGGAAGCTACGGAGCTGGAATAAATAAGATGCATTGGGGACGTTCTTCGGGACTTCGTCTCCGAGGATGCACCCGACCTTTCGGAGACTTCCCTAAGTACCTTCCATATTCACCTAGCAAACAACCATCAGCTCGACTCCGAGCCATCTGACAGGCCGAGCTTCCTCGGCCTCCCGGCTCGTCTCCGAGCCATTTGACAGGCCGACCTCCTCGGCCTCCCGGCTCAACAGAGAGCGCGGAGCCCAAACACCCCCGTAAAGGCTCTGCGTATCTCGCCAAATCGAGATATCCGCCGCCCCACGCTCTGCGTCCCACACAGGCTCGTTCCTCCATTAATGAGCAGATCCCGCCATCAACACGGGCGCAACGAGAGGGCGTAACTGACGACGAGGATCTTGTGCCGGCTGCTCCACGCGACCACTATATAAACCCTTCTTTCAGACGACCCAGATGACTCGAACTTATTCCAATAGGCCGCTACGCTGCTTTAATTTCCTGGTACTAACTTGATCGTCGGAGGGTCCTACGGTGATTTCCCACTCCGGAACTTTCCTTACAGGTAGCTTGGCCTCAGCAACTTCCAACAACCCATTGAGATCCACACGCTCAACAACTCCCAAACCAAATCTCGGCCGCTAAAAACAGCTCGCTACCAAATCGACGGAGGACAATATTTGAGAGAGATCATAGCCTCCATCAGTTGGCGCCGTCTATGGGAACCCTTTTAGAAGCTTCTCCACCCATAAAGTTGATCTTCCGCCCTCGACCCGATGGCGACCGAAAACCGCGACGATCCTAATACGAGCCGCCTCACCTTCCATAACAGAGGCGGGAGCGGTTCTCCTCCCCCTCCTAACGTCATTGGCGCCTTATCCGCCCAGATCGACAGACTCACAGTTATGGTGGATGCGCTCGTCTGCGTTCAGGTGGCGGGCCCAACCTATCAGGCCACAGTTTCCCATCCCCGAGATAACGACGTCCGCAGAAGGACAGATGGGAAAGCTCAGGCCCTCGATCTCGCTCACGCTCATCTCAGCGTCACTGAGCGCCGGCGTGCCGACTCCGGCAACCATGACCCGCGCGCGGTGAATGATTCCATGACCCGTTGGGCGCCGGACAGCTCCACATCCCGATCTCAAGGGAGACTAGGCCGTCGCTCCGATGCCCGCCGCGCGCTTACACCCGTGAGGAGGTGTCGGTCAGTTCGCCTGCTTCCAGGCATGACCGACGCCCCCACTCCCACCGATACCGCGCAAACGGCGTACGACGGGACTACTCAAGAAGGGCCTATCCCGAGGATTTAAGAAATTTGATAGAGCGGAATCGAAGCCGCACCATCGTGCAAACCTGGAGCGGGGGTAGCCACCACTCCGACTGTGCAGAATTCTCAGGGTACCACCACCAGCTTGAATCCCTCTAAAAGAAAATCGAAGGCATACGACGAGATGGCCATATGTCCGGCGAAGGGGCCAGGTATTCCGCTGATTCGCACACAAAGCCCTTTACAGGAGAGCTGCTGGCTGAGCACGTCTCGTCCAGGAACAAGCCGTCCAAAGTGGCCCTCTTCGACGGGAAGTCCGACCCGAAGGACGACTTAGACGCATTTACGGCGGGCATGAGCTTCCAAGATAACTCAGACGCGGCTCAATGCCAAGCTTTCCCCACTACCCTAATCCGGGCTGGCAGGGACTGGTTCCAAGGGCTCGCACCACGCTCCATCTCAACATTCGACGAGCTAGCTACCCAATTCCTCGGTCATTTCGTCGGAAACCGATGACAGAAAAGGATGGTCGACTACCTGTTCACTGTCAGACTACCTGTTCACTGTCAAAAGCGGAGACAAGGAATTCTTCAAAGGGTATGTCACTTGCTTCTACAATGCCCTCCTGGAAGTTCCCGAGCATTGCGATGGAACAGTTATCACCGCGCTGAGGTCGGGTCTTAGGCATAAAGAGTGGCTCCGCTCTTTTGCACTAGCGCAACCTAAGACTATGGCCGAAGTGAAAGCCTTGACCGAGCGAGAGATCCAACTCGAGTCGGAGGTGAACTCAAATCTCCCCCGAGCCGACCAAACAAACCGAAAGAAAAAGGACAGGGAGGAGAAAAAGAAAGTCGACCGTCCGAAACCTTACTCCCCGAGTTTCCATGCGTACACTGCTCTAAACATTTCCCAGACCAAGTTGCTGGAGGAAGCCAAGGGCGAGAGGTTCTTTAAGCTCTCGCCAGTTACCCAAAGAGCGGGCAATCATCTCCGCGTCCCGTACTGCGCCTTCCACAGGTCGCAGGGTCATCCGACTGAGAATTGCGAACAACTCCGTGACTACATCGAGGAGTTGATCTGCTCCGGCCACCTGGCGAAATACTTACGGGACAAGCGGCAGGCGGAGCGGGAGAAAAAGGACCAAAATCCTCTCGGGGAATTAACGATTGGGCAAATCATGGTTGTTACCTCGGATAAAGCTCGGGAAAATGGGGAGAACCACCGCCTCCTCCCAGTCGAAGGTGTAACTGATCCACCCCGTAAGAGGTGCGGGAAGGATGAACCGATCATCTTCACCGATGAAGACCTTCACGGCATATCGCTTTCTCACAATGACCCTCTTGGGATAACGGCCCGAGTCCATCGTTATGAGGTCCTGTTCGGTTGAAAATATTGCACTTTGGTATAAGTATTTTCCTTACATTTCTTAAATAATAAAAGGTGTTTATTATAAATATTAAACATATTTGGATTTATCTGCAAAATACTATTTGCCATATATTTATATATTATAATTAATATTATGAAGGAAAATATAGGCATTTTATATTTATATAATATTTTGCTAATTGAAAATATGCATATCATATCAAATATTCTAATCACAATTCTTAAAAGATATAATATCGTACAAATGGTTAGAATAATATTTCAAAATATATGCATGATATTTTAGTAATTAAAAGATGCATAACATATCAAATATTCTTAATCATGTTTCTTAAAGATTTATTACCATATAAAGTGCATAGCATATTAAATATTCTTAATCAAGTTTCTTAAAGATTTATTACCATATATAGTGATTAAGATACTCTCTCTAATTTAATAAATAAACTAACATTATTCATAGAGATATTGTGCAAGATTTAGCTCGGGTCAAGAGATCAAGATGTTCAAGATGTCATGATCAAAAATCTGCCAAAATCATAAAATCAATACTGACAGGGACTCAGAATCCAGGCATGGAAAGTCACCATATTAGGAAGTCGCCATATATGGTAACTAGTTTTTCTTCTTTAGGGGTTATATAAAGGACCAAGGGCTAAAGTTAAAAGGCATCAAGCCGAAGAGATCACGAAGTCCAAGACGGCTCACGCATCCAGGCTGATCATCAACTGTTCATCTACCTCCTTCGGAAGAGTTCGAGAAGCAAACCAAGTTTTTGTAATCATTTTCTAAGGAATAAAGTGTAGATTGTTCAAGTTGATTAATAAAGGTAGTTGTTTTATTTAATTCTTTTGCTTTTTATATTATGTTTTCCCTCTCTGTCTTTTCATCTTCTTTTCCCAACATGCGTTAGTAATTCTCCGCTTGTTAGGGTTCATAGGATTATGGAAGATTAATGGATGATGAAGATTCTTAAACTCTTTTTACGTCCTATAAAGTTTATAAACTTTACTAAAAGAATCATTAACATCCTAATCGAGCGCGCTACCAATTTATTGTTGGTCTCGATCACGATTAGAGATTAGATTAATGATTGTTTTGGTAAAGGCTAGATATGAATGAAGTTCCATGTCGAGATAGGGGTTAAGAGTGGGAACCCTTTTCCCTCCAAAAACCCTAATCTACATGCATCTCTGTCGTTCTAGTTTTAAATCTATTAAAAGATAAAAAGAGTAATCTTTAATTAACCATCCATAACTACTAAATCCTAATGAACCCTACAAGCCCCCTTTTAATATTGAACTTACATCCATAATTAATCTAGATCTATATTTTGCATCCGTGTTTAACGTAGATCTAGAACCTACAACCATTCTTATTTCTTCCTCTTTTCTTTCTCAACACGCCTAAAGTAAGAATAAAATATTCCACGTTTCTCTGCGGACGACCCGTACTCATCTCGGCTAGCTACAAGCGACACCGTTATTGATTGCGGTTATTCTACAAACACTTTTTCACATCAATCAGGTCCAGAGAATTTTAGTCGATTCAGGGAGCTCGGCGGATATCCTGTTCCTTGACTGTTTCCAGCGTATGGGGCTAGGACCATCCGACCTTCGGTCGACCTCCCATATCCTCTCTGGGTTCACAAACCACTCCGTCCCGGCCGAGGGGTTGGTCACCCTCCTCCTCAACATTGGTAAAGCAGGCAATATGCGAACCATACCGGTGAACTTCCTCGTCACTAAGGTCCCTTCATCCTATAACATTCTCGTGGGACGCCCTACCTTGAACGCCTTCCGGGCTCAAATTTTGACTTATCACCTTGCGATCAAATTCCCTTTGGATCAAGGGGAATAGGCCGGGCCTACGGGAACAACAAACTGCCAAGATTTGCCTCGCCTCGATGTCCCCCCACCGGAGAGCATGGCGCAGATTTTCAGGACATGCATGATTTCCAGGGGTCCTTAGATACACGCGACGACCAAAAGGAAATTCGAGGCGCCCCGGTGGAAGCATTGACGGAAGTCCCCCTCGTAGAAGGAGTCGATGGCCGGACAGTCCACATCGGCTCTCTCTTGACAGGGGACCACCGCGAAGGCTTGATCCGTTTCCTCTGAGAAAACTCAGACGTATTCGCTTGGACGCCATCGGACATGCCCGGGATCGACCCCAAAGTGATCTCCCACAAGCTCAGGGTCAACCCGAAAGCCCGACCCGTCCGACAAAAGAAGAGAAGCTTTGCGCCGGTTAAACAAAAGGCGATAGAAAATGAGGTGGATCGATTGCTTGCATCCAACTTCATCAGGAACCTGGACTACTCAGATTGGCTGGCGAACGTGGTCATGGTTAAGAAGGCGAATGGGAAATGACGCATGTGTGTCGATTTCACGGACTTGAACAAGGCTTGCCTTAAAGACAACTATCCACTTTCTCGAATAGACCAGCTAGTGGACAGTTCGGCCGGCCATGAATTACTGAACCTCATGGATGCTTTCTTTGGTTACAATCAGATCTGGATGAACCCGGCCGACGAAGAACTTACCGCCTTCACCACGGATTGGGGGTATACTGCTACAAAGTGATGCCCTTCGGACTAAAGAACGCTGGGACCATGTATCAACGCCTGGTCAACAAACTGTTCAAACCACAGATTAGGAGAAACATAGAAGTCTACGTCGACGACATGCTCGTAAAATCCGTCTCCTCAGCCGGGCACACTAAAGACCTCGGCGAGACATTCGACGTCCTGCGCAAGTAAAAAATGAAGCTGAACCCAGCTAAGTGTGCGTTCGGAGTCACCAGTGGGAAGTTCCTCGGGTTTATAGTATCCCGTCGAGGAATCAAATCAAACCCAGAAAAGATCAGCGCCATCCTCAATATGGCAACACCCAAGAGCAATGTCGACATCATGCGCCTCACGAGGAGGGTGGCTGCCCTGAGTCGCTTTATGTCCAGATCCGGAGAGAAGTGCCTCCCGTTCTTTAAGGTCCTAAGGAAAATTCCTAACTTCAAATGGTCTGAGGAATGACAGAACGCTTTCGAACAACTCAAGGCGCACTTAACGACTCCCCTGCTACTCACCTGACCGGTCGAGGGCGACGAGCTATTATTATATCTAGCTGTTTCCGACCAAGCTGCAGGCTCGGTGCTTTTCAGAGAATGCGAAGGCATACAGAGGCTGGTCTACTATGTGAGCCATGTTTTCAAGGATGCAGAGACAAGATACCCGGCCATAGAGAAAATAGTCCTCACACTTGTCATCGCCTCCAGAAAACTTCGACACTATTTCTAAGTGCACACAATCCTTGTCCTCACCGAGCGACCTTTAGGGTCTATTCTCGCCTCTCCCGAGTCGTCAGGTCGTCTTGAGAAATAGAGGTGGGAATTTTCCCGATTCGATATCAAATACCGCCCCAGACAAGCCATCAAAGCACAAGTCTTAGCAGATTTCGTTGTCGAATGCACTATTCCCGCTAAAGAAGGAACGGCGGTGTAGGGTGTTTTTCGTCACCCCATCGAGATGGGAATACGTGCGCGCTTGTCAGGTGTACTACAAATTCCCACTGCCTAGGGTAGGCGGGGTTTTAATGATTGTGGGGATCCGAATCTCCGGCAGCCGCGGACTAAGCTGCCGTTAATTACCCCTCGCCTTTGGAGCGAGGGAACCTCCGATTGACGGGTTAAACTGGTCATGCGAACTCAATGTGCAGTGTGCGTGTGTTGTGTTTTGAAAGGGGGGGTTTTGGATATATTGGGAGCCACGCAGAGTTTTTACGGGGGTCCTGCTACCCGGATAGCGGGCTGGGGGTCAAGGGGGCTAGCAGCCCCCTTACGGGGTGCGGGGCAGCGCCCCGTTAGAAATTATTTTTCTAACAGGGACAGTGTCGTGGTGTATGTGTGTGTGCACATATGTATATATATAAGAAAAAAGGGAAGAAAAGGCATCCAAAGGATGCGTGGGGGCAGCACCTTGGGCGCTGTGCGCTCAGGCACTAGAGTGCCACGTGTCGGCACGTGGGCGCTCTGCGCTTGAGCGCTGGGCGCTTGAGCGCGGGCGCGCCACGTGTCGGCACATGGATGCTTTGCGCTTCAGCGCCTGACGCTCGAGCGCAATTGCGCCACGTGTCGGCACGGGGGCGACTTGCGCTTGAGCGCAAGCGCGCCACGTGTCGGCACGGGGGCGACTTGCACCTGAGCGCATGCGCTTGAGCGCAAGCGCGCCACGTATCGGCACCGGGGAGACTTGCACTCGAGCGCTTGTGCTTTAGCGCAAGCGCGCCACGTGTCGGCACCGGGGATACTTGCGCTCGAACGCTTGCGCTTGAGCGCAAGCGCGCCACGTGTCGGCACGTGGGCACTGTGCGCTTGAGCGCTGTAGTGCAAACGCGCCACGTGTCGGCACGTGGGCGCTTTGCGCTCGAGCGCTGAGCGCGCTACGTGTCGGCACGCGGGCGCTCTGCGCTTAGCGCCGGCGAGAAAAAGAGGCTTTTAGCCTAAAAAAATTTCTCGGAAGAGAAATCAGAGAGGAGTTGGACTCCTGAGTGTGTTTTTGGGGTTAATGGAAAGGGTTCTTCTTCTTCCTCCTCTGTTAGCTGGATCTTGAAGATCAAGAGATGTGAGATCTCAAAATCTCTCCTTTTTGGGATCTAAAGATAGATCCAAGTTCCCCTTTGTGGGTTTAGTGGTGAAAAACTATTTTGTTTTTGAAAAGGAAGAGTAAAACTCTTGGTTTAATTCAGAAGAAAAAAGAAGGTTTGAGACCTTCAGAAAAGGGAAAGAAATACAAACCCTAGGTTTTTGAGAGAATGAAAGTATATCCTTTTTTATTCATCATGTTGCCTTTTATAGGCTTACATATTTACATATAACCCCTTGGGCTTCACAAAATGGCATTTTTGCCTATCCCATGGCTCATGTGCCATTTCATTTTTGCACATAAGCCATGGGCTTACAAAAATTTGGCTTTATGCCCATTTTGTATACATTCATGTATAAAAAATTACATAAAAAATTATTTATTACATGATCTATATTTTAGCATGGAGGAGGCTGGCCGCGGGCTCGACTTGGGCATGGGCCCGCTTGACCTGGGCTTGGGCCCACCTGGCTTGGGGTTGACCTTGACTTTGACTCGGTCAACGGGGGTGTAAATTTTTACCCCAACAGGCGGCATAAGGCCCCTACCCACGTCCCTCAGTCGAAGAGGTACCCAGCTCCATCCCGGACTGGGTGCTCTATGTGGACGGATCCTCTACCGAGGAGGGGAGCGGGGATGGCCTGATCTTCTGCGGCCCGGACGAAGCGGAAATGGAATACTCTTTAAAGCTCGGGTTCAGAGCGTCGAACAACGCCGCGGAATACGAGGCTTTGTTGGCAGGACTGTGAATCGCCTCCGGGGTAGGGCTGAAGACCATCAGAATTCGCAGCGACTCCGCACTGGTCGTCGGCCAAGTAACCAGGCGTTTCGAAGCCCGGGAGCCACTCATGATAAAATACCTGGCCGAAGTAAAAAGGCTTCGAAAATATTTCGACGAAGTCCAAGTGGAGCAGATTCCCAGGAAATCGAACACCCAAGCCAACGCCTTGAGCAAGCTCGCTTCTTCCTATTCAGCCAACCATAAAAGAAATATTCTCTTCGAAGTCTTGTCACGGCCCAGCGTAGAAGACGGAGAGGTAACACTCCAGATCTACATAACTTAGAAAGAAGACCGGGATTGGAGAAAGCCCCTCATGGAGTTCCTAAAGGACGGTGTACTTCCCGAAGACCGAGGAGAAGCTCGCCGGCTTCGGGCGAAAGCACGCTATTTTGTCTGGAGCAACGGAAACCTATACAAGAAATCATACACTCAGCCTCTTCTCCGGTGCATCGACCCCTACGAGGCTGACTACGTTCTGCTAGAGATACATGAAGGGGTCGGGGGAGCACATCAAGGGGCTCGAACCCTGGTCTAAAAGGCACCACTGCAAGGGTACTATTGGCCGAGAATACACCAGAATGCCGAGAAGCTGGTCAGAAGATGCAAGAGCTGCCAACTCTTCAGGAGCATACCTCATTTTCCCGTCACCGAACTAACTCCACTCAGTTCCCCTTGGCCATTTGCATAATGGGGGATGGATATGGTGGGCCAACTCCCCACCGGCACGGGCGGGCACAGATACATCCTTGTTGCTGTGGACTACTTCACGAAATGTTTAGAGGCCATACCCATCAGGAAACCGGATGCCGCCTCTACGATAAAGTTTCTACAGAACAACATAATTTCTCAATTTGGGATCCCGAGGTGCATAGTTATCAACCATGGGACCAACTTCGAAAACGATAAAGTTAAAGAGTTTTGCAGCGACTACCACATATTGATGAAGTTTGCCACGGTCGTACATCCTCAATGCAACGGGCAGGACGAGGTAGCGAACCGATGCGTCATCCGCAGTCTCAGAGCCCGTTTGGAAGGAAGGTAAGGCGGCTGGGTCGTGGAACTGCCACGGGTGCTATGGGTGTTGCGAACATCGAAGAAAACACCCACGGGAGAAACCCCATTCAGCCTCTGCTACGGTACCGAGGCAATGGTCCCTACGGAAATTGGACTGCCTAGTTTTAGGGTCGAACACTTTGACAATGAAGCCAACACCTCGGCGCTCCGAAGCAACCTGGATATCTTGTTGGAAAAGCGGGATCGAGCGCAAATCAGAGCAGCCGCCTATCAGTAGCAAACCACACGCTACTACAATGCCCGAGTTAAACGTCGGGCCTTCAAGACAGGAGACCTAGTCTTACGAAGAAATGAGTTTGTAGAACAAGGGAGACTATATAAGTTCTCTTCGAAGAGGGACGGACCGTTCCTCGTAACAGAAGCGTTGCCCGGTGGAGCATATCGTCTGCAGGACGCCGGAGGGCATAATTTTCTTCGGCCTTATAACACAGAAAAGGTCAAGTTGTATAAATAAACGTGTACCCTCTTTTAAATGAATGCAATTCCTTTTAGCATTAAACTAAGACTTCTAAGCTAGGTCCTCTTACGGAAGAGGCTTTTTGTACCACCGTAGGGCTCGAGCCCTTTGTTTCTTTTCTCGGCTCCAAGACTACGAAGTTTTTTTAGGAAAAACATAAAATATATATCAAGGAGAGGAAAAGAGAAGGTACACTGCAACCAAAGACAAGTTTATTTATTTCAGAGGTATTAGGGGCTCTCCAGCTTTACAACATTTACAGCAGAGGAGGGCGAGAATTAAGAACACATTGCCGGTGATACTCAGAAGAAATTTCCTCCATCCGAGCCTAAGAAACCTCGGTCAGCTCCCTTTGACGGTACCCGTGGACCCTAGAAGCCACGGACTCGTCGGGGACCCCGTCCGCCGAGCAAGATGCGACGACCAACCTTTGCTGGAAACCCTCAAGAAGGAGGTCCACCGAGCGATCCCGCCTACTCTTTGAGATCAGACCAAGCCCGTGGACAGTGTCCATTTCTTTGAATGCCTCGTCCATCAACTACGGAGATAAGGTGTTGTACAGACTCATGGAAGTCCTCCATGTCGCATAAATTAGTACCTGAAGGAGAGGAGATCGCCGGGGAAGCAGGCGTCCACAGTGGCCCTCTAGGAGGCCTATCACCACCTCGTACGTCTCCTCGGAACGATCGAGGTTATAAAATTATACATCGTCATGAGAAACGATCTCCCTGATAGTATACATATGGCTGGTAATCTTCAGGGAATGCAAGACTAGGAAGAAACCAATATGCCTTCGGTATTTATAGCCTCAACAAAAATCTTCCAACGACCGAGATTTACTCGCACACCGACGCAAATCACGGAACATCGCACTTTCCCGATATGGTGCTGCCACGTGTCATCCGCGACGGTCGCCATTCCTGCCTATATGGGTCACGGAAGGTTGAACGACACCCCCAAGGAGATACCAAAGAGATAATAAAGCCCTCCTCACGAGACTGCCGAGCAGATTCCTGCTCGGCCTATCTGCAGCGGGTAGCTTCCTGCCCAACAAACGCTGTGGATCCAAAGCCCTCATCATGAGGCGACCGGGTAGCTTCCTTCTTGGCTCATCCACAAGTGGGTAGCTTCCTTCCTGAAAAACGTTGTGGATCTAAAGCCCTTCTCGCGAGGCCGCCGAGAAGATTCCTGCTTGGCCCCATCCGCAGCAGGTAGCATCCCGCCCAACAAACGCTGTGGATCCGAAGCCCTCATCACGAGGCGACCGGGTAGCTTCCTGCTTGGCTCATCCACAAGCGGGTAGCTTCCTGCTTGACAAACGTTGTGGATCCAAAGCCCTCCTCGCGAGGCCGCCGAGAAGATTCCTGCTCGGCCCATCTGCAGCGGGTAGCTTCCTGCCCAACAAACGCTGTAGATCCAAAGCCCTCATTACGAGGCAGCCGGGTAGCTTCCTGCTCGGCTCATCCACAAGCGGGTAGCTTCCTTCCCGACAAACGCTGTGAATCGAATTCCCTCCTCGCGAGGCCGCAGCAGATTCCTTCTCGGCCCATCCCCAGCGGGTGGCTTCCTGCCCAACAAACGCAGTGGATCCAAAGCCCTCATCACGAGGCGACCGGGTACCTTCCTGCTTAGCTCATCCACAAGCGGGTAGCTTACTTCCCGACAAACGCTGTGGATCCAAAGCGCTCCTCGCGAGGCCGCAGAGAAGATTCCTGATCGGCCCCATCCGCAGCGGGTAGCTTCGTCTTCACCATGGATCGGGGGGTATACTGCTACAAAGTGATTCCCTTCGGACACAAGAACGCTGGGGCCACGTATCAACGCCTTGTCAACAAACTGTTCAAACTTGGCTATCGTTCGATTCATACTCGATGCGCGATCGCCCCTCGACTTCGGGGAAAGGGGAGGATACCCACCTTCCTACACTTGGCTATCGTTCGACTCATACTAGATGCGCAATCGCCACCTCGACTCCGGGGAAGGGGAGGATACTGACTTTCCTACACTTGGCTATCGTTGACTCATACTCAATGAACGATCGTTGCCTAGAAAGGGTGGACACCGGTCTAACACTAACAAGATAAAAAGACTTTCGAGCTAAAAGTACTTGCAAGATGAAAAGACTTACGAGCTAAAGTGCTTGCAGGATGATCCGACATTTGAGCAAAGGAAAATATATACTTTATTTATGATCAAAATTATGTACAAAGGTATTGTGGGCTCCTCAGCATTACAAAAATGCCCGAAGGCTTACAAAATACTAAAAAGAAGAAGAAAAAAATCATGGAGGGGGGATTGTTGGATATGTATGCCCTAGAGGCCTTCATTGTATAGGATGCTAGGGATATATATATACAGGAAAATCTTGCTCGATATGATAGTATGTTGTTTGGTTTGTCTTTATCTTAACATGTGATGTGTTTTACTTTGTATTTCATATCTTGTATATATATTGATAAAGCCCGTAGGATCTTTGCCTGACTACCTGCGTTGTGATGGCAATCATACTTATGGGAGTTGGGTAGTCAATAGGCACATCCTTAAAAGTGTCCCTAGTCATAGGAGTATCGAGACTGGGCATCGATACTCCAGAGTAGACTAGTGTATACATATCCAGACCCTGACGAGGGGCGATGGATTGTTCCCACAACCATTGGGGAGGTGCACCTAAGATTGTATACATATGCTCACTGGATGTGAGTACACTGGACAGGACTCGCTGAGAACTGATTAGATGGTATTATATCTAGCGTCAGATAGCAGTTCTCTGGTGACATGAGTGCAGATAGTCTGTCGACCTGAGGTCGTCATTTGTCTCGTGTGAGTTCCCATTGTGCCTTGATTACTAACCAACCATGGCTCAAAGGAGTCGTGTAAACAGGTTTTAATTGGGTACAGTCCTTGCCGGGTTCCCTAGGCGGCCGCTGGGTTTTGGGAGGCATCGAACATGCCGTTTTTCAAAAATTGGCGCGCTAAAGAACCATAATGCTAGAATCTAAACTAGAGAATTAGACGAACAAGCATGTAAACATCTTTACATCTAAGTGAACAAGGAATACAACCTTTGTAGACCGGTCCTTCACTTCAATAGCTCCGTGTAGTAGTCCCTTCGCTCCAAGTAGTGATCTCCCGGACTCTAGTGAGGCTCCACAAGGTGAAATGAACAAGCTTGCTTGAAGTCTTCGAGGCCGAAGATGATCTACGTCGAGAAGACACTAACTCAGGCTACCTTTTCACTAAGTGATGAACTTGGTGAAGAAACAACCCAATCTAAATGGCTAGTAGAGAAGAGGTTGATGAAGTAGGAATTTTGCTCACTTTAGAAATAATTTTCTCACTATTTTTCTTCACCTCCCAAAAAGCTAGAAAGCTTGAGGAAGGAGATGAAGAAAGCTCTCATGGAGTGAAGCAAGTGATGAAATGAATCAAGTGGTGAGAATAGCAACCATGGGTGAGTTAATATCATATACTAACTCATGTAGAGACTAAACCATGGCTAAACAATAATGATTGGGTTAATAAATATCTTCAAGTAAAATAAAATTAGTGGACTTGGTCAATGGTTCCACAAGCTTCTACAAGTTTCAACCATGTGACAATTTCCAACTAATTTGATTTACTTTAAATAAACAAAACCTTACATTATTATAAGCATGATGTGAGTCTCATACACCCATGTAGCATGTGGCATCAAGCATGACACAAAAGATGTACATTAATATATATCATATATATACTAAGTGCACACTAGTGAGAAAATGAATACTTAAGTGAGCTAATATTAGTTAATATAAGATAATATATCAAATATATAATTATACATTAAATTATTAAATCAACACTTGATTTAATAATCCGGCTATATCACATACAACCGACTAATATCAAATGTATCAACTTGTCGAATCAACACTTGATTCGACAGCCCGGTTATATCACATATAACCGACCGATATCACATATCGCAAGAATAGAATACGGTATCACATACGCTTATTAATTTCGGTCCCGCACATATCACATATGTGCTCCTACTTCGTTTCGCTTGAGCCATGAAACCTCTGTGTAGGACTCTAAAGGTTGTCAATACTCCGGTAGTAGGTGGTGATCATTTCAGTCACCCACAAGCCGCAAGCGGTTTTCTAAACGTAACGGCCATCCGGGTATTGAGCGATCAGAAGATCAACAAGCAAGTCTGCTCATACTCCTGCGAATCCAATCAGTAACACTACCGTACAGTCCGGTCTCTTCGTCTGATATGTCGCATATCACAGCCTGTGGGTGGTAAACGTCAGACCCTAATAGCCTGATAATTCATGCCGATGTGAGGCTCATAACGGTTCGAGAAACTACTGATAACACTTACCAGTAGATCTCAGCAACCCTGGCCAGGGATTTCCTGTTATGGCCAATCAAGCATAGCGCAACATCAACTCCTAATACCGGGAGAGACGAAATCTCCTCCTATCGCTCATTTCCTCCATGTGACTCGGGACTGTACCCAAAAACCACCTTTTTGCACAATCTCTTGAATGTGGTAAGGTGGAAATCAAAGCATAGTGGAAATCACACAAGACTCTATAACGATCTCGGGTCGACAGACTAACCTATACCAGTGTCACCAGAGGACTGCTATCTGATGATAGGTATAATACCATCTAGGAGTTCTCGGCGAGTCCGTTCAGTGTACCCAGTCTCCACTGAGCACCCGTATACCATCTCTGATGTCAAACACCAATGGATATGGGATCATTCATCGCCCATCCTATGGGTCGAGAAGCGTATACGCTAGTCTACTCTGGAATATCGATGCCCCGTCTCGATACTCCCACGACTAGGAACAATTGAAGGATGTACTTACCGACTACCCTTGCCCCACTAGTATGATCTGCATCATAATCCTGGTAGTCAAGTACTCATCCTAAGGGCTTTATCAACATGTAACAGAGAGACAATAAGTGTACATGTTAAGATAAAGAGCAACCAGATAGCATACTATCATGTCGAGCAAGAAAGTCCTCCCTATATATGTCCAAGCATCCACCATAATATACATCACATGTATAATAATGGCTTCTAGGGCATACATATAACTAACAATCTCCCACTTGCACTAAGGCCATTTGTTGTAGTATCTCATACTCAACGCCCCATAAAAGTCTCTCTAGGGAAGGGCCTCTGTGAGTGGATCCGCCGTGTTATCCTTCGCGTCAACTCTCCTTACCTTGATCCCTTGGAGATCAACCATCTCCCTGATCAGGTGATAATGTTCTCAGAATATGTCTGGATCGCTGATGGGACCGGCGTTCCTAGGCTAAAACCACAACTCCATTGTTGTCACAATAACAGTTATTGGACGCTCAATGGTAGGAACCATGTTCATCTCATGAACAAGAAATATCCAGACATCCACTTTGGTAGCATCGTTGGTAGCGATGCGTTCAGCCTTTATCGTCTAGTTTGCCATGGTATATAGTTTGGAACTCTTCCAACATACCGTCCCTCCACTGAGGGTAAAGACAAAGCCTGAGACTGACTTTCATTCGACCTGATCACTCTGGGAGCTGGAATTGGTAAAGTACTCCCACTGGAGTTCACCGTTTCCAAACCAAGAACATTTCTTCAGTGCTTCTCAAATACTTAAGAATGTCCTACACAGTTGTCCAGTGATTCTCCCAAGATCCGATTGATTCTTGATCACTACTCCTAGTGACTTAGCTATATCTGGTCTGATACATAACATCGCATACATGACAGAGCCTACTGCCGAAGCATAGGGTATCCCTTGCACGCGAGCTCTCTCCAAATCAATCTTGGGAGACATCTTTTTGAAGAGAGTGATTCATGAGTAAGTGGGCGAACCACCACGCTTAGAATCTTCCATACTAAACCCCTTTAGTATAGTGTTAATGTACCTGGATTTGGGACACTCCCAACATCCACTTAGATCTATCACCATAGATCATAATCCACAAGATGTACTAGGTATCATCCAGATCTTCCATGGAGAATCCTCGTGATAAGAGGAACTTGACCGAGTGTAGCATAGGAAACCATTTCCTATCAAGAGTATGTCATCTATGTACAATACGTGGAAGATAACCTTACTCTCTATAACCTTCTTGTATATACAAGGTTCATCTACCTTTTTGATGAAGTCAAACTATTTGACTGCCACATCAAAATAGATGTTCCAACTCCGCGATGCGTGCTCTAATCCTGATAGACTTAAGTATAGCCACTGGAGAAAATATTTTATCATAAACCACACCTGGTTATTGACGATAGCCTTTTACTACAAGTCTAGCTTTGAAAGTCTTAAGTTTTCCATTTACACCAAGAATCTTCTCAAGATCCACTTGCTCCCGATGGGTTTTACCCCTTCAGGTGCAACATTCAAAGTCATACTTTGTTGGTGTATATGGATTCCATCTTTGATCTCATAGCATCCAGCCATTTTACAGAGTCCCCACTCGTGATGGCCTGCCTGAACCTGGTTGGGTCATCATCTACCATGATGCAATCCTCGCTCCTACCGTCACCGAGGAAACTGTAGTATCTCTCAGGTGGATGAGGAACCCTACCAGATTCGCGGAGAGGCTGAGCTTCATTGGAGACCATTGAATCTTTTGGTTTTACCAAATCATCAGCTGTTAGTTTGTCCAGCTGGAACTCCTTCCAGTTCTACCTCATGACCACTAATTTCTTTACAAGAAATTCCTTTTCTAAAAACATGGCATGCTGAGAAACAAAAGACCTTTTGCTCCTTAGTGTGGTAGAAGATATACCCTGACAAATGTTCGGGATATCCAACAAACTTATACAGAACTTACCTTGCCTCGAGCTTGTCCGGATTTTGCTTTTCAACATAGGCCGGACAACCCCATATCTCAACTCATTTAAGACATGGTCTCTTCCCATTCCATATCTCATATGGAGTGGTAGGCACTGATTTGGATGGAACCCCATTCAATAGGTATGCAGCTTCTCAAGTGCATAACTCCAAAAGAAAACAGGCAACTCAGCAATACTCATCATAGAGCGCACTATATCTCATAGGGCGCGATACTTCCGCTCCGATACATCGTTGTGCTGTGGTGTATATGAAGGAGTAAGCTGAGAGAGAATCCTATTCTCTGTTTAGAAAATCTAGGAACTCCATGCCCAAGTATTCGCCTCCTTGATCACATCAAAGGACTTTAATACTTCTACCCGCCTGGTTCTTAACTTCAAGCTTATATTCCTTGAATTTCTCAAAAGTTTCAGACTCGTGTTTCAACAGGAACACATGTCTGAATCTTGAGAGATCGTCGATGAATGTAATGAAGTACAAAGAACCAACCCTGGAATTTATAGACATAGGACCGTATAAATCATCATGTATCCGTCCCAAGAGTTCAGTAACTCTTTCTCTGTTTCCAGTAAACAGAGTATTGCTTATTTCACCTTTGAGACAAGACTGACAAGTATCATAAGATGAAAATTCGAACAGATTCTCATATTTATCCTTATGTAACTTAGCTGGTCGTGTCACATTGATATGACCTAGTCTACAATGCCACAAGAAGGATTCGTTCATTTCTGAACTATTCCTCTTGTGTGTGTTCTATATACTTTGAACTGTGGTTTGATTTAGAACGTATATACCATTACAAAGCGTTCCTGATCCAATCAACTCTTGATTAAGGAAAATGTTCACAACATTGTCCTTCAATACAGAATTATATCTTTCTTTAAATCAATAAAGAAACTGATGTAATGTTGTATATGAGGTTCGGTATGTAATAACATTTGTTCAGAATCAATGTATTTACCATTTGGTAATGCAAGGTGATATTTGCCAACTGACTTGGCTGCAACAATTGTACCATTCTCTAACACTTAGAGACATATCACCCAATCCCAGTTCTCTATCTTTCTGTAGCCCATGTTACAGATTACATATGTGGGATCCTAATCCGGTATCTCATACCTAGGACGTAGAGGATACCGAGAAACAGTTCTTGGTAATGAACACACCCGAAGAATATACATCAACATGCTTATTCCTCGATTGGGTCGCGTGGAAATCCGAATATTCCCCTATTTCCTGCTCGGATGTATAACAATTATAAGATAGAGCGGAACCAACGTTCCCTAGCTCAGTATAATAAGCAGGTTCGGTCAATGCATCCATATTATTATCTTGATTAAGGCATGACATGGTCGCTACCAGGAGAGAGAGAGAAGAAAACACTCAGCGTATGCTCTTGTAAAATTAGATTGGATAATATTTTATCTAATCAGGATGGCTCCCACTGTTTTTATCAAATCTTCCTTCAAACCTTAAAAGGTAAGACTAGACGGGATTAATTACACACTACAAGTTTGCCAATCTTTCGACCAGGCCAGTATCGGTATTTTGAGGGAGGTTCCCCGTGCTTTCGCACGGATCTAATTAAAATAAACCTCGTTTCCCCTAGGGCGTAACCCCGTTAACACCTTTCTAGACACCTACTTTGATCGGCTAATTGTAATGTGCAAAACTCTCTCAGGAGTAACTTTTACTCGCAGCGGGTATCGGGATCCAACTATCTCATAGAAGGTATGTAATCTCATTGCAAATTTCAACACTTGAAATTCCCGACAATATTTTACCCCTAACTTCCTATAACCTTGACGAAGGCCAACAAACCATAGGCCGCTAGTCAAGGTCAACCCAAACATTTCATGATTGAATTAAACCCACCCGCACGACCCTTGACGAAGGCCAACAAAGTCGTACGATTACCCTAATCCAATCGCATCACATGCTTTAGCAGTTAAGCACTAGTTAGCTATCGCACACTACGCCTTGATGAAGGCCAACAAACCTAGCACGAATACTAAGTAGCACTTATCTGAAATGACAGAGGGCTACGACAGGTTTATAAGAAAACCTTTTGCGTAATGAACTTGATATCGTTGTAGAATCGAGTGATTTTGAAAAGGAGTGTTTTTTAGGCTTTTTCTAGTTTTGCTAAAGAGGTCACTCCCGGTGAAGAGATCTCGGCTCTTTTCTTATCGAATAAGGTGCTGGATATTCTACAAGAAATACCACTATGCAAAGCATGAACTAAAAAACAATCAAAAAAAAAAACCGAGTGAGTTGTAGCATTTGGTAATTTTGCTAAAGAGGTCACTCCTGATGAAGGGATCTCGGCTCTTTCCTTATCGAATAAGGTGTTGGATATTCTATAAGGAATACCACTATGCAAAGCAAGAACTAGAGCTACCAGTTTTTAAAACAAGATTCTGCAACATTTTTAGGTTTCTTTTATTTCATTAATCTCATTAATAAAATCCCATCAATTATGCTTCCTAAGCATCACAGAAGAAACGAAAGCAGCAATATTTATTATATATCATATATATAATATAAGCATTCGTCTCAGAATATCAAGTGATCACATCACAGAATATCAGCAGCAGAAGAACACATATGAAATATTGGATATACTAGAAATTCCGTGTTTTAAATTAAGCCAGTAAAAAACGCGGATTCCACGGTCGTAATGAATAGCCAAACCCATATCCCTAGACCCCTACGAGAGCGGCAAGCAACCCTACCAATTCTAGAGTTAGGAGACCCGGTCTCGACTCCTCGAGATGGTCTCCCACTGGACTCTAGAAGCCGGTTACTTATGCTCCCCGCCTTGGGTCTATCCTAATGTAGAAAAGTAAATAATATACATCAATGGTGACATCATCCTCAACCCGGAAGTGCCCCAATAAAAGAATATTATATACAAGCTTTTACATGAATGAAAATGAAAAACTCTCATCTCACATAAAAAAAACCGGCTATTCAAAACACGGCGATCCAATATTACATATCACAGCAACACATAATATCACATGTCATCAATGTAAGTAAATATGCGTATCCCAACTGTCGTTGACATATAGCAACGAAACCGGCGATACACCACATATTCTACTTACGGTCGCAGAAAAAAAAGTGCAAACTACAACAATTGGAATCCGCAACCACCATAGACATCATAAACCCAATGTATCACATATTTTGGATTTCATGCCTAACTAAATGAATTCGTTAGACATCGCATGCCTAACAATTATAAACCCCGCATTTTAGTCTCTATATTGAAAACACTTTTCAATAACCAGTCGGGTAATTCAACAAGATTCCCGACATACTGATCGAATGCTCGTCGGAAACTTTAGTAGACGGCCGCACCCCCGATGCCGTCGACGAAGTGCACTTAGGCGGAACACCGCGGCCACGAGCACCCGAAAGGATGCTTTTGGAGACGGGGTTCTCCTACAGTCACTTGGTCGGGGCGATGGGACGTGGCTATCTTGTAAGGTTACCTGGCGAGTATCCGCGTACGCTACGTGATTGCGACGGACTTTTGATCCACATCAAAATCCCATGACAACCGATCAAATGAGACTGGATTGCTAGATTTATAAAATTCAAATTAGTTTTCACAAAATTAAATATTGTGGATTCTAAGTATTGTATCACAATCACAGATAGCTAGACGATATTAAACTTTTCGATCGAATAAACAAACACCCAAAATTTCCCAAAGAGCTCAACACTTGAGCGGAGCTTAAAAAGTACTCAGAACATGCCACAGCACCTATGGACCAACCGAGAAGGGTCAACCCTTGCCTCACCTATGGCGCCGCGGAACTACCGCAAACCCTAGGGTTTGTTGGCGGTTCCGACGGTCACAGAATCGAGTTAGGGTTCCATTCTTCTAGAGGGTCCATGGAATCACCTGCATGAGTTTCTGAAGATTTTAAACTTAGAAAATCCAACTCTTGGAAAATTTCCAGCGAGGGAAAAAATGTGTTATTGATATCCGTTCGAACTTTTTAACGTCGTCTAAATAACCTAAAAAGATGTTAGAATTCCGATTACGAAACACTCCGAATTGCCTTTACAGAAAGATAACATCACATGCAATCTTAGCAAAAACAAGCAACACCTGAAATACCAATACCCAGAGACTGGAACACCGACAAAAATTGAAGCCCAGAACAGTGAACAGGGCCGGCCAGGCCGGATTTTCCCTTGAATTCGCCGGCCAAAATCCGGCGACGGGGGCTCGAATTTCTGTGGTGTTCATGTTACATCTCATATAACATTCTGCAATTGCTTAAAAAATTTTAGACACTCTGAAAAATTCGACAGAAACTGGGTTTATGTTTCGAGTGTTTCGAGTGTTTTGGAGTTGTTTCGGTTTCGTAATACTACAACATCGTCTAATTCTCTAGCATAGCTCTGATACCACTGCTGGGTTCCCTAGGAGATCGCTGGATTTCGGGAGGCATCGACCATGCCGTTTTTCAAAAAATGGCGCGCTATATAACCCTAACGCTAGAATCTAAACTAGAGAATTAGACGAACAAGTATGTAAACATCTTTACATCTAAGTAAATAAGAAATACAACCTTTGTAGATCGGTCCTTCACTTCAATAGCTCCGTGTAGTAGTCCCTTTGCTCCAAGTAGTGATCTCCCGGACTCTAGTGAGGCTCCACAAGGTGAAATGAACAAGCTTGCTTGAATTCTTCGAGGCCGAAGATGATCTACGTCGAGAAGACACTAACTCAAGCTACCTCTTCACTAAGTGATGAACTTGGAGAGGAAACAACCCAATCTAAATGGCTAGTAGAGAAGAGGTTGATGAAATAGGAATTTTGCTCACTTTAGAAATAATTTTCTCACTATTTTTCTTCACCTCCCAAAAAGTTAGAAAGCCTGAGGAAGGAGATGAAGAAAGCTCTCATGGAATGAAGCAAGTGAAGAAATGAATCAAGTGGTGAGAATAGAAACCATAGGTGAGTTAATATCATATACTAACTCATATAGAGACTAAACCATGGCTAAACAATAATGGTTGGGTTAATAAATATTTTCAAGTAAAACAAAATTAGTGGACTTGGTCAATGGTTCCACAAGCATCAACCATGTGACAATTTCCAACTAATTTGATTTACTTTAAATAAACAAAACCTTACATTATTATAATCATGGTGTGAGTCTCATACACCCATGTAGCATGTGACATCAAGCATGACACAAAAAATGTACATTAATATATATCACATATATACTAAGTGTACACTAGTGAGAAAATGAATACTTAAGTGGGCTAATATTAGTTAATGTAAGATAATATATCAAATATATAATTATACATTAAATTATTAAATCAACACTTGATTTAATAATCCGGCTATATCACATACAACCGACTAATATCAAATATATCAACTTGTTGAATCAACACTTGATTCGACAACCCGGTTATATCACATATAACCGACCGATATCACATATCGTGATAATAGAATACGGTATCATATACGCGTATTAATCTCGGTCCCGCACATATCACATATGTGCTCCTATTTCGTTTCGCTTAAGCCAGGAAATCTCTGTGTAGGAATCTAAAGATTCGTCAATACTCCTGCAGTAGGTGGTGATCATATTAGTCACCCACAAGCCGCAAGCGGTCTGCTAAACGTAACGGACACCGGGTATTGAGTGATCAGAAGATCAACAAGCAAGCCTGCTCATTCTCTTGCGAATCCAATCTGTAACACTACCGTACAGTCCGGTCTCTTCGTCTGATATGTCGCATATTACAGCCTGGGGGTGGTAAACGTTAGACCCTAATAGCCTGATAAGTCATGCCGATGTGAGGCTCATAACGGTTCGAGAAACTGCTACTACTACTTACTAGTATATCTCAGCAATCCTGGCCAGGGATTTCCTGTTATGGCCAATCAAGCATAGTGCAACATCAACCTCCAATACCGGGAGAGACGAAATCCTCTCCTATCGCTCATTGCCTCCATGTGACTCGGGACTGTACCTAAAAACCACCGTTTTGGACGATCTCTTGAACGTGGTAAGGTGGAAATCAAAGCACAGTGGGAATCACCCAAGACTCTATCACGATCTCGGGTCGACAGACTAATCTGTACTAGTGTCACCAGAGAACTGCTATCTGATGATAGGTATAATACCATCTAGGAGTTCTCGGCGAGTCCGCTCAGTGTACCCAGTCTCCACTGAGCACCTGTATACCATCTCTGATGTCAAACACCAATGGATATGGGATCATCCATCGCCCATCATATGGGTCGAGAAGCGTATACGCTAGTCTACTCTGGAATATCGATGACCCGTCTCGATACTCCTACGACTAGGAACAATTGAAGGATGTACTTACCGACTACCCTTGCCACACTAGTATGATCTGCATCATAATCCTGGTAGTCAAGTACTCATCCTAAGGGCTTTATCAATATGTAATAGAGAGACAATAAGTGTACATGTTAAGATAAACAGCAACCAGATAGCATACTATAAGGTCGAGCAAGAAAGTCCTCCCTATATATGTCCAAGCATCCACTATAATATACATCACATGTATAATAATGGCCTATAGGGCATACATATAACTAACAGTCCCGAGCCACATGGAGACAGTGAACGACTGTTGGGGATTCGTCTCTCCCCGTATAGGGAGTCGATGTCGCGCAGTGATCAGTTGGTCAACACCATAAGTCCTTGGCCATGGTGGATTGAGAATTACTGGTGGTTGGACCAGTAGATTCTTGGATGGTCTTGAGCCACACCGACATGACTTGTCTGGTTATTAGGGGTCTGACATTTTCCACCCCCTAGACCTTACATGCGATACTCTCAGACGAATAGATCGGACTGCACGGAGATTGTCACGGACAGGCTCAGTAGGGGTTCGGATGAGTTCGCTCATCAGCCTTCTTTTCGACATGTATCTGGGTTGCCGTTATGTACAGCTAGTGCCGCTGACGGACTTGTGGTTAAACCCACTGCCAGCGTACTGTCGAGTCTTTAGAGTCCCACACAGAGGGTTTCTCTGGTATAGGCAAGACGATGTAGAGGTCGTATGGTCTTACGGCAGGATTTCGATCACATACGTGTACTGGCTACACGGATGATGTTCAGACGGATAATACTAGTGAGCTTTAGTTTAAGCCGGATCCTAGTATTATATTATTGGATTATTCCTATCTCATTGTATTCTTATTTTCGGAATAAGAATACGGGTATGTATATACAGTGAGGGCATTCTTGTAATTTCACAAGAATGAGCTTCTAGAAGGAGACACCTCATTACTTGATTTATCTTTTTTTGGAAAAAGGATTAATGAGGTGGAATTTGGGGAAACACTTGAGGAATGGTTGAAAGCATGTCTTGGTATTTGTTTATTCATTTGTGGTTACTATTCAAGTATGGGTGATTATTTTATGAGTTAAATAATCCATGCTTGAATTATTGTGTAGAGACTTAGCCATTCTTTCAACCATTATCCATGATCTCTAGTTCATTTTTCACTTCCTCACTATCTCTCCTAATTTCCTCTCCTCCTCCCTCAAGCTCTAACCCTTCATATGTGTTGTGATTCATAGAGATCTTGAGACATATTAGTCCATTGATCATTCTCTACATCTACTTAGCAGTCTCTTTTAGCAAATTAGGCCACTAAGTTACCTCATTTTAGGTTGAAGCTTGACCATAGGGCCTCAGGTGGATCTTCTTCGACATAAAGGAGACCGGCAACTGAGTTCGATTCTAGCTACCCAGGAACCAAAAAAATGAGAAGAAGGTTGAAGCTTGATCCAAGGAGCCAAGAACAAAGAGAAGACCCGAAGGACTTGATATGAAGGTATAATGCTCTAACCGAGTAGTTAGAACCTTCTTGTAGTATATCTTAGCTAGTTAAGGTTTAATCAAGATCCTAAGTTGATAAAGTCTATGTTGCAAAAGCAAACTTGATCTTTTGACAAAGAAAAAAATCGTTTTTGATGCATTCCGCCTCCCCGCGAATTCGCGGGGTGTGCGACATAGACTTACACCGGTATCAGAGCCATTTAAACCTAAAATAACTTGTTAGCAAATAGTTAGAACTTCGATCGAAAGAATTTTTTCCCGAAATCAATTTCTTCCCGAAATCAATTTCTGGACCATACTTGTTGTCGAATTTTTAAACTGTTCAAAAAATATTTTCAGAGGTCTTAAAAATACAAGCAGGGTTTTATAGGAACACAGAAGAAATTTCAGGCAGTGATTGTTCAAGACCACCATAGAAACGCGGCCAAACTCAGTGTTTGGCTATCGAACCGTGGCCGAGTCAGGACCGAGTCATTGCAAATTTCTTCTGTTGGTCTTATGTTATGGAATATGATTTTTGGAATATTTTGTTTCTACTCAGAATTGTTTGTGTACTGGATTGTTTATGGGGTAGACACGAATTTGTTATTCGATTGAAATTCTAAGTTATTTGGCTAATCGGGTTTTCTGTGTTTGTATATATGTGTTGTTAAACATCTGCTAATCGCTATACGTCGATTAGTGGGGGTTGCACATATCTATGATCTATGATGGTTTGTGTATATGGATTGTTGGATCGTCATGAATGAATAGCCGGGGGATGCGAGAAGAGTGTTTTTCTTTTCTTTCATTCATGTAAAACTTGTAAATTATGTAATATTATTTTTGGGGGCACATCTAGGTTGAGGTTATAGCCATCGTTGTATTATTTCTTTTTATTGTTTTTACTCCTAGGATAGACCCAAGGTAGGGTGCACAAACTACCGGGTTCTTGAAGTGCCGAGTGGCCTACTCATTTTATTGAGGTAGGTTGCTTCACTTCGGGAATTTGGCGGGTAATTTTCCGCATCCGTAGGGGTCTAGGGTGGGGTTTTGGCTATTCATCACGACCGTGGAATCCGTGTTTCGTTACAGGCTTAAACAAAACACGGAAATCCCAGTATATCCAATAGATTCATCTGTGATTCTGTGATCTGGAATGCTTATTATTGCGTGAGACGAATAACTATATATATATTATATATAATAAATGTTGCTTGTGTTTTCACCCGCGCTAGTCCAGCCCCCGCTCTGCCGGTAGTTAAGCAACCTAACGGTGAATGACGAGGCCCCATGGCGAATGCGGATGGCATAAGCATACGTTCTATTTTCATTTCTTTTGCTGTAATGATAAAGTTAATTGATGGGACCGCATTAATTCTAATTAATACAAGGAAATAAACCTTAAATCTGATGTTGTTGGAACAATTACAAAACCATTCGGTTTTCTTCAAAAAGCATTTTTTAAAAGCGGAGCTTAAACCACTTCTTTTCAAAAGCTATCAGATTCCTTCGACTATATCAAGTTCATTACGTTAACGGTTTTTTCGCCAAAAACCAGTCGTAACCCTCCGTAATTTCAGATAGGTATCTACTAGTAGTCATACTATGTGTTTTGATCTTCGCCAAAGGATAGTGTTTGGTAGCTAGTGGGTGCTTATCTATGGTATAGATAGATGCATTAATCTAGGACAGGCATTCTGCTGTTTTGGCCCTCGTCAAGGGCTTGTACGAATGAGTCTAGGTTAATCTGGATAATAACGGGTTGAACTTGACTTGCGACTTATGATATTTTGACCTTCGTCAAGGTTATAAGTGCACAGGGCAAAAAATCACATCGGGAGTTTCAAACATAAAGGAAACTTGCTAGTGATGCATACCTTCTTGAGTGTGTTGTTTTTGGTAGGCTTCCTTCAAATTCATCACACAATAATAGTTGGGTCCTGATCCTACTGTGAGTATCCGCTACTCTTCGAGAAACAATTTCACTTAACGATCAATGCTATAAGCCAAGTAGGTGTCTAGAACGGTGTTAGTGGGGCTATGCCTCTAGGGAAAAGAGGTTATATAATTAAGGAACTTAGCGAAAGTATTGGAAAACCTCCATCGAAGTACCGACACTAGCCTGGAAGAAAGGTTAAGCATGTATTGTGATGTGCGATTAATCCCGACTAATTATTCTTTTAGGGTTTGAAGAAGAATTTGAGGAAATGGTGGGAGCCATTCTGTTTAGATAAACTAAAAACCAATCTAAACTTGCAGGAGCATATGCTGAGTGTTTCTTTTCTCTCTCTCCTAATTGCAGCGACCATGATGGGACTTAAGCTTATATTAGATAAAAATAAACTCGCTAGGCATCCTCGGTCCAGCATACGTCCTCTTACATATGACAAGGTCGCATACGTCCTCACGGCGAAAGCTCCCCCTATTCCCGGTCTAGCATCCTCGGTCGTGGACATTGAGATCCGTAAAACCTGGGATCTTGATTGCACGAAAGCCACGTTCCTCGTGCTGGCCTCCATGGACAATGAACATTAGAGGCGGCACGAGAAGATGGACCTTGCTTCCATTTTCCTCCATACCAAAGAATTAAATGGAGAGCAATCTCGTACCGTAAGATACGAGACCTCGAAGAAACTTTTTCAAGCGAGGTTGGTTATCGGATAGTCTATCGGGGACCTCGTCCTGAAGATGATTTCTCTCATTGAAGAGATCGCGGACCTGGGAACCACGTTGGAAAATGAGTTGTACATCGACTTGATCCTCCAGTCCCTTCCCTCCATCTATGCCCAGTTCATATTGAATTTCAATATGAACAGCATGAAATTTACACTTCCTGAGCTCCTCAACATGTTGAAGATGGCAGAGGGCACCTTGAACAAAAGCAAGGAAACACCCGCTTTCTTTGTTGGAGGATTTTCTTCTTCTAGATCCAAGGCTAAGGCCAAGGGGAAGTAGAAGAAGGCCCCTACCAAACCGAGGGGAGATGTGCAGAAGGTGCAGGAAAAAGGAAAGGAAAAGATGGGAGGGGCAGCCACAAAGGAAGAGTGCTTTTATTGTTGGAAGAAGGGTCGTTGGAAGAAGGACTGCAGGGCCCTACAGGCTAAGAATCAGGACACGAAGCAAGTTGTGGCTTCGGTTTCAGGTGTGTTCGTGATTGAAAACTGCTTTTCTATAAACTCTACTTCCTGGGTATTGGATACCGGATCAGGATCTCACATCTGTAATTATTTGCAGGCGCTGAGAAGCCGTAGAGTTTTGAGGAAAGGAGATATAACCCTCAGGGTTGGCAACGGAGCCAGTGTGGACGCTGTTGCAGTAGGAGATTATCACATTGGATTGGCGACTGGACATATTTTGTTGTTGCATAACTGCTTTTGTGTACCCATATGGTGTGTAATATTATATTAGTATCTTTATTATCAAATAAAGGATATAATTTTGCACTTATAAGCAATGTTATCGACATTCACCTAAATCAGGAAATGGTTGGGTCGGGTATACATAGCAACAGAATATACATTCTCAATCAACATCAAGTTTTCAACGTCCAAAACACACTAAAAAGAAAAGCTCCAGAATCAAACCAAGATTTTCTATGGCATTGTAGACTCAGTCATATCAATGAAACACGACCGACTAAGTTACATAAAGAAAGATATTTAGATCCGTTTGTGTATCAATCATATGCAACTTGTCAATCATGTATCATAGGAAAGATGACAAAAACTCCGTTCACTGGACACAGAGAAAGAGCCACTGAGCTCCTGGGACTCATACACAGCGATGTGTGTGGGCCAATGTCTATACATGCACGAAGTGGCTATTCCTACTTCATTACTTTCACAGATGATTTCTCTAGGTATGGACATGTATTCTTAATGAAATATAAATCCGAGGCCTTTGAGAAATTCCAAGAGTATAAGAATGAAGAGGAAAAGCAAACCGGCAAAAGTATCAAGATGCTCCGTTCCGATCGGAGCGGTGAATACTTAAGTGCCGAGTTCCTGGAATATTTAAAAGAGAATGGAATTCTCTCTCATCTTACTCCTCCATACACACCACAACACAACGGTGTATCAGAAAGACGGAATCACACCTTACTTGATATGGTGCATTCCATGATGAGTAATGCTGAGTTGCCGCCCTCCTTCTGGGGTTATGCATTGGAATCTGCTGCATACCTATTGAACAAAGTTCTAACTATGTCTGTACCTACCACTCCATATGAAATGTGGAGTGGGAAGAAACCCTGTCTTAAGTATTTGAAGATATGGGGTTGTCCTGCCTTTGTCAAAAAGGTTCATCCAGAAAAACTCAAGGCACGTTCAGTACTGTGTAAGTTTATGGGATACCCCAAGAATTTTAGGGGGTATTATTTCTATCACGCTGAGGAACAAAAGATCTTTGTTTCTCATCATACCCGCTTCATGGAAACTCAATTTCTCGAAAAAAAGATAAGTGGGAGCGCGATAGAGTTAGAAGAAATTCCAGAACCACAAACTATTACTGAAAACTTAGTAGAACCTGAGATTTCAATGGAACAGGACGTACCCACGCCACTCCACAGATCTAGTAGGCAGTCTCATCCGTCTGAGAGATACTATGGTTTTCTCATAGACAGAGATCGAGAGGATTGCATCATCGACGATGATGAGCCGACTAGTTTTCAGCAAGCCATCATGAGTAAAGACTCGGTGAAGTGGCTAGATGCTATGCGGTCCGAGATGGAATCCAGTACACAAACAAAGTTTGGACTTTGGATTTTGCTCCTACTGGGGTAAAACCTGTGGGATGCAAATGGATCTTCAAAAAGAAGATTGGTATAGATGTTCAGGTAGAAACCTACAAAGCTAGACTTGTTGCTAAAGGTTTTCGTCAAAGACCAGGATTGGACTATGACAAAACTTTTTCACTAGTGGCTATGCTTAAATCCATTCGGATCCTACTTTCCATTGCTGCCTTCCATGACTATGAGATCTGGCAGATGGATGTTAAAACCGTCTTTCTAAATGGAAGTTTAGAAGAGTATGTTTTCATGGATCAACCATAGGGCTTCATAGACAGTAGGAGCAGTGGAAAGGTGTGCAAGTTGCTTAAATCAATTTATGGATTAAAGCAGGCATCGCGGAGTTGGAACATTTGCTTTGATGAAACGGTCAGAGAATTTGACTTTATCAAAAATGTTGATAAACCTTATATTTATAAGAAGATTGTAGGGAGAACTGTGGTATTCCTCATTTTATACGTTGATGACATTCTCCTAATAGGAAATGACATTCCTATGCTACAATCGGCCAAGCTGTTCTTGTCACAGAAGTTCTTTATCAAAGACCTGGGTGATGCCTCTTACATTCTGGGATTAAGATCTATCGTGACAGGTCTAAAAGAATGTTGGGACTTTCATAATCGACGAACATTGATACCGTACTAAAGAGGTTTAGTATGGAATATTCTAAACGCGGCAATTTGCCCGCTTGTCACGGAATCACCCTCTCCAAAGACATGTCTCCCAAGACTGATGAGGAGAGGGCTCGCATGAGCATAGTACCCTACGCTTTGGCGGTAGGGTCGATAATATATGCGATGTTATGTACCAGACCAGATGTAGCTTATGCACTTAGCATGATAAGCAGGTATCAGTCTAACCCAGGTGAGAAACATTGGATAGCAGTAAAGAAAATTCTTAAGTACCTCAGAAGGACTAAAGAGATATTCCTGGTGTACGGTAATGGGGACCTCCAGATCGAGGGTTCTACCGACTCTGGCTTCCAAAATGACAAGGGTGACTCTAAATCTTTCTCGGGATATGTGTTTACCCTCAACGGAGGGGCGGTTTGTTGGAAGAGTTCCAAACAAGATACCATAGCAGACTCTACGATGGAAGCTGAGTATATCGCTGCGAGCGATGCCGTAAAAGAGGCAGACTGGATCAGGAAGTTCGTTTTTGAACTTCAGGTGGTCCATCTATTGCTAATCCAATACCTTTGTATTGCGATAACAACGGAGCCATGCCTTTGGCAAAGGAAACACGGTCCCATCAGAAATCCAGACATATCTTGAGGCGGTATCACCTAATCAGGAAGATCGTGGATCTCCAGGAGGTCGAGGTGCGGAGAGTGGACACAAAAGACAACACGACAGATCCACTCACTAAGGCCATCCCTCAAGTCCAGTTCGAGAGACTGTTCAAGATGTTGGGCATGTGGTACGCTAGCTACTGGGTCAAGTGCAGACAGTGGGTACTTATTGCACCAATTACAGGCCTTAGTGCAAGTGGGAGATTGTTGGATATGAATGCCCTAGAGGCCTTCATTGTATAGAATGCTAGGGATATATATGTACATGACAATCTTGCTCGATATGATAGTATGCTATTTGGTTTGTTTTATCTTAACACGTGACGTGTTTTACTTTGTATTTCATATCTTGTATATATGTTGATAAAACCCGTAGGATCTTTGCCTGACTACCCGCGTTGTGATGGCGATCATACTTGTGGGAGCTGGGTAGTCAATAGGCACATCCTTAAAAGTGTCCCTAGTCATAAAAGTATCGAGATTGGGCATTGATACTCCAGAGTAGACTAGTGTATACATATCTAGACCCTGACGAGGGGCGATGGATTGGTCCCGCAACCATTGGTGAGGTGCACCTAAGATTGTATACAGGTGCTCACTGGGTGTGAGTATACCGGACAGGACTCGCCGAGAACTAACTAGCTGGTATTATACTAAGCGTTAGATAGCAGTTTTATGGTGACATGAGTGCAGATAGTTTGTCGACCTGAGGTCGTCATTTGTCTCTTGTGAGTTCCCACTGTGCTTTGATTACTACCTTACCACAGCTCAAAGGAGTCGTGCAAACAGGTTTTAGTTGGATACAGTCCTGAGCCATAAGGATGCAGTGAACAACTGTTGGGGATTCATCTCTCTCGGTATAGGGAGTCGATGTCGCGCAGTGATCGGTTGGTCAACACCATAAGTCCCTGGCTAGGAGAATTACTGGTGGTTGGACCAGTAGATTCTTGGATGGTCTTGAGCCACACCGATACGACTTGTCTGGTTATTAGGGGTCTGACATTTTCCACCCCCTAGACCTTACATGCGATACTCTCAGACGAACAGACCGGACTGCATGGAGATTGTCACGGACAGGCTCAGTAGGAGTTCGGATGAGTTCGCTCGTCGGCCTTCTTTTCGACATGTACCACGGTTGTCGTTACGTACAGCTAGTGCCGCTGACGGACTTATGGTTAAACCCACTGCCAGGGTACTGTCGAGTCTTTAGAGTCCCGCACAAAGGATTTCCCTGGTACAAGCGAGATGATGTAGAGGCTGTATGGTCTTACGATAGGGTTTCGATCACATACGTGTACTAGCTACACGGATGATGTTCGGACGGATAATTCTAGTGGGCTTTGGTTTAAGCCGTATCCTAGTATTATATTATTGGATTATTCCTGTCTCATTGTATTCGTATTTTTCGGAATACGAATACGGGTATGTATATACGATGAGGGCATTCTTGTATTTTCATAAGAATGTGCTTCTAGAAGGAGACACCTCATTACTTGATTTATCTTTTTTTGGAAAAGGATTAATGAGGTGGAATTTGGGGAGACACTTGGTTGAAAGCATGGCTTGGTATTTGTTTATTCATTTGTGGTTATTATTCAAGTATGGGTGATTATTTTGTGATTTAAATAATCCATGCTTGAATTATTGTGTAGAGACTTAGCCATTCTTTCAACTATTATCCATGATCTCTATTTCATTTTTCACTTCCTCTCTCTCTCTCCTAATTTCCTCTCCTCCTCCCTCAAGCTCTAACCCTTCACATGTGTTATGATTCATAGAGCTCTTGAGACATATTAGTCCATTGATCATTCTCTATATCTACTTAGTATTTTCTTTTAGCAAATTAGGCCACTAAGTTACCTCACTTGAGGTTGAAGCTTGACCATAGGCCCTCGAGTGGATCTTCTTCGACATAAAGGAGACCGGTAACTGAGTTCGATTCTAGCTACCTAGGAGCCAAAGAAAGGAGAAGAAGGTTGAAGCTTGATCTAAGGAGCCAAGAACCAAGAGAAGACCCGAAGGACTTGACACGAAGGTATAACGCTCTAACTGAGTAGTTAGAACCTTCTTGTAGTATATCTTAGCTAGTTAAGTTTTAATCAAGATCCAAAGTTGATAAAGTCTATGTTGAAAAACAAACTTGATCTTTTGACAAAGAAAAAATTGTTTTTGATGTATTCCGCCTCCCTGCGAACTCGCGGGGTGTGCGACATAGACTTATAGGGATTGCTCAGACCGCCCACTCGGCCGGGATCTCACCCTACTCGACACCACCATCGGGGGCCAAAACGGTGACCTTAGGGTCAGCGCTTCCGCCGACAGCTTCGCCCTCTACAGCCAGCTTGGTGCCTCCCCCCTGCGGCGCTTCCTCGGCGAGGGGGAACTTAGCGTGGAGCTCACCGTCGACGAACTCTGGCATAGATTCCTTGACGGCGTCGAGGGCATTGTGCCACCCGACGGCCGCGGATTCGGCGAGATCAAGGTAAAACTGATCAGACGTCTTGTATTCCTCCACAGCTTTTGCCGTCTGGTTCTCAGCAAGAGTCGCCGCGTCTAAAGCCGCCCGAGCATCCTTCTTGATGGCGTCCCTCGACCTTTTTATAGCGTTGTAGAGGTCGTTCATCTCCTCCATCTTGGCTTGGATAGCCCAGTTGGACTCGTTTAGAAGTCGATGGGACTCCTTCAGTTTTGAGATCGCCAGCCCCACGGCGACCAATCTTGAGTCAAGAAGGGCCTCCTTCTCCTCCGCTTGCTGCAATTAAGGCAAAGCTCTTCCTTCCGCGAGGAGGATTCGCCCGCCTTCTTCATCGCCGGGGCTATTTCCTCGAACTCTATGGCGATGAGGAGAGCGCAGTGCTGAAGATCATGAGGAAAATAGCAAGCGTATTAAAAAGCTAAAACAGAGGAAATAAAACTCAAGGAATTTTCGAAGAAAGCTAGATGCCGACATGAACCGTCTCCTGCCCTCTCGCGGCCACCTGGGCCTTCATGGTGCCCCGGAGAATCTTGACCCCGGCTGCCTTCTCCATATCCGCCAGCAAGCTGTTGGCCACAGATAGCCCTGAGGGCATCTCAATGCAGAAATCGCCTTCTTGCACTTGGATTTCTGTAGGGGGTAGCCGAAAGACCACTCGCTTCTTTCTTCTGAGGGGGGCTTCCTCGGCGGGGGGAGACTCCTCCTCTCTCGCCCACGGCGCTGGGTCCTTATTCCCTCATAAAAAAGAAAAAATGGAGAAAATTCCCCACAACTCAAGCCTCACGTGTTAAACACGTGAGCGCCTATATGCAGAGCATATAGGCGCTGCAATCAAACAACTAATAAGCTAAATAAGCCTCACGTGTTAAACACGTGAGCGCCTACATACAAAGCATATAGGCGCTGCATTCAAACAACTAATAGGCTAAATAAGCATCACGTGTTAAACATGTGAGCGCCTATATGCAGAGTATACAGGCGCTGCAATCAAACAACTAATAGGCTAAATAAGTCTCACGTGTTAAACACGTGAGCGCCTATGTGCAAAGCATATAGGCGCTACGGTCAAACTACTATAGGCCAAATTGACCTCACGTGTTAAACACGTGAACGCCCATATGCAGGGCATATGGGCGCCAAATCAGATAAGCTAAATAAGGCTCACGCGTTAAACACGTGAGGGCACCTCCTTACGTAGAATTAAATTCAACTCAAACAAGAAACCGTTGGATCAAAGATCCGATGGTGATTAAGTATAGAATTAAATTTTATTCGGAAGGATATTTTCTGTTAAACAGAAAGTTGGTGGATCAAAAATCCAAGGAGATGGAAAATATTTCCTATATCTTTCTAAATAGAGAAAGATTGTGCTCTGTTAAACCGAGCGTCCTTGGATTAAAAATCCAATGGTGATAAAAATATCACCGTTTAATAAAATAAAATTTTATATATGGAAAATATTTTCCCAATCTTGTTAAAAACAAGAAAACATATTCTGTAAAACGGAAGTTCTTGGATCAAAGATCCAACGGTGGGTAAAATTCCCCAAATCAATTTTGAGTCCAATTAAATCAATTGGAATCTCTCAATGAGAGATTTTCTCAAAATTAATTAACAAACTTGCCTCCACTATATAAAAGACCCGAGACTCTAAGTCTCAATAGAGAAAAAACCCCTATAAGCTCCTGCCAAAATACAGCGGGTTCTTGAGAGAATAGAGAATTTAATTCTCAAAGATAGAAGACCTTCGTCCTTCAAAACACTCTAGGTAAATAAAAAAGGAGAGATTAAACGTATCCCTCTTACCTAGTATAACGGATATAAGGGTTTAACCCTTCATATAAGAACTTAGTTCTTTTTCTGGTTTGAGATTTGCAAAAGCAAATCTCCCCACAAGTTGAGAATTTAATTCTCATCGGGAAGATTCTGTTCTTCAGACTCAAAACTTAGGGAAAAGAAGTAGGTTAAAAAGAAAAAAGAAAGGAAAAAAAGAACATATGTTCTGGGAATTTAATTCCTCCCAGAATTAGGGTTTAACCCTACATAAAAAACTTAGTTCTTATAAAAATAAAAGAGAACTTAGTTCTCCAATAATAACAATGATGATGATTCAAGATCTTCAAAACAGAAATCTTGATGATCATCAATGACTAAAAAGTCATTAACAGAGATTCATATCTCTGAAAACAAGAAGAGCTTGGCTTCTTACGTGAAACACACGTGAGTAAAATTAGTGCTCAGCACTGTTATTTTTGTCTCATGTGTTTCCCACGTGAGTGCTTAAAACAAATAGAAGAAAAACTAAAAAAACACGTCACGTGCTTCCCATGTGAGCGACCAAAGAGCAGAGAAAAACCCCTCTTTGTCGGTTAGGCAGCCACCAAATAAAGCAGCCCAAAGCAATCACGTGAAATACATGTGAAACACTCTTGGAAATCCAAAATCTGGCGTCTCACGTGCTTTACACGTGAGCCCCAGCCAAGTGCTTAGCACTTATGGTAAAAAGGGGGTGAGCAAATAAAACCTGAAATCACTGCTCAGCACTCACGTGCTTCCCACATGAGTGCCATGAAAAGTGCTTAGCACTCCATGATCGGTCAAAATGACTAAGTACTTAACCCTGTTTGGGCAGCACCCATATATGAGCGCCTCACGTGAAAAACACGTGATCGCCAGAAAAGATTAGTGCTCATCACTATTCCAGTGCCCCCACGTGAAATACACATGAGCACTATATATACCAGTGTTTAACACTACTAGGTAGCATAGAAACCCAATCTCAGCCCAAATTGGGTAAATATCCTGAGGTTAAACCCTTTTGATTTTAAAATCAATCGAGCCCATATTGCTCATGATCTCCCAAACTGATTTTAGTCTCATACATGACTAAAGATCTGTTATTGATGATATCCAAAACAATATCCATCCCACATCTTCTAAGATAATCGTAGTCTCAAATACGACTAACGATTCTTAGGACCATCACCATTTTTTCCTCAAATACGGGATTTGGTTTAAGGGTACATCTCTTCACACTTATGATACATGTCGTTGTAATTCTTCAACGTCTTAAGAGATATGGCGGGTCCCGATGACCAATAACTTCTTTTACATTGATGCAGTTCCAAATTGATGTGCATGTCTCAAATCGGATCGTGCCCCAAATTGGGCACATTCCATATCACCATTGTTCATTTCGTCACGTAACAAATACACATGCGTGCAAGATGGATAAAGGACCGGAATGCCCTTAAACTAACAGTCGCCTAAAAAACGGCGATAATAGACCGAGATGTTCCTAAACTAATATTCGTCCCCAAAATGGGAATGTTGGACCGAAATGTCCCTAAACTAATATTCGTCCCTAAAAAGGGAATGTTGGACCGAAATGTCCTTAAACTAATATTTGCCCCAAACACGGCGGTAAAGGACCGCGATGTCGTCAAACTAAAACAAACCGAGCTCCAAATGCTCATATGTTTAAGTCGATCTTAATCTCAAACCAGATTAACTGTCCTTAAATAAACCCAAGCCCAAATCTAAAATATACGGATTTGGACTAATCCACACCCTACGGGCGACGACATAAACTAGTCTCCGTATACAATCCACGGGCAACCAAAACAAACAAAAATACACGACACGAAGTGAACTTCCGGAGCAGGAGAAAGTGGTTATCGCAGTGCAGTAACGTAATTAACTGCAAGGGGCTTGCGCCTGCAGGAAAGAGCGTCCTCACAATAAAAAAAACCTCATAAAATGATGAGGAATCTGATGAAGTCCGCTACAACGGCCGCATCCATCCAAACCTCCGATATACGGTGCCTTAAATCAACTTGGTTTCTTCAGAGAGGTGGAAGAATAAATCCAAATAGTATCTGCCCCCAGATTTAGGCAAGACGATCCATCCCGGTTCATCTCTGTTTCCGACAGTAAACAGTCCCGCACGTGCTTCTGACCCCTCCCCCCCCCCCCCGCGGCGCTCCTCAAGGATTGGGGGTGATGCGGAAGGCTTGGCCGGAGGAGTTTGCCTCGGGGCCGCGTTTGGACCGGGTCGGGACGAGCTTGCGCCACCGGTCTTCCTTCTTTGGGCCTTGGCGGCCATAGCAGCCATGATTTTTGATCGGTCCATGGGCTTTGCAAAAAAAAAAAAGAACACATAGGAGAAAAGATCAGCGAAATTGAAACAGCAAAGAAAATTATGCAAAGTCTAAGCAGATCGTCAAAAACCCTAACATAACCAAAAAAACACGCAGGACTGAGCCTAGCCCAGCCCAGCACTTGCTCGGAAAGCAGGACATCGTCCCGCTGGATCGGTTCCCACTAGGACACCACCTTCGCCTCGGGGAAGGTCGACTGCTTCTCCCTCGGGCAGTCGGTCCTGTGCCACTGTCTGGGCACAAGCCAATTCTCTCCCTCCGGTGGCCCGACGAAGACGTACTTCTCCTTCCATTCATGGATGGAAGAAGGGACGACCACTACCCCCGACCCGGCCGTCCCACCCTTACGTTTTTTAAACGAAAAGTACACCCGGCTTGGCTCTTCCTTACCGGTACCGGGGTGATTTTTATAACAAAGAAAAGACAAGTGAAGGGTCAAACTGAAGGGGATCCGATCAAATTTTAACCGGACCAGAAACCCGAGGAGGATCCTCCACGAGTTAGGCGCTAGCTGGCCCGGGGCAAGACGGAAGCAATGAAGCACTGCACGAACCTCGGGTGAGAAGGGTAGACGCATTCCTTCCCGGAATGCTTCCAGATACAAAGCAATCTCCTTACCTCGACCCGGTCTTCCTGTTCACCCACTCTGGCTAAACGGAGTGAATAGTTATAGGGAACATGGAATCGAGTACGGATGTCGGAAAGCTTGACCATGCGATTCAAAACGGAAGGCGCATCGTGGTTATTCCCGATGCGCACTTTGGGAGCCCTTATCGCCGCCCAACGGTGAGTGACCAGGACAGACCTGACTCTAGTGGTCGAGCTCGACACAGAAGACGCGGTAGAAGAAAAACACTCTCGGCTATCTGAAGCCGAAGAGAAAGAAGACCCACTGGACTCCCCAGCAACTGGAGCCTCATTGCTCGACTCTACCCCTACTACATCTATAGACACCTCGGAGGAAGACATCTAACTTGATTCAAAGAAAGGGACTCGCTGAGGAAAATTCTACGGAAGATCCGATCTAAGCGGAGGTGCGCCGAGCAATCTTCAAACAACGAAAGAGAATTAAGGCAAAGCGTTGGCCCTAAGATGTTCCCCTCCTATATATACATCCTAAAGAGAACATCCTATGGCTCAGATTGATTCCCTCCAAAATGAAGCGTCGCGCCTAGCGGCAGTCAAGGCTCCACGTGGAAGTCGACCATTGAGGACGTCTCTTCATTGCAGGAGTTATAGACAGCCTGTCGCGCTCGCTAATCGACTTCAGACACGTGGCTCGGAGCCCAACTGACGATCGAGTGAAACGGCGCCCCCTCTTTAAAGCGCAATCATTTCACTGATCTGCTGACGTCATCGGGGATACGCATAAAAATTAACGTGTGGGGGGTACTCCACGTGGACCTAAAGATCGAAACGACGCAACCGCCAAACGCCATGTCGTTCCCGGACAATCCACCACAAAGAATTCTCGGCACCAAGCTGAGCAGAGAGAACCTAGCAGGCCACTTTCGACTCGACCCATAATAGGTTGGAACGAGAGTGGGTGGCTAATGATGATGCTCACAAGTGGGAATCCCTCAGATTACGACACGTGGCAGATGATGTGTCCCGGGGGCTACGGAGCTAGAATAAATAAGATGCATTGGGGACGTTGCTCAGGACTTCGTTTCAGAGGATGCATCCGACCTTTCGGAGACCTCCTTAAGTACCTTCCATATTCACCTAGCAAACAGCCATTAGCTCACCTTCGAGCAATGCTACAACTGAGCTTCATCGGCCTCCCGGCTCGTCTCCAAGCCATCTGACAGTCCGACCTCCTCGGCCTCCCGGCTCAACCGAGATTGTGGAGCCTAAACGCCCTTGCAACGGCTCCGTGTATCTCGCCAAGGAAAGATATCTGCCGCCCTACGCTCTGCGTCCCACGCAGGCTCGTTCCCCCATTAATGAGCGAATCCCGCAATCAATGCAGGCGTAACGAGGGAGCGTAACTGACAGCGAGGATCTCACGTCGGCTCGCTCCACGCGACCACTATGTAAACCCCTCTTTCAGACAACTCAGGTGACTCAAACTCATTCCAATAGGCTGCTACGTTGCTCTAATTCCCCGGTACTAACTTGATCGTCGGAGGGTCCTACGGTGATTTCCCACCCCGGGACTTCCCTTACAGGTAGCTCGGCCTCAGGAACTTCCAACAACCCATTGAGATCTACATGCTCAACAACTCCCAAAGCAAATCTCAACCGCTAAAAATAGCTCGCTATCAGATCGACGGAGGACAACAACTGAGAGAGATCACAGCCTCCATCACCTCCCATTTTATTTTACAGAAAATTAGGTATTCTGAAATTTCTAGTATTTGTTGATGCCTATGTGAACATCCATTCATTCAAGGAAACAAACAAATGGAATATAATTTCATGAGGATTGAAACATTGAGGTCCTGTTTGGGAATGGAGTTTAGATAACCATGGTTTATTTTTTAAATGGAGATAGAGAGATGCAAACTGTGGTTTGCAGGTCTCAAACTCAAAAAATGGAGTTATCTAAATTTTGTTCAGATTGGAGTTCAGATAGCTACAGTTTTCTCACTTTTAAAGGTGAGGTAAATGTAGTTATCTCAATTTTAAAATGAGCCCCAAACAGAAACACGGTTAAGATTTTAGAGTTAAGTGTTTCTAAATTTATGAAACCACAATTTAGAAAACTTAACACCATTCCCAAACCATTCCCAAACAGAACCTGAAATTTATAGCAGATGGTAAAAATTTGTCTTGATCTGCTAAAATACTAGCAGTTGCGATATTATTAGATTTTAATGAAGTTGTGGCCTGTAGCTAATTAGGGCAACATACCAGCCCCACTAATCAGCATGGACCTTCACTGTTTTACTCTATTTTAGCTGTGTTAACTGCAACTAATTAGTTGTTGTGAAGCACGGCCACACCACAGTAAACCCTAACTCACAGTACTCATCAGTATTACTATCTCTTCAACCATTCTTTGTAGGCTAAATTGTAAAAGAAAAAACCCTGGCCAACTTTCTTGTTGTCAAAAGACCAATGACCCAAAGAAGTTATTCAAAAACACTCCAACGTATTCTTCCCGCTGTCGAAAACCCCTTTGCTATAATATTTATATAGTTTCCTGTAATATGCATGCAGTTAACTTACATATTTGCATAGTTTTCTGCAATATATATACAACTAATTAGATATTCTAAGAAACTATACAAATATTGCAACCAGGAGGTTTTTGACTGCAGAAGAATGAGTGGATGGTTTTACCGAGATTCTTTAGGCCAGAGATATTTTGAGATTTACCCTTCTTTTAATCTTCAAAACCGAGGGCAAAATTTGGTGAGTCTCCATTAGTGCATGGAATGGATCCAGGAGGCTAAAGCAGTCCAATTTGAATTTATCTTTGGCTCTTGAGCATATCGAAATTATGGTGTAGTTGTTATCCAAAATAACCATTCAAAACTTATACTACAACACGTGCAGGGATGCCAAGTCATCGCCGGCTAGGATTGATCTATTATCAAACTTTGCCTGACATAACAACCATATAAGATTGAAATAAAAAACAAAAAAAAAAACAAGAAAGTGATGACAACCATGAAATAAAAAAATGGTAGGATAAAGCCAGCCGTCTCTGCACAATAGAGGAGGAGAAATTGGATTGGATCAAACCCACAAGCTAGTAAACAATTGCTGGCTCCCTCATCTTCCCTTTTTCTTCAACCAGGTCCAATCCCCTTTAAATTAGTTGTTTTCTTCTTCTGAGGAAAATTATTTCATATTCCGGCTGTATATATCCGGACAAGACAGAAAATAAATAGAAGTACGGGACCCACAAGCTGCCCAAGGTTGTCCGAAATTCTTCCCCCTCTCTATCTTCCTATCCGGATGTATTACACCGGGCATACCAAATAATTTCTCTTTTTTTGAAGAGAATAAATAAATAAAATCTTTACAAATTAACTATTAATAACTTTCACACATGTTAACCCTTGGGATTATGTTACACTTTGCACGATTTGAGAACATGCGCGTTGCACGTGTGTTAAGCCCAAGTCAATTGTAACTAGCATTTCAAAATATAAATGATGATGCTCAATCTCAAGCGATCTTCAAGATCAGGATACGTGGCAGATGACATGTCCCAAGACCCAGAAAAAAGGGCCCACAGAGGCCGATCAGGCCACCCTTGTACCCGACCTGCAAGCGCAAGCTGGCCCTCCTCGGGGCCCCTGCAAATTGGCCTCCTCGGCCCCTCAGCTCGTCCCGAGCTGCCACAGGACCAAAACTTCTCGGCCCTCTTGCTCGTCTCCGAGCTCCCCAGCCGAGCCCGTTTTCCTCGGTCCCTCCGACCGACCAACTCCACCACTCACAGGCGTAACCGCCGCTCCACAAATTTCGCCACGCGCAGATTCTCCGCCAGCAACGCCCTACGTTCCACGCCATCACGATCCCCATTAATGGGCGATCCGCTCTTTACGCAGGCGTGACGTCGGGAGCGTAACTGCCGGCGAGATTCTCGCACCTGCTGCTGCGTGCTGCCGCCGCTATATAAACCCCCATCACAGAGGGGTCAAGTAAGCCATTTTTTACTCCACTTAGCCGTTACTCTGCTCGGATCTAGTACTAACTTGATCGTCGGAGGGTTCTCGGTGGTACCAAACCACCCCGGGACTTCTTTGCAGGTACTCGGCGCTAAACTCCCCAAGTCACCAATCTCCTCCAAACCCAATGAGACCCACGCGCAACAGAAGATCACCTCCAGAATACACCGGGAAATCGACGGAAGACAACATTTGAAGGAGACCCAAAAAGGAGCTTCATCGGTTGGCGCCGTCTGTGGGAACACAAAACTCTACAAAAACAAAAGTTGGCCTTCCGATCTCCGTCCACATGGCGTGCGATCACCCTGAAGATCCAGGTACCATCCGCCGCCTCCCCCTCATCGGAGGCGCGGATGAACCTTCTCCGGCAACCGTCATCGACGCCCTCGCCGGCCGATAGACCGACTAAAGTCCAAACGGCCAGGCCAGGGCCCCAGATCGCCGCTCCTCCGCCTCCAGAAGACTCTGCCCTCGTCGGCACGGCTGACCACCGGCAGGCTACGTCCCATAGCCACAGATCTCACGAGCCGATACTCGTCCGCTGGGCGATCATTGAGCCTCCTCTGGCGGAATCGAAACGACGCGACCCTGGCGCTTCGCCTCCCCGCACAATCGACGCTCATGCTACGCGCACGTTCACCGCGACCGTTTCTGTTCCCCATACCTGCAAATGGATGGTCGGGCGAAACCTCATGAAGAATCAGCCGAGCAGCTACCCTGATCGTTTATCCCAGGCCGGTAGCTTCCCTACTCGCAACGCCAGGGATCAAAGTCCTCCGTGGAGGTAGCCGAGCCGCTTCTCTGCTCGGTTATCCCTGGCCGGTAGCTTCCCTACTCGCAACGCCAGGGATGAAAGCCCTCGCCTAGAGGCAACCCAACAGCTACCCTGCTCGGTTATTCCTGGCGGGTAGCTTCCCTACCGCAACGCCAGGGATCAGAAAGTCCTCCCAGAGGCAGTCGAGCCCGACTCTCGCTCGGCTATCCCTGACGGGTAGCTTCCCTACTGTAACGCCAGGGATCAGAAAGTCCTCCCAGAGGCAGTCGAGCCCGACCCTCGCTCGGCTATCCCTCGCGGGTAGCTTCCCTACCGCAACGCCAGAGATCAGAAATTCCTCCCAGAGGAAGTCGAGCCCGACCCTCGCTCGGCTATCCCTGCGCGGGTAGCTTCCCTACCGCAACGCCAGGGATTAGAAAGCCCTCCCTGAGGCAGTCGAGCCTGAGGATCCCTCGCTCGGCTATCCTTCAGGACAAAAGCCATTGCCAAGAGGCACCGGGCAGTAACCCTGCCCGGCCAAGGGTCCTTGGTAGGCTTCTTACACCCCCTCCCGCGCCAAGGACCAAAGTCCTCCCAAAGGCGGTCGAGTCCTTGCTCGGCTATCCCCGGCTGGTAGCTTCCTACCACAACCGACAGGGATCAAAGTCCTCGCCAAGAGGCACTGGGCAGTAACCCTGCTTGGTCCCCGTCCTGAAGGATCAAAGCCCTTGCAATAGGTAACCGAGCAGCCACCCTACTCGGTCATCTCCGGCTGGTAGCTCCCTACCCATGACGCCAGGGATCAAAGCTCTCGCAAGAGGCATCTGAGCGGCTACCCTACTCGGTCATCTCAGGCTGGTAGTTGCCTACCCACGATGCCAGAGATCAAAGCCCTCGCCAAGAGGCAACTGCGCAGCTTCACTTCCCGGTCATCCTTAGTGGGCTTCTTATAGCCCCTCCAACGCTAAGGATCAAAGCCCTCGCCAAGAGGCACCGAGCAGCTACCCTGCTCGGTCATCCCCGGCTGGTAGGTCCCTACCCACGACGCCAGGGATCCAAGCCCTCGCCAAGAGGCACCGAGCAGCTACCCTGTTCGGCCATCCTCAGCAGGCCTTTCACGGCCCCTCTCACGCTAAGGATCGAAGCCCTCACCTGAGGCCGCCGAGATCCTTCTCGCTCGGCGCATCCCCAGCGGGCATCCTCCTGCCCATCAGACGCTGAGGATCTCAAGCCCTCACCGTGAGGCCGCCGAGTTCCTTCCTGCTCGGCGCATCCCCAGCAGGCATCCTCCTGCCCGTCAGACGCTGAGGATCTCAAGCCCCCACCGCGAGGCCGCCGAGTTCTATCCTGCTTGGTGCATCCCCAGAGGGTATCCTCCTGCCCATCAGACGCTGAGGATCTCAAGCTCTCACCACGAGGCTGTCAAGATCCTTCCTGCTTGGCGCATCCCCAGCGGGCATCCTCCTACCCATCAGACGCTGAGGGTCTGAAGCCCTCATCGCGAGGCCGCCGAGATCCTTCTTGCTCGGCGCATCCCCAGCAGGAATCCTCCTGCCCATCAAACGCTGAGGATCTCAAGCCCTCACCGCAAGGCCGCCGAGTTCCTTCTGCTCGGCGCGTCTCCGGCGCGCGTCCTCCTGCCCATCAGACGCTGAGGATCTCAAGCCCTCACCACGGGGCCGCCAAGATCCTTCCTGCTCGGCGCATCCCCAGCGGGCATCCTCCTGCCCATCAGACGCTGAGGGTCTGAAGCCCTCATTGCGAGGCCGCCGAGATCCTTCTTGCGCGGCGCATCCCCAGCGGGCATCCTCCTGTCCATCAGATGCTGAGGATCTCAAGCCCTCACCGTGAGGCCGCCAAGTTCCTTCTGCCCGGCGCATCCCCGGCGAGCGTCCTCCTGCCATCAGACGCTGAGGATCTGAAGCCCTCTTCGCGAGGCCACCGAGCCCCTTTCTGCTCGGCGCATCCCAGCGGGTAGCTTCCTACCCAAAAAAGACAAGGATCAATGTCCTCCTTAGAGGCAGCCGAGTGGCTTCCCTGCTCGGCTATTCCTGGCCGGTAGCTTCCCTACTCGCAACGCCAGGGATCAAATCCCTCGCCAAGAGGCAACCGCGCAGCTTCACTGCCCGGTTATCCTTAGCAGGCCTCCTACGGCCTCTCCAATGCTAAGGATCGAAGTCCTCCTTAGAGGCAGCCGAGCGGCTTCCCTACTCGGCTATCCCTGGCCGGTAGCTTCCCTACCCGCAATGCAAGAGATCAAAGCCCTCGCAAGAGGCATCTGAGCGGATACCCCGCTTGGTCATCCCAGGCTGGCGGTTGTCTATCCACGATGCCAGAGATCAAAGCCCTCGCCAAGAGGCAACCGCGCAGCTTCACTGCCCGGTCATCCTTAGTGGGCTTTTTACAGCCCCTCCAACGCTAAGGATCAAAACCCACCAAGAGGCACCGAGCAGCTACCCTGCTCGGTCACCCCCGGCTGGTAGGTCCCTACCCACAACGCCAGGGATCCAAGCCCTCGCCAAGAGGCACCGAGCAGCTACCCTGTTCGGCCATCCTCAGCAGGCCTCTCACGGCCCCTCTCACACTGAGGATCGAAGCCCTCGCCTGAGGCCGCCGAGATCCTTCTCGCTCGGCGCATCCCCAGAGGGCATCCTCCTGCCCATCAGACGCTGAGGATCTCAAGCCCTCACCGCGAGGCCGCCGAGTTCCTTCCTTCTCGGCTCATCCCCACCGGGCATCCTCCTGCCCGTCAGACGTTGAGGATCTCAAGCCCTCACCACGAAGCCGCCGAGTTCCTTTCTGCTCGGCGCATCCCCAGCAGGCATCCTCCTGCCCATCAGACGCTGAGGATCTCAAGCCCTCACTGCGAGGCCGCTGAGTTCCTTCTGCTCGGCGCATCCCCAGCGGGCATCTTCCTGCCCGTCAGACGCTGAGGATCTCAAGCCCTCACCGCGAGGCTGCCGAGTTCCTTCCTGCTCGGCGCATCCCCAGCGGGCATCCTCCTTCCTATCACACGCTGAGGATCTCAAGCCCTCACTGCGAGGCCGCTGAGTTCCTTCTGCTCGGCGCATCCCCGACGGGAGTCCTCCTGGCCATCAGACGCTGAGGATCTAAAGCCCTCTTCGAAAGGCCGCCGAGCCCCTTTCTGCTCGGCGCATCCCAGCGGGTAGCTTCCTACCCAACAAAGACAAGGATCAAAGTCCTCCTTAGAGGAAGCCGAGCGGCTTCCTTGCTCGGCAATCCTGGCCGGTAGCTTCCCTACTCGCAACGCCAGGGATCAAAGCCCTCGCCAAGAGGCAACTGCGCAGCTTCACTTCCCGGTTATCCTTAGCAGGCTTCTTACAACCCCTCCAATGCTAAGGATCAAAGTTCTCCCAGAGGCAACCGAGCGGCTTCTCTGCTCGGCTATCCCTGGCCGGTAGCTTCCCTACTCGCAACGCCAGGGATAAGGGCCCTCGCCAAGATCAACCGAGCAGCTTACCTGCTCGGTCATCCCCAGCAGGCATCCTCCTGCCCAACAGACGCTGCAGGTTTGTAGCCCTCATAACGAGACCACTGAGCCCATCATATGCAGCGGACCCGAAGCCCCAACAAAAGACATCAGGTCTATCCAAGTCTGAGTAATCCCCCCTCGACTTCGGGGCCATGGAGATGCCTCCTTCTTGGCAGAGCTTGGCACACTTGGCAGGTGATCGAAGTCAACTCGACGACCGATTGCTCCACTTGTCGTTCCCGCACTGGACCGCGCCCCATTAGACGCCACAGGTCTGCACACGTCGCGTCGGCCAACCGATGCTTGACACGTGGACCGTCGCTTTCAGTGGCAGGATGCACGAACCGGCGCACCTTCCTTAAATGCAGAGATCTCGCCCTAATTCGCTGGCAGAAAAGACAGCTGACAGCCCGGGGACGCGTCCCGACGAAACCTTAGGAGGGAGCTTACCCCAGGCGGTCCGGCAGTCCACTCCTGACCCGACCCACTAGCTGGTCGGGACAAGAGTGGGGGGCTAAATATGATGCTCAATCTCAAGTGGCAGATGACATGTCCCAAGACCCAGAAGAAAGGGCCTACAGAGGCCGACTAAGCCACCATTGTACCCGACCTGCAAGCGTAAGCTGGCCCTCCTCGGGGCCCCCTGCAAATTGGCCTCCTCGGCCCCTCAGCTAGCCCCGAGTTGCCACAGGACCAAGACTCCTCAGCCCTCTCGGCCCTCTTGCTCGTCTCCGAGCTCCCCAGCCGAGGCCATCTTCCTCGGTCCCTCCGACCGACCAACTCCACCACTCACAGGCGTAACCGCTGCTCTGCAAATCTCGCCACGCGCAGATTATCCGCCAGCAACGTCCCACGTTCCACGCCATCACGATCCCCATTAATGGGCGATCCGCTCTTTATGCGGGCGTGACGTCGGGAGCGTAACTGCCGGCGAGATTCTCGTGCCTGCTGCTGCGTGCTGCCGCCGCTATATAAACCCCCATCATAGAGGGGTCAAGTAAGCCATTTTTTACTCCACATAGCCGTTATTCTGCTCGGATCTAGTACTAACTGCAGGGTTACTAGGCACTCTCACAAGGGTGTACAAGGCATCAACCATGCCCGATTTAAAATTTAGACGTGCCGAACAACCCTAACCAAGATTTTTAAACTAGAGATTAGGCGAAACAAAGCATGTTAAACACTTTAACACTAAGAGTTTGGGATTACAACCTTTGTAGTCCGATATTTCACTTCTAAAGCTCTGTATTGAGGTCCCTTCGCTGCGATCATCGAGTACCCGGACTCTAGAGAGGCTCCACGAAGAGAAAGATGCAAACTTGCTTCCGATCTTCGATAACTAAGATGATCTACCTTGAAATTTCTTTAACACAAGCTCTCACCCACAAATGAAGTGAACACCTTAATCTAAATGGCTAGAATAGATTAGGATGATGAAGTAGGATTTTAGCTCTCACTTGTTTTCTTTTTCTCACTCATTTTCATCACATAAGTAAAACCTAGAAAGCTTTTTCAAAGCTCAAGAAAGAAGAAGAAGGAAATTCCTTTTGTGATGAATAATGAAAATTATCATAATGATTAATAATGCAACCATGGTTGAATATGAAGAGGCTAACCATTGTAGAGACTTAACATAGGATGAAGGGTTTGGGTTGGGTTAGAAATATCTAGCAAAAATATCAAACATAATATCTTTGCTAGAAACAAAGTAAAACCTTCTAGAAGCATCAAGAAAGAACTAACCCAAATCAAACCCTAACCTTGTTTAATCTCCACAAAATATGTTGCATTAGTAATCATATCATGTTACAATATTATATATCACATATATAATATATATTTGTAACAAAATAAAATAATACAATTAACATATATCGCATATATATCAATGTATTACCCGAGTGAGAAAAAGAATCTTTTAGCGAGCTTATATCAGTTAATGTAATTTAATATATCAAATATATAATTATACATTAAATTATCGAATCAACACTTGATCCGATAATCCGGTTATTTCACAAATAACCGACTAATATAATCTGTATCAGTTCATCGAATCAACACTTGATCTGATGACCCGGCTATATCACATATACCCGGCCAATATCTCATATCGCGAGAATCTAATACGGTATCACATACACGTATTGTTCTCGGTCCCACACATATCATATATGTGCTCTTACTCCGTTTTGCCTGAGTCAAGAAACCTCTGTGTAGGACTCTGAAGAATCGTCAATACGCCGACAGTAGGTGATGATCATATCAAACACCCACAAGCTGTAAGCGGTCAGCTAAACGTAACAGCCACCCAGGTATTGAGCGATCAGAAGATCAACAAGCAAGCTTGTACTTTCTCCCGCGAATCTAATCAGTAACACTCCCGTACAGTCCGGTCTCTTCGTCTGATATGTCGCATATCTCGCCTAGGGGTGGTAAACGTCAGACCCCGGTAGCTTGATAAGTCGTGTCGATATGAGGTCCATAACAGTTCGAGAAACTACTGATAACACTTACCAGTAAATCTCAGCAACCCTGCCCAGGGATTTCCAGTTATAGCCAATCGAACACAGCGCAACATCAACTCCCTGTACCGGGAGAGACGAATCCCCTCCTATCGCTCATTACCTCCATGTGATTCGGGACTGTACCCAATAGCCACATTTTTGCACGCCCTCTTGGACGTGGTATGATGGAAATCAAAGCACAGTGGGAAACACACAAGACTCTATGATGATCTCGGGTCGACAAACTAACCTGTACCAGTGTCACCAGAGAACTGCCATCTGACGTGAGGTATAATACCATCTGGGAGTTCTCGGCGAGTCCGTCCAGTGTACCCAGTCTCCACTGAGCGCCCGTATACCTTCTCTGATGTCAAACACTAATAGATATGGGATCATCTATCACCCATCATATGGGTCAAGAAGCGCATACGCTAGTCTACTCTGGTATATCGATGTCCTGTATCGATACACCTACGACTAGGAACATTTGAAGGATGTACTTGACGACTACACTGTCCCCACTAGTATGATCCACATCATAGTCCTGGTAGTCGAGTACATATCCTAAGGGCTTTATCAACATGTAACATAGAGACAATCAGAGTACATGTTAAGATAAAGTACAACCAGATAGCATACTATCATGTCGAGCAAGAAAGTCCTCCCTATATATGTCGAAGTATCCATTACAATATACATCATATGCACAGTAATGGCCTCTAGGGCATACATATAACTAACACTAACTTGATCGTCGGAGGGTCCTCGGTGGTACTAAACCACCCCGGGACTTCTTTGCAGATACTCGGCGCTAAACTCCCTAAGTCACCAATCTCCTCCAAACCCATTGAGACCCACGCGCAACAGGAGATCACCTCCAGAATCCACCGGGAGATCGACGGAAGACAACATCTGAAGGAGACCCAAAAAGGAGTTCCATCAATAGTGCTAATTGTGATGGTATGATTAGATTTTTAAATTTTTTTATACAAAATTATAATATAAACATATTAAAGTATTATTATGTTGTGCTGACATTGTTATCCCATAATCTAACAGCTAAACCTTTTGGATAGAGTGGTTTATGTTCCGGGTTCAATTCCCATCGGGCACGTATTAAATACGGTTTTATTTAAATTAAAAATAATGTTGCGCAAAAGCCCATATTTTATCCCAAAAAGCTTCCGATCTGCGGGAAGGCGTTAGAATATAAAATATATTCTCTCAACTCTTATCATAAATTCGGAGTTTTGGTGCAGTGGAAAGGACATTTAACATGGTATCAAAGCATACCAGATTCAAGAGGTCATAGGTCCACGTGAGGGGGAATATTAAAGTAATGTTATGTAGTCTTGATATACATAATTATTTCATAACCTAATAGTTTATGCTTTTTTGGGTTGAGTGGTTATTAAAAAATTTTGAATCTTAAATTCACTCATATCCCTTGAAATCTAAAATTTTATAAACTATCAGTCGTATCCACTAGGATTGATGGCCAATGACTCGATCTACGCCTACAATCTTCTTCTCCAGCAACGGATGACTGCCGAGTATCATCGTCGTTTGTCTCCTTCAGCCGCTTGTTGACATCCACAGTTGACGATTACCAATCAACGATTGATGACCGCCCACTTCCGCCGATTGACAACTGTCCATTAATCACCGCCGCATTCCGACATTGACAGCTAACTGCCGGAGTTTGCTGAAAGACGACGATTGTTGCAATCCGCCGACCGCCACTCGGAATCGACAATCGTCTGTTGATGATGGCTGACTGTCGTCAATGACTGGCCTCCAACTACCATCTCCATAACCCATTCGCTTGAATTCATCATTGACAACCGTTGGCAGACAACCGACGATTACACGCTTTCCTCAAATGATGGTTGCCTGTCGATGACCGCTATAGTCTGGCACCAACGACAGCAATCGTATGTTGAACAACAATGACCGTAGCCGTCCACTGCCCTCTTCGACTGCTGTCGTTGTCTGACCATCGATTAAAGCAACCATCCGTTGACAGTGATACCTAGTCGGTGACCATAGTCGGCAATCGTTCACCAATCGATCTTTGCTGGCAATTGGCCATTGCCCTCCATGACCGCCCACAGTCGATGACCACCAACACCTCTGCCGACAACAGTCGCCCACCGATGATAGCCACCAGTCAAGGATCACCCTTGTTGGGAATCGTCCACTAATTGCCGCGGGCACGAAACCGCTATAGAGCAACCGCTAACGAAAGTCATCGTGGTGGATGCCGAAATCGTCCGTCAGTGATCGATGCGGACAACAGTCAGCAGATTGACGCTAGTCGTCTGCATCCTTCCGCCGTCGATTGTCTCCATACCATCGATTGTCCATATTAAATTAATATTATGTACTTTAAAAGCATTTTAAAAGCATATGGATTTAGAAACGAAAGGACTGATATTGTAAAATGAAAAGCAAATGATTCTTCTCTTAAATTATTTGAACCCTTGATTAAATTCTGTAATGTTAAATTGGGGTATTTGAAGTAAATTGCCTTTTTCCTATTCCCTTGATTCAACCTACGTTCTTCAAAACAAAACTTAATAAACTCAATCGTTGATCCTTCCGACTCCCAGCCTATAACCCATTCGTTCCTCACACGCATCACCTACATATAAAATCACGAACAAACCCACTCCTTCTTCAAAATCCCCCCAGTTACCATTACCAAAATAAAAAATCGCCATTAATGGCGACTCATGAACTCATCTCGTCTCTCCTCCGCCTCTCCCGCGAGATCTCTCTCTCCTCCATCTCCAACAACCCCCTCCTCTCTCCCCTCTCATCCTCCCTCTCCCGCAAGGCCAACCTCCTCTCTCTCCTCTTCGAGGACCTCCTCTCTCTCTCATCATCTCTATCCCTCTCTCGCTCCTCCCTCCTTTCCCTTAACGAGATCCTCCTCCTCCTCCACCGCCTCTACTCCCTCATCGCCGACGCCTCCACCTGGAGCCGCATCCGCTTCCTCCTACAATCCCAATCCGTCTCCGATCACCTCCATTCCCTCACTCTCGACCTGTCCACCCTCCTCGACATCCTCCCTCTTAACGGTCTCGACATCAGTGACGACGTCAAGGATGTGGTCCTCCTCTTACGCCGCCAGTGTCGCCGATCCACCGCCGCAGATCCAGCGATGGACCGGATACGGCACGGCATGCTTATCCTGATCGGTGAGATCGAGCGTGAGATCGTTCCGGACCGGTCGAAGCTGGAGAGGATCTTCGAGGAGCTGGGGCTGGCCGATACAAGGAGCTGCAGCGCCGAGATCGAGATCATGGAACGCGAGATCGGTGACAAAGTGTGCGGGGAGTGGAGCTCGGTGATGATTGCATTGGTTGGACTTATCAGGTACGCGAAATGCGTCCTGTTTGGAGCCTCCACGCCGCGGTCTGAGCCTGTCAATGTGTTCGGGTCGACGGATACGGAGATTCCGGTCCCTGCAGATTTCAGATGCCCGATCTCGCTCGACCTGATGAAGGATCCCGTCGTCGTTGCCAGCGGGCAGACCTACGATCGGGGCTCCATCGAGAAATGGATCGCGTCGGGGCACGCGACGTGTCCCAAGACCGGCCAGGTTCTTGCTCATGCTGATCTTGTACCCAATAGAGCTCTTAAGAACCTCATTGGTATCTGGTGCCGCGAGCAGGGCATTCCGTTTGATTCTAATGGGACCGGTGAAGGTCAATCTGACGCAGTTATAGCCAACAAGGCTGCGCTGGAAGCGGCGAGAATGACGGCCTCGGTCCTAGTCAAGAAGCTGCAGGGCTCGTCGGACTCGACTGAAACGGCGAACCGTGTCGTCCATGAGCTCCGTCAGCTGGCAAAGACCGGATGCGAGATCCGCGCCTTCGTCGGCGACGCAGGCGCGATCCCCCTACTGATTCCCCTGCTTTCTTCGGATGATGCCGGGCTCCAAGTGAATGCCGTAACCGCGCTGCTAAACCTGTCCATCCTCGAAGCGAACAAAAAGCGCATCATGCACGCTGACGGCGCGGTCGACGGCGTCATCCATGTGCTGACGGACGGCGCCACATGGCAGGCGAAGGAGAACGCGGCAGCGACTGTCCTCAGCTTATCCGTGGTCCATTTGTATAGAAAGCGTCTCGGCCGAAACCAGCGCTTGCTAGCAGCTCTGATCAGTCTGGTTCACGCCGGCCCGATAAGCACCAAGAAAGACGCGCTCACCGCTATCCTAAGCCTTGCTGGCGAGCGCGAGACGATACCGCGCCTGGTCGAGAGGAAAGTGATCGAGACGGTGTTGGAGCTGATCCCTGTCACCGATGTGGCAGACGAGGCCGCAGGGATTATGGCGGCGGTGGCCAAGAGGGGTGGGGCCCAGGAGCTGGGCGCGACGGCGGGCGCGGTCCTGAAACTGGTTCGGGTTCTGAAGAACGGATCAGACTCCGCTAGGGAGAATGCGGCATCCGCATTGGTGATCTTGTGTAGGAAAGTGGGCGGGGACGGAATAGTTGGTGAGCTGGTGAGGATTCCAGGGATAGAATGGGTGATATGGGAGTTGATGGGGTCCGGAACGGAACGGGGACGGAGAAAGGCGGCGTCTCTGGGGAGGATATGTAGGCGTTGGGTAACGGCGGAGGATGTGGCGGGGAGAACAGTGAGATACCAAACGGCGGCATCGGCATCGGCATCTGCATCTGCATCGGCATCAACAATGGCGCAAGCCTGAGTTTCTTATTGTCGCTGCTTTTTGTACATAGGGATAGATGAGTAACACCCCTCTCAATTGTGAATATTTTGAGTGATTTATTCTTTACCATGATTGGTTTAGTTGGTGATTTATTTGAATTTTTATTGTTTTGAAGATTTTAGAAGTTACAAGATGAATAAACACCTCCTTTCGCAAAGAAATCAAACTTCAATTCGAGTTTTCTGGAAGATTATTGGTTCTTTTGAGATTTTGATCTTCTCGCACTAGTAATTTGTGCATGACATGCATGTTGAGTTTATAAATTGATTGCATCTTAAATAGAAAATCAAATATACTTTCTAAATGGAAATGAATAAATAAAAAAGTAGATTTCAAAAGAGAAAAAGTGTACGATATATTTCCAAAGCAATGACAAATATATTTGATGACTTTGTATTTCATCAAAATTCCGTTGTGATTGCCAACGAGTTAGGCTCTATATTTGCCGGCTTTGTATTTTCATCAAAATTCTGTTCTAAGAAATGATTGCCAACAAGTTAGTCTCTTTATTATAGATGATAGAGTCATCATTTGTCCAGACACATAGGCCTGTTTACCCTCTTAAGTAAATATTACATCATGAAATGTAGAGTTTAAACAAAACAAGATTTTAGGGTTTGCAAGTTTGACCAGAAAATTCTGGATTCGAGACTTCCGATAAATACAAGCACTTACCGTTAATTATAGCTTGTAGTCTTAGCAAATATCTAGACGGGATATCTTATTAGGCCGTTTCTGAAACACATCATCTTAAATAAAAATCACATCATGGATACGTTGTCCAGACCCGGAAAAGGCACGTGACCGGCACTTAAAGCACGTGACGTCATTCGGGCGTCGACGCAACTCAAGTAAGCCAAAAATCAGGAATCTACCTATTTATAAGAAAAATAAAACATGTGAAGTTTTTAGAAAAATGTTTATTAAATGAAATGAAGCTTGTTTTGTAAGATTTGTTATTTTAAAAGTGTAAGTAAAATTTGTTTAAAACATTTGTCGTTTAAAAATCCGGCAGCACCTCCATTGTAAATTTTGAAGAAATTTCTTGTACAATGATAACTATAAAAGCATCCCCACATGGGAGCAAACTCGACGCCCACACGGCGGAGACATAATCCACATAATAATATATGACGCCCAAAGCGAAGAATAACACAAACAAATATAAGGAATCACATAAATAAAAGCTTATAGCTGACTTTACTCGAGTTTGACCCAACAGAATAAAATTTAAGTTTCGACTCAATCTAAGTTATACGAATATATATAAGTGGTAGATGGAGTTATAACTAGATACAATTAAGTACAAAAAGAGGCGGTTACGATTATAACTTTATAACTCACCTAGCTAAAAACGATCATGCCCAAAAGAAAATGTGCCAACAAAGCCGCTACTGACCCAAACGGTCAGTCCTGCAAGAAGTTATAGCACAACGGGGGTGAGTTGCCAACCCGTGGGTAAAAGGACATCATAAGGTAGAAATCGTATGTATAAAGATCTATAGACTAATCATAAAGTACAAGATTAATATGATGTATGATAACATGTATGTAGCATAAGTAAATGTAAGCGCATCATAACGGATCATGCATAATAGAAATCCACATCAATAAAACATCATTGAATCCTGTGTCAATCACCGACACTCGAAATCTCAATCTCATAAGGCGTTGTCTCTCGAACCAACCCTCATATCATTATCATCATATGACCCCGGTCGGTATTCTCCAGATATCCGCCGTATTCTAAACTATCACATGTATCGAATAATCTCGCTAGGCTCCCCTCCTTTCTATGCACAATTTATGTCCCTTGATATTGTACCGGATCCACCATGCATCCGGAACCAGTTCTTCCCCATCTAGGTATCGGATATCACACATCCATAAATTCATAGAAAACTCATGGTGGACATACAATCATCAACTCAAGAGTAAACTACAATTTAAAAACATAACCAAGTTTTATGAAATAGTATCACATGGTTTCTCAAATCTCAGGAAAAATATCAAGTTCATGAAAACCACAACGCATAATTAACTTTACATAAGCGAAAATTAAAACATAAGAATGTACAAAGTAATGATATCAAAATAACGGAACATGATAAAATGTATACGATACTAGCATTGATGTAAATACAAAGTGAGTTAACATGGCAATATCTATACGTGTCATGTCAGTTATTAATGATGTGCATGTGTAGCATATGAGTATGTGATAGTGGCTCGTGGTAATCATTAGTAATTGTACAAGTGTTCTAACCAGTGTGTTTGCAAGATATATTCGAATAAACAGGGCAAGTTCTATATGTGTCATGACAGTCGCTAATGATGTGTACGTGTAGCATATGAGTTTGTGATGGTGCCGTATGGTAATCATTAGTATTTATACAAGTGTTCTAGCAAGCGTGTTCGTACAAGCATAAAAAGGAAAATGAAACATGGCATTGTAAAATGAGCATATGAAACATGAATTATAATGAATAATAAGTGTTCATAAGAATTTTCTTTGGTTTCGGATTGCTATATGCCATCCATCCAATTTCCCCTATGTAGATGCTAATCTACTCACCGAAACACGGCTCGAGCTAATCGAAGCCAAAGACCACCTTGCTCTTCCTCGTCGACTTGGGAGTCTCCGCAGTCGATCCTATATATACGTAGAGACGCAACATAAATATCGATATCGAAATTAACTAACAAAACAAAAACGTATATCTAGCTTAAACTTATGATAAACACGCCTAAACCCCTTAGGATTGCTTCTTAAATCGATATATACTCATGTAGAGATTAGTCGAGAAGGGTAGAGAGCAAAACATTAGGCAAAAAAGCAAACATGACCAAACAATTGAACTTTAGATGTCTGATGAACAAGTTCCAGACGTTTGACGCACAGAAGTCTGAAGTTCCACAGAGTGGACAGACGTCTGAAGAACAAGTGTCAGACATCTGACCAAAGACACAGAGAAAATCCAGAGAAAAGTTGACGTCTGATGAGACGGAGCAAAGTACAAGAAAATGGGTGATTTGATCCTCAAACTCGGAAATCGGAGCAAATGTTGCTATTGAGGAAAATCACCTGGTTTTGCCAATCGATAAACTTTTAGTTTCGAATAACTGTTATCGTGTATCAACTTTACTTTTAAAATGAATTTCCACTTTTTTATTTGATAAAGAAAGGATATTCAAATTTTAAAAATTATGTCATGGATATTTACCTACAGCAAATGTTGATTGGGTAAGGTGTATAGAATAACGGTATAAATATTTTTAACCAAAATACAGTTATCAATTTACAACACACGGAGTAAGAGTTCTTGAACTCTTAGGACATATAAATAGTGATGTATGTAGTCTAATGTCTATACGGACAAGGGGTGGATCCTCATACTTCATTCCATTTACCTATGAGTACTCTAGTTTTGGGTGCACGTTATTGTTGAAACGCTAAGTCCAAAATTATTGAGAAGTTCATACAGTACAAGAATGAAATAGAGAACCAGAGACGTAAGAAGTTTCACGATTCTTCGATGTGATCGAGTAGGTGAATACTTAAGCTCAATATTCTGTAGTTGTCCTTTTCATTTGGGGCATGCACTGAAAACAGTTGTATGCTAATTGGATAAGGTTCCGTCTAAATCTGTGCCTAAGATTCTATACGTGATATAGAATGGAGACCTGTCTTATGTTGGTTACGATATGGTGTTGTCCGGCAGAATTCAGACAAACTTAAGGCATGTTCAGTAACGAGCAGTTTGTGGGTTATCCCAAGCACCAGCAAGGGTTTAATTTCTACCATTTTCAAGATCAAAAGTGTTGGGTTATGCCAGCTCATGGCCATCAAACCGAGGCCGATCACGAAACAAATTTTTTACAAACTGGTGCTAACACAACCTGCGAATATGGATCGACCATTAAACCTAAACCTAGTAAGCAATATAAAGAGTTAGGAATGTTATACCGAATGATCCGTGTCCTTCAGTCTTTAAACACTTTCCCAAGCTCCTAGTGGCCACCATGATCAAGTTTGGTCGCCGGTCTCCCTCCATCGAAGATGATCCACCCGAGATTCTATGAATTGAGCTCTAACCTCATAACCGAGGTAACTAGGGTATCTAGTTTGCTAAACTAGTTAGCCAAGAAGATGTAGAGTCTAATGATGGATTAATTTGTCTCTAAATACCCTAGGTTTCTCAACACATAAGAGGATTAGGGTGGAGGTAGAAGAAGAAGCCATGAGAGATGAGAGTGTGAAGCTTGAGCTCAACTCAAGAAAAAAGCTAGGTGTTGTGTGAGTGTGAGAATAGAATATTAAAGCAACTAAAGAAAATATCTCAAGTTCACTAAAATATCTCACAACTCAACAAGTATCAAGCATGCAAGAATAGTGTATCATGAGACACACAATGAGTCACCCCATGAGTCACCACCATGAGTCACTAAGTAGCCATGCTTGAATTAAACCTAAGCATACTCATCCCTCACCTTAATTAACCATTTAACCAAATGGTTAATAGACATAATGAGGTGTTTCTTCTAGAAATAATTTTGTAATAAATTACAAGAATGCCCCTCATCCGTATATACATACCCGCATCCGTATTCCGAAAAATACGAATATAATGAGACAAAAATAATCCAAAAATATAATACTACGATCTGGCTTAAACCAAAGCCCGCTAGTATTATCTGTCCGAATCATGATACGTGCACAAGTGCATGTATATAATCGAACCCTGCAGTAAAACCATACGGCATCTACATCGTTTTTCCCGAAGCAGGGAAACCCTCTGTGTGGGACTCTAAAAACTCGTCAATACGCTGGCAGTGGGTTTAACCACAAGCCCGTCAGCGGCACTAGCTGTACGTAACGGCTACCTAGGTATTGAGCGAAAGGAAGGCCGACGAACAAACTCATCCTGACCCCTACTGAGCCTGTCCGTGACAATATCTGTACAGTACGGTTTCTTCGTCTAAGAGTATCGCATATCGAGTCTAGGGGGGTAGATAAAGTCAGACCCCTAATAACGCGACATTTAGTGTCGGTATGAAGCCCATCACAACCTGAGAAACTACTGATCCAAATCAGTAATTCTCGACTATCTTGATCAAGGATTTTTGGTGATGGCCACCCGTGCATGTAACATTTTCAAAAATATAAAATATTAATTTTGGGAATTTTTATAATTTAATATTATTTTATTGATTATTTTAATATTAAATCTATAATTAAATGCAAATAAATAGGAAAAATGTTAGAAAAATTATGAAAAATTTTGGAAAATTATAAAATAGGGTAAATTAGTGAATTATGACGTTTTTAAGTTTTTGTGATTAGTTTGACACTAATTTAGTGCTAATCGCGATTAAAATCGCTAATCGGGTTTTTTGGCAATTTTGTGCAAAACTTGCACATATCACTTTTTTCTACACTTGTGTATTTTCTAGCCATGATTTTCCTTTGGGGTTACTATTGAGGTGAGAAGGTTTGGTTTATGGTTTAAAAAGAAAAGGGAAAAAAGAAAAGAAAAGAAATTAGAGTGAGGGTAGATGAGAGAGAGGATGGGCATTGTTGACTACCACCCTTAGCCATTTCTCCCATCATTTTTCTTCCCTCTTCCTCCTCCTCCTACTGCTGAACCTGCACCCCATTCCCTCCCCTCTTCAAAGCCCAAAAATCAACTCAAAAACAACCCCAAAACCATATATCGGTTTCACAAAAAATGTGCTCGAGCCCGAGATCTACAAGGTGGACCAAGAAAGCATGGATTTTGGCCACTAGGGGCAACTCAAGAAAATTCTTGAGTTGCCAATTGAGGTAATTTCTGAACCATTAGCTTAATTGTAGCATTTCCTTTAACCCCATGTTAAGAATATATCGATATTGTGTGATATTATGGACTTGATGAAAACCTAGTTAGGGTTGTGGTGAATTAGGGGTTGTAATATGAATTGAGCTCAGTAGAGGACTTGTAAACACCCTAGTGCATGAATTGGAACCCAAAACCTGAAGCTAGAACCAGAAATACGGATTTTAGAAACCGATATCGGGGAAATTGTGTAATCTGTGCAGGTTAACTTGAATCTGCTATCACCCCGAGGACCCTAAAATAATATTGAATGGACAGTGAGATGTGCAGGCACCATTGAACCAACACCCCAAACCCTAGCCCCCAACTCCCTTTCCCGGCCGCCAATTTTCCTCTTTTGGCCGCCAATTGCGGCCTGGGTCCCACCTTTTTGTCTCGTTTTCGTTCTGTAGCTCCTACATTGTTAGTTTAGGCCCCTGGTATATATAGATTTGTATAAAGTGACCTGGGGTAAAATCTGGAACACATTTCATGAGTTGCTGTTTTGGACTTTAGTTTCCGTATTCCGTATTTTCATTTCTGCATTGGTGTGTTTCGTTTTACCTCGACTATTTGGCGTTTATACGACGATATAAAGGATTTATATGTGGTTTTGAAGGCGTGCCATAGGTTCTCACCTATAGGCCCCCTTATCGTATCGTTTTGGATTTCATGCGCCGTTTTAGCTTGGATTTGGTTTAATGCGCATATACGATATTTGATGTGTAGGTACCTATGAAGACTTCGGGACGACAAGCAAATACGTGGTGATGTCCGCAACTGATGATACAGGTGAGTAGATTATATCTACAGGGGGAAGTCGGGTGGATGGCGTATAGCACCCCCGCAGTCCGTAGTTAGTATACTATATATATTAGATGTGTGATAGTTTTAGTGTGTTGTAGCTTTGTGTTAGAAGTATTATGGGTAGTTAGGGTTAGAAGTGATTAGTGTAGTTCCTAGTTGCGAGCCCTAGGATAGAATTGCACCTACACGCCTACACTTGTATATCTCTTATACCTACCCTTGATGGATGATGTTTGATGACGTTGGTAATGAGTCGATGATGTGGGCTTGATGGCGTGGGATCGGTGATTGGATACGATTCATTGTGGGATATGACTTGTGATTTCTTGCGGGCTTGGGATATGTGGTTACCCCGCATGCATACTTCACTGATGGTATCGTTTGGTGCTAGACATAGAGTAGTACCCCAGACCATGTGATCTGATGATAGTGATACCTGTTATATGATGAAATAGTGAGATGTTGACCCGTACCCAGCTATTGGGATGCCGTACGATGATTACCGTACGGGCTGATATTGATGATAGATCCGCACTCATAACTCGAGGATATCTTATGATATGACATTGAGGCGAGATCCCGACTATATACCTTTATATATGTATCGACTCAGATTTAGGCGGTTTCCATACCCCTCCAGACTTTCTTGATACTTAGATCAGTAGTTGCATAGTAGATGTTAGACTAGACCCGAGTCATACCTATTTCAAAACTAGCGAATCGGGAATACTGCAAGATAGGAAAAAGGGGATTCCACGGATATTCTCAAATGTGTAGCGTCTATTTTCTAAACACCGTAGCCCTTGTTTTACCAAAGACCCCGATTCGTCTTATTTCAAAAGGCAAGGTTGCATGATATAGCTTTTGAGTTAGATTCTTCACTATTGCGTTGATTATTCGATTGCACCTGTTCATACTATTTGCATGTCATTACTTGTGCTTATTGTTATATTGCCATCATGCTGTTAGGACACCAGCACCATTATCGATGATGCGTATGTTCCACGTACACTGATTGCCGGCTCACACACTTCATCATCGATAATTGCTATGCCACTATACTGTAGTACTGCTGCATTCATGGTATGATTTCCGCATGGCATATTGTACACATAGACCTGTACACAAACATATATGATTTTGACTTGATATTCATACCTGATACATATGCCACACCTGATCATAATATTGTAGCTCATTTATATGTGACATGACTTGATACTCACATTTGATGCTTATATCACACCTGATCATTATATTGTAGATCATTTCTATGTGACATGACATGATATTTATGTTTGACGCACATATCATATCAGATTAGTGACTTACATTTTAGTTGGATTATATATGATTTCTGGATTTGGGAACCGTGGCTATTTCAAATATGTAATCATTTAAAACCCGGTTCCCTTGATATGATATTTCGGTGCGTCCACCATGTGTTTTCTCGGTGCTAGAGTGATATATAAAAACCCGAATCGAGGAGGCGGTTGAGGCCGATTACGGGTATATGGTGGACCCGGTATGGTACCCCGGGGCGAGAACGGTTTCGCTGTGTGATAGACGGTGAGCCCGGCAGAGGGACTACTGCCTACCGGTGATTGTATTTGAGCTCGGCGGATATCTGGAGGATTCCGACCGGAGCCCAGAGATGGATATGGGCTGACCCGTACTGCCGGGGCCGAGGGCCGATACCGCAGACGGAGCCCAGAGATGGACATGGGTTGACCCGTACTGCCGGGGCCGAGGGCCGATACCGCAGACGGAGCCCCATATGGATGAGGATTTACGTGTCGATGCTTGGCACGGGTTTCATGATGTTTTACCATGATTTGTTTACATCCTCATATTGCATACATGATGCTTATTGTCATTGGGTGACGGGTGGACGGGTTCCACTTATATACAGACATAGATCATATACAGACTTAGATCATATACAGATATGGATCATATACAGACATAGATCATATACAGACTGGATTTACACTGATCATACTTCATTTGTATATATAACAGGGTATGAGGGCGCTGTTATATATACCCTTACACCAATATTAGTGGTATGGGACACTAATATATGTGTATTGATATCATTGATACTGCATCATATTTACTTCTTGCAGACATACCTTATACTGATGACATGTTATTACCTGAGTACCTGGCACTACATACATATTTAGATGTTACCTTGCCACCTTATCACACTCAGATGTACTCTTGTGGATTATATTACTGATTGTTGACTTAGGTTTATGTCTTGCATTCGGTTTCTGCTTGTAGATGTTTCTATTCACGAGTTGGCAACTCACCCCCGTTGTGCCACAGTTCTTGCAGGTTCTGCCGTACAGGTTTCATTGCGGCATTTCCGGCACACTACTTTCTTGCGGGTGGCTTGCTTTTGGTAGGTGGATTCTTTCGCATCAAGAACCACCCTTGTATTTATTTTATTCATTGTATCTAGAATTTCCATCAACCAAAACTTGTTTATTGTTTCAGACCTATACTTTAGTGTTGTATATTTCGACCTTAGAGTCGCGCTTAGTAGTATTGCGGTTCTTGTTGCTTTTGAGCTTTCTTTTGGATTTGATCCTCGCCACTTGGCGTTGTATATTATTGTTGCATGTGTGGTTGTGACCGTCTATTGACGAAGAGCTAGCTCCCGCTTGGGGATGCCTTTATCATTGCGTATATATTGTCATTCTTGTTGTACCCCATTCGGGGCCAGTTTTACAAAAGAAACTCTGCCGAAATTTTTAGAAAAGACTGTACTGTTTTAAATTGCATATTCGGCTTAGTTATTTAAAAACCTTGATTTCAAACCAGTTTTCTTCACTTCTTTAAACCAGTTTCTTTACTTATTCTTAAAAAGGGTTTTAGATTTCTGGGTTTTCGGCTTACTTAGTCGCGTTACGCCTGTAGACGTTACGTGGTTAAGTGCCGGTCACGGGCCAAACTTTGGGTCGTGACAAAGTTGGTATCAGAGCGCTAGGTTGACCTTGGTTCGAGTCTTAGTTTGACTATGTGGAGCCTAGGGCGTTTATATATATACGGAACTTAGGCTTGACCTTACGGAACTTAGACTTGGTCGAGGGGGTATTAGACCCGAACTTTCTTCGTATTAGGATGACCCTTGGTTGATGGAATAGGTGACTAAAGTAGAGTGACGTACCGTTGGTATGTTCCGCGGCATACTTACGACACGCCACTCCGCTTAAGGAACCTTAGGATGTGCATATTTTTCGAGATCAGTGATTCTCTTTATATCCAGGATTATACATCCAATTGAGATCCCCGATTCGATTAGTTTCATGATCATACCTTCATTGATGCTGTTCCTTCCTATGATCATGTATCCACTTTGGATCTGTTGTTTTACTTCTTGTCACTGATGTGCTCTCTTTGATACTCGATTGAGATTCCTGTCACCATATTTGAGCGCAGTTTGGGCTGCTGCTAGGATTACGGCCGGTGTGAGCTCGTTTGGTACGAGGGCCGACCATTGTGTTTTCTGGTGACATGGGAATGTCTCGAGTTAGTGTTGGTGATTGTGACCTCTAGTGGAGGCGAGTGCTTGGTCTTGCACCGGATGATCGGGCCATTGTTAGAGCTGCCAGTTGAGAGAGGACTGTTGATGTACAGCGTACCTCAGAGATTGTGATGTCACCTACCGTGCAGATAGATGGACCAGCTGTTGCTGAGATTGATAGGATGTCGCTTTCGGAGCTTACGAGCTGAGATTGCCGGAGCTTTCAGGCAGATATGAGACAGATGATAGCTAGTCTACCCGATTTGAGAGACGAAGGTGATTCGTCCGATTTATGCGCCGGAGCGGGCCCAGTTGAGTTGAAGATTTCCAGTGTGGAGAATCTTACTCAGATCTAGAGCAGACCGATTCAGAGATGACCGCCTATGTATTGCCCTTCCTGGAGGATTGAGGCATTGTTCGGCATACAGGCGTATGAACCAGTTGTTGCTGCAAATGATGAGATATCGTCCAGATGGTTGGAGCCATTGCAGCGTGAGCATATACTCAGAGAGATGATAGCGAGTCGCTAGTCACCTGAGGATGAATGACTAGGACATATGGTTCGTTCGTTACCGATGCGAGGTCATCAGATAGATTGTTTCCAGCTAGAGACGACTTCACGCAGGTTCGTTGAGAGTCGATAGAGACGATCGAATGTCAGGAGCCCATTTTCCAAGTTTAAAGTATACGGAAAGACATGCAGGTGATTCTATGGACCCTCTAGAAGAATGAAACCCTAACTCGACTTAATGACCGTATGAAAGCCTTTGAACCTTCGGGTTTGCGGCGGTTCCTCGGCGCCATTAGTGAGGCTTGGGTTTGCCCTTCTACGGCTGGACCACCGACGCTGTGGCATGTACTCGATACTATTAAACTGTACCCGAGATGTGAGCTCTTGGGGGATTATGAGGATCTGACGAGTCGATCGGATGGTTCGACATCTTTCGGATATCGTGATGGGACACTGCTTGGGAGACTCCAGATGCGAGCGTGGCCGTCGGAGCGCAGTTCGTGTAGCCACGATGAGTTAGGTCCGAATCAGTCGACATTGAGCAATGTGGAGTAGAGAGTTCATACGAGGTTTCGACGAGATGACGTCCCACTCCGCTGACATCAGAGATGTTATACACACCCAGAGGCGTGGTATATGGATATGTCTTCCAGAAAGAAGCGCGATGAGTATGCAGCCATTCCGGAATAAGAATTAGCTTCAGCATTGGATGATGACTTCCGGGCAATTCGGCAGGTATGAGATTTGAGAAAGGAGCCTCGACAGGACCTTTCTGGAGTACGATATGAGAAGACCTAGACCAGGAGTGGTCGTATTGCGCACACCCAGCAGGACAGAGTTCGGCATTATCGACGAGGTAGTTGACCAGGATCGAATAAAGGGACTTACCCAGATGCGTTGCGAATTGATCAAGGGCGGACGAGTGACGAGTATTCCTCCGAGGGTTGAGACGTGTTCCCGAGGATTTGTTCGGCCTGACATCTTCTACGAATGGTGAAGCTACAGAGTACGCGATTTTGAGTCCGTGCAAGAGACTTCAGATTGGCCGTGGTCGAGAACAGTGCAGTGCATAGTAGTGTGGCGTGACGTCATAGTGGACGACGATGGAGACAAGTGGAACCAGAGGTTCGTGTGAGACGCTGACGAGCTGTCATTACTTCCCGTCGAGACTAGAGACCTGATATGCTTACAGAGACGTTGGAATGTGACCAATTTCCGAGAAAAGGTTATGCTGAGGACACAGATGTCTATCAAGCGAGAAGAGGTAGTACAAGAGAGCCAGCCTCTGTACAGATCGGCATAGGCATGATTGGAAGAGACCTTGAGCAGGATTCCTTCCAGGACATTGCTGCAATGATGTTTGCACCTAGGATCAGATGTGTGACGTGCATTCAGAGAGCCAGAGGCCGACGCCAGTGATGTGCTGCCTTACGAGTGGTCATGAGGGTTGACCGAGAGGTGACCAGAGAAGTGCCAGAACGGAATCGTCCCCGTTAGCACACCTGACAGGGCCGATGAGCCGATTGACTGCGAGATAGGAAATCCGCAGAGAAGATAAGGACCCAGAGTCAGAGGACGCCAGACCGCGAGCAAGAGGCACGTAGATATCCTGCGCTGCTAGCAGTGGATGCACTGACTCCTTCTCGACCTCGAAGGAGGAACTACCGACGATGGTATTTATGATTTGTGATTTTGTGATTCGATTATCACGTATCCGTCACTTTGGATTTCGGTATTTTGGGCGTTCTGTTTGCATGATTTAGTTTTGATGACTGAGTTTTATGATATTGGTTTCATGCACCCACTGGATATTTATATATTTTGCGCTGAGTTATTACATTTGAGATATTGATTGAGATTTCATGCCTATCGTATTCAGTGATTTGATTTGCACTTCCAGCGTAGTTTTCATACATCTTTAGTGTTTTGATATACGATTTTGGTGCACGCCAGATGCACTAAATCGGAATTCTTCGTGCATTTCATATGCACCTCATTTTTGCTGTCAGGCACATACGTTGCCTACGACAGATGTTTCGTGCACACCCGTTGCACCTAGATGTAGTTTTCTACACCTGTTTGACACATATATGGATTTTGATTCCTTGCGCACCAGACGCATAGGATATTCTTATATATATGCATTTTGGGGATTGATTGCTAGTAGAATAGTACATTTTTTTTATGATATTCTCTATGTGTTGATGTTTTCGGAGCCCCGACAAATGGATTATTACTGAAATTGTTTTAGTAGTGGGGGTTTAAATTTAAATTCGGGGACCGAATTTCTTTAAGGGGGTAGATTGTAACATTTTCAAAAATATAAAATATTAATTTTGGGAATTTTTATAATTTAATATTATTTTATTGATTATTTTAATATTAAATCTATAATTAAATGCAAATAAATAGGAAAAATGTTAGAAAAATTATGAAAAATTTTGGAAAATTATAAAATAGGGTAAATTAGTGAATTATGACGTTTTTAAGTTTTTGTGATTAGTTTGACACTAATTTAGTGCTAATCGCGATTAAAATCGCTAATCGGGTTTTTTGGCAATTTTGTGCAAAACTTGCACATATCACTTTTTTCTACACTTGTGTATTTTCTAGCCATGATTTTCCTTTGGGGTTACTATTGAGGTGAGAAGGTTTGGTTTATGGTTTAAAAAGAAAAGGGAAAAAAGAAAAGAAAAGAAATTAGAGTGAGGGTAGGTGAGAGAGAGGATGGGCATTGTTGACTACCACCCTTAGCCATTTCTCCCATCATTTTTCTTCCCTCTTCCTCCTCCTCCTACTGCTGAACCTGCACCCCATTCCCTCCCCTCTTCAAAGCCCAAAAATCAACTCAAAAACAACCCCAAAACCATATATCGGTTTCACAAAAAATGTGCTCGAGCCCGAGATCTACAAGATGGACCAAGAAAGCATGGATTTTGGCCACTAGGGGCAACTCAAGAAAATTCTTGAGTTGCCAATTGAGGTAATTTCTGAACCATTAGCTTAATTGTAGCATTTCCTTTAACCCCATGTTAAGAATATATCGATATTGTGTGATATTATGGACTTGATGAAAACCTAGTTAGGGTTGTGGTGAATTAGGGGTTGTAATATGAATTGAGCTCAGTAGAGGACTTGTAAACACCCTAGTGCATGAATTGGAACCCAAAACCTGAAGCTAGAACCAGAAATACGGATTTTAGAAACCGATATCGGGGAAATTGTGTAATCTGTGCAGGTTAACTTGAATCTGCTATCACCCCGAGGACCCTAAAATAATATTGAATGGACAGTGAGATGTGCAGGCACCATTGAACCAACACCCCAAACCCTAGCCCCCAACTCCCTTTCCCGGCCGCCAATTTTCCTCTTTTGGCCGCCAATTGCCGCCTGGGTCCCACCTTTTTGTCTCGTTTTCGTTCTGTAGCTCCTACATTGTTAGTTTAGGCCCCTGGTATATATAGATTTGTATAAAGTGACCTGGGGTAAAATCTGGAACACATTTCATGAGTTGCTGTTTTGGACTTTAGTTTCCGTATTCCGTATTTTCATTTCTGCATTGGTGTGTTTCGTTTTACCTCGACTATTTGGCGTTTATACGACGATATAGAGGATTTATATGTGGTTTTGAAGGCGTACCATAGGTTCTCACCTATAGGCCCCCTTATCGTATCGTTTTGGATTTCATGCGCCGTTTTAGCTTGGATTTGGTTTAATGCGCATATACGATATTTGATGTGTAGGTACCTATGAAGACTTCGGGACGACAAGCAAATACGTGGTGATGTCCGCAACTGATGATACAGGTGAGTAGATTATATCTACAGGGGGAAGTCGGGTGGATGGCGTATAGCACCCCCGCAGTCCGTAGTTAGTATACTATATATATTAGATGTGTGATAGTTTTAGTGTGTTGTAGCTTTGTGTTAGAAGTATTATGGGTAGTTAGGGTTAGAAGTGATTAGTGTAGTTCCTAGTTGCGAGCCCTAGGATAGAATTGCACCTACACGCCTACACTTGTATATCTCTTATACCTACCCTTGATGGATGATGTTTGATGACGTTGGTAATGAGTCGATGATGTGGGCTTGATGGCGTGGGATCGGTGATTGGATACGATTCATTGTGGGATATGACTTGTGATTTCTTGCGGGCTTGGGATATGTGGTTACCCCGCATGCATACTTCACTGATGGTATCGTTTGGTGCTAGACATAGAGTAGTACCCCAGACCATGTGATCTGATGATAGTGATACCTGTTATATGATGAAATAGTGAGATGTTGACCCGTACCCAGCTATTGGGATGCCGTACGATGATTACCGTACGAGCCGATATTGATGATAGATCCGCACTCATAACTCGAGGATATCTTATGATATGACATTGAGGCGAGATCCCGACTATATACCTTTATATATGTATCGACTCAGATTTAGGCGGTTTCCATACCCCTCCAGACTTGCTTGATACTTAGATCAGTAGTTGCATAGTAGATGTTAGACTAGACCCGAGTCATACCTATTTCAAAACTAGCGAATCGGGAATACTGCAAGATAGGAAAAACAGGATTCCACGGATATTCTCAAATGTGGAGCGTCTATTTTCTAAACACCGTAGCCCTTGTTTTACCAAAGACCCCGATTCGTCTTATTTCAAAAGGCAAGGTTGCATGATATAGCTTTTGAGTTAGATTCTTCACTATTGCGTTGATTATTCGATTGCACCTGTTCATACTATTTGCATGTCATTACTTGTGCTTATTGTTATATTGCCATCATGCTGTTAGGACACCAGCACCATTATCGATGATGCGTATGTTCCACGTACACTGATTGCCGGCTCACACACTTCATCATCGATAATTGCTATGCCACTATACTGTAGTACTGCTGCATTCATGGTATGATTTCCGCATGGCATATTGTACACATAGACCTGTACACAAACATATATGATTTTGACTTGATATTCATACCTGATACATATGCCACACCTGATCATAATATTGTAGCTCATTTATATGTGACATGACTTGATACTCACATTTGATGCTTATATCACACCTGATCATTATATTGTAGCTCATTTCTATGTGACATGACATGATATTTATGTTTGACGCACATATCATATCAGATTAGTGACTTACATTTTGGTTGGATTATATATGATTTCTGGATTTGGGAACCGTGGCTATTTCAAATATGTAATCATTTAAAACCCGGTTCCCTTGATATGATATTTCGGTGCGTCCACCATGTGTTTTCTCGGTGCTAGAGTGATATATAAAAACCCGAATCGAGGAGGCGGTTGAGGCCGATTACGGGTACGTGGTGGACCCAGTATGGTACCCCGGGGCGAGAACGGTTTCGCTGTGTGATAGACGGTGAGCCCGGCAGAGGGACTACTGCCTACCGGTGATTGTATTTGAGCTCGGCGGATATCTGGAGGATTCCGACCGGAGCCCAGAGATGGATATGGGCTGACCCGTACTGCCGGGGCCGAGGGCCGATACCGCAGACGGAGCCCAGAGATGGACATGGGTTGACCCGTACTGCCGGGGCCGAGGGCCGATACCGCAGACGGAGCCCCATATGGATGAGGATTTACGTGTCGATGCTTGGCACGGGTTTCATGATGTTTTACCATGATTTGTTTACATCCTCATATTGCATACATGATGCTTATTGTCATTGGGTGACGGGTGGACGGGTTCCACTTATATACAGACATAGATCATATACAGACTTAGATCATATACAGATATGGATCATATACAGACATAGATCATATACAGACTGGATTTACACTGATCATACTTCATTTGTATATATAACAGGGTATGAGGGCGCTGTTATATATACCCTTACACCAATATTAGTGGTATGGGACACTAATATATGTGTATTGATATCATTGATACTGCATCATATTTACTTCTTGCAGACATACCTTATACTGATGACATGTTATTACCTGAGTACCTGGCACTACATACATATTTAGATGTTACCTTGCCACCTTATCACACTCAGATGTACTCTTGTGGATTATATTACTGATTGTTGACTTAGGTTTATGTCTTGCATTCGGTTTCTGCTTGTAGATGTTTCTATTCACGAGTTGGCAACTCACCCCCGTTGTGCCACAGTTCTTGCAGGTTCTGCCGTACAGGTTTCATTGCGGCATTTCCGGCACACTACTTTCTTGCGGGTGGCTTGCTTTTGGTAGGTGGATTCTTTCGCATCAAGAACCACCCTTGTATTTATTTTATTCATTGTATCTAGAATTTCCATCAACCAAAACTTGTTTATTGTTTCATACCTATACTTTAGTGTTGTATATTTCGACCTTAGAGTCGCGCTTAGTAGTATTGCGGTTCTTGTTGCTTTTGAGCTTTCTTTTGGATTTGATCCTCGCCACTTGGCGTTGTATATTATTGTTGCATGTGTGGTTGTGACCGTCTATTGACGAAGAGCTAGCTCCCGCTTGGGGATGCCTTTATCATTGCGTATATATTGTCATTCTTGTTGTACCCCATTCGGGGCCAGTTTTACAAAAGAAACTCTGCCGAAATTTTTAGAAAAGACTGTACTGTTTTAAATTGCATATTCGGCTTAGTTATTTAAAAACCTTGATTTCAAACATGTTTTCTTCACTTCTTTAAACCAGTTTCTTTACTTATTCTTAAAAAGGGTTTTAGATTTCTGGGTTTTCGGCTTACTTAGTCGCGTTACGCCTGTAGACGTTACGTGGTTAAGTGCCGGTCACGGGCCAAACTTTGGGTCGTGACAGTGCACAACGCGACATCAACCCCTAATACCGGGAGAGCCGAATCCCCGATGATCCGCTCACTGCCTCCATGTGGCTCAGGACTGTACCTAACTAAAACCTGTTTGCATGACTCCTTTGAGCCGTGGTAGGGTAGTAATCAAAGCACAGTGGGAACTCACACGAGACAAATGACGATCTCAGGTCAACATACTAATCTATACACATGTTACCTGGAAACTGCTATCTGACAATAGGTATAATACCAACTAGCATGTTCCCGTCGAGTCCGTCCAGTGTACTCATAACCCAATGAGCACCTGCATACTATCTTAGGTGAACAAACTAACACTAATGGTTTGTGAGACCGGCCACCGCCCCTCGTTGGGGTCTCGATCAGTAAACACTATTCTGCTCTGGAGTATCGATGCCCAGTCTCGATACTCCCACGACTAGAGACATTTAAGGATGTGCTTATAGACCACCTAGCTCCCACGTATATGGTCGCCATCATAATGCTGGTAGTTAAGCAAGAATCCTCTGGGCTCTAGCAACATATAATTGTGATCTGTAATACCACCTAAGACATGTACATGATGATAAAGATAAACCAGATAGCATACTACCATTTTGAGTAAAACTGTTCTATCCGTATAGGTCCTCCCTCAATCATCGCAATCGCACGTTTGCAATTCAATAATTGACTTGAGGGCACTATAGCCAACAATCTCCCACTTGCACTTAAGTCTAATTATTTCGGTGTCGCATACTCACAGCCCGTGTGATACCGAACACCCAATTTCTCTACTAATCAGTTTTACAAAGACTGTTTGTGAAACTATTGCGTTTGAGAAATAGCCTCAGTGAGTGGATCTGCTCTAATGTTTCTTTCTATATCTCTCTTTATCTCAACTTCGCGGAGAACGACTATCTCCCGAAATGAGCGCTAGCTGTCTTAGAATTTGTCTGAATATCTGATGGGACCCAGTTCATAAATGAACTCCAAATCCAAAAAACTTCTTAGACTATATCATCAACTGAATTTAATCAGTATCATGCGCCATGCCTTCCTCAGTATCCGCTTGGGCTACCTGTCCAACATACTGCCCCTCAAAAGAGGGAAAACTATAACTCAGACAGTCTCTCTGTCATCTAGGTCATCTTGGAAGCCTAAAATGATAACTGCCTCCCGAAGGAGGCTGCCGTTACCATATTCTAAGAATATCCACTTATGTTCATAACTGCTTCCCAACGTTTCTCCACAATTGGATCAATATATGCTTTTTTCAGCCTGTGCAAAAACAATATCTAGTGTTGTACTTGACATCTCATGATTGACTCAATTGTCTAAGCAAGTGATATGCCAATCATGCAAATCCTTCTCCCTATCAGTCTAGAAGACATCTCTTTAAAGAGTGTGACTCCATCACCTGCGGGTACCCCACCATGCCAGGAGTCAACTATTCTAAAACATCTTTAGAATAATGTCAAAGTACCCAAATTAGGACACTTTCTAAATCTAGATCTAAAACCATAGATCTAGTCACCAGAATCCATGATATCATATCCAAATCCTATGTGGAGAAACACCTCGTGAAAACCATAGTATATAACTGATCGTAATATAGGAATTTCACTTATTATCAAGTGCATGTCATCTATAAACCAGGACATCACTCCCTACTACTTTCTTACCAGATCCATCTCTTATTCTGATGAAGTCAAAATCTATGACTGTCACATCAAAAATAGATGATCTATCTCCGCTATATTTGCTTTAGTATATAAATAGATATATGCTACTTTCCCACTATGCTTCCGCTGCTCCCACCGACTACAACAACCCTATGGCATAGTCATATACACGTGCACTTCTAAAAACAAATTATAACGACGCTATACTCATCCTCATGCCGGATCTCATAGTCTAGAACAGTAGTAGTGGCAAGTCTGGGTAAACAAGAACCTTCCTGTCATCGTTCTTGAGGAGACCGAAGTACCTCTCGGGTGTCTGAGGTTACCCACCAAATCTGTGGAGTGGCTAATGGAATGTCGAATCCAATTGAATCTTTAGGTCCTACTAAATTTTAAGTTATCGTTTGTGGTTCTGGAATTACTTCCAATTCTACCATACTCCCACTAATGTTTTCTAAAAAAGAATCCATTTTACTAAAACTGGTGGTGAGTCAAGAACAATATAACTATTGATCTTCATGATAGTAGAAAGTTAACTCTCGTCATAGTCCGGGATAACCCACAAACTGCCATTATTGAAACGTGCCTCGAGTTTGTCCAGATTCTGGTTTTAAGCATCAGCCGGACAACTCCATATACCTAAACATCGTTAAGGTACAAACCATTCTATATATCCAATATAGAAACAAAGGCGCTAATTTAATTTGAACCAGATTTAAAAATCAAGCAGCTGTTTCCAGTACATATCAACCAAATAGAAGGAGGCCGATCAACATTACTCATCAAGGAATATATCCATATATGAGTAACCTGAAAGAGAAACAAGTTCTCAAAACTATTACTATAAACGGAATACCTAGCACAAGTATCTACATCTTCGACCACCTTGAAGAATCCTGATACTTAGCAACATATGGTTCTCTACTTTATTCTTGTACCTATAACTTCTCTAAGCTTAGACCCTGTATTTCTACGAAATACTTGTCTAAAACTAGAGAAGTCAAAAGTAAATAGAATATAGTACGAGTACCAACCCCTTTGTCCTAATGGACACTGGACAACATACAATACTTTGTATAAGTCCCCTGAGTTTAATAACTCAAACCATGTATATCGTAGGTTGAAAACTGTACTATAGTTAAGAAGAATTACACATATGTTGAATGCACCTTACCTAACCACCAACTGATATAGGTAAATGTCAAAGACATAATTTCAAAAAGTTATATCTTACTGTATAAAATAAACGTATAGATATATCAGTTTGAAATTGGTGCATAACATCGGATATTCAAAACCAAATATTTGCCATCAGACAAAACCCAGGTGATTTCATCAAATATCACCAATTATAAAGAATTTTGATATGTTGAGGATATAATCACCCAATTCCCAATATTCTACTCCCACTCATCATCTGTAACAGTATACAGATGTGAGAAGCAAAACTGGTAAATACATACCCTGGAGTAAGAATCTAATTGGGAAAACAGTTTTCAATTAACATTGCACAGTATAACTGAAACATGAAAATGTTTCGAAGGGGTTTCCGGGTATTCCTAGTAATGCCTCTTCCACTATCCTGATTCATGACTGTAACCGTATATTTTCTTGCCATCTCTTCAATCCCTTTATATGTCTTTACTTATTACCTTATGTACACCACACTTTGGCTAATTGGTTTTCTTCCTTCCATACCTTTCGACACTAGCCTAAGGTTTGGAAGAAGACTTTCCAATAAGCGTAATAGGTGTACTCTCCTAATCCTAGGAGCCCCCGCAACCTGAGAGAAGATAAGGATAAAAGACAACTCGAATAATCCTATTGGATTTCTCCTGAACCAGAAACCATCCTCGAACTGGAACAAGTTCCTTCGAGTTTGTATGTAACTATACGATGGCGTATCCAAAAAATATGGATCTTCATAGTGATACAGAATGTTCCGAAGAAATGCAAAGGTGAGGTAGGAATGGTGATGATATACACGGCTTTGTCGTGAATGATAGCAGTCGCAATTTCCTTTTGCCCTCTTTCTAATCCTTGTTTCCCCCAATCAGAGCAAAGCTCTGTTTGAAATTTAAATTTCAAAATTGAAGCAACGCTTCAGATGCAGCGCCAAGTGCGCTGTGCGCTAGGCAGCGCACCATGTGTATGCTAGTGCTAGGCGCGCTGCGCTCCGAGCAATGCGCTACGTGTCAAGCACGGGTGCGCTAGCGCAAGACGCGCTGCGCTCCGAGCAGCGCACCACGTGCAAAGCACGCGTGTGCTAGCGCTGGAATTAAAAAACTCCCCACCGTTAGATCAAAAGATCTAATAATAATGATAAATAATTAATTAATCAGAATTAAATTCTGTTATGGAAAGATTTTCCAATCTTGTTAAAAACAAGAAGATTGCCTTCTGTAAAACAGAAGCCCTAGGATCAAAGATCCAATGGTGGGAAACATCCCCAAATCAATCAGAGAAAGATCTCCTTAACTAATTTAACAAATCGGCTTGCCCTATATAAAGGCCCCAAGACTTCAAGTCTTATATAGAGAAACCCCCCATAAACTTTGAGAAACTCAAAGAAAAAGAGCAAGCTCTTGCAAGAAGATTTTTCTTCAAGGTAAGAATGAAGGATGATGAACACAGAGATGAAATCATCTCATGATTAAGAAAGAAGAATTCATTTCTTTAAATAGATCATAGATCTATAAAGACAAAAAGTCTTTCAAAAAGAGATCAAAAGATCTCATCATAAAATAAAAGAAGAAGAACATAATTCTTCTCACAGATCATGGATCTACAAAGGCAAAGCCTTTCATCAACATAAGAGATTGGAAATATCTCCTGCAAAAATAAGAACTGTTGTTCTTAGATCTTGATACAAAGTCTCTTTTAAAAGAACATAAATTTGTTTCCCGGATCATAAAATTGATCAGATGCGCTTTGCGCTCTTGAAATGCGCCTTGCGCTCTTGAACTGCGCTTCTGCGCTCTCTGGACCGGCGCTCAGCGCCAAATGCGCCAAGTGTCAACCACCTATGTGCCAATTAACAACTTGCGCTTTGCGCTTCTGAAATAGCGCACTGCGCTCATGGACTGGCGCTCGGCGCCAAGCGCACCACGTGTCACTCACGTGTGCACCACTAAATTGAAAGCGCAATGCGCTCATGGATTAGCGCTCAGCGCTCATAAACTGGCATCATGCGCTCATCATCTAGTGCCTAGCGCTGAGTGCGACACGTGTCCCTTACATGTGCGCTACTTGGCAGTAGCACACAATGCTTTCTGATTGGCGCAAAGCACCTAGCGCGCCACGTGTTGCGCTGACAGAACATAAATTGTTCTTTAATAAGCCCAGAGCTCTGATGAATGCTCAGCATTCAATAAAAGACAAAGACATTGCCAAGATATGAATCAATGCTCAGCATTGTTAAAAGGGCCAAGCCCAAATAAAGGCTCAACAGCCCAGAATAAAATGTTAAACATTTTAACCTGATTGGACTTAGCCTAATATTGGCCATAAGTCCTCAACCCATATTAATTGTGCCCATCTGCTCATAAATATTTTAACAGATCTTAGCCCCAAATTGGACTACAGATCTTTCATCCAACTCATATCGGTTCGAGGGTACATCTCTTTACTCCTCAGATATTTGTCATTGTAATACTTCAACGTCTTCAGAGAGGTGACGAGTCCCGAGAACCAAATATTCTACGGACTGTGGGGTCCTTTAAAACCTACAGACTATAATGTCCTTAACCTTGACTGTGAGGTCTTTAAACACACGGACTATGATGTCCTTAACCTTGACTGTGAAGTCTTTAAACTCATGGACTATTATGTCCTTAACCTTGACTGTGAGGTCTTTAAACTCACGGACTATGATGTCCTTAACCTGGACTGTGGGGTCCTTAAACTCATGGACTATGATGTCCTTAACCTTGACTGTGATGTCTTTAAACTCACGGACTATGATGTCCTTAACATTGGACCGAGACGTCCTTAAACTAACATTGGACCGTAATGTCCTTAAACTAATTATCGACTGCAATGTCCCTAAACTAAACAATAGAGCCCAATTGCTCTCTTGTTGGATCTAAACGATCCTGTTAAGTTGATCTTAGTCTAAAAATTAGACTAACGTATTCTTAACATACGTTTAAGTTGATCTTAGTCCCAAATGAGACTAACGTATCCTTAAACTCAACCCCCAAGCCCAAATCTAAGAAGATACGGATTTGGACTAATCCACGCCCTACGGGCGATAACATAAATTAGTCTCCGTATACAATCCACGAGCAACCAAAAACAAAACAAACACCCACGACACGAAGTGACCATCTGGAGAAGAAGAAAGTGGTTACCGCGATGCGGTAGCGTAATTAACTGCAGGGGCTTGCGCCTGCAGGGAAGAGCGTCCCCAAAATCAAATCCCGCTCAAATGAGGGGGAATCTGACGATGTCTGCTATATCGGCCGCATCCGTTTAAACCTTCGATACACGGTGTCATAAATCAACTTGGCATCTTCAGAGAGGTGGACAGATAGCACCAATTAGCATCTGCCCTCGGAATTCAGGCCCCGACGTCCTAACGTCCCGGTAGCGTATTTCGGCGGAGAACAGATTCTGGCACGCCCGGTGGGACCTTTTCCTTTTTCCACTCCACACTTCGTGTGTTGTGTTCGCGAACGAATCGCTGTTTGATATGGTTGCCCTTGGATTCGAGGTACTAAGATTTGGTGTCTTGCTCCGTGCAGAAAACGAAAGATCAGTGGCGTCTACCTGCACAAAATGTTCCAGCTGCAACTGCAACCCCCGTTCCGTCCCATCTGAGGGTGTAACCTACGGCCCCCAAGCGGCCTCCCTTTTCACGATGCCGGTAGAGCAGGTAATGCAGGCTACTACCGGGTTGTTCTTCGGGACCATGCTCCCACCGGTGAGCGTTAACATCCCGTTGCCACAAGAAGCGCAGAAGAAGTCGGTCTTTGATCGGCTTACTACCACCACGGCCCCTCTCAACGGGTCATCCAATGCCAAGCTAACAGCATCAGTCTTCGATAGGCTGAGCCTGAACTCCAATGGGCCTGTCAAGAAGCTCACGATACGTGAAGCGGCCATCCCAAAACGGATAGCCATTCCTGCTCTCGAGGTCACCAAAGTAGCTTCTCCCGTCAAAGGATCAGTCTTTACGAGGCTGGCCACTCCGGCTCCCGTTCCTGCTCAAAGGTCTGTCTTTGACAGATTGGATACTGCTGCTCAACGGACGTCAGTCTTCAAGAGGCTGGTATCAACAGTGCCTCACCAGAACAGGGGGCATGACAAAGCCATCCCCATAGCTGAACCAACTCCGTCCGCTCAACACGCTCGACGTCGCCACTGGCGCCGAGTAAGGAAGGCTGGGGGCAACTCTCCCTCTGGGCTAACTCCGCCAGCTCCGATGGTGGAAATCAATGCTGCTGTTCTAACCGGGAACAGCTTTGAACTGCTTAACAAGGTGCGCAGAAACTCTCCTACTGCAGTGCTGAAGAGATCTCCTCCACCCATGGAGAATGCACCGAAGGCGAAGCTAGAACAACCCCCTCTGCGGCTTTCTTCCAAAATTTACAAAGTCTGGCGACAGGTCTAGGAATCGGTGATTGACCAGGACTACTCTCGCCGACTAAAGAAGCTCAAAGCTCAACAAGAAAAGGGCCATCTCGTGGTACCACAGAAGGCGACAGCCGTCTAGGTGCCTACTGCAACGGCTCTCTCAACGTCAACCGCTCAAAAGAGAAGGAAGCCAGAGAAAGCCCCTGTGAACGCGGCAAACCGTAAAAGCGCTGAATCTAAACGCCCCAAGTCCGGGGGCATGATGGTACATACTATTTATATGGCTTCTGGAAAAGAGGAAAGCCGTGCTTCTACGGGTCATCGACCGCTTACCGATCGATAACGAAGGCTCAGGAACAACAGCAGCAGAAACTTCACGAGATGCTGACTGCAATGGCCGCACTTACTGGGCCGAAAGAAAATCCAGAGACCTCAGAGCAGCGTCGGAAACAAGAAACTGATACCGAGTTCCTCTGAAGAATGCTCGAGAGGAAAGAAAAAGAGGCTGCAGAGCAGGCGGCCAATATAAAACGAATGACTCTTTTGTTCCAAGACATGGCTGGGATGATGTTGCAGCCGGAACCTCCAGCTGAAGACCCCTCGATCGTCATTGAAGACGACAGAGGGGAGACATCAAACCCCCCTCGGGCTCTTTCAGCAGCCAAAGAGGAAACCATCTCCAAGGCCGCTCTGGATGATTACATTGCTCAGCAAATACGGGTTCATCAGGCGAACGAAACGGCTGGACATATCGTTAAGACTGGACGACCATATCCAGGCTGGTATGACCAAAAAAGGTACCCGCCGGGATATACGATCCCTAAATTTCATGTATATAAAGGGATGGGGAATTCACATCAGCATGTCGCTCAATTCAGAGCCTTGTGCGGCAACACCGGGGGTGACGATAAACTTCTGCTCCGTCAGTTTGTTGGTAGCTTGTCGGAGACGGCATTCGAGTGGTATTCTGAACATCCAAACGACTCTGTTAAGACATTTGCGGAGATGGAACTGCTGTTTACACAGAGATTCGCGAGCGCTAGCGAGCGCACCCCGATTACCGCATTAATTAACGGCCGGGTGAAGCTAGGCGAAACCTGGGTACAATACGCAATACGGTGGCGAAATTTATGGTCAAAATGTGAGCAGCGTATCGAAGAAGCGCTGCGGTAGGCATGTTTGTGGGAACCCTTGATCCGCAGGCGACCATATCCCAATTCATGATGTTCTTCAAGCCGACCACGTTCCAGGCCTTGATCGACAAACTGGTCCAAATGGACCCGATGGGTCATAGACCATCTCCCCCAAAGCCGGAACCGCGAAACGAAAAGGGTAAAGGGAAGGCGACCTTCGTCGCAAATACTCAATAACAGCCCAGTGCCCCAAAACTAACGGATCAACTAGAAGAGAGACGGCGATACTATAATGAGAAAATGAAGCGTCCTTATTCGTTCCCTCGGGACAAAACGAAGAGACTGTTCGAACTGGCGGTGCGCAACAGGCTCATCAATCTGCCGAATCCATAACGACCGTTGCAACCCGGCGAGGCTAATAGTCTCAATTATTGCCCTTACCATCAAACGGTAAGCCATCCAATTGAAGATTGCTTCGTCTTTAAAGGCTGGATTGAAGATCAATACCACCAGGGCAAATTTTCCCTGTCCGAGAATTGGAAGGTGAACCCGCCGCAGCCACACGCTCCCAAGAAGACGGATACACTGGGGGCATCATGTTCTTTCGTAGAAGAAGCTCCATGGGAGGTCGCTCTTTTAGCCAAAACAAAAAGAATGCTGAAGGATCTCCAAACATGCCCGGCGATCAGGTGGAAAAATCCACTGGAACCTGAGATCATCGAGGGAATTCTGAAACCGCGCCCAACTCCAAAGATTGGTGGTGATAGCCAAAGCACTCACACCCAGCCATCAAAGTCTTCGAAGAAGAAGAAGACCAAAAAGCCCGTGAAGCTTGGTGATAAGCGCACGGACCTGCAAAAATATATCGACGCGCTGGAAGAATATAACCAGTAGGTACGGACCCCGATCACACTCCAAGAATTTCTCAGCCACGTCCTTGAGGACGGAGATGAGGACAATGGAGAAGATTTGTCGGATGAATCTAAAGGTTATGCGGCAAGTTGCCATGTGATCTCTCACTTGTCGATAGACGATGAAGAAGCTCCTTACACAGAGAAACTGGGGGCAGATCCCGAGATGGAACTTCTAGGGCCATCAGACAAAATGATTGATGCATTCCTGAACGAAACTCTTTCAAAAAGCAAAGCTGATCGGGAGCGTGAGATGGCCATATTTGAAAAGGCCAAACGCCGATGACTGGACGAAAGGGTTGAAACACTCCCGCCAGATCAAAGTACATCTGTCGCAAATAAAAACAGGTTCAAGACGAGGAAGAGGTTCGCCAAAGGCATATCAATGGGAATGAAGCTGCCACCGTCCGAAGGAAACATTCTTGGTGAAGCGGAAATACATCCTAGCTACTGCTTATATCATCGAAAGATTGCGCACCCCACCAAAGAGTGCAACGCTTTTAAAAGATGGTGGCAGAGGTATGTTTCTCACCGGCAACATTTCAAGCGGATGAAATGCAAAACTCGTCGGGAACAAAGAAACACGACCGAGGAGCATAAAAGAACTACCAACAACTGTCGCATGGTCAACGCTGGGGGATCGCAAGTTCTCATCTTCGGGAGTGACTCTGACGAAGAAATGACTCTTGGCCCTCTCTTTAAAGAGTCCACCTAGGGAAAAGAGGAAGAACCGAAGGCCTGTGAAAATATTCAGCTGCGCAATCGTACGCTACCTGAAAAGAATCTTGGGCGCTCGAACGGTGGGTCAAATAGAAGAGATAAGGGGAAAGAAAAGGTCCCTGAGGATATCATCCTTGATGACCAAGCCGTCGAAAAGCTGACAGCCAAGGACCTGCCAAAGAAAAGTAAGGTGAACCACAACGTTCCGGCACACTTGAGAAAGTTACCTTCGCAGTTAAGCATTCTCGACGCCCTTCTGTTATCCAAAGAGGAAAGAGATTCATTGATCAAGGCACTATAAGAGGCAGTGCAATTCCAAGCTTTTCTTACCGAAGAAACGATGAAGGACGAGCTGGAAGAAGTGCACACAGCCGATATTACCTTCGGCGATGAAGATCTCCTTCTTGGGACATGCGAGCACAACCGTCCCCTTTATGTCTCCGGATATTGTCACGATATCAAGATAGGCAAAATCCTGGTTGACAATGGGTCTTCCATCAATCTCCTCAACGTGAGAGTGTTAAAGGAAATCTGCATGAGCGTTCAACACCTCGCTCGCGATAAAATCACCATCTCCGGGTTTGACTCCCAGTCATCACGGACGCTCGGGTCTGTGATACTAACGCTACGCTTTGGGCTGCTAGTCACTGACGTCAAGTTTCACGTCATTGACGCTAAGACCTGCTATAATGCTTTGCTCGGTAGGCCTTGGCTACATGAGTACAACATTATCCCTTCTACACAACATCAGTGTATGAAGTATTTCAAGGATGGTCTCGAGTACACTGTGACGAGGGAGCTGAACCCATTCTTCATGAACGAATTCCGAAAATACGAAGATGCAAAATACTTCTTACCAGATTTTGAGGACACGGAAAGATGTCACAGACCGAAGAACAAAGCCATCACTACTATTCCAGTCTTCGGGAGTGATACCGAGGAGGAAGAAGAGATAGTTTATTTAGGTCCGCCCCAGTGCAACGAGCCGGGACCGTCTACTCCTATATTGATCTTCGGCAGCGACTCGGAAGATGAGGTCAATGCCGTATTCTCTGCCCGGCCATCAATACAAGCCTTCGCTGATGAAGATCAAAGTTTCCAAGTGCCATAGTTCCGCCAAAGCATCATAAAGAGCTAGACGCGCTTGATACCTACAGTGTGGAAGAACTGCAGACATTCTATGTCCTTCCCAGGAGAAAAGGTGAAAAGGCGATCCTATTCTACTGATCCGGGGAAACCAAAGTAGAGAAAGAAATTTGGCATGGTGCAGATTCTACACTTGACAGGCTCCAGCCCATCCGTTTGCCCAGATATTACACAGACGGACTAAAAAGACCGTTGGGGCACCAAGGCGTACCCCTTAAGCAGACTGCTCGACAAGCTCAGTTCTACAACAGGATCTGGAGCGTCCCCGGAACTCAATGAAAGTTGCCCAACGGGAGAATGGAAACGATCGGGCTAGGATATGTTCAATCCAAGAAACGGGAGCTATTCCGCGATTGCTACGTCATACATGACTTCGATGAGGAAGGAGATACTCTGTGGGAAGATGCTAACCCTGAACCAAAACGAGGTCCCGTCGTGAAAATACTAAGTTCGTCGTTCGAAGAACAGATGGAAAAGCTTATAAGGGAAGCGGGTCAAAAGGTTCGAGACGATCATAATCGCGAAATGGCCATCTACAAGAAAGCCAGGACACAGCGTCTCCTTCAGCAGACTGCAGAAAGTGACGATGCCCTTCGTCGCCAGCCCGTCATACAAAAGACCCGACGCAGAGGCAAAAATAAGCCAAAGAACGGGAAGAGCGTTCGACAGAGACAAAGCGGGACAAAGAAGCCACGTGATCCAGAATCGAGCAACCAAGATTCGTCTCTTATAAAGAAGATGGGTCGAGAATATTCTTTTCCTCAAGACAAGACAAAGAAGATATTCGATCTTGTCATGAAACACCAGATGATAACACTCCCGGAGTCCAAGCATCCCAAGCAAGCAGACGAGGCCTCTCACCCAGACTATTACTCTTATCACCAAGCAATAAGGCATCCTTTCGAAGACTGCTTCACCTTCAAGAACTGGGTTGAAGAACAATATCAACTCGGCAGGTTCGCTTTATCCAACAGCTGGAGAATAACCCCGCCGCAGAAGCATGAACCGAAGACCACGAGAGCAGAGCCAGATCAACACCGGTCTTGGAAGCGATCTCGTACTTGTTATATGATAACGCTGTCAGAAGAAGAGCCTGAGAATATGGATGACCTCCCCTGGTGCTTCGAAAACCATGATGACGAGGTGATCTTAGAGTTTCCACCGGCCCCAAAAGAGCTGGAAGATGGGATATATACTACTGCAGACAACCTCAGAAAGATTGATTTGGGGACGACAAGTGACCTGCGGCCAACATTCGTCAGCGAGCCGTTGTCTGAAGAAAGGGTGGCTACGCTAAAAGACGTGGTCATGCAGCATAAAGATTGCTTCGCATGGAACTATTCCGAGATGTTAGGACTAGATCCAGAGATTGCTGTACACAAATTGGCAATATCCCCGGACGTCAAGCCGATCAAACAAGCACCGAGAAGAATGCGGCGCGAGCTTGAGATGAGCATCAACGCCGAAGTCAAGAAGCTAATCGACTTTGGCTTCATCCAAGAGGTTCAGTATCCTGATTGGATCGCCAACATTGTCCCAGTAATAAAGAAAAACGGGACGGTGCGCATCTGCGTGGAATTTCGGGATCTCAACAAAGCTTGCCCAAAAGACGACTTCCCAGTACCAGTTACTGAGCTGATGATAGATAATACGTCCACTCACGAAGTTTTCTCCTTCATGGACGGCTCGTCAGGATACAATTAGATAAAGATGCATCCCGAAGACCAGAAACATACCGCTTTCCGGACTCCTTTGGGCATTTTTTGCTACAAGGTGATGCCTTTCGGTCTAAAGAACGCCGGTGCCACCTATCAGAGGGCCATGACGAAGATCTTCGATGACCTCATACATAAAATCATCGAATGTTATATTGACGACCTCGTAGTTAAAAGCAAATCATACGAGGAACATCTAGAGCATCTGAAGATCGTATTTTAGCGCCTTCGGAAATACAACTTGAAGATGAACCCTCTCAAATGCGCGTTCGGAGTTTCCTTAGGCAAGTTCCTGGGATTCGTTGTCCGATACCGAGGTATCGAGATAGACCCGTCAAAGATTAAGGCGATCATGGAAATGCCTCCGCCAAGAACACTCAAGCAACTGCGGTCTCTCCAAGGGAAGCTCGTGTATATCCGGCGATTTATAGCCAACCTATCCGAAAAGTGCCGCCCCTACAGTCACTTGATGAAGAAGGGAACCCCATTCGTCTGGGATCGCAAATGCCAAAGCGCACTTGATGAAATCAAGCAATACCTGCAGAATCCGCCAGTACTGGCCGCTCCCGTTAAAGGAAAACCTCTCGTCCTGTATACAACAGCCCTCGAAGGTTCTTTAGGCGCGCTGTGGGCACAAGAAAACGACCAAGAAAAGAGAGAGCCCTTTATTATCTAAGTCGAGTTCTCCTGGGGGCAGAAAGCAATTACTCTCCTATTGAAAAACACTGCCTGGCGTTGATCTTCGCGATAACAAAACTCAGACACTATACGTTGGCACATGAGGTCCATCTCATATCGAAGATGGATCCTCTCAAATATTTAATGTCAAAGGCTATATTAACAGGGCGGCTCGCTAAATGGGCCCTGCTCTTGATAGAGTTCTCGATAACATATCGGCCTCTTAAGGCAGTGAAAGGCCAGGCCATCGCCGACTTCCTCGCTGAGCATTCGATACCTGCCAACTCTCCCCTGAACTGCGAATTGCCAGACGAACACGCGTTTGACATGAGCGACGGAGAGAGAAGAGAAAATGATACCCGATGGGAACTTTATTTCGATGGGGCATCTTCCATGAAGAAGCGCAAACAAAGCACTCCCATAATCAAATCAGGGGTAGGCCTCATCTTCGTGACTCCACAAGGAGAGATAATGCACTTTGCCTTCTCTTTAACAGAGCCGAAGACGAACAATGAAGCCGAATATGAAGCTTTGATAACAAGTCTCGAGATCGCTATCGACATGGGAATTGAAAACCTCCTCATATACGGAGACTCCCAACTGGTCGTTAGTCAAGTAAACGGCGACTATCAAACATGCAAACCAGAGTTTGTGAAATACGGCGAGAGAGTGCAGTAACTGCTGACTCGAATTCCTTCCTACACGTTGGAAAGTATACCGCGTGCGGAAAATAGCAAGGCGGATGCACTAGCCAAGCTCGCTAAAGAACTGGCCGACGAGAACCTCGATGACGTGAGGATCGTTGTGCAAAGCTGTCGGGTTCTTGCACCAGTAGAAATATCTCCGGAGTCATCCGAAGAAAAAGGAGAGACTGAGCAAATGGCCCTACAAATAAAAGATCAGGAAAAGACTACGGATTGGAGAGAAGTCTTTATAGACTACTTCAAATCTCGTCGAACGCCTGAAGACGCATCCTCGAAACATCAGCTTATGAAACGAGCTCTGTCTTTCGCCTTCGTTAATGATACTCTGTATAAGAGATCATTTGATTCTCTATGGTTAAGATGCCTGGGACCTGAAGAGGCAAGGAGAGTCGTCCAAGAAACTCACGACGGACTCTGCGGTTCTCATCAAGCAAGGCCGAAGATGAAACTAAAGTTCAAAAGGATGGGCTACTATTGGCCCACGATGATCCAAGACTGCCTCAAATACGCGAAGCAGTGCCACTCGTGCCAGATTCATGGGGATTTTATCCATCAGCATCCAAATCCACTGCATCCAACGGTGGCTACCTGGCCGTTCGAAATGTGGGGAACTGACATAATCGGCCCCATCGAACCAGCATCGTCCAGAGGACATCGATTCATTTTGGCGACAACTGATTATTTCTCCAAGTAGGCAGAAGTAGTACCGCTGAGGGAAGTGAAGACGGAAAATATACTCCATTTCTTCAAGACATACGTCATTTATCGGTTTGGAACTCCGCGACGGATCATCTTCGATAACGGGCCAGCCTACAGAAGCCACAAGATCAGCCGCTTCGCACAACAGCATAACATAGACTGGAGATACTCTTCAGTCTATAATCCCCGAGCTAATGGTCTAGCTGAGGCTTTCAACAAGACCTTGACGAAGATCGTGAAAAAGACAGTGTCTCGAAATAAGAAAGACTGGCACGAGAGACTGTATGAAGCTCTCTGGGCGTATCGAACTACGTTCAAAACGGCCACGAACACAACACCGTACGCGTTGGTATTCGGTACGGAAGCGGTACTCCCTCTTGAGATAGAGTTGCCTTCTCTACGAGTGGCGGTTCGTTACGAGCTGACGGATGAAGAGAATGCTCACCTTCGGCTTGAGGAGCTTGATGCCCTTGATGAAACCCGACTCATGGCGCAACAAAATCTGGAGGCTTATAAAGCAAAGATGACGTGCTCATATGAAAGATTGATTAGGCCGAGAATATTCCGCCAAGGCGAACTTATGCTAGTGGTCAAGAGACCCATGATCCCTAATCGTGCCAAGCGAGGGATGTTCGAACCGAATTATGAAGGCCCGTATATCCTAGACAAAGTATACCAGAGTGGTGCCTACCTACTCATGGACATGCATGGTGAAAGACCTTTCAGGCCAATAAATGGACGCCTCCTAAAGAAATACTACGCCTAATGAGTTACGGCCTAGGTCAACAATAGGTGATGACGCCTATGTCCGCTTGCTATCTTCTTAAGCCCAAACCCTGTAAGTAGTAGCCGGCTTCCTTAACAACGGACCGAAACGTTCTTAAACTAACGATGGACCACTATGTCCTAAAACTAGCTGTTGACTGAGACATCGATAAACTACTGTGGACTGCAGCATCCCAAGGCTGACATAAAAAAAATAAATAAAAAAGAAAGAAAGAAAAAGAAAACGGTATGTCCATAAGCAAAATGAGCACGGATGAAAACCCGAAAGGGCTCCGTGAGTAAAAACAGCAGGGCTACCGGCGAGTTTTGTGAAAACCCGAAAGGGCGCAACCTCGTTAAAAGACACTTGCAAGGTCCTCTCGACCTTGTGAGGAGAAACCACCTGCGTGAGATCCTTACGACTCACAAGGGAGCAACACACTTAGGAATCCCCACGATTCCTAAGGAGAAATTACACTTACGAGATCCACACGACTCATAAGGAGAACCCTCTTATAAGACCCTCACGGCTCATAAGATTCAAAAGTCTTAAGTTACAGAGATCTGAACCTGTTCTTAAGCGGCCACCACAACCTCCAATGCTGCCCTACAAGCGGCTCAATGTTGACCCTTGTATACAATCCACGGGCGCGAATAAACATTTCCCTAACAAAGTCCCATCCGTGACTAGGGATATGTTTGTGCAGGGAGCGGCTCTTGTAAGTCCTCTCGACTTAGAAGGAGAAAATACTCTTGTAAGATCCTTACGACTTACAAGAAGCCATACACTTGGAAATCCTCACGATTTCTAAGGAGAAAACGCACCTACGAGATCCTCACGACTCATAGGGAGAAATACCTTTATGAGACCCTTACGGCTCATGAAGTCAAAAGCCTTAGTCAACAGGATCCTAACCCTGTCTACTAAGCCACCTTTGTTCGACATCGACAAAGGAAAATGATGATTCGCTCCTGGCAATATCCCAGTTGTAGCAGTGCTGATGCCGAAATCGGTGTCAAATCCCAAAACTCGTGGCAAAAAGCCAGCGAACTATGCATGCATACGAAATATCCGAAATGATGGGGCAACTTGCAACAAAATCAGCAAGTAAAAATGTATGCATACAAAAATAGATGAAATGATTGGGCAGCTCGCAATAAAAAGCAGCGAGTAAAAATAAAACAAATAGCCGAAATGATTGGGCACCGCGAAAAATAGCCGAAATGATTGGGCAATCGCGACCTTCACGATATAAAAGCTGAAATGATAGAGCATCGCGGAAAGGAAAATATAAAGAATGAAACTTTTGCCCTACAGTTAAGATCACATCGATCCCTGTATACAATCCAGGGGCGCAAACGAAGAAGGAATCACACCTTTCCTCCTCAGGCTCCATCAGAAGAAGAAGCCAAATCTCAACGGTTCACAGACTGCCTGGAGATCATCCCAACATTCGTCTCATTACAACAGACGCAACATCAAGCAAAGCAGAACCGCGGAAATTCCCAGTTCCATGACTCGGCGGTGCGCAGATTACCGAGAGTCAAACCCCGACTCCGTGAAACACGGATAAAGTCAACCCTTCCCGGTCACGTGGAACGCGGCTTATGTCAATCTGACCCCGTGCGAAATGTCCAGAGCGGAGCCTGGTCCTCGCAGAACACGGCTATGACCCCGTTGGAAGCATCCAGAGCAAATTTCTGATTACGTGGAACGCGGCTTATGTCAATCCTGACCTTGTGGGAAACGTCTAGAGCGGATCCTGGTCCTTGCAGAATACGGCTATGATCCCGCGGGAAGCATCCAGAGCGGAGCCTGGTTCTCGCAGAACACGGCTATGACCCCATGGGAAGCATCCAGAGCAAAATTCCTGGTCACGTAGAACGCGACTTATGTCAATCCTGACCCCGTGGGAAACGTCTAGAGCAGATCCTGGTCCTCGCAGCACACGGCTATGACCCCGTGGAAAGCATCCAGAGCGGAGCCTGGTCCACGCACAACATGGCTATGACCCCGTGGGAAGCATCCAGAGCAAATTCCTGGTTACGTGGAACACGGCTTATGTCAATCCTGACCCCGTGGGAAACGTCCAGAGCGGATCCTGGTCCTTGCAGAATACGGCTATGACCCCGTGGGAAGCATCCAGAGCGGAGCCTGGTCCTCGCAGAACGCGGCTATGACCCCGTGGGAAGCATCCAGAGCAAAATTCCTGGTCACGTGGAACGCGACTTATGTCAATCCTGACCCGTGGGAAACGTCCAGAGCAGATTCTGGTCCTCGCAGAACAAGGCTATGACCCCGTGGGAAGCATCTACAGCAGAGCCTGGTCCTCGCAGAACACGACTATGACCCCGTGGGAAGCATCCAGAGCAAATTCCTGGTTTCGTGGAACGCGGCTTATGTCAATCCTAACCCCGTAGGAAACGTCCAGAGCGGATCGTGGTCCTCGCAGAACACGGCTATGTCAATCAGACCCCGTGGGAAGCATCCAGAGCAAATTCCTGGTTACGTGGAACGCGACTTATGTCAATCCTGACCCCGTGGGAAACGTCCAGAGCGGAGCCTGGTCCTCGCAGAACACGGCTATGACCCCGTAGGAAGCACCAGAGCAAAATTCCTGATCACGTTGAACGCGGTCTATGTCAGTCCTGACCCCGTGGGAAACGTTTAGAGCGGAGCCTGGTCCTCGCAGAACACGGCTATGACCCTGTGGGAAGCATCCAGAGCAAATTCCTGGTTACGTGGAACACGACTTATGTCAATCCTGACCCCATGGGAAATGTCCAGAGCGGATCTTGGTCCTCGCAGAACACGGCTATGACCCCGTAAGAAGCATCCAGAGCGGAGCCTGGTCCTCACAGAACACGGCTATGACCCCGTGGGAAGCATCCAGAGAAAATTCCTGGTTACGTAGAACGCGACTTATGTCAATCCTGACCCTATGGGAAACATCCAGAGCGGATCCTGGTCCTTGCAGAACATAGCTATGACCCCGTGGGACGCATCTAGAGTGGAGCCTGGTCCTCGCAGAATACGGCTATGACCCCGTGGGAAGCATCCAGAGCAAAATTCCTGGTCACGTGGAACGCGGCGTATGTCAATCCTGACCCTGTGGGAAACGTTCAGAGCGGATCCTGGTCCTCGTAGAACACGGCTATGACCCTGTGGGAAGCATCCAGAGCGGAGCCTGGTCCTCGCAGAACACGGCTATGACCCCGTAGGAAGCATCCGGAGCAAAATTCCTGGTTATGTGGAATGCTGCTTATGTCAATCCTGACCCCGTGGGAAACGTCCAGAGCGGATTCTGGTCCTTGCAGAACACGGCTATGACCCCGTGGGAAGCATCCAGAGCGGAGCCTGGTCCTCGCAGAATACGGCTATGACCCCGTAGGAAGCATCCAGAGAAAAATTCCTGGTCACGTGGAATACGGCTTATGTCAATCCTGACCCCGTGGGAAACGTCCAGAGCGGATTCTGGTCCTCACAGAACACAGCTATGACCCCGTGGGAAGCATCCAGAGCGGAGCCTGGTCCTCACAGAACTTGGCTATGACCCCGTGGGAAGCATCCAGAGCAAAATTCCTGGTCATGTGGAGCGCGGCTTATGTCAGTCCTGACCCCGTGGGAAACGTCCAGAGCGGAGCCTGGTCCTCGCAGAACACGGCTATGACCCCGTGGGAAGCATCCAGAGCAAAATTCCTGGTCACATGGAACACGGTTAAAGTTAATCCTAACCCCGTGGGAAACGCCCAGAGCAACTCCTGACTCCGTGAAATACGGATAATGGCAACACCATCAATCACTTACATGTCCTCTCGACCCGTAAGGAAGAAAACTCTCTAGTAAGATCCTTACGACTTATAAGAGAAAACGTGCTTAGGAATCCTCACAATTCCTAAGGAGAAAATACACCCACGAGATCCTCTCGACTCGTAGGGAGAAAAGTCTTTATGAGACCCTCACGGCTCATGAAGTTGAAAAGTCTTAGGCAGCAGATCTGAACCTGCTTTCTAAGCCATCACTACCTCTCGAAGAATTCAAAACGGAATCATCTGCAGGCTATGCTTACTAAAGTGACATGCTGATAACAAAGAAAAGAAGGAAGCAAACAGATGACACAAGACATTGCGAAAGAAATGTATCTTTTATTCATAAATCCAATTAGGTACAAAATACATCATATGAAAGAATAAAAAAAAATGGATACATCTATTCAAAATTACAAATAGTACAAAAATAATTATTGAGAGGGAAGCGTTTTCAATAGTCCAATCAGCCGCTCACGCACTTCCCTCAGCCCCTTTTCTTGGTCAGCTGCCATGGCCAACTCTGCTTCGACCTGAGCTCGTTGCTGCAAGTAGGACGAAAGTTGCTCTTCGACGGCCTGCTGAGCTGTCCCATGATTCTGTGCATCCCGCTCGACGATGTCGAGCTTCCGCCTCAGTGTTAGCCCGTCAGAGATGCATCGCAGAAGGCCTTCAAAGATAACTTTCAACTGTACATCATTTTCATCAACCTGAGCGTGCAGCCGGGCAGATTTGCTTGAAATCTCTTCACATTCCTTACGCTTTAAGGCCGCTTCTTGTTCAAGATGGCGAAAGAAGGGAGTGCTCTGCTCAACCCATGCAGCCCGTTGAGAGTTCACATCCAGGACCTCAGGAGCAGGACGTCTGAATTCGAGCTCATGCAAACAGATCTCAATTTCCCTGCAGTGATTAACCCAAGACTCAACAACGCCCTCTCTATGAAAGTTTACGAGCGTCGCCAGCATAGGATTAACATCCGCAGCAAAGTCTGCAGCGAATGTGGGAGCCTCCACGTCAAGCTCCTCGATGTAGTCACTCAACATGCACAGACTATTCACAGCGCCTTTGGAAGATGAGCGTCGAGAAAAGGGGCCTGCAGGCATTACGACTCGAGATTCGAACGGAGCTGAAGTTGATATCACCGCTGCAAAACAAATCACAGTCAAATGACGGTTCAAGAAATAGAGGATGTTCATGAACAATGGAGTTTACTATACCGGCTGCAGCACGTGGCAAGGCCGGGAGTACCAGTGGCGCAACTGGTTTTTCGTCTCCTCCTTCGATCTGTAGTGCTGCAATCAAAACAAAGAAGAATTAGAAATGATTTGGCTGCCCGTAAAAGAAGAGACATTAGCTGAAGGCTGTACTCACCAGCGCCACTAGATGAGGCAATCTCTGACTGGAAAGAGAAGTGTGGGTGTAGCACCTGATACAGATGATCAAAAAGGACTCCTGCAAGGACACAGTAATGCAATGTCAGTACATAAAGTATACAACCTACAATGAAACTGATGGGTCACAAATCCGCACCTTCCAGCATTTGAGATGGTACGAGAGAAGGTAGAGGAGTGGTCACCGTTAAAGCAGCAACTAGAGATGCTTCCTCGGGTGGCACAACCCCAACGCTCATCATACCTACATTAGAAATAAGAGAAACGCTGTCAAAAAGAAATTAAAAGGGATTGCATAATAAAGGGGAAAGTAATGATCCAAAATCTACCTGGTGAGTCGCCGGTCGAGACCGCGACAAGGGCGTCACAGGAGGCAGCAAATGCTTCACTCTCCTCCATCGGAATGGTCTCGCCACCCGTAGCCTCATCCCCCGATTCCACGAGAATCGTCGTGACACTCGCAGCGCCCGGCAATGGTAAGGAGCCGCAAGGGGAAAGAGCGACGATTGGAGCAGTGCCCGACTCTTGAGAAAGAGTCGCTACCTCAGGCTCGACAACTGTAGCCATCTCACCCACCGCTACCTCGGGCTCGACGATTGTAACCATCTCACCTACCGCTACCTCGGGCTCGGCGATCGTGGCTGTCTCACCTGCCGCTAGCTCAGGCTCGGTGGTTGCCGCCACATCTTCGGCAAGACTCGGACCTGCAAAATAGGATATATGAGAACCTAAAAGTTAAAACTTTGATAAAAGAACCCAATGTCACGTTACCTTGAGTCAGTTTTCCGATTGCTTCTCGAGCCGCACGTGTTGCCTGTCTGTAGGCGGTGGACAAGGCAGCCGGAGCATCCTTTGAAGGAGTAGGGGCAGGGGCAACAGCGCTGGAACTCGCACCCGCATACAAGGCGGCGGTACGCTCCCTTTCCGCGTGCATCCTATGCTTCCTCTCCACCCGGGTCGTGAGGGTAGATCTTCTAAAGGCCCCCTTCAACAGGACATCCTCGTCCGCGCCAATAGTTACCTCTGGAGCTGTTATGGCATCCGTCATCGGTTGCTTAAGTGAAGCTTCTTTCGGCAATACCGGCGGAACTGAGATAGCCGACCCGGGAAGCGTCTCTACGCCGCTCTGTGAAGTCGGTGCCACGCTTGGAATAACCTGATTAGAGGTAGTTCCTGTGATAAGAAGAAAAAGAGGTGTCAGATTACCCATAAGAAACGGGAGCGGAGACACGGTGAACCGAAATGTACCGATGCCTAAGGATGCTCGAAGTTTTTCCTCTTCCTCAAAAGTCTTGAGAGAAGCCGCGAGAGCTTCTTTGGTGGAAATGCCTGTTAAAGAAAGAAAACTGTCAGTCAAAACATGATGATAGGAATATGATGCAATGACGAAAGATACAGCTGATGGTTACCTGATCGTGTGAGGATAGCCGGTCTCGCTTCGTGGCTTGACAATTTTTCAGAAGCTGCAATGGCAGCCGCCAGATCAGTATCATCTGGCGGCATGAATAGACCCTCGTTTGTCCCATACTCGCTCAGACCCTCGCCATAAGGAGCATGAGGCTCTTGGCCGAGTATAACGTCGACAAAAAGGATCGACTTTTTCTTCCTCTTCTGTGAGCGAGCTCCGGTCGCAGCCAGCACTAGCTTACGCTTGGTGGGCACTTTGGGACGATGAGTCCCGATATCTGAACCCACGCCAGACTCGGGGGAAGCTACATTCACCGTCTCCACGGGAGCACGGGGCACCGGTAGCTCGGGCCTATCATGCGGGACCTCGACCGCAACGGCTCCTCTTAAGGGAGGACGGACGATGGTCCGTCGCTTCAGAGGGATGCTTGGATTACCGGCAGGGGGTGCACCCTTGCGGTCGAGCAACAATTTCTTTTCCTCCCTGATAACGGCACCCATTGAGTGCTGATACCACGCCACGTATACGTTTAGGGCCCTAGGAACACAACTTGGTTCACTAATGAAGAAAATGGACCCTGTGTTTAGGTGCATGAAGTGATGCAAAGCGCTCCGGATGCCCTCCTCAGTGTAAACTGGTTCTGCCAGGAATGCCTCGAGTGGGACGCCCTGATTATAACTTGATTGCTGGGTAAAACGGTGAGGGTTATATCTCATGAACAGAGCCGAATCGTTATGCCTGAACACCAAATATCCTGGCCTGATGGAATATAGGTGGAGAATTTCCCGAGCTTTCAGGGTAGAAGCCCCATCCTTAAATGTGTCCCGCAATGGCTGCACCATCTTAGCAGACTCCTTACCGATGGTCATAACCTTATCAACAAAGGTTATGCCGTCCCCGATGGTATGTGGGCGAAGAATTACACCCCAAGCCTCTCGCTGGCTTGGATCCACAATGGAAGCATTGACCAATCACATGATCCGTGGAAAATTGCAAGTTTCATAGAAATGAGGCCGCTTGTGCATTCCGAAGGCACCGAGCACATGTAATTCAAGCCATGAAGTAAAATAGTGCATCGAAAAGTTCACGGGCTGCACCCCCGGCTGGGTAGTATCAGCCGCCAAACTAAGGCCGTGATATAAATGAGCCAGCCCGACAATTCCAACAGCAACTTGTCTCCCTTCAACCATCCGATGAGCTGGGTAAAAGACTGACGGCCTCATGTAGCGAGGGTGCATGGGAAGCGTGGACCAACTTAATCACAAACCGAGGAACCCTAGAAAGAACGCTTCCTCGTCGATGCCCGGAGCAGCAATTTCTGAAAAAGGGACGATCGCGACGTTTGGAAGAAAGAATCCCTTTTGATCAGCTTCCAATTGGCCGGCGATCCAAACCGAAGCCAAAAGGATCATTGAGTTTGGCAAACTTTTCACCCTGGCACAATAAAACTTCTGGGCGAAGAAAACGGGCGATGAAGTCCGTAAAGCTAACCCCACGGCTTCCAGATTCAAGAAATAAACCTTCGTAAATGTTTAGCACCTTGATCAAGCGAGGGAATCGGTGCTGAATGGCATTCTCTGGGTTTAGACCCGTCATCACTAGTCGGGTAGCGAAAACATATTCATCTTGGGGAAAGATCTCCTCATAATGCTCCCCTCTGACAGGCAAACCGGAGATATCCGCAAACTCTTCCAGAGAGATGAAAACTTCCCGATCTAGCATAAGAAAGGTATGAGTTGGAATGTTCCATTGTTCCAAGAAGGTTTTGACCCACCATGCGGGTGGTGTGGAATACTGAAACAGAGAAGCATAAATCGCAGGATACAACCCAAGCTTCAGTAGTTCTGACTTCTTTGCCGATAGGATATATCGGGCCCATTACAGGTAGCCGGCTGAGTGACGGGGAATCAGACCTATATTGTACGGCTGTCCCTAAGGGCGCGACTCACCTTGGCATATACGCCACCCTAGAATGTCCAAAGCCATCGGCGGTTGTACAGGTATTGCAGTCATAGAGGGATGAAGCCAATCCTCTGAAGTCCAATTAACCACCTCCACAACAGAGTTCACTGGGGGTGGGTCAGCATAGTGAATCGCCGAAATGGCCTCTGAAGGTGTTGCGTAAGAGAAGCCGCGTCGACCCATAATGATCTGGTTATACCATGTTCCCCACAAATGAAGATTCTTGTGTTCCGGGTCATGGTCTCTGATCAACGCAATAACCTCCCGGTCTACAGGCGCTTCAGGAAATCCACCTTCGGAGCGAATGAACAGAAAGGAAGTGTCGAAAGACATGTCGCCTGCGTGAAAAGGGACAAAAGTCAACTGTCAATGCGATAATTTAATTTAAATTCTGACACTTGGTACCTTAGAATTTGTACTGCACTGCAATGCAGTGGAGAGGGACCAAAGTGGGCCCATAAAATCTAGATGACAATTCATCATTAATAAAACAGCCTCATCATTTGATGAGGCTGTCATTAAGTGAGGAAATCCTCAAAAGAAATTCTCATTAAATGAGAGATCTCTCGGTCAGAGGAGTAAATCTCCCTTTGATGAGGCTGTCATTAAGTGAGGAAATCCTCAAAAGAAATTCTCATTAAATGAGAGATCTCTCGGTCAGAGGAGTAAATCTCCCTTTGAGAGCAACGCTCTGTGACAGAGTGACACTTGTCAAACTCTGATCATGAAGGAATAAAAATTCCTCAAGAGCCTTGCTCTGGAAAAAAAATGATGATGATGAAATAATCAATCAGAAAAAAATTGAAATCAATTTTTATGAATTAAAAATTTTGAGATCTTCAAGATCCATGAACAAACTCTTAAGAGTTCTTCATAAGAGATTAAAAATTCTACATGTTATCAAAAGAGCAAAGCTCTGTTCATAGGATAAGAAACCCCAAGAAAAGATCTCCTTAGATCTATGGGTTCAAGAGAGCAAAGCTCTATTAATGAAACCCTAAAATGGGTTTTCTTTAGATCAAAGATCTATGGAGAGCAAGGCTCTATTAATGGGTGAAACCCTAGATTCTTAAAATGATCTTTTAAAAAGATTTAATCTTTACCAAGATTTTAACAGAGTTTTAACTCTTGAGAAGTTCTTAAGAAGAAGAGCTATGCTCTGATTAAAAATTCTCAAAGGAAGAAGATAAACAGAATCATCTAAAGGACTAAAGGTCCTAATTATAGGCATTGAAATGCCTTTTCAACTTCTGAGTGGATCCAAGGGAACAGATGCTGCTACCGCTGCACTCACATATGGGCCACGTGAGCGCAACGGTGGGGGGCATTTGTTTACCCCAATCAGAGCAAAGCTCTGTTTGAAATTTAAATTTCAAAATTGAAGCAACGCTTCAGATGCAGCGCCAAGTGCGCTGCGCCCTAGGCAGCGCACCATGTGTGCGCTAGCGCTAGGCGCGCTGCGCTCTAAGAAGCGCGCCACGTGTCAAACACTGGTGCGCTGCGCTCCGAGCAGTGCGTCACGTGTCAAGCACGGGTGCGCTAGCGCAAGGCGTGCTGCGCTCCGAGCAGCGCACCACGTGCAAAGCACGCGTGTGCTAGCGCTGGAATTAAAAAACTCCCTACCGTTAGATCAAAAGATCTAATAATAATGATAAATCATTAATTAATCAGAATTAAATTCTGTTATGAAAAGATTTTCCAATCTTGTTAAAAACAAGAAGATTGCCTTCTGTAAAACAGAAGCCCTAGGATCAAAGATCCAATGGTGGGAAACATCCCCAAATCAATCAGAGAAATATCTCCTTAACTGATTCAGAAAATCGTCTTGCCCTATATAAAGGCCCCAAGACTTTAAGTCTTATATAGAGAAACCCCCCATAAACTTTGAGAAACTCAAAGAAAAAGAGCAAGCTCTTGCAAGAAGATTTTTCTTCAAGGTAAGAATGAAGGATGATGAACACAGAGATGAAATCATATCATGATTAAGAAAGATGAATTCATTTCTTTAAATAGATCATAGATTTACAAAGACAAAAAGTCTTTCACAAAGAGATCAAAAGATCTCATCATAAAATAAAAGAAGAAGAACATAATTCTTCTCACAGATCATGGATCTACAAAGGCAAAGCATTTCATCAACATAAGAGCTTGGAAATATCTCCTGCAAAAATAAGAACTGCTGTTCTTAGATCTTGAGACAAATTCTCTTTTAAAAGAACATAAATTTGTTTCCCGGATCATAAAATTGATCAGATGCGCTTTGCACTCTTGAAATGCGCCTTGCGCTCTTGAACTGCGCTTCTTCGCTCTCTGGACCGGCGCTCAGCGCCAAATGCGCCACGTGTCAACCATGTATGCGCCAATTAACAACTTGCGCTTTGCGCTTCTAAAATAGCGCACTGCGCTCATGGGCCAGCGCTCAGTAATCCTGCGGTACCGTTGAAGCGATGGGCAGTTGTCCGTCCTTTTTTGAGAGAGAGCAGGGCAGTTGTAGTTCCGCGAGCCTTTCTGGGTAAGCCACGACCGGACGTAAGTGCTCCTGTGAATGTGGTGGCTGTGGCGTCTCCTGAGTCGGGTATTAGCTTGGAGATTAGGACTCGCCATTCCAAGAAGCCTGTAAAGCGAAAGCTTTTGTCGTCTGGTGTTGTTGCCGGCTCACAGAAGAAGAAGAAATCTTTATTTTCGGCTGATATTGTATTTGGTCAGGAGCCTCATGCTCCTTATAGCGAAGGCTTGTCCGAATACAGCACTAGCGACGGTCCGTTCGAAGCCTCTATTGATGAGAATGTCGCTACTGATCTTCAAGCTGCTATTAAGGCTTCTGAAAGACTAGCCTACGAGCAAGTAGCGTTTGCTTCTCTTGCGGTGTCAGGTATATCTCATTTATGCTCTTTTGTATACTTTATAATTTATTATGTTTTATTAACGCTCTTTTTTTAACAGGCATCTCCGCTGAAGATGCTCTTTTGGCGTCCCTCAAAGAATTTGAGGAAAAGAAGAGGCTTCGTGCTTCTATGGGCCTCGGTATGGTTCATTTTGTGATGCCTTTGAATTCACTTGTTTAGCTCATTTCGTTCATACCCTGACTCCCTTCTCTCTTTTCTTTTTTTTCTTTATTACAGGAACCACCGCAACTTGTGTTATTTCGGGTGCGATACCGTCCTTAGGTGGTGGTGCAGAGGAGCCTTCAGAGCTACCAGCTACAGTTGAAGTCACCCTAGGGCCGCTACGGGAAGCGTCGCTAAAGCAGCCGATGATGGATGTTGTAGCAGATCCGGAGGCCGAGCCTGATTTAGATAAAAATGTTCCTCTGTCAGAAGTTCTGAGGAGATCTCTTCGTACAGCTAAATCTGAGAAGAAGCGCCGAAAGCACGCGGCAAGGGAGCGTCAGGTTAACTTGGCCACATGCGTGGGTTCGAGTGATACTGTAACACCCGAGCCCAATAATACTATTTATATTACAAGTTGAGGGTTTTATATTGCTCATTCCAATTTTCCTGATCTTCTGGTGTTTATTGCTAAATTTTAACCGGTTAAGTCATTTGGCACATAACAAATTTTAACTCCTAAAATGAAATTTAAAATATCCATGTTGGCCTACTCGTCGCCACTAGTCGCGTGGTAGCGTCCGCGTGTCGAGATTCCGTCCCGTTCGGCTAAACGGGCGAGTTTGGACGACTACGTGCGCGTGCAAGTGTCCGACTTGGGGGCATGCATTTTAATCATTAAACACCTCTTTTCAAAATTTGGAACCCGCTTAAAATCCTATAATTTGAATTTGGAACATTTGGGCGCAACCCTGGCGCGATTTGGAAATGTTTCATTTCGCGCCAAAAAGGCCCATTTAATTTAATATCACTAAACTATTTATAAACGATTATATAAATCCTTAACAGTTTCAAATCCCTTCAAATCTTTTATATTTTCCTTTATCTCGTGATCAGCCAATCACGAGGCTGATTTTCGTGGGCCCCGCCTCTAAATCCTTTCCCTATCTCTCTCTCTCTTCCTATATTTTTAAACCCCCCATGCAGCCGCCTGTTCATTCCCTTCTCCCATCACGAGAACCCACGAAACCCTAACCCTAGCTCCTCGCGACCTCACCGCCGACCTCCTCACGACCTCGCCGTCGCCGTCACCACCTCGTCGACCTCACCGCACCCGCTTCCTCCTCCCTCCGTCCATCTTCCGCGCCTGCACCCAAACCCCCGACGCCTCCGTTCGGCCGCAACTCCCGCCGTCGACGCCGCCTCCCGTCGCCGACGACTCCCACGACTCCCTCTCCTCCTCCTCGTCACTACCTCGTCATCACCTTCCTCCTCCCCTCGCCGGAACACCTTCAGTCACGCAGCCGACCCTGCACCATCCCCGGGTCGCCGGAGAACGCGCCGTCGACCCTCGTCGATGTCACCCGCGCCACCTCCGACCACCTCCTTCTCCCCTCGACCACCAGAGCAGGCCAGCATCTCCTTTACTCCCAGCACCATCGATTTCAGTGAAGTCCAGCCACCTCGAACCCTCGCCGCGCACTGTTCATCGCCGCCGGCGCCCCATCGCCGTCGAGCCATCGTGGTTGCACCCTGTTTCTTCCCTGTAAGCATCCCTTACTTTCATTTAGTGCTAGGTTTTTCCTCGCGGACCTTTGTTACGTATATCGTGTGTTGCTAACTCGTTGCCGTGACTTTTGCCGGAACCCCACCGTGCCGTCTTGGTGAACCCGACGCTCCAGCGAAGTACCCTGGTCCGTGTGATCCTGTTGTTCTCTGTTGGGGCTCGATCCGTGGCCCGTGCTACCATATCGTGTTTTCTGCCGACATCGCATCCGTGTTCTGGTTTGCAAAACCGTCGAGGCAAGTATCTGAATACTTGCTTTAACATGCTAGCGTGCGAGATCTAGTCTTGCGACGCAGTTGAATTCATACTATATAATACAACAACTTAATGATGGTAATTGATATTATATTATAAGTTAGAATTGATAGTTGCAGTTATCTTTAACATGGAATCGTTATAATAGTTTCTCGTAATTAATCAACCCACTACCAATCCATATTTCAACTAAATAAAACAATTGGGTCATATCTGCTTTAATTGTTAAATCATTCACGAGACAATTTTTATACTTAGTGTAAATTCATGTAGCTTCATTACTTTATGATTGTGGATATTGCTTCACCTTGTGGCTATTGCACCCCAAAGGTGCGTGAACCTGTTAATAAGAGAATACAAAACATCACTGTGGTTACATGGAATATTATGGTTATTTACTGTTTCCTGCTGCTGTTCATTATTTGATTGTATACCTGTTGTGAGCACACACCCGATTGCACTACATATTGGCCTGACCCTGCTACACATGACATATACATACATACCAACTCATCCTGTTGTACCATGACATGACTTGTTTCATGATCTCATGCCTAATGCCGACAAACATGACCATCCCTGCTGTCTATCCAGACAGACCTACTTTTATTGATCATATGTTGGCATTGATCCTTGACTACTGAATACCTGACCTGACATACATAACTTGGGGGTATGGGGAAATCAAAGATGAACCTGACTTGTAACTCGACAGTTCACTACCGTTCGAGTGTACACATTCCTATTCTGTGCCCAGCGGCATGTCTCGGTTTCGGCCGAGAATATTGTGGCCGTGATCCCGGGTATGTACGGGGTAATACCGAGTGTACACTTTCCTATTTTGTGCCTAACGGCATGTCTCGGCTGCAGCCGAGAATATTGTGGCCGTGGTCCCGGGTATGTACGGGATACTATTGGGTTACATCGACGATTCATCAATTGGTTTCAAAGACTATAGAGTAGAAACCTGACAGGATAGTTTAGTCACCATCGCACATTACCCTGCTCTGTTATTTCTTAGTACTGCTTTATTCATGTTCATATTTGCATTGCTTATCACCATGTTTACATTATATACTTGATGTCATGACGCGCTGACGTCTGGGTTTTGCATGGCCCAGATTCCGTACCACTGTCGACGACCGAGCAGGAGTACTTCAGCCAGCAGGCTGATTTGTGAGTTCTGTAGTGGTCAGTTCATTTATTGCATTTTATTCCCAGGTGTGATCCCGCATTACGGGACGTACCCTTCTATTATTGTATTGGATCATTAGCTTCCGCACTTATTGTTTATTGATTCCTGTTATTATGGATTTGGACATGTGTTAGATTAGTACTTTATCTTGTTCTTGATATCCTTACAACCGTAATGTGACTGTGGATGGATACTTCCTACCCACAGGTAGCATGGTTGGCTATGTTACGTGCCCAATCCTGCGCACTCTGGGAAGCGGGGCGTGACAGATACACGACCCCCTGATGTTCCCATGGAGGATATTTCTTCTGCCTTGTCAAACGCTCATAGGCAGATTGCGCGTGCGGCTCGCGAAGAGGCTGAGCGGTTACTTCAAGGTAAAACAGTGCACGATCCTTTATTGAAACCAAGTAGGACTTACTTACTTTTCCAGATTTCTTTCCATAGCAGTTTTTCTTGAATTATAACACATTTGTACTTGAATGGTGTAGCAGGGCTGAGTTTAGGTGTTAACGTAGCGGGCGTAGTGCCATCGTTTGAAGATTCTTGGGCGTCGGGCCTTCATTTCGAATCTGGGACTGTTCCAACTACCGCTTCCTCCCCTTGTGGATCCCTGACATCGGCGGGTGATGCGAGTATGACGATGACCCTTATTGATTCGGGGGACGAAGGTGTAGACGTTGAATCCATCTTCCCAGTGATAGTGGAAATCGAGAAAGCTGTCATAGATAGTGACGCTCCAAATACTGCTATGGTTTCTGTCCCGTCAGGTATTCCTCGTGTATTACTTTTGGGTTCTCAGTTCTGCTAGACATATTCACTGATATCTTATTTATTTCGAATATAGGTGCGGTAAATCCTGGCACTGTGCTGATTGAGGAATCGCCGTCAGCCGTTGCCATGACTGTCGCTGCTCCACCTATCTCTTTTCCACCCCCCGAGTTCTCTCGGGTTCAGCGACGGAAGGTAACGATCTTTTATTTCCTTGCTTCAGTATTGATATTATTTCTTGGATTAATTTCTTTACCATATATTGTTGGAGTGCTTTTCGACCGCTTATGCTAAATGTTAAATTCGCACTTCGCCTTCCAATCAGAATTCGTCCCTCATTCGGGCGTTGATTAGTATAGTCTTCATTTCTTATTTCATCTTTCTATGAGTAATCTTTCTATTGCTAAACTTTTCTCGAATTGACCATAGTCTTACGGCTCGAAGGAGATGACGAAGGAATAGCTAAGCCTCCTATGCTTCTTGATTTGCCACTTTCAACTATTGGTATGTTAGATCTCATTCATCATCATTCTTTTTTTTATTTATATTTTTAGGTTGAAACCTGACCCTTTTTTTATGCGTATCTTACTCTGTAGCAGCTACACCGGTTTTGGCTCCTCTCGAGTCTCGCATTTCTATTCCCGCGGGGCTCTTCGCTAAGCGTCAGTCTTCCAGGGGTGCGGCAAATAGTAGGCGGATGCTAAGTGATTGAAGACCTTAATGTCGAAGCTTTCACTTCTGCTGCGGACTTTGCGGATGAAGTCAACCCTATGCTGGAGACCCTTGTAACTTTACACAATGAAGATTTCGTTGGCATTTGGGTGGACTACTGTAAGTAAATTGAGGCCTGCCTCCATGAGATCGAGCATAAACGTCTTGCGCCTGAGATATTATCCTCGAAGGCTCAACTGGTCGCATGGATCGAGCAAAGTACTGCTTCCATTCAATACTTCGAGCAGAAGTTGGTCCTAAAGTAGAAGGAGCATGAGAAGGTTTTCAGCAAATCAAATCAATTGCATGCCCAGGTTGAAGCGAATGCTGCGCAACTCCAAGCTATCTTTGAAACTCTTCAACAGTGCATTTCCGAAGGAGTGGCGCTGAGGCAGAACCTTGACTCTACTGAGCGGGGAATACAGGACTGCGAGGTTTCCAAGCAGGAAATCTCTGAGAAACTTTCTTCGTGCTTGCAACAATGGGCTCAAGTCGAAGCAATGCTGGCTGCAATAGTGGTGCATGAGGAGGAACCGCGGCAAGAGATTGAACGGGTCTGTATTTTATTGAAAGCCCCGCCCTCTTAAAGGCTAGAATTGTATCCCTTTTTTTTATATATAAATTGTATCTTTCAAACATTTCGATTCATGAATAAAGAATATATATTCTTTTCTTTTACACACTCTCTTCTGTGTTTGATATCTTGATCTAGTGCAAAGTAGTTTACGTACTCATTTCGGAGTTTGTAGTTTATTCACTCGCTTCGGAGTTTCTAGTTTACGAACTCATTTCGAAGTTTTTAATTTACCTCCCTTGGGTTTACAGGCAAACTTGTCCTAACGTTGTATATAGATAACCTCCATTCTTTACGACAAGGGTCCGTTAGGTTTGTGGTACTAAAGTTTTAGTCTGTCGTATCGTTGCGTTGGCTGATATATTCCTCGATATGCAGTCTTTAAGCCGCTATTCGAGTAACCTTGCGACTGTCGTGTCTCTGATCCCTTCGGGGGCTGGACAAAACGTCTTCGAGTAATCTCCTTAGGTCATATTACCGTCAAAAGAGTAAGCGTTAGGAATTTGCCATGACGCTTTTTGCTTGAGGTTAGGCTTAATTTTGAGCCCCGATGAGTCATAACCGCACCCTACTGGGATGGGATGATCTCTAATGGTATTTTAGGCTTTATATGAGTTGCCGTTAAGACCCGAAACTAGGAATATGCCGTCATTTCGTTTTTTTTTTTACGATGTCGCACCGATTCTTTGCTGAAGTAGGGTAGACATCTGTAAGGCCTCTATGATGTATGTATTGCAATTGAAGTCCGGAGCCAGGAATATGCCATTACTCCAATTTCATTTGATAGCTGCGTCCGCATCCTGCCGAAATGAGGGGGAACATCAGGATAGTCCCTAGGCTGTATATGTACCGTCGAGACTTGGAGCTAGGATTTTTCCGTTACTCCATTTTTGCTTTGACCCTTGGGTCTTTTGTTGATGTTGCATCTGCATCCTGCTGGAATGAGGGGGGAACGCAGGGATAGTCTCTAGGTGGTATATGAACCATCAAGACTTGGAGCTAGGATTTTGCCATTACTCCATTTTTATTTGACCCTTGGGTCTTTGTTGACGTTGCGTCTACATCCTGCTGGCATGAGAAGTACGTCGAGCTGATCTCTAGGTTGTAGATGTTGCTATTATGATATGAAGCTAGGATTTTTCCGTCACTTCATTTTATTTGATTGTTGTGTCCGCCCCTGCTTGAGTGAGGGGGAACACAGGGATAGTCTCTAGGTGGTATATAACCATCAATACTTGGAGATAGGATTTTGCCATGGCTATATTTTTGCTTTGACCCTTGGGTCTTTTGATGATGTTGCGTCTGCATCCTGCTGGCATGACAAGGAACGTCTGGATAATCTCTAGGTTGTATATGAACCGTCAAGATTTGGAGCTAGGATTTTGCAATCACTTCATTTTATTTGATTGTTGTGTCTACCCTTGCTGGAGTGAGGGGGAACACAGAGATAGTCTCTAGGTGGTATATGAACCGTCAAGACTTGGAGCTAGGATTTTTCCATGGCTATATTTTTATTTGACCCTTGGGCCTTTTGTTGACGTTGCGTCTGCATCCTGCTGGCATGAGAAGGAATGCTGAGATAGTCTCTAGGTTGTATATGAACCGTCAAGACTTGGTTCTCCTTTTGACGAAATGTGGTGGGAAAATATGGTCCCTTTTCTTTTATTTGTGCTCATGGATTGTATACAAGAGTCAATATGGATATACTTGCAGGGCAGAAAAGTTTCATTTTCATTTCAATTTTTTATTTCTTTCCGTGATGCTCTATCTTTTCAGTTTATATCGCGAAAGTCGCGATTGCCCAATCATTTCGGCTATATTTTTTAAATATTTTTACTCGCTGCTTTTTATTGCGAGTTGGTGTCACGTCCCGCTTTCCAGTGTACGAGTAAGAAGACGGGATGGAGCCCTCTACGTATTTACTCAGAAGTAAACACGCTAAGCGTAACTAAGCAATATAATGAATATACATAAGAAAAAATGACAATAGATGTAACTGAACATCAACTTTTATTTATTAAACATTTCTTTAGTACAACCGAAAATGTAAATACAGGAATAGAAAGCAATGCCTAAACAATGACATGAACTGAAAATAAAATATATACAAGTATCTAGAGCTCTGGATCAATGGCGAACTGCTCCAAGTCTTCACTACTGGGCTCGACCTCCAGAGAATCCGATCCACCTGACAACATTCCAAAGAAAAAGAGAAGGAATCTCGTCAGCGAACAATAGCTCAGTAAGTCCTAAAGATAGGTAAGAATAGACAGATGAGAATATAACTGGTATATTGTAATCTTTTTGTTCTGTTAATGCAGTTGTTTGTACCTTGGTACAGAATATACCAGTGTATACGAAAGGAGTCCCACTATTCCGGAGACTAAGGTATACGGGGCACAAGGAACCGTTAAGTCACGGTACAACAGCAATGGATATTCAGGTTAGGTGTATTAAAGTGATCGTCTTGTGCCACTTCTAACACATTCTGTACCAGTCTCCCCTTTAAAACCCTGTAATGTCTTTTGTATTGATTTTATTGTTTTGTTTTATAGATGGAAGACTTGCCGAAACCATAATATCATGTAAACGGAATGGATATAAATGTATTGTCATGTAATCAGAGTATATCCATGGTTCGGTTCGGTCGAGTCATGTTGATATAGATTGAATTCTGGTATAAATGGATTCATGTTGAAATGGAGTTATACTTGAATCATATTCAAGGATAGATTGGTTTCATATTAGACTGAGATTCTGTCCGAGTCAGACATTTTACAACGAATTGAAGTCCTGAATTAGTTTTGATGTTATCGGTAACTGCTGCATATGAACGACATGATTTGTGTCTTTTTCCAAGACAATTACCGTATTGATAGCATCGTTTTTAGGTTGTCTACCTTAGATAGGTAAGCACCTATATTCTCTGGCTCCCTGAGGCTTAAGAGAACTGGTCCCGCTTTAACCTATATTTACTAGGGTTCTTATTGTAAATAATATAACTTGAGGGGGTTTTATGAAAAATAGTTTTGATATATTTTCAAAATATAGATCAAGTATTTAATTATCGTCTTTTGGGTTTTCATATTTGTAATTTTTATAAAATAAAGTTTTCTAGTGAATAAAACCTAGATTTCATTGTATATGGCATTTTAGTGTAATATTGGAATTATATTGATTTGTAATGGTAGTTTCATGAAATTTGTGATTCCTTTGATTTAGAAAAACATGGAATATATATAATATATTTAAAGTAGGTATTTTGATAATATTCATATATATATTTAGTAAAAATAAATTTTATTTATTAAGTAGAAATCACATTTTTCTTAAAAATTGCATTAAAAATTCCATCGAGATCGGATGCTCCATGAGGAGGTTTGTATCTCGCTCTACTAGGCCCGAGAATGTGCGATAACCCGCACCATCCCGATCGGGGTTCCCCAAAATGGGTTGTAGAGGCGCATTTGAAAGGAATTAAATAATACACTTTTAAAGAAAACGGTTTTTGAATGTTTAGGGTATTTAAATGTAAACACGTATTTATCCCACAACTAATGTTCCAAAAGTCATCGTGCTATGTCAAAAATGTGTGTTGTGATGAGCTAGGTCATTAGCTTGTGAGTTTTCTAAAGGTAATATGATCAAAATGAATAAGCAATGTCGTATGTAAATATGATGGTATTTTACAGTAAAAATGAAATAGAAGTTGCAATACTTATTATTTTGAATTGAAACTTGTTGTGAATGTTGTTTTATATTTATTAAACAATATAATAAGAGATGGTAATTTGTTGTTTAAGAAAAAATTGAGTTTTTTAAAGAAAAGAGAATCGGAAGTCGGAATAACTCCGCTTCCGACGAGTTTTGAAAAATGGAAGTTTTAGACTAGAGATTGAGAAGGGGAGAGGGGACTTACAGGTTGGAATTAGAGAGACGAGATAGGGGAGATTTTGGGATCGTCGGGGAGTCGTTTCGTCGCCAGATTCTTCCCGAAACGTTGCCGGAACATCGACCTTTGTTAACTCTACTTGTACAACTTTTGAACTTGGAAATTTTAGAGAGTTTTTGTGATAATTTTCATAATGGAGATGACTATGGTGTAGGGGGTATTTATAGGATAGAATTAGGGTTTAGGGTAATGAAGAATGGAATTAAAATGTGCATTAAAATGGATTTAAGAATTATCACTCTCTGGATAATTGCAGAGTAATCAAATGACATGGGGCTAGGTCAACAGGTGTTAGGGTTTAGAAATTTATAGCAATACCTAGGGGGAGGGCGGTGGCATCGGCCCCTTAGCCAAATCTCGCCGGTCCAATCCGGTGGGTTGGGGTATCGATCTTTACCACGTGTCCAAGTCGTCTCATATACCTCAGTGCACATGTTTGATTTTTTTGTGACTTTTCATTTTACGTGTTTTGCACGTGTAAACTTTTGAGCTTCTAAACGTTTAAAAGAAAATCAACAAAAAAAATATGTGGCTAGGGGGATTCGAACATAGGGGCTATGTCATATCAGTGCAAGGCTTTACTAATGAGCTACAAGTGCTTTCTTGTTGTTCAAAAGCAAATCAAATACTTATAGCATATACAGGATTGCAAATACTCTATCTGTATATTAATTTTTAAACAAATTTTCTATACACTGAAACAGAGTTGTTACAGTTGGGAACTTGAGATCTGATACTAATCTTGGAATCATCATCGCTGCAACTGGAATATTGCTAGGAGCGAATCATCATTTGCCATAAGAGGACATGGAGTTTGACATCTGTTTAGGTATCATCATCGCTACAACTGGAATATTGCCAGGAGCGAATCATCATTTGTCTTTGTCGATTTGAACCAAGGTGGCTTAGAAAACAGGGTTAGGATCTTATCGGTTAAGGCTTTTTGACTTTATGAGCCGTAAAGGTCTCATAAAGGTATTTCTTTCTACGAGTCGTAAGGATCTCGTAGGTGTATTTTCTCCATAGGAATCGTGGGGATTCCTGAGTGATATTTTCTCTTGTAAGTCGTAAGGATCTTGTAAGAGTGTTTTCTCGTTATAAGTCGAGAGGAATTACAAGTGTCGTTCACCATATGGGGACATTCCTCGTCATTGGTGGAATTTGGTGGGGGATATATTTATTTATGCCCGTGGATTGTATACAAGGATCGATATTGGACCGCATGTAGGGCAATATTATGGGAATACGACGGCTTAAGAATAGGTTTAGATCCCTATACCTTAAGGCATTTGAATCCTTTGAGCCGTGAGGGTCTCATAGGGGGATTTCTCCCTACGATTCGTGAGGATCTTGTAGGTGTATTTTCTCCTTAGGAATCGTGGGTATTCCTAAGTGTGTTGCTCTTTTGTGAGTTGTAAGGATCTCACGCATGTTTTTCTCCCCTAACGATGGAACTACCGAGAGTAGTTTCGCCACAGGTGCCCATCTGTTTGCTGGTAGGACTTGAGTTGCAACCCTCGTCGTTGGAACTTTAATTGCAATATAGATCTGAAGAGAGCACATCGCCGTATTTGGGGGCAATGTGCTAGTTTAGGAACATTTCAGTACATTATCGCCATGTTTGAGGTGACATGCTAGTTTAGGGACATTTCGGTCCATTATCGCCATGTTTTAGGCGGAGTTTTATTTTAGGGACATCTCAGTCCGTTGTTAGTTTAGGAGCATCTCGGTCCATTGTTAGTTTAGGGACATCTCGGTTCGTTGTTAGTTTAGGGACATCTCAGTCCGTTGTCGCTGTGTTTGAGATGAGGTTTTTTGGATACTACTCTTAGAGTTCTGACTCATGAAGATAGCGAGCGGACACAAGCATTGTCATTTATCATTGACCTAAGTCATGACTCTTCAAGCGTAGTACTTTTTGAGGAATCGACCATTTATTGGCTGGAAGGGTTTTTCGCCATGCATATCCATTAGCAAGTAGGCTCCACCTTGGTAGACTTTGTCTATAATGTACGAGCCTTCATAGTTCGGCTCGAACTTCCCCCGTTTTGCGCGATTAGAGAACATTAGTCTTTTGACGACTAGCATGAGTTCGCTTTGACGAAACGTTCATGGCCTGGTCAGTTTTTCGTATGGCCGTGTCATCCTTTCCTTATAAGCCTCCAGATTTTTTGCTGTGCTATAAGGCGAGTTTTGTCGAGGGCGTCGAGCTCCTCAAGCCTAAGATGATCATTTTCTTTATCTGTCAGCTCGTATCGAACCGCTACTCGTAGAGAGGGGAGTTCTATTTCCAGCGGGAGCACTGCTTCCGTATCGAACACCAATGCGTATGGTGTTGTATTCGTGGCCGTCTTCAACGTTGTTCGGTATGCCCAGAGAGCTTCATGCAGCCTTTCATGCCAGTCCTTTTTGTTTCTGGACACTGTTTTCTTTATAATCTTTATCAATGTTTTGTTGAAAGCTTCGGTTAGACCGTTGGCCCGAGAATTACAGACTGAAGAGTATCTCCAATCTATTTTATGTTGCTGTGCGAAGTGACATATTTTATGGCTTCTATAAGCTGGCCCATTATTTGAGATAATTCGTCGCGGAGTGCCAAACTGATAAATGACATGGGTTCTGAAGAAATGGAGGATATTCTCCGTCTTCACCTCCCATAGTGGTACTGTTTCTGCCCACTTAGAGAAGTAGTCGGTCGTTTCTAATATAAACCGATGTTCTATGAACGATGTCGGTTCAATGGTGCCAATTATATTGGTTCCCCACATTTCGAACGGCCAGCTAGCCACTGTTGGGTGTAGCGGATTTAGATGTTGGTGGATGAAGTCCCCGTGAATTTGGCATGAGTGACGCTGCTTCGCATATTCGAGGCAATCCTGAATCATTGTGGGCCAATAGTAACTCATTCTTTTTATCTCTAGCTTCATCTTTGGCCCGGCTTGATGAGAACCGCAGAGTCCGTCATGAGTTTCTTGGACGACTTTCTTTGCTTCTGATTGTTAGGATACGTGCGTGTTCAAGTTCTAGTTTAAATACCGCAATCAAGACGGTTTCGCTTGTAGCTAGCCGGTTGAGTACGGGTCGTCCGCAGGGAGATGGGAGTCTTTTTCAAAGTGTTTTAACGAGTTAAGTCCGGTTTTCAGATTTTGTTTGATTATCTAAGTGTTGAGTTGATATTTAAAGAGAGCTTGTTAGGGTTAGGATTAGGTTAGTTTGAGTTAGGAGTCTCCACATCTTTCGTTGCCCCACTTAATATCGGTGTTACGGTAATCGGCAACAACGGGGATTAGCACGACTAGGAAGGAACTTGCGAGTATAAGCTAGGCTTTCCAACGCATAGTCCTTCCTTTTGGTGCTTGTCCGTCCGTTCTTGGCTCTTATCCATAACCTCCGGTTAATTCAACCACAACCGGTCTCACTACGGAATCACCGCTATCATGTAGGATAGGGTGCCGTAAGGAGCGGATTGTGGTTCAATTAACGGGAGTTGATTTAAGTTGTTGGGCAAGGAAAGAGTGAGAGAGATTTCCTTCTCTCAAACTTCCCTTATCCTACCCTAACAAGTATAGAACTACTCACACTTCATAATACGGAAAAATAAAACAAACAAAAGAGGAAGATAGAAAGAAGGAGATTAGAAGAATACGACTAACTATTTGCGACCTCACCTTGGCGAGGATCAAGCGTAAGTATCATTGTCGTATGTAAGGATAAAGAAAAAGAAAGAAGAAAGAAACAACAAGGAAATAACAACAACTACTTAACGAATTTAAAGTTACAACAATTATAACAAAAGTAAGACAAGCATGATAATAAATGGTTCTTCTTTATTCATCACTCTTCACTCAAAAGCTCACTACAAGTTTAATGGAGAAGAGGTGAGAAGAGGAAGAAGAAACACACTAAAACTAGGCAAAATGAAATACAAGAATTGGACCCCCTCCTTCTCAAACTTCTGGGCTATTTATAGGCTGGAGAATGGAGATCTAGGGCAACCACCAGACACTTGTACAATGACCAAAATACCCCCCAAAAACTTTCTGCCTGCCGCCACTATACTGCCGCGGATCCGCGGCCTGGACCCCACTTTGGCCGCGGATCCGCGGCCGTTTAGTTGAATTGGGCCCCCCAATTTCTTGTGCTGGCCTGATCTGATATCTACATTATTCTGGTACATATATTTTCTCAATTTGGCTTCCCGATTTTTCCAGAATTTCTGTTGAGGGAAAGGTGGACCTTTTGTCAAGATTTTGTCATGATTGCCTCGAGCTCCGCGTAGATCTCTTGGATTTTGTGCTACCATTGAGCCTTGTGCATGAAGGTGACATTGATTTGACCTTTTGTCTTCTTAAACTGGTATCTGGCAACATATGGATGAAGAGCGGAGACCGTGTTTTATCTGTGGTTGGCAGGAACCCGGACTTTTTTCGTGTTTTCCATGAATTTCACCGTTTTAGAACCGAGAACCTGTATCCTGCAATTGACTAGCAAACACGGCTCAAGAGTATCTACGGATATGCAATGTGATAAAAATTGGGCGGTATGAAAATGCAAAAATCTGATATGAACAAATACCCCCAAACTTATCATTTGCTTGTCCCGAGCAAAGCCCATTTATTCACAAAAAATTTCCTAACCTCACTTTCGCAGGGAACGCGATTGCACTGAGCATGTGAAACAAGCCGTTAAACCTTTAGGTGTCCCTAGTAGGAGGAGTTTTGTCTCCTGAGGGTTTTCAGCGGATACTACCCACAAAATCCGGTCAAGTTGGTTTTGTAAAATAACTAAGCTTCAAACCCTAAAGTTTTGTTTTAGAAAATAACAATTCTATAATCCTAAGTCTAGACCATCGAACCTTTATTTTTCACACCTCGCTTCTTTTTTATCTACAGATTTTATATGTCTTTACGTGCAGTGCGTATAGTGTCGTTAAGTTCCCGAAAGGTCGATTAAAGTCATCATGTCGCACAATAAAGCCCAGATAACAATTTTAAAAGGATCACATAAGTTTTATAAAGAGTTAAGCATTTTTCAAGTTTCGTTTTCCAGTAAGGTTTCAACTTTAGAATTTCTATCTTCCCTAACAGGAAACTAAGTCGTATTTTTCACTCTACCTTTTTCTTGTTTTCATTTCATACACACCTCTGTGAACGTGCAATAGTCTTTATCAAAGAGTAAAACCTTCATATCTCCGTTAAAATTTTTTTTAAAAGCCTGTCTTTTATCAAGATTATTCTCACACAAAGAACCGTTAGGAATTTTAACTCGGAGAAAACACTTGCTTGATTTTGTTTTAAACTGGACTTTCTAGGCTTCTTAGCGAGCTTTGGGCCAATGCTCCCAAACCAGTTGATTTTAGGGCATTAGGTGTAGAAACACCCCAGCGGACTTAATTACTCAAGTTACCTAGGTCCAAAAACAAAAGACAGTTTGGCGTGAAAATCAGATGATTTAATACGAACGGAGATATAACCGGCAGTTCAAATATTTTTTTGGATAAAAGACGTGTCTAGTGAGTTTGGTGTGTAATCATTCCAATCAAGTTTTAGATGGGTTATTTTTCAGACTTAGCTCCAATTACGGCGTCAATAACATTCCTTCATATTCGCTTTACTTCATAAACTATTCTTGACATTACTTATTTCAGAACAAACCTATTTGATCCTCAGAAAATCATTTATCTGTTTAAAAGTTTAAACATGAAAGACTTGTCATCTAATTCCCAAAATCTTACGACACGTGTAGTGTGATGTAAAGACGTATATCAGCTATAGTTAACTTCAAAGGAGAGTTATCTTTCAGGTTTTCAAAATCCAAACATAAGATCTAGTTATTCCTATTTTTTTAAACAAAAACCGTCGAAATGTTGAATCAAAGTTCTTCCACAAGCTAACTTGACAAAAAAGTTTTTATATTTTTTTTGAAAATTTTCCTTTTTTTGAAAATTTTCCGATTTTTATGGATTTTATGGATTTTTATGCAGATGCAAAATATACATATGAATGCGAAGGTAAGAAATGCGTACCGAGCGTACCCCCAAACTTAAACTGGACAGTGTCCTCACTGTCGTTGCATGAATAGATCAGTTGAAGGGTCAAAATTGTCGGTTAGCAATATACAAATTTTATTTGTTTGTGTTTTTAAAGAAAAGAAAGAGAATATACACAAATATAAACAAAATGGTTTGTACATACCCCCAAACTTATTTGGAACAGTGTCCACTGTTCTTGGCTGGATAACCGAAGTTTGGAGGTAGGCAGAGGAAGATCATTCAGGGTAAACCGGCTCCTGTAAGAACAGGAGCTCCTCTGTTGGTTCGGCGCTAAGGTACGGTTTGCATCGGTGTCCATTTACCTTGAAGAGTGAACCGTCCTTTGGATTTTCCAAATCCACAGCGCCCTGCGGATACACATTCCGCACAAAATATGGCCCTTTCCAGCGAGATCGGAGCTTTCCTGGATGAAAATGAAGTCGGGTGTCGTAAAGAAGTACCTGTTGACCAGGTACGAAGGTTTTGCGCAAAAGGTGTTTATCGTGAAACACCTTCGTTCGATTCTTAACGACAACCGCGTTGTCGTAAGCCTCATCCCTAAGCTCGCTCAGTTCGTTCAGCTGCAGCTTCCGATGGCTGCCCGCATCCTCCAGAGATAGATTCAGCTCCTTTATCGCCCAAAATGCGCGATGCTCGATTTCGACAGGAAGGTGGCAGGCTTTTCCGTACACAAGCCGATAGGGAGACATGCCAAGGTCGGTCTTATAAGCGGTTCTAAATGCCCAAAGGGCATCAGTGAGTTTCAAAGACCAATCCTTACGGTTCTTGGAAACCGTCTTCTCCAGTATCTGCTTGATTTGCCGATTTGAAACTTCGGCCTGCCCGCAGGTCTGGGGGTGGTAGGGCGTAGAAAGCTTATGATTAATGGAGTACTTCCGCATTAAGGCTTCGAAAGTTCTATTGCAGAAATGACTTCCATTGTCGCTAATGATCGCTCGGGGGTGCCCAAACCGTGAGAAAATGTTTTCTTTAAGGAACCTAACGACAACCTTGTTGTCGTTAGTTCGGCTGGGCACAGCCTCGACCCATTTAGAGACGTAATCAACAGCTAGAAGAATGTACAAGTTCCCAAAAGAGCTGGGAAACGGCCCCATGAAGTCTATCCCCCAGACATCGAAAATCTCAACAACCAAGATTGGTTGGAGCGGCATCTCGTTCCTCCGGGATATCCGGCCCAAGTGTTGGCACCGGGAGCAAGTCTTGCAATAGTCGTGAGCGTCTTTGAAAAGTTGTGGCCAGTAGAAACCACATTGCAAGATCTTCTCAGCTGTCTTTCTGGGCCCAAAATGCCCGCCACACGCTTGATCGTGGCAAAATGACAGCACACTCTTGAATTCCTCATCGGGGACACACCGACGAATAATCTGGTCGGGACAGTAATTGAACAAGTAGGGCTCGTCCCAGTAAAAGTGTTTTACTTGGGATAAGAAGCGAAGTCTGTCCTGACTAGACCATTCGGTCGGTAGTAATCCCGTGGCCAAATAGTTCACAATATCTGCGAACCAGGGTTCGCACGATACTGTCAAGAGTTGTTCATCCAGAAAAACGTCGTTAATTGGGATTGGAAGCGAAGGCGAAGAAGGAAGTCGTGAGAGATGGTCGGCAACCACGTTTTCACATCCTCATTTGTCCTTAATGACAAGGTCAAACTCTTGAAGCAAGAGGATCCAACGGATTAACCGAGACTTGGCATCTTTCTTCGCAAAAAGATGGCGCAGAGCTGAATGGTCCGTGTAGACAATGACTGGAGAGCCGATTAGGTAGGGCCTGAACTTTTCTAAAGCAAATACAACAGCTAAGAATTCCTTCTCAGTTGTTGTATAGTTCAGTTGGGCGTCGTTCAGGGTCCGGCTTGCGTAATAGATTACGTGCGGCATCTTGTTGATGTGCTGTCCAAGGACAGCACCGATGGCAAAGTCGGATGCATCGCACATAATCTCGAATGGGTGCGTCCAGTCAGGAGAAGAGAGAACGGGAGCAGAAGTGAGTGAGCGTTTCAGTGACTCGAATGCAGTCACACAGCTCGAGTCGAAGTCGAAAGGCGTGTCCTTGGCCAGCAAAAGCGTCAAGGGCCTAGCAATCTTGCTAAAGTCCTTGATAAACCGTCTATAGAAACCGGCATGGCCAAGGAAGGCTCGGATATCTCTGACGCATCGGGGAGGAGGCAGATTGGAAATGACCTCAATCTTTGCTCTGTCAACCTCTATGCCATTTTGCGAGATGATATGTCCTAAGACAATACCTTCGCGCACCATGAAGTGGCATTTCTCCCAGTTCAAAGTGAGATTCTTGTCCTTACATCGGGTAAGGACAGCGTCAAGATGCAGCAAACACTCGTCAAAGGAGTCGCCGAAGATGGAGAAGTCATCCATGAAAATCTCCAAAAATTTTTCCACCATGTCAGAGAAAATTCCCATCATACACCGCTGGAAGGTAGCGGGCGCATTGCATAACCCAAAGGGCATGCGTCGATATGCAAACGTGCCGAAAGGACAAGTGAAAGTGGTCTTGTCCTGGTCTTTTTCGGCGATGGGAATTTGATTGTAGCCAGAGTAGCCATCTAGAAAGCAATAGTACTCATGTCCGGCCAATCGTTCAAGCATCTGGTCAATGAAAGGTAGCGGAAAGTGGTCTTTCCGCGTTGCGGCGTTGAGTTTTCTGTAATCAATGCAAACTCGCCACCCAGTTTGGGTGCGAGTAGGGATTAACTCGTTCGCCTCATTGGTGATGACCGTGATGCCCGACTTCTTGGGGACAACGTGAATGGGGCTAACCCACTGGCTATCAGAGATAGGGTAAATGATACCACTATCTAGACATTTGACGATCTCCTTCTTCACAGCCTCCTTCATGACTGGATTAAGACGTCTTTGTGGATCCCGGGCTGGTTTGGCATCATCCATCAGATGAATGTGATGCTCAACGATGAGGGGACTAATCCCCTTGATGTCCGCCATGGACCAGCCAAAAGCTTGCCTGTTGCTGTGCAAGACCGCGAGAAGGGCTTTCTCTTGCTCGGGAGCTAGAGAAGCCGAAATGATGATAGGGAGGGTCTCGTTCTCACCTAAGTAAGCATACTTAAGGTGAGACGGCAACGGCTTGAGTTCGAGCGTTGGAGGTGAAATGATGGAAGGCAAGACTGGTGCAAGGGTCTCGAACTCAAAGGACTCCAGCAAAGGTTCAAAACGAGTGTAGGCAACCGAGTCGGATGGTTCAGGTAACTCATCCGGAAAGTCGAAAGATTCGAACTCGGGTTGTGCGCGGCTAAGATCGTTCGAGAACGTGAAACACTCGTATTCGTTATCGGGCGCAGAAACAGCAGCAGACTCGAAGAGAAACGCACTAGTGGCGTCAAGATTATCGTGGTCAAATAGAAACTCCTCGAATTCACACTCTTCTGGTGTGATCTCCTGGATCGAGCAGACGTCCAGTATATGAGCATTAGGTTCGGCGGGCTGATTCCCTAACCTAAAAATGTTGAGTTCAATCGTCATATTTCCAAAAGAGAGGTTCATTGAACCATTGCGACAATTGATCACAGCATTTGAGGTTGCGAGAAATGGGCGACCGAGTATCACCGGAATTTGATTCCGGGGGTTAGCTACAGGCTGTGTGTCTAATACAATGAAGTCGACGGGGAATATGAAGTCCCCGACTTTTATTAACACATCCTCTAGCTCACCCCTAGGATGGGTGATCGATCGGTCGGCCATTTGGAGAGTGCAGTGTGTGAGTTTCAACTCTCCGACGCCTAATTGCTCGTATACTGAATACGGAAGCAAGTTAACACTGGCACCAAGATCTAATAGTGCGCGGTTGATGTTCTTATCCCCAATGGTAATTGAAATCGTAGGACAGCCAGGGTCCTTCCGTTTTTGTGGTAAAGATTGGGTAAGGGCATCACTCACAGCACTAGCCAAGAAAACTTTCTTGGGTACCTGGGACTTCCTCTTTTTCGTGCACAAGTCCTTTAAGATTTTTGCGTAAGACGGGACTTGTTGGACAGCATCTAAAAGAGGAATGTTAATGTTAACTTGCTTGAATAACTCCAAAATCTTCTCCATTTGAGGATTTTGTTTATTAGACCTCAACCGGTTTGGAAATGGAACATTTTGAAAATTGGTTGAGTCTAATGCTGGAGGAGGAGATTTTGGAGTTGGAACGGATCCCAGAATAGGTGTTTTCGTGGAGTGAGAAGTGGGTCCGTTCAGAGCAGAAGAAGAGGAAGGAGAGCCTGTTGAAGAACGGAGAATAGGCTCGGAAGACGAAGAAGAAGAAGGAGAAGAAGAAGAAGAAGCGGCGGCCGGGGCGTCATCGTTGATTCGCTTGCCAATGTTGTTTTGCAGCATCCTTCCCGATCTCAGCGTAGTCACGGCACTCACATTATGGTTTTGTTGTTCAAGAGCAACATGTGCATTATGTGGGTGACCGGGATTTGGAAGTGGCTGGGACGGGAGCTTCCCCTTCTCTCGCTCGCTCAAGGCCGCGTTTAGCTGTGCAATCTGGGCCTCGATGGTCTTGATGCTCTGCCCGTGTGCGGCGGTGTGTTGCACTAAAGATTGGATCGAAGACTGGATGTTGGCGGTGGATTGAGTTGATTGTTTAACAAACGCCTCCAGACTTCGCTCGAGCGAGGAAACCTTATCAGTGTTTGACGGAACAAAGTTGTTTGGTGGAAAAGAGTTGTTGGGTGCAAAATTGTTCGTCTGGTTTTGGAAAGGTTGGGGTTGGAAGGGCTGCTGATATTGATGCTGAGTTTGTTGTGGCGCTTGTTGTTGCGGTGGAGGGGCCCTTTGGAAATTGTTGCCTTGGAATTGATTCTGATTCTGATTCCAGGCGAAATTGGGGTGGTTCCTCCAACCGGGATTGTAGGTGGAAGAGTATGGATCATTCCTCGGTCTCTGCTGGAAGGCAGCATTAACCTGATCCTGTCCTTGCGAGGGTGGGTTGTAAGGACACTCTTCGGTCAAGTGGGAAGGATCGGAACAACAAGCGCAGATGGTACGAAGGGGGAGAACAGGGGCAGGAGCAGGAGCAGAAAATTTGCTCTCTATCGCTTCAAGCTTTCGTGTTATTGCAGCCATTTCAGCTTTCATCGCGATAGAGACATCGAGTTGGTGGATTCCTACCCTAGAATGACCGGTAGAAGTGGAGGTAGAAGAAGAAGAAGTCGGTCTTGTGCTCTCCCACTGTAGCGTTTGCTCCGCAAGATCGTCAAAGAACTGCCACGCTTCCTCGTCAGATTTCGATAGGAAGTGGCCCTGACAGATGGTTTCCAGCAACTGCTTCGTTGCTGGGTTCAGTCCCTCGTATAAGGTTTGGCAGAGCTGCCATTTCTCTATACTGTGGTGAGGACACTGAACAAGAAGGTCTTTGTACCGGTCAAAGCACTTCCAGAAGGGTTCAGAAGGAAGCTGGGAGAATTGGTTGATTTCATTTCGAATTCTTGCGGTCTTATGATTTGGATAGAATTTTTTTAGAAACGCTTTAACAAACTCGTCCCAGCTGGTGATTGAGTGGGAAGCGGTGCTATACAGCCATTTTTCAACGAGATCGCATAAAGTGAACGGAATGACCCGTAGACGTATAGCATCGTCCGACAGCTGGGTTGTTTTCATCATGGCACAGACATTTTGAAATTTATTGATGAAGATATAGGCGTCTTCAGTTTCAAGCCCATGAAAACGTGGAAGCATGTTGATGAAATGTGGCTTAATTTCAAAGTTGTCCCCATTGGCCGGAAGAAGAGAAAGGCAGGTGGGAAGTGCAGAACGGGTGGGGTAGAAACGATCCTGGAGCGCAATTCGCTGCGGCGCTACAACAGGCGGAGGTGGTGGGAGATTGGTCTCCGTAAGAGGTGGAGCCAATCCAGCGGTGGTCAAAGAGATGTTCGGATTAAATCCTGACATCGCGGAAGAAGAGGTTGGTGAAGGTGAAGGTGAAGGTGAAGGTGAAGGTGAAGATGTATGAACAGAATTCCGGTCAACGTCGGAGTTGGCCGGCAAAGGAAGGGGTGAAAGAGGAGTGGACGGAGTATCGACTTCGGAGTCGATCGCGTAGTCGGTCGCGACTAACGTAACGCGGACTAGATGGGCGCTAGTGTCCCGAGTCCAAGCGGACATACACTAAACGAGTTTAGTATAGTCAAAGCGGAGAAGGTGAGGGTAAGAAAACGTCAATGGAGAAAGGCGAAGGGTGGTGGGTGAAAATGGATTTGGCGACAAAAGGGCAAGTTTTTATAAAAGTTTTTGATATTTTTTTTTTAGAAAGAGATTTACAGTAGTATGTACGGAAATACGGCTTAAACAATCACAAACAAGATATGCACAATCACACCTAGATCTACGGTCGCCTAGGTCTACTAGACCTGCTCCTGAACTTGATTTTCGAAGTTAAACAGTGTCGAGAAACAGGCTTAAAAATACACCGATCACGGGGCCAGGTAAGTGCAGAGATAAGGGGAGGTTGTCCAACGCTTTCGCGAAGTTCCTTAATTAAATAACCCTTTCTCTTTCGGCGGTTGCGCCTTTAACACTTTCCTAGACACCCCTTAATCAATATACGGTTAAGCGAGGTTCTAAACACGGTTTATCTTCTCCTAATGAGCGCGAAGTCCTTAGGGCTGAAGTCTAGTATTTTTTAATTTACAATGGACAATGCATATGCTTTAGTGATTTTTGGGGTCCTGGGAAGGGTGATGAAATCCCTACCCAATCTGGATTGGTTTCAAGCCCCTTAAGTCCGTATTAAAGAAATGCAAAGCAGTAACAAATCAACTGCAAACAATTTTTATTTGCGGTGCAAAGAATCCTGCACAAGAACAGTTTATTGGAAGGGGGAGAAGAATTTGCGCAAAGAAGGCTGCAGAAAACACAGTTTATTGGAGTTCAGAGGAGAGGGGAGAGGCAGAGAGAGTTACCCAGAAAAAATGGCAGCCCAAAGGCTCCAACAGGCCGCGGATCCGCGGCCTTAGCCCTCTATTGCCGCGGTTCCGCGGCAGGAACAGGGAGTTGGGGCTTCAGTTTTTGTGTGGGTGCTGGTGTGGGTCTCCTCTGCTTGTCTTGATCTTCTGAATTTTTACTTGCTCACTGTACCTGCTCCAGATCTTGACAGTAGACCGTATGCTTCGTTTTGTCCGTCGCGGTGTAGCCGCGAAATGTGGGTCTATCTTCCCACGTCTTTGGCACTGTACTTGAACTCCGTATTATCCGACGTCTTTAGCGCCGATCTTGAACTTCGTATTTTCCTGCACACTTGCACAAAAACTAATCAAGAATAACAAGATGGTTTTGTTTACAATGTATATATATATATTTTTTTGTTTTTCGGTTAGAGTTATACTTACAAATTAACCCGAAATTTCACAAAGAAACAAACTACCGTCTCCCCGGCAACGGCGCCATTTGATTGTTAGGATACGTGCGTGTTCAAGTTCTAGTTTAAATACCGCAATCAAGACGGTTTCGCTTGTAGCTAGCCGGTTGAGTACGGATCGTCCGCAGGGAGATGGGAGTCTTTTTCAAAGTGTTTTAACGAGTTAAGTCCGGTTTTCAGATTTTGTTGGATTATCTAAGTGTTGAGTTGATATTTAAAGAGAGCTTGTTAGGGTTAGGATTAGGTTAGTTTGAGTTAGGAGTCTCCGCATCTTTCGTTGCCCCACTTAATATCGGTGTTACGGTAATCGGCAACAACGGGGATTAGCACGACTAGGAAGGAACTTGCGAGTATAAGCTAGGCTTTCCAACGCATAGTCCTTCCTTTTGGTGCTTGTCCGTCCGTTCTTGGCTCTTATCCATAACCTCCGGTTAATTCAACCACAACCGGTCTCACTACGGAATCACCGCTATCATGTAGGATAGGGTGCCGTAAGGAGCGGATTGTGGTTCAATTAACGGGAGTTGATTTAAGTTGTTGGGCAAGGAAAGAGTGAGAGAGATTTCCTTCTCTCAAACTTCCCTTATCCTACCCTAACAAGTATAGAACTACTCACACTTCATAATACGGAAAAATAAAACAAACAAAAGAGGAAGATAGAAAGAAGGAGACTAGAAGAATACGACTAACTATTTGCGACCTCACCTTGGTGAGGATCAAGCGTAAGTATCATTGTCGTATGTAAGGATAAAGAAAAAGAAAGAAGAAAGAAACAACAAGGAAATAACAACAACTACTTAACGAATTTAAAGTTACAACAATTATAACAAAAGTAAGACAAGCATGATAATAAATGGTTCTTCTTTATTCATCACTCTTCACTCAAAAGCTCACTACAAGTTTAATGGAGAAGAGGTGAGAAGAGGAAGAAGAAACACACTAAAACTAGGCAAAATGAAATACAAGAATTGGACCCCCTCCTTCTCAAACTTCTGGGCTATTTATAGGCTGGAGAATGGAGATCTAGGGCAACCACCAGACACTTGTACAATGACCAAAATACCCCCCAAAAACTTTCTGCCTGCCGCCACTATACTGCCGCGGATCCGCGGCCTGGACCCCACTTTGGCCGCAGATCCGCGGCCGTTTAGTTGAATTGGGCCCCCCAATTTCTTGTGCTGGCCTGATCTGATATCTACATTATTCTGGTACATATATTTTCTCAATTTGGCTCCCCGATTTTTCCAGAATTTCTGTTGAGGGAAAGGTGGACTTTTTGTCAAGATTTTGTCATGATTGCCTCGAGCTCCGCGTAGATCTCTTGGATTTTGTGCTACCATTGAGCCTTGTGCATGAAGGTGACATTGATTTGACCTTTTGTCTTCTTAAACTGGTATCTGGCAACATACGGATGAAGAGCGGAGACCGTGTTTTATCTGTGGTTGGCAGGAACCCGGACTTTTTTCGTGTTTTCCATGAATTTCATCGTTTTAGAACCGAGAACCTGTATCCTGCAATTGACTAGCAAACACGGCTCAAGAGTATCTACGGATATGCAATGTGATAAAAATTGGACGGTATGAAAATGCAAAAATCTGATATGAACAGCTTCCTCCGGCCCCAGGCATCTTAGTCACAGATAGCCGAACGATCTTTTATATAGAGTATCATTGACGAAGATGAAAGACAAAGCTCATTTCATGAGCTGATGTCTAGACGACGCTTTTTTGGGCGTTCGTTGGGATTTGAAGTAATCTATGAAGACTTCCCTCCAGTCCTTGACCTTTTCTTCATCCTCTATTTGAAGGGCTACTTGTTCGGTCGTTTCTTTTTTTTTTTCGGATGGCTTTATTAGGTCTTCCGAAGATATATCTATTGGCGCGAGAACCCTGCTTGCACAATGATCCTTACGTCTCGAGGTCTTCATCGGCCAGTTCCATAGCCAATTTGGTTAATTCATCCGCCTTGCTGTTTTCTACACGCGGTATATTCTCAAGGATGTAAGAAAGTATTTGTGTCAGCAGTTGCTGCACTCTTTCACCAAACTTTATCAGCTCTGGCTTTCATGTCTGACAGTCGCCATTTACTTGGCCAACGATCAGCTGGAAGTCTCCATATATGAGGAGGTCTTTGAATCCCATGTCGATAGCGATATCTAAACCTTCTATTAAAGCTTCATATTCAGCCTCGTTATTAGTCCTTGGCTCTGTTAAGAAGAGGGCGTAACACAATATTCCTCCTTACGGAGTCACGAAGATAAGGCCCATCCCGACTTTGATTATAGGGGTGTTTTTCTTTCGCTGCTTCATGGAAGATACTCCATATATGAGGGTTCTTGGTGTGGGAATTTCAATAATCGCCTTGATCTTTGAAGGGTCGATTTCGATACCTCGGCGACGTTTGATGAATCATAGGAATTTTCATAAGGAAACTTCAAACGCAAATTTTAGAGGATTCATTTTCAGATTATACTTTCGAAGACGTTGAAACACTATTTTTAGATATTCCCAATATTCCTCATGAGATTTACTCTTCACCACAAGGTCGTCGATGCAACATTCGATGATCTCGTGTATGAGGTCATCAAAGATCTTTGTGATGGCCCTCTGATAGGTATCTTCAGCGTTGTTCAGATCGAAAGGCATCACCTTATAACAGAATATGCCCAGTGGGGTTCGGAATGCAGTATGCTTTTGGTCTTCTGGATGCATTCTTATTTGGTTGTATCCTGAAGATATATCTATAAAGGAGAAGACCTCATGGGTAGACGTGTTGTCGATCATCAGCACGGTAACAGGTACTGGGAAGTCATCCTTCGGGCAAGCTTTGTTGTGGTCCTGAAAGCCCAAACAGATGTGCACCGTCCCATTTTTCTTCATCTCTGGAACTATGTTGGCGATCCAATCAGGATATTGAACTTCTTGGATGAAGCCAGAGTCGATTAGTTTCTTGACTTTAGCGTTGATGCTCATCTCAATTTCGAGTTGCATCCTTCTTGGCGTTTGTTTCGGAGTAGTTCTAGGAGAAGCAATCTTTATACTGCATAAGCACGTCTTTTAACGTGGCCTCCTCTTTTTTAGATAGCAGTTCACTGACGAACGTTGGTCTCGGATCATTTTCCGTCCCTAAGTCAATTTTTCTTAGGTTGTCCGCCGTGGTATGTATCCCATCTTCCAGCTCTTTTGGTGCTGGTGGAAACTCTGAGATGACATCGTCCTCGTCTTCATTTGCGAAGCACCTGAAAAGGTCATTCATATTCTCGTGCCCTCTTTCTTTTGAGAGTGTTATCATATGGCAAGTACGAGTTCGCTTCCATTCTTGATGTTGAGCTGGTCGTATCCTGACGGTATAGATCCTTGTTGGCTCATGCTTTTGCGACGGGGTTAGCCTCCAGCTGTCGGATAAAGCAAATCTGCCTTACTTATAGGGTTGTATAGCATGACAACAAGGTTTAGCAAGACATCATCCATGCCATTTTATAAAATTTTGGGGTGCTATGAAACCCTAACCAAGATCTTAACTAGAGAATTAGGGTTAACTTTGAATGTAAACAACTTTACATCTAAGAGATAGGGATTACAACCTTTGTAGTCCGTTCCTTCACTTCATAAGCTCCGAGTTGTGGTCCCTTCGCTGCGATCATCAAGCTCCCGGACTCTATAGAGGCTCCATGAGGTGAATGATGCATCTTACTTGAAGTCTTCAAAATCCAAGACGATATACCTTGAGGAAACACAAACTCAAGCTAAATCTTCACTGATTATGAATTAGTGAAGCTAACACACTAATCTATATGGCTAGTATAGAAGAGGATGATGAAGTAGGAATTTTTCTTTCTTTAGTTTTCTTTTTCTCACTTTATTTCATCACAAATGAAAAAGCTAGCAAGTTTTTTTTGAGGAAGATGAAGATGAAGTGATGAGAATAATTGTTGTATGGTTAGAAATGCAACCATGGGTCAAGTATATGATCCTTAACCCTTGTAGAGACTTAACCATGAGCTATGGTTAAAGGTATTGTTGATAAATATCATAAGCTAGACAAAAAGAGTGGACAAAGTCAAAGAAGACTACAAGCTTCTACAAGCTTCAACCATGACAAAAATCCACAATATTTGAATTACTTAATGATAAATATTAACCCTAATCTTAACCCTAGCATGGTTTAACTCTCATAAAACCTAGTTGAATTTATAATCTAGCATGTTACAATTATACATATCACATATATATAATTTAGTAACAAATGAAAAGAATACATTTAATATATATCACATTTATATCAATGTATCCAAAATGAGAAAAAGAATTATTTAAGTGAGCTTATATAAGTTAATGTAATGTAATATATCACATATATAATTATACATTAAATTATCGAATCAATACTTGATCCGATAATCCGGCTATATCATATATAACCGACCAATATAACATGTATCTTTTTATCGAATCAACACTTGATCCGATAACCCAGTTATATCACATACAACCGGCCGATATCACATATCCCGAGAATAGAATACGGTCATATCGTATTAATCTCGGTCCCTCACATATCACATATGTGCTCCTACTCCGTTTCGCCTGAGCCAGGAAACCTCTGTGTAGGACTCTAAAGACTCGTTAATACGCCGGCAGTAGGTGATGATCATATCAAACACCCACAAGCTGCAAGCGGTCAGCTAAACTTAACAGCCACCCGGGTATTAAGCGATCAGAAGATCAATAAGAAAGCCTGCTCACACTTCTGTGAATCCAATCAGTAACACCCCCGTACAGTCCGGTCTCTTCGTCTGATATGTCACATATCCAGTCTAGGGGTGGTAAACGTCAGACCCCAGTAACCGATAAGTCGTGCCGATGTGAGGCTCATAACGGGTTGAGAAACTACTGATAACACTTACTAGTAGATCTCCATATCAGCCCTGGCCAGGGACTTCCAGTTATAGCCAATCGAGCACAGCGCAACATCAACCCCCAATACCGGGAGAGACGAAACCCCTTGTATCGCTCATTGCCTCCATGTGATTCGGGACTGTACCCAAAAGCCAATGTTTTGCATGTTCTCATGAACGTGGTAAGGTGGAAATCAAAGCACAGCGGGAATCACACAAGACTCTATGATGATCTCGGGTCTACAGACTAACCTGTACCAGTGTCACCAGAGAACTGCTATCTGACGATAGGTATAATACCATCTAGGAGTTCTCGGCGAGTCCGTTCAGTGTACCCAGTCTTCACTGAGCACACGTATACCATCTTTGATGTCAAACACCAAAGGATGTGGGATCATCCATCGCCCATCATATGGGTCAAGATGCGTACACGCTAGTCTACTCTGGAGTATCGATGCCCTGTCTCAATACACCATCGACTAGGAACAATTATAGGATGTACTCGTTGATTACCCTGGCCCGACTAGTATGATCTGCATCATAGTCCTAGTAGTTAAGTACACATCCTAAGGGCTTTATCAACATGTGAGTGCAAGACAGTAACCCAATACAAGTCAACATGTTAAGATAAAGAGCAACCAGATAGCATACTATCATGTTGAGCAAGAAAGTCCTCTCTCTATATATCTAAGCATCCACTATAATATACATCATATGTACAATAATGGCCTCTAGGGCATATACATAACTAACAATCTTCCACTTGCACTAAGGCCAGCTGTTGTAGTATCTCATACCCAACTTCCCGAAGAGTCTCTCAAATTGTATCTGGCGTATAGCCTTTGTGAGTGGATCCGCAGTATTGTCCTTCGTGTCAACTCTCCTGACCTCGATCTCCCGGCGATCAACTATCTCCCGGATCAGATGATACCGCCTTAGAATATGCCTGGATCTCTGATGGGACCTGGGTTCCTTGGCCAAAACCACAAATCCATTGTTATCACAGTACAAAGGTATTGGATGCTCAATGGATGGAACCACTCTAAGTTCAGTGATGAACTTCTTCATCCAGACGGCCTTTTCGGCAGCATCGTTGGCAGCGATGTATTCAGCCTCTATTGTCGAGTCTGCCACGATATCCTGTTTGGAACTCTTCCAACACACCGCTCCTCCATTGAGGGTAAAGACAAATCCCGAGTGCGACTTAGAGTTGTCCTTATCACTTTGGAAGCTCGAATCGGTAAAGGACTCCACCTGGAGTTCTCCGTTACCATACACCAAGAACATCTCTTTAGTATTTCTCAAGTACCTGAGAATGTTCTTCACAGCTGTCCAGTGACTCTCTCCAGGATCTGCTTCATACCTACTCATTACACTTAGTGAGTATGCTACATCGGGTCTGGTATATAGCATCACGTACATGATAGAGCCTACTGCCGAAGCATAGGGTATTCTTTGCATGCGAGCTCTCTCCAAATCAGTCTTGGGAGACATCTCTTTGGAGAGAGTGAGTCCAGAGATCGTGGGTTGGTTCCTACGCTTGGATTCTTCCATACTAAACCTCTTTAGTATGGTGTCAATTTACCTGGATTGGGAAAATCCCAGTATCCGTTTAGATCTATCTCTATAGATCTTGATTCCCAAAATGCAGGAGGCATCACCTAGATCTTTCATTGAGAATCTATGTGATAAGAAGAGCTTGACCAAGTGCAGCATAGGAACATCATTTCCTATCAAGAGTATGTCATCCACATACAATACGAGGAAGACAACTTTACTCTTTGCCACCTTCTTGTATATACAAGGTTCATCTACGTTCTTGATGAAGTCAAACTCTTTGACTACAACATCAAAACAGATGTTCTAACTCCACGATGCCTGCTTTAACCCGTAAATGGATTTAAGCAGCTTGCACACCTTTCCGCTGCTCCCACTGTCTACGAAGCCCTCTGGCTAAGTCATATACACGCACTCCTCTAAATCACCATTTAGTAAGGCGGTCTTAACATCCATTTGGCAGATTTCGTAGTCATGGTATGCAGCAATGGCAAGTAAGATCCGGATGGACTTAAGCATAGCCACTGGAGAAAAGGTTTCGTTATAATCCACACCTGGTCGTTGACGAAAACCCTTTGCAACAAGTCTAGTTTTGAAAGTCTCAACTTTTCCATCTACACCAAGTTTCTTCTTAAAGATCCATTTCCTCCCAATAGGTTTTACCCCTTCAGGAGCAATTTCTAAAGTCTATACTTTTTTGGTGTATATGGATTCCATCTCAGATCGCATTGCATCCAGCTATTTCACAGAGTCCCCACTCGTGATGGCCTACTCGAAACTAGTCGGGTTATCATCTTCCATGATGCAATCCACGCTCCTACTATCGATGAGAAAACCATAGTATCTCTCAGGTGGATGAGGAACCCTACTAGATCGGCGGAGCGACTGAGGTTCGTCGGGAACTACTGAATCCTCTGGTTCTACCAAATCTTCTGTCGTAGTTTGTATTGCTGGAACTTCTTCCAGTTCTACCTCCTCGCCACTAATTTCCTTTGTAAGAAATTCCTTTTCTAAAACGGTGGCATGTCGAGAAACAAACACCTTTTGTTCCTCAGTTAAGTAAAAGATATACCCTTGTGAGTTTTTGGGATACCTACAAACTTGCACAGGAAAGACCTTGCCTCGAGTTTGTCCGGATTGTGCCTTTTGACATAGGCCGGACAACCCCATATCTTAACATAATTAAGAGATAGTCTCTTCCCCTTCTATATCTCATATGGAGTGGTAGGCACTGATTTAGTAGGAACCATATTCAATAGGTGTATGGCTGTCTCAAGCGCATACCCCCATAAGGAAATAGGTAACTCAGCAGCGCTCATCATAGAGCGCACCACATCTAATAGGGTGCGATTCCTTAGCTCCGATACACCATTGTGCTGTGGTGTATACGGAGGAGCAAGCTGAGAGAGAATCCCATTCTCTTTTAAATAGTCCAGGAACTCATTGCTCAAGTATTCTCCTCCTTGATCAGATCGAAGGATCTTAATACTTTTACCCGTTTGGTTCTCCACTTCTTGCTTATATTCTTTGAATTTCTCAAAAGATTCAGACTTGTGTTTCAACAAGAACACATGTCCGTATCTTGAGAGATCGTCAGTGAATGTAATGAAGCACGAGGAACCATTCCTGGCATGTATAGACATGGGACCACATACATCACTATGTATCAGTCCCAAGAGTTCCGTTACTCTTTCTCCGTGTCCACTAAACGGAGTTTTGGTCATCTTGCCTTTGAGACATGAATGACAAGTATTATAAGATGATAGTTTGAATGGATTCAAATATCCATCCTTATATAACTTAGCTAGTCGTGTCGCATTGATATGACCTAGTCTACATTGCCACAAGAAGGATTCGTTCATTTCTGAACTCTTACTCTTGTGTGTGTTCTGTACATTAAGAACTGTAGTTTGATTTAGAACGTATATGCCATTATTTAACGAGCCTGATCCAATCAACTTTTGATCCAGGAGATGTTCATAACATTATCCTGTACTACAAAATTATATCCTTCTTTACTCAATAAAGAAACTGATATAAGATTGTATATCAGGGTCGGAATGTAATAGCATTCGTTTAGAATCAATGTATTACCATTTGGTAATACAAGGTGATATTCTCCAACTGCTTTGGCCGCAACATTTGCACCATTCCCTACTGTTATGGAATGATCGCCCATTCCCAGTTCCCTACCTTTCCGTAGCCTATGTAAAATATTACATATGTGCGATCCTGATCTGGTATCTAATACCCAGGACGTAGAGTGAATCGAGAAACAGTTCTCAATAATGAACACACCCGAAGAAGATGCATCAACATGCTTATTCTTCATTTGGGCGGCTTGGGAATCCGGATATGTTCCTATTCCCTACTCAGTCTTATAACGTTTATAAGAAAGAACGGGACCAACGTTCCCCTGCTCAGTATAACAAGCGGGTTCAGTCAATACATCCATATTATTATCTTGATTAAGGCCTGACATGGTCGCTATCTGGAGAGAGAGAGAAGAAAACACTTTAGCATGCGCTCTTGCAAGATTTAGATTGATCTTATCTAATCAGGATGGTTCCCACTGTTTTCATCAAATCTTCCTTCAAACCCTAAAAGGTAAGACTAGCCGGGATTAATTACACCTTACAAGTTCGCCAATATTTTGGCAAGGCCAGTGTTGGTACTTTGAGGGAGGTTCCCCGTGCTTTCGTACGGACCTAATTAGAATAAACCTCATTTTCCCAGAGGCATAACTCCGTTTACACCTTTCTAGACACCTACTTGATCGTCTAATTGTCATGTGTAAAAGTCTCCCAGGAGTAACTCTTACTCGCAGTGGGTATCGGGATCCAACTATCTCATAGAAGGTATGCAATCTCATTGCAAATTTTAACACTTGAAATTCCCAATAATTCTTTTGCCCCTAACGTGCTATGACCTTGACGAAAGCCAACAAACCATAGTCCGCTAGTCAAGTTCAACCCATACATTTCATGGTTGAATTAAACCCACCCGCACGACCCTTGACGAAAGCCAACAAAGCCGTACGACTACCCTAATCCAATTGCATCATATGCAGCAGATAAGCAGTAAGTAGCTACCGCACACTACGCCTTGACGAAAGCCAACAAACGTAGCACGAATACTAAATATTACTTATCTGAAATGTCGGAGGGCTACGACAGGTTTTTTAGAAAACCTTTTGCATAACGAACTTGATATCATTGTAGAAACAAGTGATTTTGAAAAGGAGTGTTTTGAGGCTTTTTCAAGTTTTGCTAAAGAGGTCACTCCCGGTGAAGGGATCTCGGCTATTTCCTTATCGAATAAGGTGCAGAATATTTCACAAATACCACGATGCAAAGCAAGAACTATAGAAGCAGTCAAAAAACAAAACCGAGCGAGTTGTAGCATCTGCTAGTTATGCTAAAGAGGTCACTCCCGGTGAAGGGATCTCAGCTCTTTCCATATCGAATAAGGTGCTGGATATTCTACAAGGAATACCGCTATGCAAAGCAAAAACTAGAGCTACCCTTTTTGAAAATATGATTCTACAACATCTTTTAGGTTTCTTTTTCTTTCATTAATCTCATTAATGAATCCCATCATTTATGCTTCCTAAGCATCACAGAAGAAACGAAAATACAACGTATGCTTATGCCATCCGCATTCGCCTCAATGTTCCGTTATGCACCGTTAGGTTACTTAACTAACAACATACCGGGACGGGACTAGCTCGGGTGTAAAACATAAGCAACGTCTACTATATATCTCATATATAATATATATCCATTCATCTCAGAATCCACAGTGATCACATCACAGAGCAGCAGAAGATAACATATGAAATATTGGATATACTAGGAGGTCCGTGTTTTATTTTGAGCCTGTATAAAACACGGATTCCACGGCCGCGATGAATAGCCAAACCCACATCCTTAGACCCCTACGAGAGCGGCATGCAACCTTACTAATTCTAGAGTTAGGAGACCCAATCTCGACTCCTCGAGATGGCCTCCCACTGGACCCTAGAACCCGGTTACTTGTGCTCCCTTCCTTGGGTCTATCCTAATGCGGAAAAGTAAAAAATATACAATGGTGACATCATCCTCAACTCGGAAGTGCCCCAATAAAAGAATATTACATACAATGAATTTTACATGAATGAAAATGAAAAACTCTCATCTCACATATCATCACATGTCATCAACGTAAGTAAATATGCGTATCCCAATTGTCGTTGACATATAGAAACGAAACCGGCGATACACCACATATTACACTTACGGTCGCAGAAAATAAAATGTTAAACTACAACATTTGGAATCTATAATCACTTTAGACAACATAAACCCGAAATATCACATATTACGGATTTCATGCCTAACTATATGGATTCTACATATTGTATCACATTACAGAAAAAGCTAGACGATGTTAAACTTTCTGATCGAATCAACAAACACCAAAAATTTTCCAGAGAGCTCAACACTTGAGCACAGTTAAAATTAACCAGAGACATACCACAACTCCTACGGACCTACAGCCGAAGGGCCCGACCCAAGCCTCTCAAGTGGCACCGTGGATCCGCCGCCAAAACAATGTTTTGGCCGCGGATCCGCGGTCACATAGACGAGTTAGGGTTTCATTTTTCAGGTGTGTCCATAGAATTCCCTGCATGTTTTTCTGAATAATTTTAACATGGAAAAATCCAACTTTTTGAAAAATTTCCAGAGAGGGGGTCCTTTTCGGGTTTTCGGGGTTCGATCGGAATTCTAACTTCGTCTAGACAACGCCTAATGCTCTAGCTTGGCTTTGATACCACTGTAGGGTTGTATAGCATGACAACAAGGTTTATCAAGGCATCATCCATGCCATTTTATAAAATTTTGGGGTGCTATGAAACCCTAACCAAGATCTTAAATAGAGAATTAGGGTTAACTTTGCATGTAAACAACTTTACGTCTAAGAGAGAGGGATTACAACCTTTGTAGTCTGTTTCTTTGCTTCATAAGCTTCGAGTTGTGGTCCCTTCGCTGCGATCATCAAGCTCCCAGACTCTAGAGAGCCTCCATGATGTGAATGATGCATCTTACTTGAAGTCTTCGAAATCCAAGACGATCTACCTTGAGGAAACACAAACTCAAGCTAACTCTTCACTAATTATGAATTAGTGAAGCTAACACACTAATTTATATGGCTAGTATAGAAGAGGATGATGAAGTAGGAATTTTTCTTTCTTTAGTTTTCTTTTTCTCACTTTATTTCATCACAAATGAAAAAGCTAGCAAGTTTTTTTTTTGAGGAAGAAGAAGATGAAGTGATGAGAATAATTGTTGTGTGGTTAGAAATGCAACCATAGGTCAAGTATATCATCCTTAACCCTTATAGAGACTTAACAATGAGCTATGGTTAAAAGCATGGTTGATAAATATCTTAAGCTAAACAAAAAGAGTGGACAAAGTGAAAGAAAACTACAAGCTTCTACAAGCTTAAACCATGACAAAAATCCACAATATTTGAATTACTTAATGATAAATATTAACCCTAATCTTAACCCTAGCATGGTTTAACTCTCATAAACCCTAGTTGCATTTATAACCTAGCATGTTACAATTATACATATCACATATATATAATTTAGTAATAAAAGAAAAGAATATATTTAACATATATCACATATATATTAATGTATCCAAAATGAGAAAAAGAATTAATTAAGTGAGCTTATATTAGTTAATGTAATGTAATATATCACATATATAATTATACATTAAATTATCGAATCAATGCTTAATCCGATAATCCGGCTATATCACATATAACCGACCAATATAACATGTATCTTTTTATCGAATCAACACTTGATCCGATAACCCGGTTATATCACATACAACCGGCCGATATCACATATCGCGAGAATAGAATACGGTATCACATATCGTATTAATCTCGGTCCCTCACATATCATATATGTGCTCCTACTCCGTTTCGCTTAAGCCAGGAAACCTCTGTGTAGGACTCTAAAGACTCGTCAATACGCCGGCAGTAGGTGATGATCATATCAAACACCCACAAGCTGCAACCGGTCGGCTAAACATAACAGCCACCTGGGTATTGAGCGATCAGAAGATCAATAATCAAGCTTGCTCACACTCCTGTGAATCCAATCAGTAACACTCCCGTACAGTCCGGTCTCTTCGTCTGATATGTCGCGTATCCAGTCTAGGAATGGTAAACGTCAGACCCCAGTAACCGATAATTCGTGCCGATGTGAGGCTCATAACGGGTCGAGAAACTACTGATAACACTTACCAGTAGATCTCCATATCAGCCCTGGCCAGGGACTTCCAGTTATAGCCAATCGAGCACAGCGCAGCATCAACCCCCAATACCGGGAGAGACGAAACCCCTCCTATCTCTCATTGCTTCCATGTGATTCGGGACTGTACCTAAAAGGCACCGTTTTGCACGTTCTCATGAACGTGGTAAGGTGGAAATCAAAGTACAGTAGGAATCACACAATACTCTATGATGATCTCGAGTCTACAGACTAACCTGTACCAGTGTCACCATAGAACTGCTATCTGACGATAGGTATAATACCATCTAGGAGTTCTCGGCTAGTCCGTTCAGTGTACCCAGTCTCCACTGAGCACCCGTATACCATCTTTGATGTCAAACACCAATGGATGTGGGATCATCCATCGCCCGTCATATGGGTCAAGATGCTCACACGCTAGTCTACTCTGGAGTATCGATGTACTGTCTCGATACACTCTCAACTAGGAACAATTATAGGATGTACTCGTTGACTACCCTGACCCCACTAGTATGATCTGTATCATAGTCCTAGTAGTCAAGGACACATCCTAAGGGCTTTATAAACATGTGAGAGCAAGACAGTAACCCAATACAAGTCAACATGTTAAGATAAAGAGCAACCAGATAGCATAGTATCATGTCGAGCAAGAAAGTCCTCTCTATATATATCCAAGCATCCACTATAATATACATCATATGTACAATAATGGCTTCTAGGGCATATACATAACTAACATTACTGATACTGGTCTTCTACCCAGTCTTTGAAGGTGAGGCAGTCTTCAAGGGGATGACCTATTGCTCGGTGATAGGAGAAATAATCCGGGTGATGGATCTCATTTATTTTTTCGGGATGCCGAGACTCCAGAAGTGTCATCATTTGGTGCTTCATGATAAGGTTGAATATTTTCCTTGTCTTGTCTTGGGGAAAAGAGTATTCCCGACCCATCTTCTTTATAAAGGACGAGCTCCAACCGAATTTTTCTCGATTGCACGGCGTCTTAGATCCACTTTGTTGTTTTTGAACGTTGTTTGTGTTCTTTGCCCTATTTTTGCCTCTATTTTGGGATTTTCCCCTTTCGTGAGAACATACAGTGGGACGGGGATGAAAAGCATTATAGTCTTCCTTCTCCGTAGATTGATGACTGAGACGCTACGTCCTGGCCTTTTCATAAATGGCCATTTCACGGCTGTGATTCTGGCTCTTTTAACAAGCTTTTTTCATTAACCTGTCAATTTACTCTTCCAACGAAGGACTTAACATTTTTTAGAGCAGGATCTTGCTCTGATTTGATGTCAAAGATATTTGGAAGAGCATTTTCCCCTTCACTCGAGCTGTTTACGACGCGACAATTGTGGATCTGCTCCCTTTTCTTGGACCTAATGTATCCGAGCCCAGTTGTCTCCATCTTCCCGTTGGGAATCTTTCGCGGAGTCCCGGGAATATCCCAGATCTTTTTGTAGAATTGGGCTAGTCGAACAGTTTTTTCGAGGGGTACACCTTGGCATCTTAACAACCTTTTCTATCCCTCCGCGTAGTATCTTGGCAGATGGATTGGTTGAAGCCTGTCGAGTGCAAAATCGACACCATGCCAAACTTCTTTTTCTACTTTGGTCTCCGTAGATTGGTAGAAAAGGATCGTCTTTTCACCCCTTCGCCTAGGAGGCACGTAGAAAATTTGCAGTTCTTATACGCTGTATGTATGGAGCGTATCAAGTTCTTTGTAGTGTCGAGGTGGAGCCATTATGATTTGCCATTATGATTTGCAAACTCTGATCTGCTCCGACAAAAGTTTGCATTGACGGGCGGACGGAGAACACTGTGTTGGCCTCGTCCTCTTAGTCGCTGCCAAAGACAAAAATAGGAGTAGATAGTCCGGGCTTGTTATTTTCTTTCTGCGGTTATCTCGAGTAGACTATTTTTTCATCTTATGTATCTCTTCCGAATATTGGGATAGTGGCGACGGATTTCTGTTCATTCTACGGCTTATGACACCTTTCCGTATCTTCGAAGTCTGGTAGGAAGTACTTTGCGTCTTCATATTTTCAGACTTCGTTTACCGAGAACGGGTTTAGCTCTCGCGTGTCGGTGTACTCCGAGCCATCTTTGAAATACTTCGTACACTGATGTTGTGTAGAAGGGATGACGTTGTACTCGTGTAACCAAGGCCTGCTGAGCAAAGCATTATAGCAAGTCTTGACATCAATGACATGAAATTTGATGTTAGTGACGAGCACCCCGAAGTGTAATGTTAGTATTATGGACCCAAGTGTCCGTGACGACTGTAAGTCAAACCCGGAGGTGGTAATTTTGTCTCGGGCCAGGTACTGAACGTTCATGCAAATTTCCTTCAGCACTCTCACGTTGAGAAGGTTGACGGAAGATCCGTTGTCGACAAGGATTTTTCCTATCTTGATGTTGTGGAAGTAACCGATGACGAATAATGAGTGATTATGTTTGTATGTACCGAGGAGGAGATCTTTATCGCTGAATGTAATGTCAGCCGTTTGGATCTCTGCCAGTTCATCCTTCATCTTCTCTTCCATGAAGAAAGCCTGGAACTGATTGGGCTCTTATAATGCCTTGATCAGAGAATCTCATACCTCTTTAGACAGGAGGAGAGCATCCAATATGCTCAGTTGTGAGGGTATTTTCCTCAGATGTGCTAGGATATTGTAATCCACCTTGTTTTTCCTAGGCGGGTCCCTTGCTGCGAGCTCTTTGACTGCTTCTTCATTGAGGGCAATTTCCTTAGGGATTTTCCTTTTGTCTTTTTTGCTCGAACCTTTGTTTGTAGGTCCCAGTTTCCTTTCAGGCAGCGCGCGGTTACACAGCTGAATATTCTCGCATCTCTTCTCCTCTTCTTTTTCAGAGGGGGAGTCTTTGAAGAGAGGGTTGAGGGGAGTTACGTCCTCAGAATCGCTCCCGAAGGTAAGAACTTGGGGTCTTTCCCCTTTCAAACTGGTATCAACCATATGACAGTTGCCAGTCTTTTTTGCGTTTGTCGCACTATTTTGCTGCTGACGGGCATGAGCTTCGCGCTTCATTCTCTTGAAGTGTTTTTGATAGGCAACATATCCTTGCCACCACTTCTTGAAGGTACAGCATTCTTCGGTGGGGTGGATGACCCTCCGATGATATAGGCAGTAGTTTGGATGTGATCCTTCTTCATCAAGGCATGTCACCCGGGAGTGTTCTTTATGAGAGGTGGCAGCTTCATCCCCATTAACAGGGCTTTGGCGAACCCCTTCTCTATTTTGATCCTGCTCTTATTTGTAGCAGGAGTGCTTTGGTTTAGTCAGAGTACTTTATGACTCATCCTCGCCGCAGCTTCTTTGTCGTGACGGTAACGCTTAGCCTTTTCGTATATGGCTGTCTCGCATTCTCGGTCAACTTTGCTTTTTTGAAAGACTTCGTTTAACAGCCTATCGATCGGGTCTTCAGGCAGTTCCGGGGATTTTAGCGCTGATTCTTCCCCTAGTTCCTCTGCGTGGTTTTCTAACGCTGAGGGAGCTTCTTCGCTATATGACGACGAATGGGAGACCATGTGGCAACTTGCTACATGGTCTTCGGTATCTTTTGATGAGTCATTTTCCTCATCGTAGTCACTATCTTCATCCTCAAGAATATGCTTGAGGAACTCTTCGAGCGTGGCTGGTGTCCGCACCTTCTGGTTGTACTCTTCCTGCGCGTCAATGTATTTTTATAAATCTTTGCGCTTTTTGTCATACTCGGCAGGCTACACAGGCTTCTTGGTCTTCTTCTTTTTCTTCGAAGACTTTGAAGGCTTAACTTGGGGGGTTTTCCCCTCGTCAACAATTTTCGGTGCGGGACGAGATTTCAGCATCCCTTCGATGATATCGGGTTCAAGTGGGCTTTTCCAACTGACTGCCGGACATGTTTGTAGATCCATCAGCATTCTTTTGGTTTTTGCTGAAAGAATGACTTCCCACAGAGTTTCTTCTACGAGTAAGCATGATGCCCCCTTCGCGTCCACCTTTTTGGGAGTGTGCTTCTGGGGTCGGCTTACTTTCCAGTTATCAGACAGTGTGGATTTTCCCTGTTGATACTGGTCTTCGACCTAATTCTTGAAGACGTAGCAATCTTCAATTATATGGCTCACCATTCTGTGATAGGTGCAGTAGTTAGGGTTGTTGACATCGCCAGGTTGCGGTGGACGCCGCGGGTCTGGCAATGTGATAACTTTATTACGCACTGTTAGTGTATATGCCCTAGAGGCCATTACTGTATCATACTAGTATGTATATTACTTGATGGAAGCTTGGGATATTCACAGTTGTACAGACAATCTTGCTCAATATAGTAGTATGCTACTTGGTTTGTCTCTGCTTTAATGTGTACTTGTGTGTTTATTTATTATATCACCTATACGCATTAGTAGAGCCCTTTGGATCTTTGCTTGATTACCGGCGTTGTGATGGCGATCACACTCGTGGGGGCTGGGTAATCTACAAGCACATCCTTATACACGTCCCTAGTCGTGGGAGTATCGAGATAGGGCATCGATACTCCGGAGTAGACTAGCGTATGCGCTTCTCATCCCAGCACGGGAGACGGTCTGTCCCACAGCCGTCGGTACGTCGTACTTGAGATAGTATGCGGGTGCTCGTTGGGTTACGAGTACACTGGACAGGACTCGTCGGGAACTGATGGTTGGTATTATACCTATCGTCAGTTATCAGTTCCCAGGTGACATGGGTACAGCTTAGTCCGCTGACTTGACACTGTCACTTCCCCTCGAGTGTGTTCCCACTGTTCTTTGATTGCTACCCTACCACGGCTCTACTGAGTAATGCAAACAGGTAGTAGTTGGGAGCAGTCCAGAAGCACTTGGAGGCAGTGACGGTTAGACAGGATTCGTCTCTCCCGGTATTGGGGGTTGACATCGCGCTGTGTCTAGGAGAGCCATTACACAAGTAGTCCCTGGCCAGGGCAAGCGAGATATACTGGTAGGTTCTAGTGTTATCTTAGGGTGTTCTGGGCTTCACTCCGACACGACTTGTACCGCTATTAGGGGTCTGACGCTTGCCGCCCCTTATGCCCGACATGCGATGTATCAGACGAACAGACCGGACTGTACGGAGATTGTCACATACATACTCAGTAGGAGTTCGGATGGGTTTACCTCATCGGCCTTCTTATCGACATCTACCTGGGGACCGTTACGTACAGCTAGTGCCGCTTGCGGTCTGTGGTTAAACCCACTGCCAGCGTAGTGTCGAGTCTTTAGAGTCCCACACAGAGAGTTTCCCTGCACTGAGCGAAATGTGTAGAGGCCGTATGGTTTTACGGCAGGGCTGCGATCACTTACGTACACTTGTGTGCGTATGGTGTTCGGGCAGGCAGTGCTAGTAGGCTTTGGTTTAAGCCGGATCCTAGTATTGCACGGATGGATTTGTTTTGTCTTCTGTGCATCCGCGTTCTACGGAATACGGATGCAGGTGTGTATGCACAGTTTTTCGGAGCGATGAAGGAGGATGTGCCTCATTAGGGTTTTGGCAGTTGGTTCGGCCAAAACCGTTATGTGGCAGGCTCATTAGGGTTTTGACAGTTGATTCGGTCAAAACCATTTTGAGGCGGACTCATTAGGGTTTTTGACAGTTCGTTTGGTCAAAACCATTATGAGCCGCGAACATCATTTACTAATCCTATTAGTGATAATCTTATGATGGATAATTGCATTGACCATTTGACCCCGTTGACCTCTCTTGACTTTGTTGACCGGTTGACCGTGTTGACCATTGACTTTCAAGAGGGTTCCACACTCTTCTTTTCTTTTCCTTTTTCTTTTGGATTATGATAATGGTCATTTCAAAGTAGCCATCAACTTTATCTTGATGGGATTAGTAATGATGTTGCTTTTGCATTATTTGCAACCATGGTTGATTTTCTTTTGTATCATAATTTCTTTCTAATTCTCTCTCTTGCTTTTCAAGTGAGAAGAAAAGAAAAAAAGCTCCATGGTTGCTAACCCTCCTCCTTCTTCTTCCTCCTCTTGTTTTGATCTTTTGATCTCATGTGTTGAGAGATAAAGATTTCACAAAGACAAAGCCATCCCTTCATCACTTCTACACAACCTAGGGCTTTTAGATTAGCAATCTCCTTGCCCTAATTACCTCGGCTCGAGGTAATTAGCTCGGTATACATCTCTCGGGTGGATCGTCTTCGACTCAAGGAGGCCGCGGAGGTGACCAAAGTCCGGATCAACCATTGAGCAAGCAAAGAGAAGAACAACAAGAAGAGAAGAACAACAAGGAGTGAAGAACAACAAGAAGAGAAGGAGTTCAAGTTGAGGTATAACCCCTAACCGAGTAGATAACATCTCAAGTTAGGTTGCTAGTGTATTGTTTAGCAAAGATCCGGCTTTTACGGTCCATGTTACAAAGTTTAGAAAATTTTTTGTTTTACCGTTTCCGCAACCCCGAAAGTACCGGAAGAGGTAACGTGGACCTAACAGTGGTATCAGAGCCTAACTAAACATAAACTAGCTAGGTAGTGAAGTGTATCGAAGTTCGAAACGGAAAAATCGAAAAACTGAGTTACGAAAAACCTGAGTTTCTGTTAAAATTTTTTCTGGTCAAAAAAAAATTTGTCATACTCAAAAAATCATCTCAGGGTTTTTAGAAGAAAGCCACCAAAAACGAGCCAGTAACTCGACCAAAGCGCCGCGTTTCCGCGGCAATAGCAAGCTATTGCCGCGGAACCGCGGCCATCTTGGTGAGTCACTGGGTCAATTTTGGTGCAGTGTATTTCTGACTTGGTTTTAGGATTTTTAAGATGGTTTATATGTGCCCAGATTTTCCAGAATAGAAATTTGTTTTTGGGGGCCTATAAATCCGTATTTTTCCGAACTTTAATATACTTTGACTATAAAGGTTATATCTGTGATGTTCTTATGTATTGAACGTCGGCTAATCGCTATTGGTCGATTAGTCGGGGTTATACATATCTGTGATCTGTGATTGTTGTTGATGGTTTGTGTATATGAACTCGTTGGATTGTCGCAGATGAATAGCCGGGGTGGATGTGAGATGGGAGTTTCTTTTTCTTTCATTCATGTAATAAATTTGTGAATTGATGTAATATTATTTGTATGGCCACACAACCGGGTCGGGGTTGTAGCCGTCATTGTATAATTCATTTTACTGTTTTTGCTCCTAGGATAGACCCATGGAGGGGGTGCACAAACTACCGGGTATCTCGAAGTGCCGAGTGGCCTACTCATGGCGTTGAGGGAGGTTGCTTCGCTTCCGGTACTTGGCGGGTAGTTTGCCGCACCCGTAGGGGTCTTGGGTGGGGTATTGGCTATTCATCGCGACCGTGTAATCCGTTTTTCGTTGCAGGCTCGAACGAATCGCGGGTTCCTAGTATATCCAAAGTGTTCATCTGTGATCTGGATTGGCTATCATTGCAGTATATCTATATATAATAACTATTTAGGCGTTGCTTATGTTTTACAGCCGCGCTAGCCTAGCCCCCGCTCTGTCGTTAGTTAAGTAACCTAACGGGTGATGACGGGGCCCAGTGGCGAATGCGAATGGCATAAGCGTACGTCATATTTTGGTTGTTTTCTGCAATGGTAGGATTTAAATGATGGGACGCATTAAAAGAACTAATGCAAGAAAATAAACCTAAAAGACGTTGTTGGAACAATTTTTCAAAAAGTTTTTATTGCAAGGACGTTCATTTTTGTTTTGCATCGCGGTATTCGGTTGTGAATGCCCAGCACCTCAGTCGACGAGGCAAGGGCCGAGATCCCTTCATCGGGAGTGACCCCTTGGACAAAAGTTTGCGTCAGGGTAATAACTTCACTATAGTCGATTATTCTTGCTTTGCATCGAGGTATTCAGTTTGGAATATCCTGCACATCATTCGACGAGGAAAGAGCCGAGATCCCTTCACAGGGAGTGACCTCTTTAGCAAAAGTTTTCGCCACTATATTTTCAAAAAGATTACCAGGTTCCTTCAACGATATCAAGTGCATTACGTTAACGGGTTTTTCGCTAAAAACCCAGCCGTAGCCCTCCGTCGTTTTAGATAATTAATACTTAGTATTCGTGCTGCGTTTGTTGATTATTCGTCAAGACACAGTGAACGGTAGCTGAGTAATAATTCTCTGTTGTACTGATAGTTGCGATTGGTTAGGACGGTCGCATGATTTTGTTGATTATTCGTCAAGGATCATGCGGGCGGGTCTAATGCAATCCTGGAAAACGATGGGTTGAACTTGACTAGGACCTTTTGATTTGTTGATTATTCGTCAAGGTCACTTGGGTCCTAGGAGCAAAAACCACATCGGGAGTTTCAAAAGTACTGAAACTTGCAGATTTAGCATACCTTCTGGAGTGTGGTGACTAGAGTGGATTCCATCTAGGTCATCGCACAATGATAGTTGGATCCCGATCCCACTGATGAGTTGAATTACTCTTGGGAGATTATTTCACTAAACGATCAATGCTATAAACCTAGTAGGTGTCTAGAAAGGTGTTAGCGGGGCTACGCCCCCAGGGAAAAGAGGTTCTTGAATTAAGGAACTTCGCGAAAGCGTTGGAAAACCTCCCTCGAAGTACCGACACTAGCCTGGCTGAAAGGTTAAGCAAGTATTGTGACGTGAATTAAAATCCTGACTAGTTCTTCTTTTAAAAGGTTTTAAGAAGAATTTGAGTAAACAGTGGGAGACATCCTGGTTAGATAAATTAATAAACCAATCTAATCTTGCAAGAGCATACGCTGAGTGTTTCTTTTCTCTCTCTCCAGGCAGCAACCTTTTCACGCCCTAATCAAGATAATAAAATGTATCGCTTGACCGATCCGAATTCTTATTCGGGACTGGGGAAAGTTGGTTCAGCTCTAACTTGTGACAACAGTCATGAGTATGAGAATGGGAAAGGGGATTGTATGGATTTCCAGGATACCCGGTCGAAGAAGAAGCATGGTTTTGCATCTACTTCAGGTGTTCTTGTAATTGAGAACTGTTTTACGGTCAGCTCTACCTCCTGGGTACTTGATACCGGATCAGGATCTCATATCTGTAATTTATTACAGGGACTGAGAAAAAGTAGGAAAGTTGCACCGGGTGATATGTCGCTCAGAGTAGCGAACGGAGCACAAGTTAATGCGGCAGCCGTCGGTGAATATCACCTAGTATTGCCAAATGGAAAGACTATGATTTTGAACGATTGCTACTATGTACCCTCCATGGTTTGCAACATCATATCAGTTTCTTTACTCGATAAAGATGGATATAACTTGGTTCTTGAAAAGAATATCATGAACATTTACCTTCATAAGGTACTGGTTGCAGAGGGTACACTGTGTAATTGTATCTACGTTCTAAATCAGAATACAGTTCTCAATATACAAAACACACGCAAGAGGAAGAATTCAGATACGAATGAATCCTACTTGTGGCATTGTAGACTTGGTCATATCGGAGAGAAAAGACTGAGTAAGTTGCATAAAGATGGACTCTTGGATGCGTTCGAGTTTTCATCTTATGAAACTTTTCAGTCTTGTCTCAAAGGGAAGATGACCAAATCTCCGTTCACCGGACATGGAGAAAGAGCAGCAGAGCTCTTGGGACTCGTACATAGTGATGTATGTGGTCCGATGTCTATACATGCAAGGGGTGGGTTCTCGTACTTCATCACATTCACTGACGATCTCTCTAGGTTCGGATATGTGTATCTGATGAAACACAAATCTGAAGCTTTTGAGAAATTCAAGGAATTCAGAAACGAAGTAGAAAACCAGACAGGCAAAAGTATCAAGATCCTCCGGTCTGACAGGGGAGGGGAGTACTTAAGCACGGAATTCCTAGATTACTTAAAAGAGAATGGTATTCTCTCTCAGCTTACTCCTCCTTACACCACAGCATAACGGTGTATCGGAGCGGAGGAATCATACCCTATTGGATATGGTTCGCTCCATGATGAGTAGTGCTGAGTTACCTCTTTCATTTTGGGGACATGCGCTTCAGACAGCGGCATACCTTTTGAATCAAGTTCCGTCCAAATCTGTGCCTAAAACTCCGTATGAAATATGGAGCAGTAAGAAACCATGTCTAAAGTTTATTAAGATATGGGGTTGTCCGGCCTATGTGAAAACACAGAAACCGGACAAGCTAGAGGCACGATCAGTTCTGTGTAAATTTGTGGGATATCCTAAAAACTCACTGGGATATCTGTTCTACCACACTGAGGAACAGAAGGTGTTTGTATCTCGCCACGCCACCTTCTTAGAAAGGGAGTTTCTTGCAAAAGAAACTAGTGGGAGTTCGGTAGAACTGGAAGAAATTCAGCGACCACAAAATGTAACTGAAAATTTGGAGGAACCGCTAGATTCTATAACCCCAGACGAACCTCAGCCACTCCGCAGATCTGGTAGGATTTCTCATCCGCCCGAGAGATACTACGGTTTTCTCATAGACGGGGATCGAGAGGATTGCATCTTGGAAGAAGATGACCCTACCAGTTTCAGGCAGGCCATTATCAGTAGGGACTCTGATAAGTGGCAGGAGGCAATGCAATCCGAAATGGATTCCATGTACGCCAATAAAGTGTGGACCTTGGATATTGCTCCACCTGGGGTAAAACCCGTTGGATGCAAATGGATCTACAAAAGGAAACTTGGTGTAGATGGGCAGGTGGAAACCTATAAAGCTAGACTCGTTGCAAAAGGTTTTCGTCAAAGACCTGGTTTGGACTATGATGAAACTTTTTCTCCGGTGGCTATGCTCAAATCCATTCGGATCCTACTTGCCATTGCTGCCTTCCATGACTATGAAATCTGGCAGATGGATGTTAAAACGGCTTTCCTAAACGGTTGTTTGGAAGAGTGCGTTTACATGGATCAACCAGAAGGTTTCGTAGACAGTGGGAGCAGCGGAAAGGTGTGCAAGTTGCTTAAATCCATTTATGGATTAAAGCAGGCATCGCGGAGCTGGAACATCTGTTTTGATGAGGCAATCAAGGAATTTGATTTCATCAAGAACGAAGATGAACCCTGTGTATATAAGAAGATTGTAGGACGAACTGTCGTATTCCTAGTCTTGTACGTGGACGACATTCTTTTGATAGGAAATGATATTCCTATGCTACAATCGGTCAAGCTATTTTTGTCACAAAGGTTCTCCATGAAGGACCTGGGTGATGCCTCGTACATTCTGGGGATCAAGATCTATAGAGATAGATCCAAGAAACTGTTGGGACTTTCACAGTCCAGGTACATAGAGACCGTACTAAAGAGTTTTAGTATGTAGGGTTCCAAGCGCGGTAACATACCCGCATTGCACGGAATTACCCTCTCCAAGAAGATGTCTCCTAAGACTGACGAGGAGAGGGTTCGCATGAGCACTATACCCTACGCTTCGGCGGTAGGATCTATAATGTATGCGATGCTATGTACAAGACCAGATGTAGCTTACGCGTTGAGCGCGGTAAGCCGGTATCAGTCAGACCCAGGGGAGGACCACTGGACAGCAGTGAAGAACATTCTCAAGTACCTGAGAAGGACTAAGGAGATGTTCCTGGTTTACGGTAATGGAGACCTCAGGGTCGAGTCCTTTACCGATTCAAGCTTCCAGAGTGACAAAGATGACAGCAAGTCTGTCTCGGGTTTTGTGTTTACCCTCAACGGAGGGGCGGTATGTTGGAGGAGTTCCAAGCAGGATACCGTCGCAGACTCGACGATAAAGGCTGAATACATTGCTGCAAGCGATGCCGCAAAAGAGACGGTCTGGATGAAGAAGTTCATTAGTGAACTTCAGGTGGTTCCGTCCATTGTTGACCCAATACCTTTGTATTGCGATAACAATGGGGCTATAGCTTTAGTGAAGGAACCAAGGTCCCATCAGAAATCCAGGCACATCTTAAGGCGGTATCACCTGATCAGGGAGATCATTGATCGCCAGGAGATCGAGGTGCGGAGAGTGGACACAAAGGACAACACTGCGGACCCTTTCACGAAGGCTTTACCCCAGACTCAGTTCGAGCGGCTGATCGAGATGATAGGTCTTCGATACGCCAGTACATGGCCTTAGTGCAAGTTGGAGATTGTTAGTGTATATGCCCTAGAGGCCATTACTGTATCATACTAGTATGTATATTACTTGATGGAAGCTTGGGATATTCACAGTTGTACAGACAATCTTGCTCAATATAGTAGTATGCTACTTGGTTTGTCTCTGCTTTAATGTGTACTTGTGTGTTTATTTATTATATCACCTATACGCATTAGTAGAGCCCTTTGGATCTTTGCTTGATTACCGGCGTTGTGATGGCGATCACACTCGTGGGGGCTGGGTAATCTACAAGCACATCCTTATACACGTCCCTAGTCGTGGGAGTATCGAGATAGGGCATCGATACTCCGGAGTAGACTAGCGTATGCGCTTCTCATCCCAGCACGGGAGACGGTCTGTCCCACAGCCGTCGGTACGTCGTACTTGAGATAGTATGCGGGTGCTCGTTGGGTTACGAGTACACTGGACAGGACTCGTCGGGAACTGATGGTTGGCATTATACCTATCGTCAGTTATCAGTTCCCAGGTGACATGAGTACAGCTTAGTCCGCTGACTTGACACTGTCACTTCGCCTCGAGTGTGTTCCCACTGTTCTTTGATTGCTACCCTACCACGGCTCTACTGAGTCGTGCAAACAGGTAGTAGTTGGGAGCAGTCCCGAAGCACTTGGAGGCAGTGACGGTTAGACAGGATTCGTCTCTCCCGGTATTGGGGGTTGACATCGCGCTGTGTCTAGGAGAGCCATTACACAAGTAGTCCCTGGCCAGGGCAAGCGAGATATACTGGTAGGTTCCAGTGTTATCTCAGGGTGTTCTGGGCTTCACTCCGACACGACTTGTACCGCTATTAGGGGTCTGACGCTTGCCGCCCTCCTAGGCCCGACATGCGATGTATAAGACGAAAAGACCGGACTGTACGGAGATTGTCACATACAGACTCAGTAGGAGTTCGGATGGGTTTACCTCATCGGCCTTCTTATCGACATCTACCTGGGGACCGTTACGTACAGCTAGTGCCGCTTGCGGTCTGTGGTTAAACCCACTGCCAGCGTAGTGTCGAGTCTTTAGAGTCCCACACAGAGAGTTTCCCTGCACTGAGCGAAATGTGTAGAGGCCGTATGGTTTTACGGCAGGGCTGCGATCACTTACGTACACTTGTGTGCGTATGGTGTTCGGGCAGGCAGTGCTAGTAGGCTTTGGTTTAAGCCGGATCCTAGTATTGCACGGATGGATTTGTTTTGTCTTCTGTGCATCCGCGTTCTACGGAATACGGATGCAGGTGTGTATGCACAGTTTTTCGGAGCGATGAAGGAGGATGTGCCTCATTAGGGTTTTGGCAGTTGGTTCGGCCAAAACCGTTATGTGGCAGGCTCATTAGGGTTTTGACAGTTGATTCGGTCAAAACCATTTTGAGGCGGACTCATTAGGGTTTTTGACAGTTCGTTTGGTCAAAACCATTATGAGCCGCGAACATCATTTACTAATCCTATTAGTGATAATCTTATGATGGCTAATTGCATTGACCATTTGACCCCGTTGACCTCTCTTGACTTTGTTGACCGGTTGACCGTGTTGACCATTGACTTTCAAGAGGGTTCCACACTCTTCTTTTCTTTTCCTTTTTCTTTTGGATTATGATAATGGTCATTTCAAAGTAGCCATCAACTTTATCTTGATGGGATTAGTAATGATGTTGCTTTTGCATTATTTGCAACCATGGTTGATTTTCTTTTGTATCATAATTTCTTTCTAATTCTCTCTCTTGCTTTTCAAGTGAGAAGAAAAGAAAAAAAGCTCCATGGTTGCTAACCCTCCTCCTTCTTCTTCCTCCTCTTGTTTTGATCTTTTGATCTCATGTGTTGAGAGATAAAGATTTCACAAAGACAAAGCCATCCCTTCATCACTTCTACACAACCTAGGGCTTTTAGATTAGCAATCTCCTCGCCCTAGTTACCTCGGCTCGAGGTGGAGCTCGGTATACATCTCTCGTGTGGATCGTCTTCGACTCAAGGAGGCCGCGGAGGTGACCAAAGTCCGGATCAACCATTGAGCAAGCAAAGAGAAGAACAACAAGAAGAGAAGAACAACAAGGAGTGAAGAACAACAAGAAGAGAAGGAGTTCAAGTTGAGGTATAACCCCTAACCGAGTAGATAACATCTCAAGTTAGGTTGCTAGTGTATTGTTTAGCAAAGATCCGGCTTTTACGGTCCATGTTACAAAGTTTAGAAATTTTTTTGTTTTACCGTTTCCGCAACCCCGAAAGTACCGGGAGAGGTAACGTGGACCTAACACGCACTGCCAATTTGAAAAGTCTCCTCGTCTTGTCATGGGGAAACGAGTAAGCGCATCCTAGTCTTTCCTCTAAGGTTGGGCGCGGATGCGCGTTGTTTTGGCGAGCAGCTGGTTTTGGACTACTCGGTTGTTGTTGCGTATTGGAAAAAAAGGCCGCTTTCCCTTTGCCCTAGGCATTTCGAGGGTCCTTATTTGAGGAGGAAGGCCCATGGCACATCTGGTCTATTTAGGCCAGTTATCTATCAAAGCCTGAAAGGTTGTAGGCTTGAAGAATGTAATGAACTGGGACACAGTCATTTGAGGATCAAGTGTAACAACCCTAATTTTCTTATACACTTTTTCCTATACAAATTTTTTTTCAAAATATTTTTAAAATCCACGATGGGGTATTTTAGCCTGAGCACAAGATTTAGGTAATTATTTTTGTTTTTAATTACAAGCTACAAGAATGAAATAACTCCATTTTTAGTGTACAAGAAATTACTTTAAAATTTAATGTATACCTGGAGTATTTACTCTTGCTGCTATCATTTTAAGTAATTAAATAACACAATAATTACAAGAAGGAGCTTGTAGCTCATTGGTAATACCTTGCACTGCTGAACCAAGCCACCAGAGTTCGAATCCCACATCCCACATTATTTTTAGCACATTTTTCTTTAAAAATTTCTGGAAGTCCAAAAGTCCATAGGCCATAACACCCAAATAGTGAACTGATCCCAAAATTTGAACCGTGCCAAAAGCCTAGTCACGAGACCCCGGACCCAACACCGGCCGAAATTGGCCGGAATCGGCCAACTCGGCCGCCGGCCGGAGTTGCGCCGACGGCCGGGGTCCCAACATGAAAAAGTTGGCTTTTGGCATTCCTTAACCCCCTGTATACACCATTTTATTAGTTCGGTTTCAGAATTTTAAATACACCCAATTCAATACAAATTTTAATGATTTTCTTTAAATTTTTACAATTTTTTAAATATACAAAACTCTTCACCTACCCTACCCTAGCTACCCTATAAATAGACCCATACCCCCTACCTTCTCATTCCAAAACCCTAGAAAAACTCTCTTGAAATTTCCACAAGAAGTGTGCTTTGAATTCGAGTCTCCCGGCGAAGCCCTGACGGATTCCGGCGACGTGCCTTGAAGCAACCGGCGAAGAAACCACTCCTCGACCTTTTCCCCTTGTTCTCTTTACTCTTTAGAAAAGTTTAAACCCGTAATTCCCAAATCTTCTCTCTTTTCTATTTCTTAAAATACGGAATTACGAACCCCGACGGAAATCGGAACAAACTGATTTCCGATTCGGTTTTTGTACAAAATTTCACTTGTCACCTAATCCCCAATACCCTAACATATTCATGTTGACTATTAATCATCCATAAACCAATTTAAACAAATTTTCTCACATGAAATGATAGCTTCTTTACAATATCGTATTCTTTTCATAAAAATACCATAAAGTTCATTTTTCTTAGTTTAATTAATTCCCACACTCCTAAATAGGTTTATCTTGATCACTAAACTTGTAGAAACCAATTTGAATGAATTTTCACATATGAAATGATAACGTTTTCGAATACCGTATTCTTGCGCTTTAAAACCTTCAATTTTAACATAACATGTTTAACCTCTAATCTTCATTAAAACTTAAAATAAGTCACGAGGTAATGACCTACCTCTACACACACTCAATATAACCCTAATTGATAAATATCAAAACACAGAATACGAAATTACAGGACTTTTCATTAAAATACCCTAATCTTTATAACCTTTATTGAAAGCTTTAAGTTGTAAACATTTCTAAATAAAATCTTTTAATAAAATGAAAGCACGATTGATTATGGACATCGATCGTTTATCTAAACTGTCTTGTGGTGTCTAGGCAAGTGTGTCTAAGACTAGTGGTTTTTAATTAGGCCCACGACTGTGGTTCCTTCCCACTTACCTGGCCGCAATTGACGGTGAAGAGGCGATTTGAGGCTTCTAATGACTCATCGTTTAGACCTTAGAAATAGGCTAGTTGGCTTAGGAAACCCTAATAACTAAAATACGGAAAACTATACTCTTTTACAAATAAATACCTTATATTTATAAAACCGTTTTTCTAAATGAATAGTATTTGTTAAATCTAAGCAAAGCGCCGCTACAATCCACTTTTGGGGAACCCGTTAGGGAAAGTACGGTTCATCGTGCACCCGCGGGCTAGTAGTGCGAGATTCAGACCTAGTCTCTGGCAAGTGAGACTCCCCTCATATACACTGGCATTCTTCTGTACCAAGCTACAAATAACAGCGTTAACATAATATTACAACAATAGTTTACACTTTAACAATGTATCTTCTTATAATGTCTTCTCTACTTCCCTCTTACCTTTGGGACTTACCGAGCGATCTGTTCGCTGACGACATTCTGTTATCTCTTCTTTGAATGTCGTCAGGTGACTTGGACTCGGCAGAAGTAGAGCCAACAGAAGAAGACTTGGAGCAATTTTCAGAAGACCCAGCAGTATAATTTCATTGTACACTTTCTTTTCAGTACTTTCCTTTTTCCTGTTATGCCACTGTTTAGGCATTTTTATTTCAGTTGTATTTTCCTTTCTATGTATTGTACAAAGAATGTTATTAAATAAAAGTTGCTGTTCTTTTATACTCTTGTCTCTTGTGTATTTATTTTATATTGCTTAGATACGCTTAGCGTATGTACAGATGAGTACATACGTAGCGGGTCTCGTCGCGTCCACTTCGCCGTACACTGGAAAGCGGGGCGTGACATCAAGCGTCCCGATGAACATGCCCACGACGGGAGATTCTTCAATGCGCTGTTCCCACTTAGACTATAGGTTCCTCCACCGGATCGCGTATTGGAACCAGGTTTCTCCCGGCTTTACCCTGGCATTGATTAATGCCGTAATTGGAGTGCGCTCGCTCGCGTTGGCAAAACGCTGTGTGAACAACAGTTCCATCTGTGAATGTTTTTACGGAGTCATTTAGGAGCTCTGAGAACCATTCAAAGGCCGATTCTGACAGGCTGCCAACGAACTGAAGAAGCAACAGTTTGTCGTCGCCTCCAGTGTTGCCGCATAGAGCTCTGAATTGCGCGATGTGCCGGTGAGGGTTTCCTGTCCTTTGTATACATGAAATTTGGGGATCGTATACCCCGGCAGGTACTTGATTTGATCATACCAACCTGGATACGATCGCCCAGTTCTGACGATTTGGCCAGCAACTTTATTAGCTTGATGAACTCTTATTTGTTGAGCAATATAATCATCAAGAGCTTCCTTGGAGATCGTTTCCTCCTTGGCTGTTGATAAGGCTAGAGGAGGGTTTGATGTTCCCCCTATCATCCTTGACGATTATCGGTGGATCTTCGGCCGGGGTTTTTGGCTGGATCATCATTCCAATCATGTCTTGAAACAAGAGAGCCATCTGCTTTATGTTAGCAGCTTACTCAGCGGCTTCCTTGTCCTTTCTCTCGAGCACCCTTCGCAGAAACTCTGTATCAGTCTTCTGCTCTTGCCACTGTTCAGCTTCTTTGTTCGGACTTTCTTTCTGTCCGTTAAGTGCTGCCATTTTGGTCAGCATTTTCTGGAGCTTCTGTTGTTGCTCTGGAGCCTTAGTCAGCGACCGAGTTTACAGTCGGTGACTTATCGAAGCATGACTTTCTTTTTTTTCCGGAAGCCATGTAGACCGTATGTTTTGTTATGCCCTCGGCCTTGAGGCGTTTAGGTCTATCGCCTTTGGAATTTGCTACGGACGGTTGAGTTTTTTCCAACCTCATTCTTTTATGGGAGATCGGAGTTGAAGGAGCTGTTATGACATGCACCTGAATAGGAGAAGTCCTCCGTTGTATGGCGGAGGATTGGTCCTTTTCTTATCGAGCCTTCGATTTCTTTGGTCGACGAGGGTAGTTTTGGTTAATCACACAGTCCTGGACTTTTCTCCAGACCATATTAATTTGCGAGAAGAGCCGCTGATGAGGCTACTTTGGCTTTGCCTACACTGTAACTTCTGCAGGTGGGGGTGATTTCTTTAGCACCGCCGTTAGAGAGTTTTTGCGCACCCACTTAAGTGGATCAAAGCTGTTCCCGATTGGAACAACAACGTCGACTTTCACCATTGGAGCTACTGGGATGAGTCCAGAGGGGGAGTTACCCCTAGCTTCTCTCACTCAGCGTCAGTGGCGATGTAGAGCATGCCTTGTTGAAGGGACCGCCTCAGTTTTGGAAGCGGCTTCATCACTCCCCTGGTTTTGCTGAGGAGCCGCAATTAGCGTCAGCCTGTTGAAGACCGACGTCCTTGTTAAAGTTTGTGGAGAGCCGGCCAATTTTTCAAAGACCGACTTTCTGATGAGGGAAGCAATTTTTACGGCTTCGCCCGTAGCAGGAGTTGGGAGAGCTAGCCATTTTGGGGTAGCCCCTTCAGGTATCACGAGCTTCTTTGCGGGCCCGTTTTTGCTTTTGCTCAGCCTGTTGAAAATTGAGACGCCAGATTTGGACGGCCTGTTGAGAGGGGCCATTATGGTTGTCAATCGATTGAAGAACAACCTTTTGAGAGCATTTTCTTGCAGCAATGAGGCACCAAAACTCATAGGTGGGAGCATGGTGCCAAAGAACAATCCAGTAATGGCTTGTGTGACTTGCCCCACCGGCATTGAAAAAATAGAGGCCGTATTAGGCCCATAAGTCACTCCTCCAATTGGGGTGGAGCGAGAGTTGCTGTTGCATGCAGTAATTTTAGAAGCCATCGATTTTCTGCATAGGAGCAAGACACCAAGTTTTAGTACCTCGAATCCAAGGGAAACCATAGCGAACCACGATTTTGTTCGCGAAATATGACACACGAAGTGTGGAGTGGAAAGAGGAAAAGGTCTCACCGGGCGTGCCAGAATCTATTCTCCGCCGAAAGACCAGACCGAGACGTCGGGATGTCTGGCCTGAATTTGGGAGCAGATGCTATTTTGACTTATCCATCCACCTCTCCTAAGATACCAAGTTGATTTATGGCATCATATATTGGAGGTTTGGACAGACGCGGCCGTTGTAGCATGACTTTATCAGATTCCCCCTCATTTGTGAGGGGTTTTTGATTGTGGGGACGCTATTCCCTGCAGGCGCAAGCCCCTACAGTTAATTACGTTACCACATTGCGATAACCACTTTCTCCTTCTCCAGCAGTTCATTTCGCGTCGTGTGTATTTTTGTTTATTTTGGTTGCCCGTGGATTATATACGGAGACTAGTTTATGTCATCGTCCGTAGGGCGCGGATCGGTCCAAATCCGTATATTTTAGATTTGGGTTTGTTTTATTTAAGGATCGTTAATCTAGTTTGAGATTAAGATTAACTTAAATATATGAGCATTTGGGCTCAATTTATTTTTTAACTAAGGATACGTTATCCATATTTGAGACTAAGATTAACTTAGCAAAACAACAGAGCATTTGGGTTTGGCTGTAAGAAACTTTTCAGAGAGACTTAGCCAATTATTGCTTAGTCTACTCAGTCCTTTTTTTTCAATAGTGCTAAGCACTTATTTGGGCTATGTTTGTTCAGCCCCCTTCTCCTTTATGCAAAAGCGCTAAGTCCTTCTTTGGAGCTCTAACGCTCATATGGGTATCATGTGAAGCCTTCAGTTATGGGCGTTGCCCAATTCAGTGCTGAGAGCACAGCCATTTTGGTTGTATATGAAGTGCTAAGCACTTTTGTGTGATATCCACATGAGGAGCACGTAAGGCGTTGCCCAATTCAACGCTGAGCACTCAGAAGTTTTGGCTGTATATGAAGTGCTAAGCACTTTTGTATGGCGTCCGTGCAAGGAGCACGTGCGGCGCTATCTCATTTTAATTTATTGAACGCTCACGTATTTTTCACATGAGGCGCCGGGCACTGCCCAATCAACGCTAAGCACTCAGCTGTTTTGGCTGTATATGAAGTACTAAGCACTTTTACTTAGCGCACACGTGTCTTTTACGTGAGGTGCTAGCCTTTTGTTTTAAGTACCCACGTAGGAAGCACGTGAGGTGTTGATTCCTTTGTTTTGAGAATCTTTTGGGCACTCATGTGTTTTTCACGTAAGACGTTGATTTCCTTTTGTTTTGGGAATCTGTTGAAGGCGCTTACGTGGGAAGCACGTGGGGTGCTGGGTTTCTTTCTTTTGGAGATTTTCTCTCTGTTAATGGCATTTTTTCCATTAGTGATCACCAAGATCTTTGTTTTAAAGATCTACTTTAAGAACTAAGTTCTTATGCTTCTTTTTTATTATAAGAACTAAGTTCTTTATATGTGGAGGGTTAAACCCTGTTTTCAGAGGAATTAAATTTCCATAAGTTAGGTTTTTTCCCCTTTTTCTTTCTTTTTGACCTAGTTCTTTACTGAATTTTCGATTCTCAAGAATAAGATCTTCCCGAATAAAATTAAATTCTCAACTTATGGGAGACTTTTCTTGTGGATCTCAGATCCAGAGAAAGAACTAAGTTATTGAGAAGGGTTAAACCCTTAGATATGGTGTGTTAGGTAAAAGAGATATTTTGATCTCTTCTTTTTTCTTTACCTAGGGCTTTTAAGATTGAGATCTTCTTCTTTGTGAGAATTAAATTCTCTATTTTTTTTAAGAGCTTTCTGTATTTTTTGCAGAAGCTTATGGGGGGTTTCTCTCTATATCCGAGCGTGACTCTGTCTTTGTGAGACTTGAAGTCTCGGGTCCTTTATATAGATTTGTTAATTAGTTTTTAGAAAATCTCTCATTGAGATTCCAATTGATTTAATTGATCTCAAAATTTGCTCGGGGGATTTATCCACTGTTGGATCTTTTGATCCATGGATTTCTGTTTTACAGAATATGTTTTCTTGTTTTTAACAAGATTAGGAAAATATTTTCCCCATATACAGAAATTTATTCTGTCAAACAGTGATTTTTAATCATGATTGGATTTTTAATCCAAGGGCTCTCTGTTATATAGAGCACATCTTTTTTGCTTAGAAAGATGTAAGGAAATATTTTCTCATCTCATTGGATCTTTGATCCAATAATTTTTTGTTCATTTAGAATGATTAGGGGAGTATTTTCCTTCAATATAATTTTATTCTATTATTTTATGATCTATCATCACCATTAGATCTTTGATCCAACGGCTCTGTTTAACAGAGGGTATCCCGGTTTTTAGGGAAATACCCCCCTGAAGAATTTAATTCTACTTGGTTTTAATTTGGACGTCGGCGCTCACGTGTTGTGCACATTGGCACCACTTAAGAATTTAATTCTAGGCTCTCCTGTGCTTTGCACATTGGTGCCCACGTGAGAAGCACGTGTGGCGCTATATAAGAATTTAATTCTTGGCACTCCTGTGCTTTGCATATTGGCACCCACGTGAGGAACACGTGCAGCGCCATATAAAAATTTAATTCTTATATAATAAGCCCTTCTGTTCTTTGCACATTGGCGCCCTCGTGAGGAGCACGTGCTGTGCCACCATAGGATTTAATTCTACAAGATTGGCGCTGGTGCTGGCGCCCTAGTAGGGAGCACGTGAGGCGCTGCCTCATTAAAATTTAACAGAGCTTAGCTCTTTTTATTATGTTTAAATATTGGGGGAACAGACGCATATGAAGATGATCAATGAAGCTAAGAGTGCTTTACTCAAACTTGCCTTTAAATTTGAGAATTCATGTCCGGAATTTAGTGTCTTGCCATTGTAGACCTTTGAAGTATGAATATCAAGGCTGATTTTTTTAAGCCAACGCTCACGTGTGCTACATGTGAGGCGCTGCTATATAAAAAAAAATAGCGCCAACGCTTACGCGTGCTTCACGTGAGGCGCTACTATAGGATTTAATCCTATAAAAGACCAGCGCCAACGCTCATGTGTGTTTCACGTGGGTTACTGCCTTATTATACGAGGGAATCGTTTCACCTTCTTTCTGTGCTTTTCCTGAGTCAACACTTACTTCTCGGAAATAGTTCCACCATGCACAACGTTTTCTGTGCTGAGACTTAAATAATTTTTTATAACCTGAAGGCATTTTCATCTTCTCTCCTACTTTCTCAGAGAACCATTTTAACAGAGAAGAGTCATGGCTTGAAATTTTCTACATGCTCATCGAAATCCATGAGAGGTGCCTATTGAGGAAATTGTTCTTCGTTTTGCTGCACGCTTGGTGAATCCCGCTCTCACGGATGACCAATCCGACACGGTGATGCACGAGCTCCTGACTTGTAGAGGATCTTCTTTCCCCATCGGCTTCATTTGGTTCCGGATGATCTTCCTGTTCGTACTCGATGACATTCCTCCTCATCCAGCGGAGATGACTCCGGCGATGCTTGAAGCAGCGGAGGACAAGATCAAGATAGAGGATCTTCTCTCCCTATCGGCTCCATTTGGTTCCGGATGATCTTCTTATTCGTGCTTGATGACATTCCCCTTCATTCAGCAGAGATAACTCAGGCGATGCTCGAAGCAGCGGAGGATACGATCGAGTACTTTCATGAGGCACGTTTGATTACCAAGCCTCTGAGGGATCGCTCCGTTCAGTTGCTAAGCCAGATACGGGCTCAGCGGGCCATCATAACTGCTTTCGCCGATGAATACGGCACTGATCGATGGGGAGCGACTCCTTACGAAGACCGCCGTTACGATATGGTAGAGCAGGAAGAAAGGGAGTTAGAGAACTTTTTTTTTATTGTTTTGTTAACCCCTGTATCTTTAATCCCATATTTGGTGTTCTCTTCCTTGTAGAATAAGATGTTTATTTAAATGCATTTCTTTATCGTTGACTGCTGAATGTTTCATTCCCAGCACATATTCATGTGTGCATCTTACATCTGCGCATGTGCTGTTGGAGTTTCTTAGTACGACCACTAGGTTTTAGCAAGCATCGAGTATGCAATTTAAAAAAATCTAGAGTGCTAAGGAACACAAACCTAGAATCGAACTGGAGAATTAGGATTTTATAAAGCATGTAAACAAACTTTAAACTAAGTGAACAAGGAATACAACCTTTATAGACCGGTCCTTCACTTCTAAAGCTCCGTGTAGTAGTCCCTTAGCTCTAAGTAGTGGTCCCCGAACTCTTCTTAGGCTCCACTAGGCGAAAGGAACGTGCTTGCTTAAGGATCTTCGAGACCGAAGATGATCTACGTCGAAGAATCTATAACTCAAGCTACCTCTTCACTAATTGAGCAATTAGTGAAGTAAACAACCTATACTAAATGACTAGTTTGGTATAGATTGATGAAGTAGGAATTTTGCTCACTTTAGAGTTAATTTTCTCTCTTTCTTTCTTCACCTCACTCAAAACTAGAGAGCAATGAAGGAGATGAAGAAGATGATCAAGTGTGAACCCTTGGGTGAAAAAATATCTCAAGAGATATTAGTAGAGAGTTAACCATGGCTAAAGATAATGGTTGGGTTAATAAATATCTAAAGTAAAACAAAATTAGTGGACTATGTCAAGGCTTCTACATGCTTCCACAAGCATCTTAAATCATGACATTTTCTACCTAATTTTGATTTATCCCTTAATTATTAATCACCCAAATTATCCTTAGTTTGGTATGAGTCTCATACACCCATGACCAATGTATTATCTAGCATGACACAAAAATAAATACATTAATATATATCTCATATATATTTATATGTATTTGTAGAAAAAGAAATTCTTAAGTGAGCTAATATTAGTTAATATATATTAATATATCAAATATATAATTATATATTAAATTATTAAATCAATACTTGATTTAATAATCCGGCTATATCACATACAACTGACTAATATCATTTATATGTATATCATATATACACATACAAAATTATTGAATCAACACTTGATTCAATAATCCGGTTATATCACATATAACGTATATCACGAGATTAGAATACTGTATCACATAAACGTATTAATCTCGGTCCCGCACATATCATATATGTGCCCTACTTCATTTTGCTTGAGCTAGAAAACCTCTGTGTAGGACTCTAAAGACCCGTTAATACGCCAGCAGTAGGTAATGATCATATCAGTTACCCACAACCCGTCAGCGGTACTAGCTGGACGTAATGGCTATCCAGGTATTGAGTGATCAAAAGATCAACAAGCAAGCTTGTTCAAACTCCCATGAATCCAGTAAGTAACACTACCGTACAGTCTGGTCTCTTCGTCTGATATGTTTCATATTGTAACATTTTGAAAATCGTTTCAGTGAAATTTCGGAAAATCGGTAAAATAAGGGGGTTTTCCGTAAAAAGTCAAAATATAAATATCTTTAATATAAAATTAAATATACATATTATAGCTATGTAATTGATAGTATTTGGTGTTTATTGAGCCACTGGTAAAATTTCTAATTTACTGAATTTTTTTCCAAAATTAATTATTTTAATATTATTTTAAGTTGTTAAAAATACATTAAATTAGCGATAAATACAAATTTGAATGGGATAATTATTTGCTTTAGAACCATGACAACTAAAATCTAGTTTTTAATGTAAATTTTTAGTATGTTTTTCCAAGTTCTAGCTGTTTATAATCTAAGGAAATTAAAATTTTAAATAAATTAAACTAAAACTTGCAATTTTGAGCTTGTAGGGGGTCTTTTTTGCATAGAATTTTTTTTGTTCACTCTCACACACACCTTCACCCCTCCATGGCTGGCCCTAGCTCCAACAGAGCACACATTTCCCCCCCTCTTGTTCGACTTCAACTCTTGAAAAATGAGAGGTTTTAATAAGGTTTTAAATATACTAATTTGGAGGTATGGTGAACTAGATATATGAGGGCTTTGACATTGGTTTTTTTTCCACACCATCCCCCACCTCTCCCTACTCCCCCTCTTGGCCGAAACCATCAGCTGCTGCTGTCCCCAATTTCCCTTCTCTTTTTCTCTTCAAATCTCATAAAAAAAACACATCAAAATCCACAATTTCTTCACAAAACCAAAGCTAATCCCTATTCTATCTCTTCTCACACCCCTATTAGTTTAAAACAAGGAGAAAGATGGCATCTTGGGAGGAATGAGCAACCTAGGGTTTGGGCTTGTGAGGTATAATTTCTAATCTTTGGTTAATTTGTAGTTAAGTATGCTAAATTAGTTACTTAAAGTGTGAAATTATTTGTTGTTGCTAGTTTATAAAAACTCAAGAGAAGGGGTTGATTTTGGAAATGGGAATTGAAGCATTGCATGTGGGTTATTTGAGTGTGGTAGATTGTTAGTAGTGTGGATTGGTTGTTCATGCTAGATTGTAGTCTTTTTGTCGCAAATCCGCGATGGTTGCGTCAATTTTCTAGTTTTCATGCTTACTAGGTTTTTGAAATTGAATTTGAATGTGGGATTAAAATTATGGTTAGGGTTTTTATCACCTCATTAGCAATTTAATTAGTAGTTTAACACCTTAGGTTATGCAAAACCTAGGTTAGTTGTTGAATTGTGAATCTTGCTTGAAAAATGTTAAAATTGATATTTTTGCAAACTAGGAATTTGGAATTAATACAAATTGATGAGATTAAATTGTGGAAATGGTTTGTATGGCTTATTTAAGTTGTTTAATAAGTATTATGGCCATTAGAATTGTTAAAATATCAAGTGTTGTATTAAAACGGTAAATTTTGCTTGCTAGGTTTTTGGAAAAATAGCTTTTAAAGTGATTTTGGGGTTTTTTGTGAATTCTAACCTATTTCATATTATAATTAGTGTTTGTGAATGCAAAAATGGGTGCGTTTGGGATTTTTATCGATGGTTTGACATTTGTACATCGACATCGAGGGTTGGTTTGGCTATTCTTGCATGCATAGGCGATAGGTTTTGAGCTATGCGTGATACGCGTGCCGATTTGGGTTTTGTATGCCGTTTCGATTTCGAGTTGGGTTTTTATGCGATACGATACGTTGTGACATGTAGGTACCCCCATGTGGACTTCGAGACGACAAGCAAGCGCGTAGCGACGTCGGCACCGGCGAGCGAAGATCAGGTGAGTAGATTTATATCTACGGGGAGAAATCGGGTGGATGACGTATAGCACCCCCGCAAGTTGTGAGGAATGGGGTGATGTGGTAACGATATACTTTTATATGTTATTATGAGATATGAACACCTAGTAAGAGAAGCCTGAGGAGCTTATGGGTTTTGGGTTAGTGAAAATTGAAGAAAGGACTTTAGCGGATTTCTTAGTCATGAACCCTAGAGTAAGGATTTGCATACACGCACACATACACACTTGCATATATCATCTTCTTGTGCGTATATGGGAATGTGTATATATGTATATACACATGGGTATGGGACTATGCATATATACATTCATATACACATGCATGATTGTTGAGCATATTGTATGATATTTGGAGATGAGTCGATGAGATTGGGCTTGAGGCCATGAGATCGGTGATGTGATATGGTCCGTATTTGAGATACGACATGATATTTTAGCGGGTTCTTTAGGCGTGGTGTTTTCATACACACGCATGCATTTCATAGATGGTATCAGTATTGTACTAGACGTAGATCAGTACTCCGATCATGATATTTGATAAAGAGGATACCAGATGATTAATGTGATAGATGTGACATTTGACCCGTACCTAGATTTGGGAGGCCGTACGACGGATTTACCGTACGAGTTATATATTGATGATAGATCCGCACTCTTGATTCGAAGATGTCATATGATATGTTTTATCGTACATGATATTATTGAGGCGGGATCACCGACTATTATACATGTATATATATATATATATATATATATATATATATATATATATATATATATATCGACTCAGATGTAGGTGGTTTCCGTACGCCTTTTGATTGGTTGTTAGTTAGACTTGTAGTTTACCTAGTATATGTCAGACTGGACCCGAGTCATATCTTTTTCCAAAACTGACGAATCGTGAGAATTTTAAGGACATACCAAGGGGTACTACGGATATTTTAAAAGACGTATCTTTTCTTAAAAACACCGTAATCCTTATTTTCAAACACCATGATTCGTACTATTTCAAACGACAAAATAGTATAACACATGTATAGTAAGGTATATTCCTTGTTGTTACGTTATTAATCATGTTCCGCTTATTATTGTTGTATTTACCATTCATTTTCCTTATTATGTTGTTATCGCCTCATTGCATGTCATTATGTACGTAGTAATTATAAAACCATGCTGTTAGGACACCAGCACCATTACCGATGACGCGTATGCTCCACGTACACTCGCTTGCCGGCTCACACACATCTTCATTGGTAATTGCCATGTCACGTACACTTTAGAAAATACTATTTCATTGACATAGCTTGCTAATTGATGTTGCTATATGTTATAGATTTCATATGCTAGTTAAATTATTGCATTCATTGCATGATATCAGAGGCATTCATATATTCATTGGTTATACAGTATTATGGACATTATGTCGGTTTTCACTTTCATTGACATGGTGATTTGATGTTTTCGGATCCGTCTTGAGATTTTCTGTTTTTTGAAAACCGCATGTGAAAGTTTTATAACTGATGATGTATTTTAAAGTGAAAAATGCGGTTTTTCTTGATATGATGAGTAGTGTCCACCATGATGTTTTCTCGGTTCTGAGATAGTTTTCGAGACCCGATTCAAGGAGTTGGATGAACCGTCTGCGGGTACATGGTGGACCCGGTATGGTATCCCGGGGCAAGAAGTTCAAGTAGTAGACGATGAGCCCGGCAGGGGAAGACTACCTACCGGTGATTTTACCAGGCACGGCGGATATCCGGAGGATACCGTTCGTGACCGTGAGATTGATGATATGGGCTGATCCGTTCTGCCGGAGCCCGCGGGTCGATCCCGCAGATGATACGGATGCCTGAGGTATTGATATTTGAGACTTGATTTGATATTTGAGATATTGAGATTTGATACTGAGATACTGAGACTTATGTTTTGTGTCGACGCTTGACACTGATTTCTCTGTTGCATTCATTAATGATAAGTGATTGACATACATATAGAAATCTCATTGATTAAAGAAAACAGTTGTCTCACTCATGATATATTCTGTTTCCATTCGTAATGCATTCATACATCATATATCTGATATGTTGCTATCTGAGACACTGACACGAGCATGTAGTATTACATTATCCATAGCTGGACCAGGATTTTTTATTGAGGATATTACCTGATATGACCTAGGATAGCGTTATGCATACGATTTCTACTCGTAGATGTTTTCAACTCACGAGTTGGCAACTCACCCCCGTTGTGCCACAGCTCCTTGCAGGTTTTGTCGTACAGGTTCTTTGCGGCTTTGCTGGCACACTGTTCTTTCCGGGTTATTGCTTTGGCAGGTGGGTTCTTTTGCGTCAGGACCACCATCGACTATTTATTATTTCAGTTGTATCTAAAAAACTCCATCAACCAGATTGTATATTTGAGAGAGATAGAAAACTAGACCTGTTATTCTTTCGACCTTAGAGTCGCGCGTTGTATTATTATGTCTATCATATTGTTTTGAGTTCTTTTGAGTTTTGATCCTCGCCCTTGGCGTTGTATATTATTGCTTGCGTGGTTGTGACCGTCGGTTGACGAAGAGCTAGCTCCCGCTTGGCGATGTCTTTTTATTGATTTCGTATACTATTCATGTTGTATCCCGTTTGGGGCCAGTATTTACAAAGGAGAATCTGCCGAAATTTTCAGAAAATACTTGGATTTTAAAAATACATACTTCGGCCCATGTTGATTAAAACTACTTGCTTTCAATTGGTTTTTCCTTCACTCTACCGTTTCTTTGGTTTTGATTTCTGGGTTTTGGCTTACTTAGATTATGTACGCCTCGAGACGTTCGTAATTTAAGTGCCGGTCATGTTCCGTACTTTTCGGGTCGTGACACATATCGAGTCTGGGGGTGGTAAACGTTAGACCCCAATAACTTGATAAGTCATGCCGATGTGAGGCTCATAACGGGTCTAAAAACTACTGATAACACTTACCAGTAAATCTCATCATCAGGCCTGGCCAGGGACTTCCTGTTATAGCCAATCGAGCATAGTGCAATATCAACCCCCAATACCGGAAGAGACGAAACCCCTCCTATCGCTCATTTCCTCCATGTGACTCGGGACTGTACCCAAAATCCACCTGTTTGCACGCTCTCTTGAGCTTGGTAGGGAGGAAATCAAAGTACAGTGGGAATCACACAAGACTCTATGACGATCTCGGATCTACAGACTAACCTATACCAGTATCACCAGAGAATTGCTATTTGACGATATGTATAATACTATCTAGGAGTTCTCGGCGAGTCCTGTTCGGTGTACCCATTCTCCAATGAGAACCTGTGTATAATCTTTGATGTCAAACACCAATGGCTATGGGATTAACCATTGCCCCATACAGGGTCAAGAAACATACACACTAGTCTACTCTGGAATATCGATGTCCTATCTCGATACTCGCTCGACTAGGAACAACTAAAGGATGAACTTATGGACTACCCTGGCTCCACTAGTATGATCTGCATCATAATCCTGGTAGTCAAGTACACATCCTAAGGTCTTTATCAACATGTAACGGAGAGACAGTATAATGATACAAGTGTACATGTTAAGATAAAGAGCAACCAGATAGCATACTATTATGTTGAGCAAGAAATTCCTCTCTATATATGTCAAAGTATCCACTATAATATACAATCATGTACAATAATGGCCTCTAGGGCATACATATAACTAACATGCGTTTTTCACTTTACCCTTAGGAGTTTTTGCTAAGTACGAATGCCAATGATGCGCGTATATGCAGCGCACGTGTCATGCACTAACCTTCACACACGCACATATAAATGAGCATACTTTCTTATTCAAATATGCATCTATATATAGGTGAACACTGGACTGATGTAAACAAATCTTCCTAAATGTTGCGTGGCTCCTAGTCATCTTCCAAAATCTTCAACGCTGTATATTCAGAGGAATGGAGCTGAAGAGAAACCTTGAATTTATAGAGTATGGAATGCTGGGCCATGAGGTTGCGAAACAGGAGCTTTTTGAGAAGCTTTCTTCATGCTTGCAGTAACGAGTTCAAATCGAAGCGCTGCTAGCCGCAATAGTGGAATGCGAGAATGAGCTCCGGCAGGAGAATGAGCGGGTCACCGCTTTACTAAAAACCCCGCCCTCCTAGAGATCATGATTGTATCCCCTTTTTCTTCATAAATTTTGTCTTTCAAACACTTTGATTCATGAATAAAGATATATATTTTTTGTATGCATCTTTTTGTTTCTTAATGTCTTGATATGGCACGAAGTAGTTTATGTACTCATTTCGGAGTCTCTAGTTTATTCACTCATTGAGGAGTCTCTAGTTTACCTCCCTTAGGTTTACAGGTAAACTTGCCATAATGTTAGATGTAAATAACCCCCATTCTTTTATGACAGGGGTCCGTTAGGTTTATGGTACTAGGTTTAATTCCATCGTACCGTCGCGTTGGCTGATATATTCCTCGATATGCAGTTCCTTAGGCTGCTGTTCGAGTAGCCCCGCGACTGTCGTGTCTCTGATCCCTTTCGAGGCTGGACAAGACATCTTCAAATAATCTTCTTAGGTTGGAGTATTTATATTACCGTCGGAAAAACAAGCGTTAGGTATTTTTCGTGGAACTTTTTACTTGAGATTAGGCTTAATTTGAAGTCCTGATGAGTCATAACCACACCCTTCTGTTGTGGGATGATCTCCAATGGTTTTTAGGCTTTGTATGTATTGCCGTCAAGACCCGAAACTCGGAATATACCGTCACTTAGTTTTTGCTTTGATGATGTCATGCCAATTCTTTACTGAAGTTGGGTAGACATCCGTATGACTTCTATGCTATATGTATTGCAATTGAGATATGGAGCTAGGAATATGCCGTTGCTCCAATTTTATTTGATAGTTGCGTCCGCATCCTGCTGAAATAAGGAGGAACGTCGAGATGATCTCCAGGCTATAGATGTTGCCATCGAGATATGGAGTTAGGAATTTGCCATTGCTCCAATTTCATTTGACCCTTGGGTCCTTGTCGACATCACGTCTGTACTTTGCTGAAGTAGGACGGACGTTCAAATAGTCACTAGGATGTAAATGTGTCATCAAGACACGGTTCTTCTTTTGACGAAGTATGTTAGGAAAATTTGGTTCCTTTTCTTTTATTTGTGCCCAATGGATCGTATACAAGAGTCAATATGGACCTACCTGCAGGGTAGAAAAGTTTTATTTTTTTATATATATTTTATTTCCGCGATACTCTATCTTTTCATCTTTTATATTGCGAAAGTCGCGATTGTCCAATTATTTCGGCTATTTTTGCGGTGCCCAATCATTTCGGCTATGTCATTTTTTTATTTTTTTATTCGCTATTTATTTGTTTTTTTTTATTGCGAGTTGCCCCATAATTTCTGCTATTTCATATGCATTTTTTTTGTTGATTTTGTGGCAAGTCAGGGACTTGGGTTATGATACCAATTTTAGCATAAGCATCGCTACGACTATAATATTTCCAGGAGCGAATCATCATTTGCCGTGAAAAGACTTGGAGTTTGACACTTGTTTAGGCATCAGCATCGCTGCAACTGGGATATTGCCAGGAGCAAATTATCATTTGCCTTTGTTGATTTGAACAAAGGTGGCTTACCGAACAGGGTTAGGATCCCGTCGACTAAGGCCTTTTGCTTTATGAGCCGTAAATGCCCCATAAAGGTATTTCTCCCTATGAGTCTTGAGGATCTTGTAGGTGTATTTTCTCCTTAGGAATAGTAGGGATTCCTAAGTGTGTTTTCTCTTGCAAGTCATAAGGATCTTACAACAGTATTTTCTTCTTATAAGGTCAAGAGGACCTTACAAGTGTCATTCACCATATGGGTATATTTCTCACCATTGGAAGAACTTGGTGGGGAATTTATTTATGCCCGTGGATTGTATACAAGAGTCGATATTTGATCACTTGTAGGGCAGAAATTTTTTTGTGGGGTTTGGTGGTTTAAGAACAGGTTCAGATCACTGTATCTTAAGGCTTTTGAATTCTATAAGCCGTGAGGGTCTTATAGACGGTATATTCTCCTTACAAATCATGAGGATCTCGTAAGTGCATTTTCTCCTTAGGAATCGTATGGATTCCTAAGTGTGTTACTCTTTTGCGAGTCGTAAGGATCTCACGCAGGTGTTTTCTCTTTGCAAAGTCATGAAGACTTTGTAAGTGCATTTTTTAACGGGTTCGCGCCTTTTCGGGTTTTCACTAGCTCGCCGGAAGTCATGCTGTTTTTACTCACGGCGCCCTTTCGGATTTTTATCCGTGCCCATTTCGCTTGTGGATGTACCGTTTTTTTATTGGCCCGTAGGGTAACGCACCATTAGCTGTAGACCCCGATCTTTTTTGAAAGGCTGCATCACGTGGGACCTGGGGAGGTTATGAATCGTTTATACCCATGGATTGTATACGGTAATCCATATGGGGATCCACCGTAGGGCTAAACGTATTAGGTTAAGGACATGAAGGTCTATTATCGCCTTATGTTTGGGGCGAAATGCTAGTTCAGGGACATTCCGGTCCAGCATTAGTTTAAGGATGTTTTGGTCCAGCATTAGTTTAAGGACGTTTCGGTCCATTATCGCTGTATGTTCGGGGCGAAATGCTAGTTTAGGGACATTCCAGTCCAGCATTACTTTAAGGACGTTTCGGTCCAGCATTAGTTTAAGGATGTTTCGATCCATTATTGCCGTATGTTTGGGGCGAATTGCTAGTTTAGAGACATTCCGGTCCAGCCTTAGTTTAAGGAAGTTTTGGTCCAGCATTAGTTTAAGGACGTTTCGGTCCATTATCGCCGTTTTTGAGACGACGGAGCTTTTTGGGTACTACTCTCATAGTTCTGACTTAGGAAGATAGCGAACGGACATAAATGTCATCATCTATCATTAACCTAAGTTATGACTCATCAAGCGTAGTACTTTTTGAGGAATCGGCCGTTTATTGGCTGGAAGCGTCTTTCACTATGCATATCCATGAGAAGGTAGGCTCCACCTTGGTAGACTTTATCTATGATGTACGGGCCTTCATAGTTCGGTTCGAACTTCCGCAATTTTGCATAATTGGGGATCACTAGTCTTTTGACGGCTAGCATGAGTTCGCCTTGGTGGAATGTTCTCAGCCTGATCAGTCTTTCATATAACCGTGTTATCCTTGCCTTATAAGTCTCCAGATTTTGCCGTGCTATAAGACGGGTTTCGTCGAGAGCGTTGATTGATCATATGCGAAGAAGTATTTTTGTAAATAACCGCAATCAAGATGGTGTTGCTAGTAGCTAGCCGCGATTAGTACGGGTTGTTCGCAGGGAAACGTGAACTCTTTTCTTGGTTTAGACGAGTTGATGAAAGATGTGTGATTGTTTGTCGTTATATTTTAATACAGATATAAAATATATAACAAAAAGGCTTGTAGGGTTCATAATACTTAGTAGTCAATGGATGAATAATTAAAAATGACTCTTTTATCTTTTAATAATTTAAAACTAGAGCGATAATGATGAATATGGATAAGGGTTCTTGGAAGAAACTAGGGTTTCCCCACTATTAACCCTTGTCCTTTCATTAATCTCTATTCATGTCTGGCCCTTAACAAAATAAATGTTAAACCAATCTCAAATCATGATCGAGCCTATACATAAATTGGTAGTGCGCCCGATAAGGAGGTTAACATTTATTTTGATAAAGTTATAAACTTTAAAATGTATAAAAGAAATTAAAAGGTTTTCTCATCCATTGTTCTACCCTATCCTACAAACCCTAGCAAATTAGGAATTACTCACTCATGGTTGATTTAGAAGAGAGGTTGAAGAATGAAATCATAATGAACATGCAGAAAAGTAAGTGCAGAAATTAAATGGGGAAAATAAATGCAAAGAGAATTAAAACTAAAAACAACCTTTATTAATAAACTATTGTATTTATAATTCTTATCAGAAAGTAGATTACAAGAACCCTAGTTTGCTCTAGATCTCTCTCTTGTTGGAGGTAGATGAATAGATGATGATCACTCGGATACGTGGATCTCTTGAACTCTTCGGTGATGATTTTCAATGTACAGCTCTCGGTCCTTTATATAGTACTTGAAACCAGAAACCCTAGATTCTATATAGGAATAGATGCGGTTAAGATCATGATCCTAGAATCTCACATCCAACGGCCCAGATTTGACCGCTGAACCGCCGCAAAATGCCACGTTTGGCCGCCCTTCCGCCGCTCTTTGGTGGGATCATGAATTAGGATTTTTTCTGGCTTCTTGTGTTGATATGTGGAGATCCTTTTGATGTCTAGATTTTGAAAATAATACTCTGAGTCTCTGCCGTTGCTAGATCTCTCGATTTGCTTCTAAATTTTGGCAGATTCGGTTCCGATATCCCGATTTGACTTGGATCTCTTACTTGGATTCCAGACCTGAGTTAGTACTTGCACAATATCTCAAATCAAAGTATTAGTAGCATTTGATATTCTTGAGATATTGTCCTAACCATTTATATAATATAATATCTTAAGAATATTGATTAGAAATATTTGATATGATATGCATATTTTAATTATTAAAATTTCATTTAAATATTATATGCATATATTTTCTCTCATTATATTAATTATAATGTAAAAATATATGATAATAAACTTTTTAGAAATAAACCCATATATGTTCTATATTTATAATAAACACATTTTAGTACTTAACAATAGTAGGGAAAATATTTATTCAAAAGTGCAATATTTTAGACTAATCAAATACACCCAAACTTTTTTTTGATTGCCCCGAGCAAACTAGTTATTAAAGAGAAAAAGAAAAAAACTAACCAGCACACTTTCGTAGGCAATACGATTGCACTGAGCTCGTGCAACAAGCCTTTAAATCTCTAGGTGTCCCTAGTAAGAGAAGTGTTGTCTCCTGAGAGTTTTCAACGGATTATGCCCATAAAATTCCATAATAAAAAGAAAGAAGATGAAAGTTATATACGAAGATAAGGAACTTATAAAAGGAAGAACTTGAAAATAAGAGTTTCAAACTACGCTAGCTTTATAGTTTCCATAAACCCTATCTTAATAGTTATGAGAAATTACATCATCCCTCAATAAAATATCGTCTTTAGGCTTCCTCCCTACATTTCTTCCAAATATCGATCATATACCCCCTACGTATGTATAAAAGACATCTTTACACTTAGAGAATTCAATTCAAGCTATCATACTCTTGTCCATCACCCTTAGTACTTTTTAGTCGTGAATATTTTGGATAGAATTGCTCACACATTCTTCATGCGACCGTTAATACTTCTTGAGGTACTAACCAACCGATTACCAAATTTGCTTACTCTTTTAGGCATAATTAACAATATCATAGTCTTGCAACACCTAAGATTTAGCAGTGGCTCCCAAACCAGTTGGTCAAGGCACTAGGTGATAAGGCACCCTCGCTATATATTTTTTCTGCTGCCTTTAGTAATTAAAAAACCAATGTTCATTTTTCTTAACCATTTTTTTATGTGTCATTTATATTTTTGTTTATATATATATATATATATATATATTCTTTATACTAAGCTTTTAGACAAGAGCATTTCAAGATATCCTCTACTATCCCATGTTTCAAGATGTGTACAGGTGCATATAGTAGGGTATCAACGTTCAGAAGTTTGGACTCAAGAATAGGGACTATTTTTCAGAATTATTTCTATTCTTAGATTAGTGATTCTCTTCATCTTACTAACTCTTGGGATAACACCTCATGACTACCTATTACTAGCTTCGTTTTAAAAAATCTAATTTTCTTGCTTTTCTTAAATCTGTCCTATTTTTCATATGTATTTTTCACTTTCTAACTTTTATTATTAAAAATTTTTAGTGCTTTTATTTTGTATAATGCAAAATGATGCGTGAATAAGCACAAACCTTTCCCAAACCTATTTGCAGCATTGTCCTCACTGATGTCATCTTTTAATCTCAAAACCTATGGACTTGGGATGAAAAGTTCTCAATGAAATGGTACAAAAAGTCATAGGAGGGGACAAAAAGTCAATGACAGTGAAGTCCTCCCCCAAACTTTTTTTTGGCTCACAATTGTACAAAAATTTTCTTTTCTTCCTAGTGCCAAAATATATTTATCTCCCCCAAACTTAAGTAAAACAGTATTTTTAAGCATTGAAAATCATAAAAGGGGGAGGGGGATAAAATTATTGGTCTATGCAAAACTTTACAAAGACCAAACGTCAACACCAACCATTCGAATATTTTATAAATATAACACCATGGTTGGTAGAAAATCATGTTACATATAGACGTGAAAAAGTGGGGTGGATATAAAAGGTGTAATTGAATGGGTTTAAATATCGGTTGGTAGAGACGAAACAGTGATGGTGGACGAAAACGAGAATATGAAAGAGAAGGAATAGGTGGCATAGTTACATTCTTGTACGGGATAAGAAGAAGGGGTGGAGGTCCAACTTCTTCAGGTGGAGGTTGATTCATCACAACACCCATGTCTTTTAGGAATGCGAGTTCCTCGGCAAAAATGTCTTCAATACTTCCATCGATATTCCGAATGATAATCTTATCGGAAAGAAATGTATGATACTCGGATAGCTCGACTAAATCATTCGACAAGTCAAAGGATTTAGACTTAGGTGTGGAATTGTCGACAGAAGGGTTTTTACGTGTATAATAAATAGCAGGATCAAATAATAACGCACTAATGGCGTCGAGATAGGTATCGTGAAGTTCCTCAAATTCGCAACTGTCGGAAGCTATCTTTTCGACAGAACATACATCAACTATATGAGCATAAGGTTCGGAGGGTTGATTTCCTAACTTGAATATGTTAAGCTCAATTATCATTTTCCCAAAGGACAGGTTCATTAAACCGTTACGACAATTAATTATTACGTTGGAAGTTGCTAGAAAAGGCCGACCTAGAATCACCAGAATTTGGTTCCGTGGGTTTGCCACAGGCCGTGTATCTATAACTATAAAGTCCATAGAGAATATAAATTACCCGATTTTGATTAATACGTCCTCTAGCTCATCCTTAGGATGGGTGATAGATCGATCGACCATTTGGGAAGTGCAGTGCGCAGGTTTCAACTCTCCTATGCCTAATTGCTCATAAACAGAATACGGAAGCAAGTTAACACTAGCACCTAAATCGAGTAGAACACGATTGATATTTTTACCCCCAATAGTTATAGATATTGTAGGTCAACCAGGGTCCTTACGTTTCATGGGCACTAATTGGGTAAGAGAATTGCTCATATTACCCACTAAGAAAACTTTTTTAGGCACTTGAATTTTTCTTTTCCTAGTGTACAAGTCCTTTAGAATTTCCGCATAGGATGGAACTTGTTAGATAGTATCTAGGAGAGAAATATTTATGTTAACTTGTTTAAAAATTTCCACAATCTTCTCCATTTGGGGACTTGGTCTGTTAGCCCTCAACCTGCGTGGAAAATGAGCTTTATCAATAAGGGTTGGGTCCAACTTTTGAGAAGAAGTTTGTGGGGATAGAATGGATCCCAAAATTGGATTTGGGATGGTTGTAGATGGTAATTCCTTCAAGGAAATAGGCTGAGGGTTCGAGCCTAGTGGAAAACGGAGAATATGCTCGGAAGAAGATATTGGATTAGATGAAGTAGGAGTAGAAGTAGTAGCCGGGGTTTCATCAATATCATCAACTTCAACTTGTTCACCAACTTGGTTATTCAACACTCTTCCCAATTTCAACGTGGTTACGGCACTCACATTATGATTTTGAAGGATGAGATTTGCGCATTGTGAATGGCCGGGATTTGGTAGAGGTTGAGATGGAAATATCCATTTCTCTTTTTCACTCATCGCGGCATTTAACTGTACAATTTATGCTTTTATCGATTTTATGCTTTCACCATGGGAAGCGGTGTGTTGCACTAACGTTTATATAGAAGACGTTAAATTAGCCGTCATTTGCGTGGATTATTTAATGAACATTTCTTAGTTTCGTTCGAGTGCAGATATTTTATCAATACCGGCCGTTGAAATATTATTATAAGGAGCAAAGTTGTTGGCCGGATTTTGAAAAGATTACGGTTGAAAGGGGTGCTGATTTTGGTCTGGTGTTGTTGCTGTAGGGGAAGCCTTTGAAAGTTATTTTGGCTTGGGAACTAATTTTGAGTTTGAGTTTAGTTTTGGTTCCAAGCAAAATTAGGACGATTCCTCCATCCCTGATTGTATGTGGATGAATAAGGATCGTTTCTAGGCCTTTGCTGAAAAGCAGCATTGGTTTGTTCTTGACCTTGAGACAGAGAATTCAAAGGACATTCTTCTGTTAAATGTGATGGGTCAAAACAACAACCACATACGGTTTTGGGGAGCGTAACTTGGTTTAGGGAGGCAGATGAGAATTTTTTTCTATAGCTTTGAGTTTCTTTTGTATCGCGGCCATTTTGGCTTTTACTGTGATGGAAACATTGAGCTGATAGATACCTTCCCTAGATGAAGATGATGTTGATCTAGTGCTCTCCCATTATAATGTCTGTTCGGCGAGATCTTACAGAAATTGCCAAGCTTCTCCATCGTATTTTGACATGAAATGGTATTGACAAATGGTTTCAAGCATTTGTTTCGTGGCTGGATTAATACCCTCATATATAATTTGGCAAAGTTGCCATCTATCGATTCCGTGATGAGGGCATTGGACAAGAAGATTTTTAAACCGTTCAAAGCATTTTCAAAATGGTTTGTTGGGAAGTTGGGTAAACTGGTTATTCTCGCTTCAAACATGGGCGGTTTTGTGATGAGGATAAAATTTCTTAAGGAATACTATAACGAATTCATCCCATTTAGCGAAAGAATGTTCGGTAGTGCTATAAAACCATTTTCTGCTACATCGCATAAAGTAAAAGAGAGAAGACGTAATCGCATAGCATCCCCTGAAAGTTGGGTTGTGCTCATCATTGCACATACGTTCTCGAATTTGGTTATAAAAACGTATGCGTCTTCGAATTCAAGCCCGTGAAATTTGGGCAATAGATTGATGAAGTGGGGTTTAATTTCGAAATTATCCCCATTGACTGGAAGAGATATACAAGTAGGAAGGGGTCCACGTACGGTGTAGTATCTTTCTTGGAGAGAGATGCATGGTGGATTCTGTGCACCTACGGGTGGTGGTAGGGTGGTATCATTAAATTGCGATGGAGATCCGTCCATTTCGGGAGATGTGGTGGGTGGAGGGGAAATAGAAGATGAAGAAGTACCGACTTCGGAGTCGATAGAAAAAATGCGGACAAGACGGGCATTACAATCCCGTGTCCAGCCGATCATGCACTAAGCGAGTTTAGTGCACGTGGCAGCGTGTGAGAGAACAATTTTTAGAGAATTTTTTTTGATAAATAGTCGGACTTGAGGCTTGACTCAACAAATTATAAAATGCACAATCAATCCCTAGAACTAGGGTCACCAAAGTCAATCACTAGACCGCTCCTAGACTTCTAATGGAAAAGTTGCAAGATCAATCCTATACTATCTCCTTATCAATCTTGTGGCTAAGTAAGTGTCAGGTAAGTGGGAGGTATCCGCTATACGAATCACCGAAATAGCGGGCCTAATTAAGTAACCACTTTTCTTAGTCACACTTGCTTTAGACACCACAAGAAAAATGCGGATAAGCAATAGACTACTCACGATCCTCTTCTATCCTAATTGAGACTGAATGTCCTTAGGGGCTAGGTATAGATATTTTTTAATTAATGTAGGGTAAGAGTATGCTCGTTTGTGATTTGTGGGGCCTAGGAAAGGTGATGAAATCCCCACTTAATATGAATTTGGGTTTATTGCCCCTTAATGTCCATTTTAGTTATGCAAAAAAAAAAAAAAAACCGAAATCAAAACACGCAAAAAGATTTTTTTAAGCGTCGCTGTTTGCAAAGAATCCTGCAGGTAAAATCAGATTATTGGAGCTTTAGAGGAGAGAATGATATTAGGAAAATACCTGAGGATTTTGGGGGCCCAATTCCACCAAGAAGCCGCGGTTCCGCCGTCAAACCTTACCAAATGCCGCGGTTCCGCCACACGGTGGGAAGTTCTTTTACTAAATTTTCGTTAGGGCATTCCTATACTCCTCTGGTCTAAGTTGAAATCTCTGAATCTCTGTGTAACATTCCAAAATAATAAAATATTATTTTTAGGAATTTTTATAATTTAATATTATTTTATTGATTATTTTAATATTAAATTTATAATTAAATATCGATAAATGGGAAAAATTTTGAAAAAAAATATGGAAAATTCAAAAATTATGTATTCTATGGAAATTAGTCATTTTTAAGTTTTTATGAGCATTTATATACTAATTTAGTGCTAATCGCGATTAAAAATCGCTAATCGGATTTTTTTGGCTTTTTGTGCAAAACTTGCACATATCATTTTTTGGACTTGTGTCACATTTTCTTACCATGGTTTTATTTTGGGATCACTATTGGTGTGAGAAGGATTTGGATTAAAGGATAAAGAAAAAGAAAATGAGAAATAGGTATGGTGAGAGGAGAGGGTAGGTGAGGACTTTTGACTTAAACCTTAGCCTTTTCCCTTGGTTTTCCTCTCATTTTCCCCCCTCTTCCTGAGCTGCTGCTGCTGCTCCTGCCATTCATTTTCCCCCCATCATCAAGCCCTCTAATCACCTCAAAAATCACTCCAAAACCCCACCCTCATTTCATTAAAAAGATGCACAAGCTCGAGATCTACGCAATGGACCAAGAAAGCATGGATTTTGGCCACTAGGGGCAACTCAAGAAAATTCTTGAGTTGCCAAATGAGGTAATTACTGAACCATTAGCTTAGTTTTAGCCTTACTTTTACCCCTATGCAAGTTTAGAATCGAAATCGGGTGATTTGTTGATTTTAGGAAAAACTAGTAAGGGTTTGAGGAAATTATGAGTTGTGATGGGAAATTGAGTTCAGTGGAGACCCTATTTTGACCAAGCCCCTGACCTGACACAACCTGAAACCCAAAAATACGGAATTACGGGACTTTCATGTCGGTTTGTGAGTGATTAAGGTGTGCAGGTGAATCTGGGTTGACCCGGGGAGTTTCTGAGACAAACAAACAACTCTAGGGGCCAAATTAGGGTATTAGGAGGCCATCCTGACCAGACGGACCCCATTGGACATAGGGGGGCCGGCCAGGCCGGTTTTGGCAAGGATGTGGCCGGCCATGTAGTGGTGGAATGTGTCGGGGTTGGTCCAGTAGCTCAAATACATCATATACATCACCCTGGACTTGTTTGCTTGGCTAAATTTGGCCTGAGGCGAAATCTGGGATCGTTTTCTTGGGTTGCTGCTTTGAATTGAGTTATTGTTTTCCGTATTTTGATTTCTAGAATTTCATATTTGGGTTTTACCTCGGTCACTTGGCGTTTGTACGACTACATCGAGTGATTTCGGGTTGTTTTGCGAAGGCTAACCGTAGGTTCTAACCTATAGGCCTTTTAGCGTATCGTGTTGGTTTTAGCGTGTCGTTTTAAGTTTCAATTTGGTTTTGATGTGATGCGATACGTGTGATATGTGTAGGTACCCCCACGACGATCCGAGATGATGCAGAAGATGAAGGCGACATCGATACCGACACGCAGGATACAGGTGAGTAGATTTATATCTACGGGGAGAAGTCGGGTGGATGGCGTATAGCACCCCCGCAGTTCGTGGTGATGTATATGAATACGTATACACATAGATATTGATTTTATGTTGTTGTTGATTATTGATGATAAGATGGACATTTGGTATTTTTGGATTGGTTTAGTATAGTTGCGAAACCCTAGAGTAGTGGTCGCACTCACACACGCACGCACACACATACTTGCATACATTCTTTCTTTTATATGTGCGTATTTAGGATCATATATTTATGTGTTCACATGGGTATGGGACTATGTGTTCATATACTGGATTTGAGATGAGTCGATGAGATTGGGCTTGAGGCCAGGAGATCGGTGATGTGATTTGGTTTGTCTTGAGATACGAAATGATGTTTTAGCGGGTCTTTTGACGTAGTGATTCTTACACCTGTATGCATACATAGATGGTATCAATATTGTACTAGACGTAGATCAGTACCCCGATCATGACATTTGATAAAGAGGATACCAGATAAATAGTATGATGAATGTGATATTGACCCGTACCCAGATTTGGGATGCCGTACGACGGATTTACGTACGAGCTATATTTTGATGATTGATCCACACTCTTGACTTGGGATGTCTGATTATAGATATGATATCGGATAAGATATTATTGAGGCGGGATCACCGACTAATATATATACAGGTATGTATATGTATCGACTCAGATGTTAGGCGGTTTTCTTACCTGTAGCTCAGCTTGTTAGTTCAGCCGTATAGTTTAGTGTAGTTGTTAGATTAGATTAGACTCCTACCTATTTCAAAACTAACGAATCGTGTGTATTTTAAAAGACAGCCCAAGGGATCCTACGAATATTTCAAAAGACGTATCTTTTCATAAAAACACCGTAGCCCATATTTTCAAAACCCCATGATTCGTGTGTTTTCAAAAGGCACCATTTGTAGGACTTTTATTAGATTAATTCAGATTAGTTATAGTTGCGTCTAGTTTTCAGCTACCGCTCATTATTGTGGTTCGCTTCGCATCGCATGCTTATTTTATGTTTCGTACTACATTATTGATATCATGCTGTTAGGACACCAGCACCATTACCGATGATGCGTATGTACCACGTACACTTACTTGCCGGCTCACACACATCTTCATCGGTAATTGCCATGCCACGTACACTTTAGAAATACTATTGCATTGATATAGGTTGTTAGCTAATAATTTAGACAGGATATTAGTGTACTCGCCTTATGTGCTAGATTAGACATTGTAGTTATTACCTGCTACTTCATGCATACTGTTATTCATTGTTATGCCGCATTCATGGATTCTCATGCATATATTCACTATTTTACGTGTTATTGAGGTTTTGGATTTGGATTTCCGTGAGATTTTCTGGATTTGGAGGAAAACCGCAAAAACACAAATAAACATTTTCTCTCTTTTAAAATAAAAAGTGTGGTTTTCCCATGATGTATGAGTCGTCCACCATGAGTTTGCTGATGGATTTGGAAACCCGATTCGAGGAGACGGATGAACCGTTTCGGGTACATGGTGGATCCGGTAAGGTACCCCGGGGCAAGAAGCGCGTGATGATGACGATGTGAGCCTGGCAGGGGAGCACTACCTACCGGTGATTTTACCCGACGCGTCGGATATCCGGAGGATACCGTCGTGGTCTTGAGATGGATGGTAGGGGCCGGTCTGGACTGACGGCGCCCTAGATATTATGATTGAGACATTGCGATTTCGAGATTTTGAGGTACAGAGACTGTGATACAGAGATACCGAGATATTGGGATTACGTTTTGTGCCGATGCTAGGCACTGTTTTATGCTGATTTCATTACGATACCTCATTTTAAAAATACAAAGGAAATCTCACTAAATTATGAAAACAGTTCTTCATTTACAGGTATTCTGTTTTCATGCATTCATACCTCATTCATATGATATATTGCTACCCTTGGGCACTGACACGGGCACATGAGATTACACTCGGGTTAGATATTTACCCTAGCCTTGTTATAGGCTGCTGGTTATATTTGAGGATGTATATTGATCGTATGACCTAGGATTGCGTCATACATGCGATTTCTATTCGTAGATGTTTTTCTATTCACGAGTTGGCAACTCACCCCCGTTGTGCCCCAGTTTCTTGCAGGTTTGCCGTACAGGTTTCATTACGGCTTTGCGGGCACAGTTTCGTTCGGGTGACTTGCTAGTAGGTGGGTTTTTGGTATCGTACCCATCATATTACCTTGTATATTATTATTCAGTTGTATCTAGAGGTTCCATCAACCAAACATGTATTTAATTGAGATAGAGACCAGTGTTGTTTATTCTATCGACCTTAGAGTCGCGTTTTGTATTTATACGGATTTCATGCTGTTTTGAGTTTCCTTTTCTGTGGTGATCCTCGCCTTTCGGCGTTGTATATTATATTGCTTGCGTGGTTGGGACCGTCGATTGACGAAGAGCTAGCTCCCGCTTGGGGATGCATTTTCCTTTATATATGCTTTATCAGGTTTTGTACCCGTTTGGGATCAGTTTTTACAAAGGAAACTCTGCCGAAATTTTTAGAAAAGACTTGTGATTTTAAAATGCATATTTCGGCGTATTTTGCAAAACTACTTGATTTAAATTGGTTTTCCTCCACTCTACTACTTTTCTTGGTTTGGATTTCTGGGTTTTCGGCTTACTTAGATTACGTACGCCTCGAGACGTTTCGTAGTTTAAGTGCCGGTCATGTTCCGTACTTTCGGGTTGTGACACTCTGTTTCCTTGCTCCAGTTACTCCAGATTCCCTTGTAAAACTCGCACAATAATCGTCAAAAATGCAAAATGCGGTTTTGGTTCTTGTTTATATTGTGTTCACTGGATTTTATAAGAAATCAACCCGAATAACAAGAAAAAATTACGACCGTTTCCCCGACAACGGCGCCATTTGATTGATCATATGCGAAGAAGTGTTTTTGTAAATAACCGCAATCAAGATAGTATTGCTAGTAGCTAGCCGCGATGAGTACGGGTCGTTCGCAGGGAAACATGAACTCTTTTCTTGCTTTAGACGAGTTGATGAAAAATGCATGATTGTTTGTCGTTATATTTTAATACGGATATAAAATTTATAATAAAAAGGCTTGTAGGGTTCATAAGACTTAGTAGTCAATGGATGAATAATTAAAAATGACTCTCTTATCTTTTAATAGTTTAAAACTAGAGCGATAGTGATGAATGTGGATTAGGGTTCTTGGAAGAAACTAGGGTTTCCCCACTAGTAACCATTGTCATTTCATTAATCTCTATTCATGTCTAGCCCTTAACAAAACAAGTGTTAAACCAATCTCAAATCGTGGTCGAGCCTATCAATAATTTGGTAGTGCGCCCGATAAGAAGGTTAACATTTATGTTGCTAAAATTTATAAACTTTAAAATGTATAAAAGAAGTTAAAAGGTTTTCTCATCCATTGTTCTACCCTATCCTACAAACCCTAGCAAGCTAGGAATTACTCGCTCATGGTTGATTTAGAAGAGAGGTTGAAGAATGAAATCATAATGAAGATGGAGAAAAGTAAGTGTAGAAATTAAATGCGGAAAATAAATGCAGAGAGAATTAAAACTAAAAACTATCTTTATTAATCAACTATTGCATTTACAATTCTCCTCAGAAAGTAGATTACATGAACCCTAATTTTCTCTAGATCTCTATCTTGTCGGAGGTAGATGAATAAATGATGATCTCTCGGATACATGGATCTCTTGATCTCTTCGGTGATGATTTTCAATGTATAGCTCTCAGTCCCTTATATAGTCCATAAAACCAGAAACCCTAGATTCCATATAGGAATAGATGCAGTTAAGATCATGATCCTAAAATCTCACATCCAACGACCCAGATTTGACCGCTGAACAGCCGTAAAATGCCACGTTTGGATGCTTTTCCGCCGTGCTTTGGTGGGCTCATGACTTGGGATTTTTTCTGGCTTCTTGTGTTAACATGTGGAGATCTCTTTGATGTCTAGATTATGAAAATAATAATCTGAGTCTCTGCCGTTGCTAGATCTCTCGATTTCCTTCTAAATTTTTGCAGATTCGGTTCCGATATCCCAATTTGAATTGGATCTCTTACTTGGATTCCAGACATGAGCTAGTACCTGCACAATATCTCAAATCAAATTATTAGTAGCATTTGGTATTCTTGAGATATTGTCATAACCATTTATATAATATAATATCTTAAGAATATCGATTAGAAATATTTGATATGATATGCATATTTTAGTTATTAAGATTTCATTTAAATATTATATCATAATTATATTAATTATAATGTAGAAACATATGATAATAAACTTTTTACAAAAAACCCACATATGTTCTATATTTACAATAAACAACTTTTAGTACTTAACAATATTAGGGAAAATATTCATTCAAAAGTGCAATATTTTAGACTAATCAAGTGTCGAGCTCCTTAAGCCTAAGATGAGCATTTTCTGTCGTCTATAGTGCCCTCAAGTCCATTATTTTAATCGCAGGCACGCGATTAGATGATTGAGGGATGACCTGTATGGGTAGAACAGTCTTACTCAAGATGATAGTATACTATCTTGTTTATCTTTATCATTATGTACATGCTTTAGGTAGTATTACAGTTCACTATTACATGTTGATAGAGCCCATAGGATTCTTGCTTGACTACCAGCATTATGATGACGATCATATACGTGGGAGCTGGGTGGTCTATAAGCACATTCTTAAATGTCCCTAGTAGTGGGGGTATCAAGACTGGGCATTGATACTCCAGAGTAGACTAGTGTATACTGATCGAGACCTCGACGAGGGGCGGTGGTCGGTCTCACAATCCATTGGTGTTAGTTTGTTCACCTAAGACTGTATGCAGGTGCTCATTGGGTTATGAGTACACTGGACGGACTCGCCAGGAACCTGCTAGTTGGTATTATACCTATTGTCAGATAGCAGTTCCCAGGTGACATGAATATAGATTAGTCTGTCGACCTGAGATCGTCATTTTTCTCGTGTGAGTTTTCACCGTGCTTTGATTACTACCCTACCACAGCTCAAAGGAGTCATGCAAACAGGTTTTAATTGGGTACAGTCCCGGGCCACATGGAGGCAGTAAGCGGATCGTCATGGATTCTTCTCTCCCGGTATTGTTGGTTGATGTCGCGTTGTGCACGGGTGGCCATCACCAGAAATCCTTGATCAAGGTAGTCAAGAATTATTGATTTGGATCAGTAGTTTCTCAATTTGTGATGGGCTTCATACCGACACTAAATATCGCATTATTAGGGGTCTGACTTTATCCACCCCTAGACTTGATATGCGATACTCTTGGACGAACAGACCGTACTGTACGGATATTGTCACAGGACAGGCTCAGTAGGGGTCAGGATGAGTTTGCTCGTCGGCCTTCCTATCGCTGAATGCCTGGGTAGCCGTTACGTACAGCTAGTGCCGCTGACGTGCTTATGGTTAAACCCACTGCTAGCGTATTGACGAGTCTTTAGAGTCCCACACAAAGGGTTTCCCTGCTTCGGGAGAAATGATGTAGAGACCGTATGGTTTTACGGCAGGGTTCGATTATATACGTGCACTTTTGTACGTATCATGATACGGATGGATAATACTAGTGGGTTTTGGTTTAAGCAGGATCCTAGTATTATATTGTTGGATTATTTTTGTCTCATTGTATTCGTATTTTTCGTAATACAGATACGGGTATGTATATACAGCCGAGGGGCATTCTTGTAATTTATTACAAGAATTGTTTCTAGAAGAAAACACCTCATTTTGTTTATTTACCTTTTTAGTTTAAATGGTTAATTGAGGTGAGAGAAGAGTGTGCTTAGCTTAATTTAAGCATTCTTGATTTAGTGACTCATGGGATGGCTCATGTGATGACTCATGGAACACTATTCTAGCATGCTTGATATTTTGTTTATTAACCATTTAGGGTAAATGGTTAATTGTGGTGTGATATATTTTTGTGAGCTTGACTTGAGATATTTTGGTTGACTTAAGATATTTTTCTTAAGTTGATATTTCCACTCTCTTACACTCACAAGACAACAAGCCATTCTCTTTCTTGAGTTTCTCAAGCTTCACACTCTCATCTCTAATGGATTCTTATTCTTTCTCCACCCTAACTCTCTCATGTGTTGAGAAACTTAGGGTGTTTTGAGACATATTAATCCCTCATTAGACTCTACATCTTCTAGGCTATTTATTTTAGCAAACTAGATACCCTAGTTACTTCGGTTATGAAGTAGGAGCTCGATTCATAGACTCGCGGGTGGATCATCTTCGATGGAGGGAGACCAGCGACCAAACTTGATCGTGATGGCCACGAGGAGCTTGGGAATCATGTTAAAGACCGAAGGACATGGATCATTCGGTATAACATTCCAAACCTCTTTTATTGCATGCTAGGTTTAGGGTTAATGGTCGATCCGTATTCGGGTGTTGCGGTAGCGCCGGTTTCATAAAATTTTTGTTCCGCATTCGCCCACGGATTGATGGCCGGGGCACCGCCGTAACCCAACATGGTATCCGATCCAAACCTTTAACCCTAATCTAGCTTTTTCTTATGTGGTTAAAAGATCGATCGAGCAAAATTCCCGAAATTACAATTTCAATTCACCTGGTTTCTGCCGATTTTTTAAAGTTGCCAAAAAATTATTTTCAAAGGCTCAAAAATCCGTGCAGGCTTTTCTAGGAAGCCATAAGAAATTTGGAGACACAATAAGACAATACGGCCGTGGAAACGTGACATAACTAGCATGTTTGCCGCGGTTGCGCGGCGGAATTGTGGTATCTTTGCACCAAATTTCTAATGGTGTTCTAGTATTTGGAAATGTGGTTTCTCGTACATTTTGTTTTTGGCCCAGATTTGTTATAAGTACTAGATTGCACTTGGGGCCAATACGGACTGGTTTTTGTCCACCGAAATTTTAAATGCGTAAGTTACAGTACATACATTACTATCTGCGACCGTGAATGTCATTAGAGCGGTACAACTCGTCTAATTGCTATATGCACTTTTAGACGGGTTTACGAACATGACATTCATGTTGATGTTCTGTGTTGTGCTGTGGTTATGGTTGGATCTTCGTGGTGGATAGCCAGTGGTGCAATGGTAATACAATTTGCTTTCATTTGTACATTTGATATTGTGGGGCGAGCGTCTGGCATGTGGATTGCCGTCTCTGCCTATTTGTATATTATTTGTTTGGAAAACGACCGGGTTAAGGTCGATGTCACCATTGTACTTATTTTCTTTTCTGTACAAGGATTACCCCAAGGTGGAGTGCATGAATAGCCGGGTTCTTGAGGGCAACGGGCCCGCATCTCATGGCGTTGAGACGGAGGGGGCCTCACTCTAGAATTGGCGGGCTATTCGCCGCACTTGTAGGGATATAGGTTGACCCACTAAGGGGTGCTCAAGTTACCGGATTCCGCGAAGTGCTAGGTGGCCCATTCACTTTGTTGATTGGGGTTGCCTCACTTCTGGGATTGGCGGGTAACTTGCCGCACTCGTAGGGGTCTAGGTTTTCATTGCACAGGCTGTCCACACGACAGGGAACGCCTGGTCTCATTTGTGGCTCAAGTGAAACCCGGGGCTCCAGGATTATCCACCACTCTGTGTTGCTTGGCTGAGATTCTGTGATGTTGCTTTATATCATGCCTGAGGAGATTGTTATATATATATATTTATATATATACCAGTAGATGCTGTATATATTTTTGCACCCATGCTAGTCTAGTCCCCGCTCTGCTGTTAGTTAAGTAACCTAACGGGTGATGATAGGAACCAGTGGCGAATGCGGATGGCATATATATACATTTTATTTTCGTTCCTTTATCTGGTGTGATATGTTTAATTGACGGGACTGCATTGATTCTGATCAATGCAAGGATAAAACAAACCTATATGATGTTGTTGGAACTAAGTTTTTTGAAAAACAGACATTACGGACGTTTTCTTTTGCTTTGCACAGTGGTATTCAATTAGGAATATCCTGCACCTCATTCGACGAGGCAAAGGCCGAGATCCCTTCATCGGGAGTGACCCCTTGGGCGATAGTTTGCGTCATCGTAATAACTTCACTATAGTCGATTCTTTTGCTTTGCATCGTGGTATTCAGTTTGTAATATCCCGCACCTCATTCGACGAGGAAAGAGCCGAGATCCCCTCACAGGGAGTGACATCTTTAGCAAAAGCTTGCGCACTATATATTTGTAAAACTACTTGGTTCCTTCAATGAGATCAAGTTCATTACGTTAAAGGTTTTTCGCCAAAAACCAGCCGTAGCCCTCCGTCATTTTCTACGAGTAGTACTTAGTATTCGTGCTGCGTTTGTTGACTCTGTCAACGCGTAGTGTGCGGTAGCTGGGTGATGCTTGTTTGTAGCATGTATATGCGATTAGTTAGGACAGTCGTGCGACCTTGTTGACTCCGTCAAGGGCTCGTACGGGTAGGTTTAATGCAATCAAGATAATGACGGGTTGAACTTGACTAAGACTCTTTGATTTGTTGACTTCGTCAAGGTCACTTGGGTCCTAGGGGTAAAATTCACATCGGGAGTTTCAAACATACAAGAAACTTGCCAGGCATGCGCATACCTTCTGGAGTGAGGTGACTTGAGTGGATTCCATCAAGTTATCATGCGATGATTGTTGGATCCCGATTCCCACTGATGAGTAGGTGTTACTCCTCGGGTGATTTTAGATGATCCCGACTAATTCTGAGGGATAATTCGAGGAAACAGTGGGAGCCATACTGATTAAATAAAGTGTATAACCAATCAAATCTAGGTTAGAGTGCATGCTAAGTGTTTCTTTTCTCTCTCTCTTTGGCAGCGACCATGGCCCGACACTAAACTAAAACTCATGAACCAAGTTAACCGAACCTTCTTAAAACACTTTGGCTTTTGGATTGTCATAGACGCATATATCGTTGCCGCTCCTATATTACCCTTTATATTTCTCCGGAATTCCGTATCACTACAAAGATCCACATTTATTGGATATGCCATCGTATAATTAGATACGAACTCGAAGAAACTTGTTTCAGGTCGAGAATGGATTCGGGTTATGGAGAAATAGAATAGGACTATTCAGTTGTTTTTCCCTTTACCTTCTCTCAGGTTGCGAGGGCTCCTGGTATTTAGGAGAGTACACCTATTACGCTTATTGGATAGTCTTCTTCCAAACCATAGGCTAGTGCCGAAAGGTTGGGAAGGAAGAAAAACAATTAGTCTAAGTTTGGTGTATAGAAGGTATTAAGAAAAGACATATAAAGGGATTATAAAGAGGGCAAAGGAAATTGCGACTGCTATCATTCATGATGAAGCCGCGTATATCATCGCCACTCCTACTTCACCTTTGCATTTCTCCGGAACACTCCGTATCACTACGAAGATCCATATTTATTGGATACGCCATCGTATAGTTACATACAAACTCGAAGGAACTTGTTCCAGTTTGAGGATGGTTTCCAGTTCAGGAGAAATCGAATAGGATTATTCAGATTGTCTTTTCCCCTTTACCTTCTCTCAGGTTGAGTGAACTCCTAGGATTAGAAGAGTACACCTATTACGCTTATTGGATAGTCTTCTTCCAAACCATAGGCTGGGCCGAAAAGTGTGGAAGGAAGAAAACCATTTAGCCTAAGTACGGTGTATTGAAGGTAGTAAGTAAAGACATATAAAGGGATTGGTGAGATGACAAAGAAATATACGGTTATAGTCATGAATCAAGATAGTGGAAGAGGCATTACGGGGAATACCTGGATACCCCTCCGAAACATTTTCATGTTTCAGTTTCACTGTGCGTTGTTAATTGAAAACCGATTTCCCATTTAGATTCTGACTCCAGAGTATCTATTTAACAGTTTTGATTCTCACATCTGTATAGCATTACAGATGATGAGTGGGAGTAGAATTTTGGGAATTAGGTGATTATATCCTTATTATATCAGAATTCTTTGTAATTGGTGATATTTAAGGAAATCGTCTGGGTTTTGCCTGGCGACAAATATTTGGTTTTGAATATCTGATGTTATGCACCAATTTCAAACTAATATATCTGTACGTTTATTTTATAAAGTAAGATATAACTTTTTGAAATTATGTCTGTGACATTTACCTATATCAGTTGGTGATTAGGTAAGGAGCATTCAACAGAGCTGTAATTCATCTTAACCATAATACAGTTTTCAACCTACGATACCCAGGGTTTGAGTTATTAAACTCATGAGACTTATACAAAGTATTGTATGTTGTCCAGTGATCATTAGGACAAAGGGGTTGATACTCGTACTATATTTTGTATACTTGTAACTTCTCTGTGTTTAGACAAGTATTTTGTAGAAATACAGGGTCCAAGTTTTGAGAAGTCATAGGTATAAGAATAAAGTAGAGAACCATGTGTTGCAATGTATCAGGATTCTTCAAGGCGATCGAAGATGTAATGGTATTGAGAACTTGTTTCTCTTTCAGGTTGCTCATATATGGATGCACTCCTAAATGAGTAATGCTGATTGGCCTCCTTCCATTTGGTTGATATGCACTGGAGACAGCTGCATGATTTTGAATCTTGTTCCAATTAAATTAGTGGCCTTGTTTCTATAGTGGATATAGAATGAATCATATCTTAACTATGTTAAGGTATATGGAGTTGTTTGGCTTTTGCTTAAAACCAGAATCCGGAAAAACTCAAGGCACGTTTCAGTAATGGCTGTTTGTGGTTTATCCCGGGCTTTGACGAGGGTTAACTTTCTATCATCTGGAAGATCAATTGTTATATTGTTCTTGACTCGCTACCAGTTTTAGTAAAATGGATTTTTTTTTCAGAAAACATTAGTGGGAGTATGGTAGAACTGGAAGTGATTCCAGAACCACAAACCGTTACTGAAAATTTAGTAGGACTTAAAGATTCAATTGGATTCGACATTCCATTAGCCACTCTGCAGATTTGGTGGATAACCTTAGGCACCCGAGAGTTACTTTGGTCTTCTCAAGAGACGGTGACAAAGAGGTTCTTGTTTACCCAAACTTGCAACTACTGTTGTTCTAGACTATGAGATCCGGCATGAGGATGAGTATAGCGTCGTTCTAAACTAGCTTTAGAAGTGCACGTCTATATGACTCTGCCAGGGGGTTGTTGTAGTTAGTGGGAGCGGCGGAAGTATAGTGTGCAAGTAGCTTATGTCTATTTATAGACTAAATCAAGTATAGCGGAGATAGATCATCTATTTTTGATGTGACAGTCATAGAGTTTGACTTCATCAGAATAAAAGATATATCTGGTAAGGAGGTAGTAGGGTGTAATGTCCTGGTATTTGGATGACATGCACTTAATAGGAAGTGAAATTCCTATACTACGATCGGTTAGATATTATGGTTGTCACAAAGTGTTTCTCCAGATAGGATATGGATAAAATATCATGATTCTGGTCACTAGATCTATGGTTTTAGATCTAGATTTGGGAAGTGTCCCAATCTGGGTACTTTGACATTATTCTAAAGTTGTTTTAGAATGGAAGACTCCTGACATGGTGGTGTACCTGCAGGTGATGGAGTCACCCTCTCTAAAGTATGTCTTCTAGACTAAAAAGGAGAGGGATTTGCATGATTGGCTTATCACTTGCTTAAGCAATTGAGTCAATCATGTAATGTCAAGTACTACACCAGATATTATTTTTGCACTAGCTGCAATAAGTATATATATATATATATATATATATATATATATATATATATTAATCCAATCCTGGAGAAACAGAGGGAAGCAGTTTTGAAATAACCGGATGTTCTTTGGTAATTGGAAACGGCAGCCTCTTTCGGGAAGCTGTTATCATTTTAGGTTTTCCAGGTGACCTGGATGACAGAGAGAATGTCTGAGTTATAGTTTTCTCTCTTTTGAGGGGCAGTATGTTGGACAGTTGGTCCAAGCGGATACCGAGGAAGGCGCATGATACTGATTAAATTTAGTGGATGATATAGTCTAAAAAGTTTGTTGGATTTGGAGTTCACTTATGAACTAGGTCCCATCAGATATCCAGACAAATTCTTAGACGGGTATTGCTCATTTCGGGAGATAGTCTTTCTTCGTAAAGTTGAGATATAGAGAGATATAGAAAGAAACATTAGAGCGGATCCACTCACTGAGGCTATTTCTCGAACGAAATAGTCTCACAAACGAGCTTTGAGAAATTGATTAGTAGAGGAGTTGGTTGTTCGGTATCACACGGGCTGTGAGTATGCGAAACCGCAATAATTAGCCTTAAGTGCAAGTGGGAGATTGTTGGCTATAGTGCCCTCAAGTCAATTATTGTAATCGCAGGCATGTGATTAGATGTTTGAGGGATGACCTGTACGGGTAGAACAGTCTTACTCAAGATGATTGTATGCTATCTGGTTTATCTTTATCATCATGTACATGCTTTAGGTGGCATTACAGTTCATTGTTACATGTTGATAGTGCCCATAGGATTCTTTCTTGACTAATGGTATTATGATGGTGATCATATACATGGGAGCTGGGTGGTCCATAAGCACATCCTTAAATGTCCCTAGTCGTGGGAGTATCGAGACTGGGCATTGATACTCCAGAGTAGACTAGTTTATACTGATTGAGACCCCGACGAGGGGCGGTAGTTGGTGTTACAAGCCACTGGTGTTAGTTTGTTCACCTAAGATAGTATGCTGGTGCTTATTGGGTTATGAGTACAAAGGACGGACTCGCCGGGAACCTGCTAGTTGGTATTATACCTATTTTCAGATAGCAGTTCCCAGGCGACATGCGTACATATTAGTCTGTCGACCTGAGATCGTCATTTGTCTCGTGTGAATTCCCACCGTGCTTTGATTACTACCCTACCACGGCTCAAAGGAGTCGTGCAAACAGGTTTTAGTTGAGTACAGTCCCGAGCCACATGGAGGCAGTGAGCGGATCGTAGGGGATTCATCTCTCCCGGTATTGGGGGTTGATGTCGCGTTGTGCACGGGTGGACATCACCAGAAATCCTTGATCAAGGTAGTCGAGAATTACTGATTTGGATCAGTAGTTTCTCAGTTTGTGATGGGCTTCATACCGACACTAAATGTCGCGTTATTAGGGATCCGACTTTATCCACCCCCTAGACTCGGTATGCGATACTCTTAGACGAACAGACCGTACTGTACGGATATTGTCACAGGACAGGATCAGTAGGGGTTACGATGAGTTTGCTCATCGGCCTTCCTTCGCTCAATACCTGGGTAGCCGTTACGTACAGCTAGTGACACTGACGTGCTTGTGGTTAAACCCACTGCCAGCATATTGACAAGTTTTTAGAGTCCAACACAGAGGGTTTCCCTGCTTCGAGCGAAACGATGTAGAGGCGTATGGTTTTATGGCAGGGTTCGATCATATACGTGCACTTGTGCACGTATCATGATTCAGACGGATAATACTAGTGGGCTTTGGTTTAAACCGAATCCTAGTATTATATTGTTGGATTATTTTCGTCTCATTGTATTCGTATTTTTTAAAATACGGATACGGGTATGTATATACAGCTGAGGGGCATTCTTGTAATTTATTACAAGAATTGTTTCTAGAAGAATAACACCTCATTTTGTTTATTAACCTTTTTAGTTTAAATGGTTGATTGAGGTGAGAGATGAGTGTGCTTAGCTTAATTCAAGCATGCTTGATTTAGTGACTTATGGGATGGCTTATGCGATGACTCATGGAACACTATTCTAGCATGCTTGATATTTTGTTTATTAACCATTTAGGTTATATGGTTAATTGTGGTGTGAGATATTTTTGTGAGCTTGGCTTGAGATATTTTGGTTGACATGAGATATTTTTCTTAAATTGATATTTCCACTCTCTCACACTCACAAGACAACAAGCCATTCTCTTTCTTGAGTTGCTCAAGCTTCACACTCTCATCTCTAATGGCTTTTTCTTATTTCTCCATCCTAACCCTCTTATGTGTTGAGAAACCTAGGGTGATTTGAGACAAGTTAATCCCTCATTAGACTCTATATCTTTTAGGCTATCTATTTTAGCAAACTAGATACCCTAGTTACTTCGGTTATGAAGTAAGAGCTCGATTCATAGACTCTCGGGTGGATCACCTTCGATGGAGGGATAACGACGACCAAACTTGATCGTGATAGACACCAGGAGCTTGGGAAGCATGTTAAAGACCGAAGGACACGGATCATTCGGTATAACATTCCAAACCCCTTTTATTGCATGCTAGGTTTTGGGTTAATGGTCGATTCGTATTCGGGGGTTGCGGTAGCGCCGATTTCATAAAATTTTTGTTCCGCATTCGGCCATGGATTGATAGCCGGGGCTTTTCCGTAACCCAACATTTTCTTCATCTGTCAGCTCATATCGAACCGCTACTCGTAGAGAGGGGTGTTCTTTTTCCAATGGGAGCACTGCTTCCGTGCCGAATACCAATATGTATGGTGTTGTATTCATGGCTGTCTTGATTGTTCGGTACGCCCATAGAGCTTCATGTAGCTTTTCGTGCCAGTCTTTTTTGTTTCTGGACACTTTTCTTTTATAATCTTGGGCAAGGTCTTGTTGAAGTCTTTAGCTAGACCGTTGGCCCGAGGATTATAGACTGAAGAATATCTCCAATCTATTTTTTGCAGCGGTGTGAAGCGGCTGATTTTATGGCTTCTTTAAGCTGGTCCATTATCCGAGATAATGCGTCGCGAAGTGCTGAACCGATAGATGACATGGGTTTTAAAGAAGTGGAGGATATTCACCGTCTTCACATCCTTTAGTGGCACTGCTTCTGCCCACTTAGAGAAGTAATTGTTCGTTTCCAATATAAACCTATGTTCTTTGGAGGACGTTGGTTCGATGGGGCCAACTATATCGGTACCCCACATTTCGAATGGCCAGCTGGCCACTATCGGGTGCAGCAGATTTGGGTGCTGGTGTATGAAGTCCCTATGAATTTGGCATGAGTGACACTGTTTTGCATAGTCGAGATAGTACTGAATCATCATGGGCTAATAGTAACCTATTCTTTTTATCTTCAGCTTCATCTTCGGACCCGCCTGATGGGAGCCGTAAAGTACATCGTGTATTTCTTGGATGACTTTCTTTGCTTCCTATGGCCCCAGGCATCTTAGCCATAGGCAGTCGAACGATCTCTTATATAGAGTATCATTGAAGAAGACGAATGACAAAGCTCGTTTCATGAGCTGATGTCTAGATGACGCATTTTCGGGTGTTCGTTGGGACTTGAAGTAGTCTATGAAGACTTCCCTCCAGACCTTGACCTTTTCTTCTTACTCTAGTTGGAGGGCACTTGTTTGGTCGTTTCTTTTCCTTTGGATAGCTCTATCAGGTTTTCCTAAGATATATTTTTTGGCGAAAGACCCTATGGCTTTGCACAATGATTTTTACGTCATCGAGGTCCTCATCGGCCAATTCTTTAGCCAATTTGGCGAACACGTCCACTCCGCTCGCGATATGATTTATAGGGTATAGAAAGAGATTTATGTCAACAATTACTGCACCTTTTCCCCATGCCTTATCAGCTCTGGCTTGCATGTTTGATAATCGCCGTTTACTTGACTAACGATTAGCTGGGAGTCTCCGTATATGAGGAGGTATTTGATTCCCATATCGATAGCGATCTCAAGACAGACTATTAAAGCTTCATATTCAGCTTCGTTGTTAGTCCTTGGCTCCGTTAAAGAGAGGGAATAATGCAATATTCCTCCTTGTGGGGTCACGAAGATAAGACCCACCCCGACTTTGATTATGGGAGTGTTTTGCTTTCGCCTCTTCATGGAAGATGCTTCATCAAAGTAGAGTTCCCATTGAGAATCATTTTCTTTTTTCTATTCTTCGATTGCGTAGAACGCGTGTTCATCCGGAAACTCATAATTTAAGGGGGAGTCTGTTGGTATCGAATGCTCCGCGAGAAAGTCGGTGATGGCCCGTCCTTTCATTGCTTTGAGAGGTCGATACGTTACCGAGAACTCCATCAGGAGGAGGGCCTATTTGGAAAGTCTTCTTATTAGTATGGCTTTTGACATTAGAATTTGAGAGGATCTACTTTGGATATGAGGTGGACCTCATGTGCCAAGGCGTAATGTCTGAGCTTTGTTATTGCGAAGATCAGCGCCATGCAATGCTTTTCGATTGGGGAATAGTTGTTTTCTGCCCCCAAAAGAACTCGAATTAAATAGTATAGAGCTCTCTCATTTTCTTGATCGTTCTCTTATGCCCACAATGTTCCTAGAGAACCCTTAAGGGCCGTTGTATATAAGATAAGGGGTTTTCCTTTAACCGGAGCGACCAATACCGGTGGATTTTGCAGGTATTGCTTGATTTCGTCTAGTGCGTTTTGGCACTTCTGATCCCAGACGAATGGGGTCCCCTTCTTCATCAGATGGCTGTTGGGACGACATTTTTTGGAGAGGTTGGCTATGAACCTCCAGATATACGCGAGTTTTCCTTGGAGAGATTGTAGTTGTTTGAGGGTTCTTGGCGTTGGCCTCTCGATAATCGCTATGATTTTTGATGGATCGATTTCGATACCTCAGTGACGTATGATGAATCCCATGAATTATGCCTAAGGAAACTCCAAACACGCATTTTAGAGGGTTCATCTTCAGATTATACTTCCGAAGACGTTGGAACACTATTTTTAGATGTTCCTAATATTCCTCATGAGATTTACTCTTCAACACAAGGTCGTCGATGTAGCATTCGACAATCTCGTGTATGAGGTCATCGAAGACCTTTGTCATGGCCCACTGATAGATAGCGCCAGCATTCTTCAAACCGAAGGGCATCACTTTATAACAGAATATACCCAACAGGGTCTGGAAGGCGGTTTACTTTTGGTCTTCAGGATGCATTTTTATTTAGTTGTATCCTAAAGATCCATCCATGATGGAGAAGACTTCGTGAGTGGATGTGTTATCAATCATCAGCTCAGTGACGGGCACCGGGAAGTCGTCTTTCAGGCAAGCTTTGTTGAGGTCCTGAAAGTCTACGCAAATGCGAACCTTCCCATTTCTCTTCATCACTAGAACGATGTTAGCGATCCAGTCAGGATATTGAACCTCTTGGATAAAGACGGAGTCGATTAGTTTCTTGACTTCAGCGTTGATACTCATCTCAAGTTCAAGTCGCATCCTTCTTGGCGCCTGTTTGATTGGCTTTATGTGTGGCGATATGGCCAGTTTATGTACCGCTAATTTTGGATCTAGACCTTGCATTTCGGAATAGTTCTATGCAACGAAATCTTTATACTGTATGAGCACGTATTTTAATGCTGCTATTTGTTTTTTAGATAGTACCTCACTGACGAATGTCGGCCTCGGATCATTTTCCGTCGCTAAGTCAATTTTTCTGAGGTTATCCGCTATGGTGTGTATCCCATCTTCCAGCTCTTTTGGTGCTGGTGGAAACTTTGAGATCACCTCATCCTCGTCTTCATTCGCGAAGCACCTGAAGAGGCCACTCATACTCTCATGCCCTCCCTCTTCTGAGAGTGTTATCATATGGCAGGTATGAGTTTGCTTCCCTTCTCGCAGTCGAGCTAGTCCTATCTTGACGGTGTAGGTCCTTTTTGGCTCATGCTTTTGCGGCGGGCTTATCTTCCGGCTGTCGGATAAAGTGAACCTGTCTTTTCGATACTGGTCTTCTACCCAATCTTCGAACGTGAAGCTTTCTTCAAGGGGGTGATCTATTACTCGGTGATAGAAGAAATAATCTGGATGATGGACCTCGTTTATTTATTTGGGGTGCCGAGATTCTGGAAGCATCATCATTTGGTGCCTCATGACAAGGTTGAATATTTTCCTTATCTTGCCTTGAGGGAAAGAGTATTCCCGACTCATCTTCTTAATAAAGGACGGGCTCCAATCGAGCTTTTCTCGATCGAACGACGTCTTTGATCTGCTTTGTTGTCTTCAGAATTTGTTTGCGTTGTTTGCCCTATTTTTACCTCTATTTTGGGATTTTCCCCTTTCGCTGGAACACATAGTGGCTTGGGGATGAAGATCATTACGGTTTAGTTCCACCGCAGATTGCTGACTGAGACGCTGCGTCCTGGCCTTTTCATAAATTGCCATTTCGCAGCTGTGGTTCTCCCAGCTCGCTTAGCAAGCTTCTTTTATTATCTTGTCGATTTATTCTTCGAGCGATGGACTTAACGTTCTTAGAGCGGGATCTCGCTCTAATTTGACGTCACGGTTACTTGGAAGAGTGTTTTCCTCTTCACTAGAGCTGTTTACGACGTGGCAACTTTGCTCCATTTTCTTAGATCGAACGTATCCCAGCCCAGCTGTATCTATCTTCCCGTTAGGCTTCCTTCGCTGAGTCCCAGGAATATCCTAATTTTTTTTGTAGAATTGGGCTTGTCGAACAATTTGTTCGAGAGGTATGCCTTGGCATCTTAATAGCACTTTCAATCCATACACATAATATCTTGGCAGACGGATGGGTTGAAACCTATTGAGTGTGAAATCGGCACCATGCCAAATTTCTTTTCTACTTTAGTCTCCGTAGATTGGTAAAAAGGATTGCCTTTTCACCTCTTTGCCTAGGAGGTACGTAGAAAGTTTGCAGTTCTTGTACACTGTATGTATCAACCGAATCAAGTTCTTTGTAGTGTCGAGGCAGAGCCATTGTGATTTGCAGACTCTGATCCGCTTCGACAAGAATCTGTATTGACAGGCGGACAGAGAACACCGCATTGGCCTCGTCCTCTGAGTCGCTGCCAATGGCCAAAACAAGAGTAGATAGTTCGGGCTTATTATTTTCTTTCTGGGATTGCCCCGAGTAGACTATTTCTTTGTCTTCCTTAGTATCGCGCCCAAAGATTGGGATGGTGGCCGCGGATTTTTGTTTATTCTCCGGCTGGTGACACCTTTCAGTATCCTCGAAATCTGGCAGAAAGTACTTTGCATCTTCGTACTTCCGGACTTCGTTTACGGAGAACGGATTTAGCTTTTCCGCGATGGTGTACTCTGAACCATCCTTAAAATACTTTATATACTGATGTTGTGTAGAAGGGATGATGTTGTACTCGTGTAACCAAAGATGGCCGAGCAAAGCGTTATAGCAAGTCTTGGCGTCAATGACATGAAATTTGATGTTAGTGACGAGCAGCCCGGAACATACCGTCAGTATTATGGACCCAAGCGTCTGTAATGATTGTGAGTCGAACCCGAAGATGGTAATTTTATCTCGGGCAAGGAGCTGAACGTTCATGCAAATTTCCTTCAGCACTCTCACGTTGAGAAGATTAATGGATGATCCGTTGTCGACAAGGATTTTCACTATCTTGATGTCGTGGCAGTACCCGGTGACGTATAACGGACGATTATGTTCATACGTACCGAGGAGTAGATTTTCATCGATGAATGTTATATCAGCCGTGTGGACTTTTGCTAGTTCATTTTTCATCTTCTCTTTCCCGAGAAAAGCTTAGAACTGATTGGGCTCTTATAACGCCTTGATCAGGGAATCCCGTGCCTCCTTGGATAGGAGGAGGGCATCCAATATACTTAGCTGTAAGGGTATTTTCCTCAAATGTGTTAGAACGTTGTAATCTATCTTGTTTTTCTTATGCGGGTCCCTTGCAGCGAGCTCTTTTACTGCTTCTTTATCGAGAGCGATTTCTTCGGGCATTTTCCCTTTTCTTTTTTCCTTTTTGTTCGAACCTTTGTTTGCAGGTTCGAGGTTCCTTTCCGGCAGCGTACGGTTACGCAACTGAATATTATCTCAGTTCTTTTCCGCCTCTTCTTTTTCGGAGGCGGAGTCTTTGAAGAGAGGGTTGAGGGGTGTTTCATTCTCAGAATCGCACTCGAACGTGAGAACTGGAGGTTTTTCTCCTTCCGAAATGGTACCAACCATATGAAAGTTACCAGTCGTTTCTTCATGCTCGTTCGTCTCGCCATTTTGATGTTGATGAACGCGATCTTCGTGCTTCACCTTCTTGAAGTGTTTTTGATAGGCAACATATCTTTGCTACCACTTCTTGAAGGCACTGCATTCCTCGATGAGGTGGGCAACCCTTCGATGATATAGGAAGTATTTTGGATATGAGTCTTCTCCGTTGAAGCATAGGATTCCAGGATTGCACATCATGAGCGGTGGTAGCTTCATCCCCAGTGATATGGCTTTGATGACCCGCTTCTCAGTTTTTATCCTGGTCTTATTTATTGCAGGAGTGTTTTGGTTTGGTCGGAGCACTTTATGACTTTTCCTCACCGTAGCTTCTTTATTCAGATGCTGACGCTTATCCTTTTCATATATGGCTGTCTCACGTTCTCGATCGTCTTTTCTTTTTAGAAAGGCTTCGTTTAAATGTCTCTCAATCGGGTCTACTTCTGGCAGTTTCGAGGATTTTAGCGCCGATTCGGCCTCCAGTTCCTTTACGTTGTTTTCTGACGCTGAGAGAGCTTCTTCGTCATATAATGACGAATGGGAGACCATGTGGCAACTTTCTATACGGTCTTCGGTTTCTTCTGATGATTCATTTCCCTCTTCATTGTCACTGTCTTTGCCTTTAAGAATATGCTTGAAGAATTCTTCGAGCGTGATTGGTGTCCGCGCCTTGTGGTTATACTCCTCCAGTGCATTTATGTATTTTTGTAGATATGTGCGCTTGTCTTCATACTCGGCAGGCTGCACAGGCTTCTTGTTCTCCTTTTTTTTCTTCGAAAACTTTGAAGGCTTAACTTGGGGGCTTTCCCCCTTGTCAACAATTTTCGGTGTGGGACGTGGTTTCAACATCCCTTCAATAATTTTAGGTTCAAGTGGGCTTTTCCACTTGATTGCCGGATATGCCTGAAGATCTTGCAGCATTCTTTTAGTTTTTGCTGGGAGGACTACTTCCCATGGAGCTTTTTCCACGAGTGAGCATGATGCCCCCTGCGCGTCCACCTTTTTGGGAGCGTGCTTCTGGGGTGGGTGCATCCTCCAGTTATCAGAAAACGAGAACTTGTAATTCGATGTCGCACACCCCACCCACATTTGGGGAGGCGGAATTTATAAAAACGATTTTTATACTTGCAACACCGACCTATCATACAAGATCTTTTCAGAAACCTTAACTAGCTAAACTACTTGGAGGTTCTAACTACTCTGATAGAGTTTATACCTCCTTGATTCTAGTCCTTTAGGTCTTCTTCTCCTTTGCTTGAGCTCCACGAAGATGCGGATCTAACTCGGTCATTAGCCTCCTCGTGTCGAAGACGATCCACCCGAGAGTCCATGGTTCAATTTCCAACCTCTAAACCGAGATAACTAAAGTGCCTAGTTCGCTAATCTAGGTAGCTTAGGAGATGTAGAGTGTTAATTGGACTATTCTATCTCATATGACCCTAGGTTTCACAACACATGTGAGGGTTTAGGGTCTTGAGGAAGAAGGCGAGGAATAATGGAGAGAGAAAGAAAATCAACAAATTAACAAGTGATGAGCTAGTGAAGAATAGCTCATTCTCTTTCTCACATGAAGCATGTATTATTTTCAATAGAAAATATCAACTATGCTTCAATAGTAAGTCCAAACCAATAAATAAACGAATAAACCATGTTTCACTCATGCCAAAAATATCTCCATTTTCCTCCTCATTAATCTATTTTCCAAAGTAGATAAATTCAATAATGAGGTGTCCCTTTCTAGAAGCATCTCTTGTAAAATTAAAAGAATGCCCCCACCGTATATACATATCTATATGCGTACTGCAAAAATACGAATACGATGAGATAATAATAATCTAATAATATAATACTAGAATCTGGTTTAAACCAAAGCCCACTAGTATTATCCGTCCGAACAACATCCGTATAGCCAGTACACGTATATGATCGGAACCCTGCACATAAAATCATACGGCCTCTACATCATTTCTCCTGAACCAGGGAAACCATCTTTGTAGGACTCTAAAGACTCGACAGTACGCTGGAAGTGGGTTTAACTACAAGTCCGTCAGCGGCACTAGTTGTACGTAATGGCTACCCAGGTATCTGTCGAAAATAGGGCCGACAAACGAACTCATTCGAATCCCTACTGAGCCTATCTGTGATAATCTCCGTATGGTCCGGTCTGTTCGTCTAAGAGTATCGCATATCGAGCCCAGGGCATGGTAAACTTCAGACCCTTAATAGCGCAATATGTTGTGTCGGTGTAGAGTCCAATACATTCTGAGAAATTACTGATGTACCTACCAGTAAATCTCACTTGCCCTTGCCAGGGTGTTTATGTATTGTCTATCCAAATACAGCGTGATATAAACTCCCAATACCGGGAGAGACGAATCCTTTCTATCCACTACTTCCTCTAAGTGCTTCGGGACTGCACCCAACCACTACCTGTTTGCATGACTCATTTGAGCCGTAGTAGGGTAGTAATCTAAGTACAGTGGAAACGTACCCGAGACGAATAGTGATGTCAAGTCAACGGACTAACCTGTACCCATGTCACACGGGAACTGCTAACTGACAATATGTATAATACCAACCAGCAGTTCCTATCGAGTCCGTCTAATATAACTCATAACCCAATGAGCACCTGTATACTATCTCTGGTATCGCATACCAATGGCTGCGGGATAAGCCATCTCCCATGACTGGGATGAGAAGCGTATACACTAGTCTACTCTGGAGTATTGATGCCCTGTCTCGATAATCGTACGACTAGGGACAAGCTTCAGGATGTGCTTACAGACTACCCAGTCTCTACTAGTGTGACTGCAATCACAACGCTGGTAGTCAAGAAAAGATCGTAAGGGCTCTATCAATATGTATTAGCGATATACTAAAAGAAATATATACACATATTAAGATAGAATCAAACCAGATAGCATATTATCATATTGAGCAAGACTGTTATTATATCTGTGTATATCCCAAGCTTCCAAAATGTAATATACAATTCAGTACTATGCAATAATAGCTTCTAGGGCATTGTTAGTTATATATATGCCCTAGAGGCCATTACTGTACATGCGATGTATATTGTAGTGGATACTTGGACATATATAAGGAGGACTTTCTTGCTCGACATGATAGTATGCTATTTGGTTGTACTTTATCTTAATATGTACACTTATTGTCTCTCTATTACATGTTGATAAAGCCCTTAGGACTAGCACTTGAATACCAGGATTATGATGCAGATCATACTAGTGGGGACAGGGTAGTCGGTAAGTATATCCTTCAAATGTTCCTAGTCATGGGAGTATCGAGACAGGGCATCGATACTCCAGAGTAGACTAGCGTATGCGCTTCTTGACTCATATGATGGGCGATTGATGATCCAATATCCATTGGTGTTTGACATCAGAGAAGGTATACGGGTGCTCAGTAGAGACTGGGTACACTGAACGGACTCCCCGAGAACTCCTAGATGGTATTATACCTATCGTCAGATAGCAGTTCTCTGGTGACACTGGTACAGGTTAGTCTGTCGACCCGAGATCGTCATAGAGTCTTGTGTGATTCCCACCGTGCTTTGATTTCCACCATACCACGGTCAAGAGATCATGCAAAAAGGTGGTTTTTGGGTACAGTCCCGAGTCACAAGGAGGCAAGGAGCGATAGGAGGGGATTCGTCTCTCCTGTTATTGGGAGTTGATGTTGCGCTATGTTCGATTGGCCATAACAGGAAATCCCTGGCCATAGTTGCTGAGATCTAATGGTAAATGTTATTAGTAGTTTCTCGAACCGTTATGGACCTTGCATCGGCCTGACTTATCAGGCTATTGGGGTCTGACGTTATACCACCCCCAGGCTGCGATATGCGATATATCTGACAAAGAGACCGGACTGTACGGCAGTGTTACTGATTAGATTCGCTGGAGTATAAGCAGGCTTGCTTGTTGATCTTATGATCGCTCAATACCCGGGTGGCCGTTACATTTAGCAGACCGCTTGCAGATTGTGGGTGTTTGATATGATCATCACCTACTGCCGGCGTATTGACGAGTCTTTAGAGTCCTACATAGAGCTTTCCTGGTTCGTGCGAAACGAAATAGGAGGACATATGTGATATATGCGGGACCGAGATTAATGCGCGCATGTGATACCGCATTCTATTCTCGCGATATGTGATATTGGACGGTTATATGTGATATAGCCGGGTTATCGGATCAAGTGTTGATTCAATAAGTTATTACATTTAATATTAGTTGGTTTTATGTGATATAGCCGGATTATTAAATCAAGTGTTGATTTGATAATTTAATGTATAATTATATATTTGATATATTAACTTACATTAACTAATATTTTCTCACTAAACATTTCTTTTTCTCACTTGTGTGCATATAGTATATATGTGATAGATATTAATGTACATTTTATATGTGTCATGCTTGATGCCACATGCTACATGGGTGTATGAGACTCACACCATGCTAGATATAATGAGGGGTTTATATTTATCTAAGTAATTCAAAATTGAATGGATCTTTGTCATGGATACAAGCTTGTAAAAGCTTATGGAACTATACCAAGTCCACCAATTTTGTTTCACTTGTAGATATTTATTAACCTTACCATTAACCCTAGCCATAGTTAAGTCTCTACATGAGTTAAGGTATGACATTAACTTACCCATGGTTGCTATTCTCACCTCAAGAGTTTCATTTTCTCTTCATCACTTCATCTTCTTCTTCATTGAGAAAAAGCATGCTAGCTTTTTCTAAGTGAGAAAATATTGTGAGAAAATCAAATCTAAAGTGAGCCCAATTCCTACTTCATCATCCTCTACTATATTAGCCATTTAGTTTAGAGTGTTAGCTTCACTAATCTACCATTAGTGAAGAGGTAGCATGAGCTTTAGTCTTCTCGACGTAGATCATCTTCGGCCTCGAAGACTTCAAGCAAGTTTGTTCATTTTTTCATGTGAACCCTTACTAGAGTTCGGGTGTTCACTACTTGGAGCGAAGGGACTACTACACGGAGCTTTAGAAGTGAATGACCGGTCTACAAAGGTTGTATTCCTCATTCACTTTGTATGCAATGTTGTTTGCATGTTGTATTGTTTAAACCTCTAGTTAAGATTCTAGGGTTAGGGTTGTTTAGCATGGCAAGAATTTGAAATTGCCATGGACGATGCCTCCCGAAACCTTGCTGCCGCGCTACGTAACCCTATAGTGGTATCAGAGCAAATCTAGAGATTTAAACGATGCTTGTTAGATTGCGAAACCGAAACAACTCCAAAACACCCGATATATAATCCTAGTTTCTGTCGTATTTTAAATGGCCTCTGCAGAATGTTGTATGTGATATAACATGAACACAGTAGAAAATTCACCCCCCTCGCCGGAAAATGGCCGGCCATAATGCTCCCATAACCTCCTTGCTCGGTTCCATTTCATTGTTTAGGGTTGAAATTTTTAGTGTGTTCCAGTCTCTGGGTTTCGGTGTTTCAGGTGTTGCTTATTTTTTGCTAAATTTGCATGTGATGTTAACTTTCTGCAAAGGCAATTCGGAGTGTTTCGTAGTCGTAATTCTAACATGTATTCGGGTTATTTAAACGACGTTAAAAAGTTTGAACGGATATCAATAACCCATATTTTCCCTTGCTGGAAATTTTCTAAGAGTTCGATTTTTTTCAAGTTTAAAATCTTCAGAAAATCATGTAAGCGATTTTGTGGACCCTCTAGAAGAACGATATCCAAACTCGAATTTTTGGATCGCGGAACCGCGGTCATACCCTAGGGTTTGCGGCAATTACGTGGTGACATGAGTGAGGCATGGGTTGGCCCTGTACAGATGGTTCATAGGAGCTGTGGCATGTTCTGGGTACTTTTTGAACTCCGCTCAAGTGTTGAGCTCTTTGGGAAAGTTTGGGTGTTTGTTTATTCGATCGAAAAGTTTAACATCGTCTAGCTATCTGTGATTGTGATACAATATTTGGAATTCACATAATTAGTTATGAGATAACTAGTTTGAATTTTATAAATATAGCAGTTTAGTCTCATTTGATCGGTTGCAATGGAATTTTGATGAGGATCAAAAGTCCGTCGCAATTACGTAGTGTACGCGGATACTCGCCGGGTAACCTTACTCGATAGACACGCCCCATAGCCTCGACCAAGTGACTGTAGGAGAACCCTGTCGCCAAAAGCATCCGTTCGGGTGATCGCAGCCGCAGTGTTCCGCCTTAGTGCACTTCGTTGACGACATCGGGGTTGCGGCCTTCTACTAAAGTTTCCGACGAGCATTCGATCAGGTTATCGGGAATCTTGTTGAATTACTCGACAGGCTATTGGAAAGTGTTTCAATATCGAGACTAAAATGCGGGCTTTATAATTGTTATGCATGTGATGTCTAAGGAATTCATTTGGTTAGGCATGAAATCCAAAGTATGTGATACATTGGGTTTATGATGTCTAAGGTGGTTGCGGATTCCAATTGTTGTAGTTTTTCACTTTCTTTTCTGCGACCATAAGCGTAATATGTGGCGTATCGCTGGTTTCGTTGCTATACGTCAACGACAATTGGGATACGCATATTTACTTACGTTGATGACATGTGATATTATGTGTTGCTGTGATATGTTATATTGGATCGTCGTGTTTTGAATAGCCGGGTTTTTTTTAATGTGAAATGAGAGTTTTTCATTTTCATTCATGTAAAAGCTTGTATGTAATATCCTTTTATTGGGGCACTTCCGGGTTGAGGATGATTTCACCATTGATGTATATTATTTACTTTTCCGCATTAGTATAGACCCAAGGAGAAGAGCATAAGTAACCGGGTTCTAGGGTCCAGTGGGAGACCATCTCGAGGAGTCGAGACCGGGTCTCCTAACTCTAGAATTGGTTGGGTTGCTTGCTGCTCTCGTAGGGGTCTAAGGATGTGGGTTTGGCTATTCATCGCGACCGTGGAATCCGCGTTTTTTATTGGCTTAAATAAAACACGGAATTTCTAGTATATCCAATATTTTATATTGTTCTTCTGCTGCTGATATTCTGTGATGTGATCACTTTATATGTTCTGATACGAATGCCTATATTATATATATGATATATAATAACTATTGCTGCTTTCGTTTCTTCTGTGATGCTTAGGAAGCATAATTGATGGGACTTCACTAATGAGATTAATGAAATAAAAGAAAGCTAAAGATGTTGCAGAAACTTGTTTTAAAAACTGGTAGCTCTAGTTCTTGTTTTGCATAGAGGTATTCCTTGTAGAATATCCAGCACCTTATTTAATAAGGAAAGAGCCGAGATCTCTTCACTGGGAGTGACTTCTTTAGCGAAACTAGCAGATACTACAACCCACTCGGTTTGTCTTTTGATTGCTTCTATAGTTTTTACTTTACATAGTGGTATTTATGAAATATCCTGCACCTTATTCGATAAGGAATGAGCCGAGATTCCTTCGCCGGGAGTGACCTCTTTATCAAAACTAGTAAAAGCCTCAAAAACACTCCTTTTTCAAAATCACTCGATTCTACAACGATATCAAGTTCATTACACAAAGGGTTTTCTTAAAAACTTGACGTAACCCTCCGTCATTTTAGAAAGTAGAGTCATAAGTCACTAGGGGTAAAAAAAAATTATCGGGAATTTCAAGTATTGAAATTTGCAATGAGATTGCATACCTTCTATGAGATAGTTGGATCCCGATACTCACTGCGAGTAAGAGTTACTCCTCGGAGAGTTTTGCGCATTATAATTAGCCGATCAAGTAGGTGTCTAGAAAGGTATAAACGGGGTTACGCCCCTGGAAAAATGAGGTTTATTTTATTTAGGTCCGTGTGAAAGTACGGGGAACCCCCCCACAAAGTACTGACACTGGCCTGGCCGAAAGATTGGCGAACCTGTAGGGTGTAATTAATCCCGGCTAGTCTTACCTTTTAGGATTTGAAAGAAGATTTGATAAAAACAGTGGGAGCCATCCTGATTAGATAAAATAATAACCAATCTGATCTTGCAAGAGCGCACGCAGAGTGTTTTTCTCTCTCTCTCTTGGTAGCGACCATGTCACGCCTTAATCAAGATAAATAATATGGATGCATTGACCGAACCTGCTTATTATACCGTGGTAGGGAACGTTGGTTCCGTTCTATCTTATAACTGTTATAAGTCTGAGCAGAAAATAGGGGAATATCCGGATTCCCATGCCACCCAATTGAAGAAAGTGCATGTTGATGCATCTTCTTCAGGTGTGTTCATTACCGAGAACTGTTTCTAAGTATCCTCTACGTCCTGAGTATGTGATACGGGATCAGATCAAGATCCCGCATATTTAATATGTTACATGGGCTACAGAAAGGTAGAGAACTGAGATTGGGTGATATGTCTCTAAGTGTTAGAGAATGGTGCAATTGTTGCAACCAAGTCAGTTGGCAAATATCACCTTGTATTAATACATTGATTCTGAGCGAATGTTATTACATACCGAACCTGATATACAACATTACATCGGTTTATTTAATGAGTTAAAGAAGGATATAATTTTGTATTGGAGGATAATGTTGTGAACATTTTCCTGAATCAAGAGTTGATTGGATCAGGCTCGTTATATAATAGCATATACGTTCTAAATCAAACCAAAGTTCAAAGTATCTAGAACACACACAAGAGGAGTAGTTCAGAAATGAATGAATCCTTCTTTTAGCATTGTAGACTAGGTCATACCAATGCGACACGACCAGCTAAGTTACATAAGAATGAATATGAGAATCTGTTCGAATTTTTCATCTTATGCTACTTTCCAGTCTTGTCTCAAAGGTAAAATGACCTATACCCCATTTACTGGAAACAGAGAAAGAGTTACTGAACTCTTAGGACGGATAAATGATGATATATATGGCCTTATGTCTACAAATGCCAAGGTTGGTTCTTCGTACTTGATTATATTCACCGATCTTCTCTCAGGATTCGGACATATGTTCCTGTTGAAACACAAGTCTAAAACTTTTGAGAAATTCATGGAATATAAGCTTGAAGTTGAGAACCAGATGGGTAGAAATATTAAGTCCTTCGATATGATCGAGGAGGCGAATACTTGCGCATGGAGTTCATGGAGTTTCTAAAAGGAGAATGTGATTCTCTCTCAGCTTACTCCTTCCAGTACACCACAACACAACGGTGTATCGGGGCGGAGGTATCACACCCTATGAGATATGGTGCGCTCTATGATGAGTACTGCTGAGTTGCCTGTTTTCTTTTGGGGTTATGCACTTGAGAAGCTGCATACCTATTGAATGGGGTTCCATCCAAATCAGTGCCTACCACTCTATATGAGATATGGAATGGGAAGAGACCATGTCTTAAACGAGTTAAGATATGGGGTTGTACGGCCTATGTTGAAAAGCAAAATCCGGACAAGCTCGAGGCAATGTCAGTTTTGTATAAGTTTGTTGGATATCCCAAACATTCGTGAGGGAATATCTTCTACCACACTGAGGAGCAAAAGGTGTTTTGTTTATCAGCATGCCACCTTTTTAGAAAATGAATTTCATGTGAAGAAATTAGTGGTCATCAGGTAGAACTGGAAGGAGTTCCAGCTAGACAAACTAACAGCTGATGATTTGGTGAAACCAAAGGATTCAATAGTCTCCAACGAAGCTCAGCCTCTCCGCGAATCTGGTAGGGTTCCTCATCCACTTGAGAGATACCACGGTCTTCTCGGTGACAGTGGGAGCGAGGATTGCATCATGGTAGATGATGGCTCAACTAGGTTCAGACAGGCCATCACAAGTGGAGACTTTGTCAAATGGCTGGATGTTATGCGATCAAAGATGGAATCCATGTACACCAATAAAGTATGACTTTGAAGATTGCACCTGAAGGGGTAAAACCCATCAGGAGCAAATAGATCTTGAGAAGATTCTTGGTGTAAATGGAAAAGTTGAGACTTTCAAAGCTATGCTTAAGTCCATCAGGATCAATGCGCGCATCGCGGAGTTGGAACATCTATTTTGATGTGGCAGTCAAAGAGTTGGACTTCATCAAAATGGTAGATGAACCTTGTATATACAAGAAGGTTGTAGAGAGTAAGGTTGTCCTCTATGTATTTTACGTAAATGACATACTCTTGATAGGAAATGGTTTCCTATGCTACACTCGGTCAAGCTCCTCTTATCATGAGGATTCTCCGTGGAAGATCTGCATGATACCTACTACATCTTGTGGATTATGATTTATGATGATAGATTTAAGTGGATATTGGGAGTGTCCCAAATCCAGGTACATTAACACTATACTAAAGGGGTTTAGTATGGAGGATTCTAAGCGTGGTGGTTTGCCCACTTACTCAGGAATCACTCTCTCCAAAAAGATGTCTTCCAAGACTGATTTGGAGAGAGCTCGCGTGCAAGGGATACCCTATGCTTCGGTATTAGGCTCTATCATGTATGCAATGTTATGTACCAGACTAGATGTAGCTAACACACTAGGTGTAGTGATCAGGAATCAATCGGATCTTGGAAAAATCAATGGACAACTATGGAGGACATTCTTATGTACTTGAGAAGCACTAAATGAATGTTCTTGGTTCGAGCTTCCAGAGTGATAAGGTCGGCTGAAAGTCAGTCACAGACATTGTCTTTACCCTCAACGTAGGGACGGTATGTTGGAAGAGTTCCAAGCTAGATACTGTGACATACTAGACGATAAAGGCTGAGTACATTGCTACCAACGATACTGCCAAAGTGGCTGTCTGGGCATTTCTTGTTCATGAGATGAACAAGGTTCCTACCATTCAGCGTCCAATAACTGTTATTGTGACAACAAATGGAGTCGTGGCTTTTTCCTTGGAACGCCGGTCCCATCAGCGATCCAGACATATTCTGAGGCAAGTATCACCTAATCAGAGAGATGGTTGATCTCAAAGGGATCGAGGTCAGGAGAGTAGACGCGAAAGATAACACGGCGGATCCACTCATAAAGACCTTACCCTAGAGAGAATTCTATAGGACGTTGAGTATGAGATACTACAGCAAATGGCCTTAGTGCAAGTGGGATATTGTTAGTTATATGTATGCCATAGAGGCCATTACTATACATGCGATATATATTGTAGTGGATGCTTGGACATATATAGGGTGGAATTTCTTGCTCGACATGATAGTATGCTATCTGGTTGCACTTTATCTTAACATGTACACTTATTGTCTCTCTATTACATGTTGATAAAGCCATTAGGATGAGTACTTGACTACCAGGATTATGATGCAGATCATACTAGTGAGGACAAGGTAGTTGGTAAGTACATCCTTCAAATATTCCTAGTCGTGGGAGTATCAAGACAGGGCATCGATACTCCAGAGTAGACTAGCGTATGTGCTTCTTGACCCATATGATGGGCGATGGAAGATCCCATATCTATTGGTGTTTAACATCATAGAAGGTATACGGGTGCTCAATTGAGACAGGATATTCTGAACGGACTCGCCGAAAACTCCTAGATGGTATTATACCTATCGTCAGATAGCAGTTCTCTGGTGACACTGGTACAGGTTAGTCTGTCGACCCGAGATCGTCATAGAGTCTTATGTGATTCCCACTGTGCTTTGATTTCCACCATACCACGGTCAAGAGATCATGCAAAAAGGTGGTTTTTGGGTACAGTCCTAAGTCACATGGAGGCAATGAGCGATAGGAGGGGATTCGTCTCTCCCGGTATTGGGAGTTTATGTTGTGCTATGCTCGATTGGCCATAACAGGAAATCCCTGGCCAGGGTTGCTGAGATCTACTGGTAAGTGTTATCAGTAGTTTCTCGAACCATTATGGACCTTGCATAGGCATGACTTATCAGGCTATTGGGGTCTGACGTTATACCACCCCCAGGCTGCGATATGCGACATATCTGACAAAGAGACCGGACTGTATGGTAGTGTTACTTATTGGATTCACAGGAGTATGAGTAAGCTTGCTTGTTGATCTTCTGATCGCTCAATACCCGGGTGGCCGTTACATTTAGCAGACCGCTCGCGGCTTGTGGGTGTTTGATATGATCATCACCTACTGCCGGCGTATTGATGAGTCTTTAGAGTCCTAAACAGAGTTTTCCTGGTTTATGCGAAACGAAATAGGAGCACATATATGATATGTACGGGACCGAGATTAATGCGTGTATATGATACCGCATTCTATTCTCGCGATATGTGTTATCGGACGGTTATATGTGATATAGCCGGGTTATCGGATCAAGTGTTGATTCAATAAGTTGTTACATTTAATATTAGTCGGTTGATGTGATATAGCCGGATTATTAAATCAAGTGTTGATTTGATAATTTAATGTATAATTATATATTTGATATATTAACTTACATTAACTAATATTTTCTCACTAAACATTTCTTTTTCTCACTTGTGTACTGTTCATACCATAATTTTGCATTCTTTTAGACCTCATTCTTATTCATTTTACAAATAAACAGGTGCTTTTGACCCATGTCTGCTGCATAGTTACAGCTTATAGGTTCTCGGAACAAAAACAGTGAAAAAGACAAAAGACAATACAAAAGTGGGACTACGACCGATAAATGATGGAATCTTGACCGTGCCTACATTTTGAGGGACAATGAAGATCAATGAGCAAGTTCACAAAAGTACAAAGGCAGCGCAAGGTTCAAGACATCGACACAAAGTAACGGTAAAAGTCCACTACAATTATTCACTGTGGAGATCTGGAAGAGAACTAGAAGACATTCTGAAGAACCAACTAAAGAAACAGGAAGAGAAACACAACCAGAAGTAGCACACAAAACACCAGCCCACAAGCCCACTCTTTGGCCGCGGAACCGCGGCCAAACCTGGCCTGTATCCGCGGTTCCGCGGCCGTGCTAACCCCGTGTTGGCGAAAATTTTCCATAAAGTCTGGCGGCGCGTTGACTAGTCTTCCTAGGGGTATTTTTGTTAAAGCAGATGTGCGTCGATTGTTACCCTAGGGTTTTTTATACTCTATAAATAGAAGCCCTAAACCTCTCTTTGAGGCATGCCTCTTTTCATTGAATAAAATTCAGAATTCTTATCAAGTTTTGAGAGCATCAATTTTTGTAAGTAGTTTCTTTTATTTTTGCCCTAGTTCTTAATTCTTCTTTCTGCCCTAGTTTAAATTTATTCTCTGCCCTAGTTTAAATTAGATTAGAACTTTTTATTAATCTGCAATAGTTAGATAATTAATCTTTTAAATCAAACACTCATAAAAATCATGTTTTTCTTAGATCCCCTAATGAGCGAGTAGTTCCTCGCTTGTTAGGGTTAGAAATAGGAAAGGTTTGAGCGATGCAAATCTCTCACCTCTTTTCTTGCCCATCAATATTAATAATTAGGACTCCATGCATACATACACATACCGCTCCCTACGGCACCCTACCCACGAGGTAACAATGATTCCGTAGTATAAAAGATCGGTTGTGCACGTTTTCCATGGAGGTTAGGGTAAGGATTAAGAAAGGACGGACAAGGACCTAGAGGAAGAAATATCGTTTCTTCCCGATCGTCCTAATCCCCTTTATTAATAATTACCATAACACCTAAAGAGATCTAATTTAGGGCATTGAAAGCATCGGGAAATCTTTAACTTTCCAAATTTAACCTAAACCTAACCCTAGCAAGATTTCTAAATCCCAGTCTAAATCAATTTAGTTTTTAGTGATAAAGATCCAAACACCATTTGGAATTAACTCGTTAGAACAATTAGGAAATACACAACATCCCTGTGCTCCGACCCGTATTCACCGGCTAGCTACCAAGCGACGCTGTTCTTGATTGCGTTAAAAATATTTTTGATCACCAAATCTCTCCAAATCAAATGGCACCGTTGCCGGGGATGGCATAGTATTTTCTTTTTGCAATTTCGGGTTAATATAAAATATAAAACCATAAAAACTGAAAAAAAAATTATAAAAATTTTATCATCTTTTTATTGTTTGAAGGGTGTTTCGTGTGAATTTTTGCAGGATTAACTAACGAGTTCGGATCTGGAAAAATACAGAGATCAAAATAGAAAACCCTAGATCTGAACAACAGAGAAAAGTCAAACCAGAGGAGCAGAAGAAATTTGGGGACCCGAACCTACCCGCCGTACCCTCGCTCCCGCCGCGGAACCGCCGCCTCCTGGTGACGTCAGCACGACGAAAAACAATTGTGAGCTTTCTCTCTCCTCCTCTGTACCCCTGATACCACCTCTGTAAAAACTCCTACAAGATTCTTTGCGCTAAAAAAATCTCTCCCCTTCCAATAATTGATCTTGTGCAGGATTCTTTGCACCGCGCTAAAAATAAAAAAAAATTATTTGCAAGTGATTGTTTACTGCTTTGCATATTTAATCGGACTTTAAGGGGCTTGAAACCAATCCAGATTGGGTGGGGATTTCATCACCCTTCCCGGGACCCCAGAAATCACAAAGGCATATTGCATTGACCATCATTTAATTAAAAAAGATTAGACTCAGCCCTACGGACTTCGCGCTCAATAGGAAAAAGGACTAGTTGTAGGCATCGACCGTTGATCCTAACCTGACTTTGTGGTGTTTAGGTAAGTGTGTCTAAGGCAAGTGGTTACTTAATTAGGTCCACTACTTACGTGGTGGAAAGCCTCCCACTTACCTGGCATTTACCTGGCCATAATTGGCGGTGAAGAGGCGGTTTGAGGTCCTATATCTTGCCCTTTGGAACAGTTAGAAGCTGTCTAGCCGACCTAGGTGACCCTAGATCTAGGCCTGATTGTGCATTTGTTGTTGATTGAACGTATGTCTAAGCCTTTTATCGAAAATCTTTTTGCAAAAAGCACCACATAAAAAAAAAAGAAGAGAAATTTTTTTTTACAAAAACTTGCAACTTGTCGCTAAGAAATCCGTGCACTCACTTACACCTACTTTCTTCTCATTAACGTTTTCTTACTTCCACATTCTGTTCTTCACCTCTTTGACTACACTACCTCTTTAGCGTATGTCCGGTTGGACTAGGGACACTAGCGCCCGATTAGTCCGTGTCTTGTTGGTACCGACCGACGAAGCTTTCGACTCCGAAGTCGAAATTCCTTCCACTTCTTTACCTTCACCTTCACATTCTTCCTCCGAAGGAATGTCGGGATATAATCCTAACAACACCTTACCCACGGGACCGATTCCACCTCCGTTAGGTGCGAATAATCCGCAATACCCGCCTGTTGAAGCGCCCCAACGAATCGCGCTCCAGGATCTTTTCTACCGGATCCGCACCGCCTTACCTACTTGTCTGTCACTCCCACCAGAAAATGGGGACAATTTTGAGATCAAACCCCACTTCATCAACATGTTGCCAAAATTTCATGGACTGGAATTCGAAGATGCTTATATCTTCATAAACAAATTCCAAAACGTTTGCGCAATGATGAAAACAACCCAATTATCAGATGATGCTATAAGTCTAAGGGTCATTCCTTTCACCTTATGCCACTTAGCCGAGAAGTGGCTATACAGCACAACATCACATTCAATTAAAAATTGGGAAGAGTTTGTTAAAGCTTTTCTTAAAAAGTTTTATCCTCATCATAAGACTGCGAGAATTCGCAATGAGATTATACAATTTTCCCAGCTTCCTTCCGAACCCTTTTGGAAGTGTTTTGAAAGATTCAAAGACCTGCTTGTTCAATGCCCTCACCATGGGATCGAAAATTGGCAACTTTGCCAAACATTATACGAGGGATTGAACCCAGCAACGAAGCAGTTGCAAGAAACCATTTATCAAGGTCACTTTCTAACCAAATCTATTGAGGAAGCGTGGCAGTTTCTCGAGGATCTTGCCGAACAAACACTTCAATGGGAAAGCACCAAGACCACCTCATCTTCTTCTATTGGTCAGTCTAGGGCATGCATACATCAATTAGATATGTCGATTGCTATGATGGCCGAGATGGCCGCACTTATGAAAAAGCTAGAAGCGATTGAGACCAAAATCTCATCGCTTTCTCCTGCCCCTGCTTTGCCCCCACGAACTGTTTGTGCTTGTTGTTCGGATCCATCACATCTTACCGAAGAGTGTCCTTACAATCCACCTGCTTAAGGACAAGATCACGTCAATGCTGCCTTTCAGCAACGACAAAGAAATGATCCATACTCTTCGACTTATAATCAAGGTTGGAGGAATCACCCAAATTTTGCTTCGAATCAAAATCAGCAATTCCAAGGAAACAATAACTTTCAAAGGCCTCCTCCTCCACAACAACAAGCCCCTCCACAAACTCAATACTAGCAACCTTTCCACCCACAACCTTACCAAAACCAAATGAACAATTTTGTGCCCAACAACTCTTACCCTCAAAACAATTTTGTTCAACCAAATAATGATAAGGTTATCTCGCTAGAAAGAAGTCTAGATGCATTCCTAAAGCAATCTACACAATCCTCAGCAAGGTTGGAGACTTCCATTCAATCTTTGGTGCAAAACAGTGCCTCACATGATCAAATCATCAAATCTATTGAGACACAAATTGCACAACTCAATGCTGCGTTGAGCGAGCGATAAAAGGGAAAGCTTCCATCTCAACCACTGCTAAATCCCGGTCACGCACATGTTGTATATGAACAGCAAAATCATAACGAAAATGCTGTGACCACGTTGAGACCTGGAAAAGTGTTGCACAATAATATGGGTATTAATGATAACACCTCTGCCGGTGGTTCTTCTTCACCCTCTTCTTCTTCATCTTCATCTTCTTCATTAGAGCCTATTCTTCTTTCTTCACAAGGCTCTACTTTTTCTAGTTCGAACGGACCCACTTCTCACATCACGAACACATCTACACGGGGATTCGTTCCAACTCCACAATCTGATCCACAAAAATTGGACTCAACAAATTTTCAAAATGTTCCTTTTCCAAATAGGTTGAGATCCAATAAACCAACTCCACAAATGGAGAAGATTGTAGAGTTGTTCAAACAGGTTAGCATAAATATATCTCTCTTGGATGCAATCCGACAAGTTCCTTCTTATGCAAAAATCTTAAAGGACTTATGCACCAAGAAGAGGAAGTCACAAGTACCAAAGAAAGTTTTCGTGGCTAGTGCTGTTAGTGATGCTCTTGTCCAATCTTTACCCCAAAAACACAAGGACCCCGGCTGTCCTACTATCTCGATAACAATTGGGGACAATAACATCAATAGAGAACTATTAGATCTTGGTGCTACTGTCAATTTGCTACCCTATTCAGTGTACGAGCAGTTAGGCGTTGGAGAGCTTAAGCCCACTCATTGTACTCTCCAAATGGCCGACCGATCCATTACCCATCCTAGGGGTGAGTTAGAGGATGTGTTAATTAAAGTAGGGGATTTCATTTTTCCCGTTGACTTTATTGTCATGGATACACAACATGTAGCAAACCCCCGGAGTTAAATTCCGGTGATACTTGGTCGACCATTCCTAGCGACCTCTAATGCGGTGATCAATTGTCGTAATGGTTCAATGAACCTATCTTTTGGAAATATGACAGTTGAACTCAACATTTTTAAGTTGGGGAATCAACCTTCCGAGCCTAATGCTAGTGTACTTGATGTTTGCTCGATCCACGAGATCACGGAGGAGGACTGTGAGCTCGAACAATTTCTGTTCGATCACAGCAGTGTTGATGCCTCTAGTGCGTTCCTCCTAGAATCCGACACAGCTTTCACGCCGGATAACGATTATGAGTGTTTCACCTTTTTGGACAATTTTGAAGACTCACCACCCAAGTTTGAGTCTTTTGATTTTTCGGATGAGTTAGTTGAACCATCCGACTCGGTTGCGTACACTCGATTTGAACCGTTGATGGAATCCTTCGAGTTTGAAACAGTTTCACCTATGTTACCTTCAATTGTTTCACCTTCTAAACTCGAACTAAAGCTTTTGCCGTCTCACCTTAAATATTCTTACCTAGGTGAGAATGAGACCCTTCCCATTATCATATCGGCCTTCCTAGCTTTCGAGCAAGAGAAGGCCCTTTTAATGGTCTTACAAAATAACCGGCAAGCTTTTGGCTGGTCTATGGCGGACATCAAGGGGATTAGTCCCCTCATAGTTGAACATCATATACACTTGATGGATGATGCCAAGCCAGTGAGGGATCCACAAAGACGCCTCATCCCCATAATGAAAGAGGCTGTCAAGAAGGAGATTGTTAAATGTCTTGATAGTGGTATCATTTACCCTATCTCGGATAGCCAGTAGGTTAGCCCCATTCATGTTGTCCCAAAGAAATCGGGCATTACGGTCATAACCAATGAGGCAAATGAGTTAATACCTACTCGCACCCAAACTGGGTGGCGAGTTTGCATCGACTATAGAAAACTCAATGTCGCGACAAGGAAAGACCACTTTCTTTTACCTTTCATTGACCAAATGCTAGAACGATTAGCTGGGCACGAGTTTTACTGCTTTTTGGATGGCTATTCCGGTTATAACCAAGTCCCCATCGCCAAAGAGGATCAAGACAAGACCACATTTACTTGTCCTTTCGGCACTTTCGCTTATCGTTGCATGCCCTTTGGGTTATGCAATGCACTCGCTACATTTCAGCGGTGTATGATGGGGATCTTTTCAGACATGGTTGAAAAGTTTTTGGAGATCTTTATAGATGATTTCTTCATTTTTGGTGACTCCTTCGACGAGTGTTTGCTACACTTTGACGCAGTTCTTACCCGCTGTAGGGATAAGAACCTCACTTTAAATTGGGAAAAGTGCCACTTTATGGTACGAGAGGGTATTGTCTTAGGACATGTCATCTCGCAAAATGACATAGAGGTTGATAAAGCCAAGATTGAGGTCATTTCTAATCTCCCTCCTCCTAAATGCTTCAAAGACATCCGAGCCTTCCTTGGCCATGTCGGTTTTTATAGACGGTTCATCAAGGATTTTAGTAAGATTGCTAGACCCTTGACTCTCTTATTGGACAAGGACACAACATTTGATTTTGACTCAACTTGTATGGAAGCGTTCGAGTCATTGAAACGCTCTTTCATTTCTGCGCCCATTCTTTCATCTCCAGACTGGACGCATCCTTTTGAAATTATGTGTGATGCATCATATTTCGCCATTGGTGCTGTTCTTGGACATCACATTAATAAGATGCCGCATGTAATTTATTACGCTAGCCGAACATTAAATGAGTCCCAACTAAACTATACAACAGCAGAAAAGTAATTTTTAGCCGTTGTGTTTGCACTTGAAAAATTCCGGCCTTATTTAATCGGCTCTCCAGTGATTGTGTATACGGAACATTCGGCTCTTCGCCACCTTTTTGCAAAGAAGGATGCCAAATCGAGGCTAATACGTTGGATCCTCTTGCTACAAGAGTTAGACCTTGTCATAAGGGACAAAAGAGGATGTGAAAATGTAGTGGCCGATCACCTTTCACGACTTCCGTCTTCACCTACACTTGAAATTCCAATTAAAGATGTTTTTCCCGATGAGCAACTCTTAACCGTGTCTTGCGAACCTTGGTTCGCTGATATAGTAAACTACTTGGCCACCGGCTTGATACCTAAAGATTGGTCGAAATAGGATAAACTCTGATTCTTGTCCCAAGTAAAATATTTTTACTGGGATGAACCGTATCTTTTTAAATACTCTTCCGACCAAATCATTCGCCGATGTGTACCTGAAATCGCGTTTAAGAGTGAGCTGTCTTTTTGCCACGATCAAGCGTGTGGCGGACATTTTGGCCCAAAGAAGACGGCTGAGAAAATCTTGCAGTGTGGTTTCTACTGGCCACGACTCTTTAAGGATGCATATGAATACTGCAAGATATGCTCCCGGTGCCAACACTTGGGCCGGATATCGCGGAGAAACGAAATGCCGCTCCAACCAATTTTGGTTGTGGATATTTTTGATGTTTGGGGAATAGACTTCACGGGACCATTTCCTAATTCCTTTGGGAATGTGTATATTCTTTTGGCTGTTGACTACGTGTCAAAGTGGGTCGAGGCTGTGCCTAGCCGAACGAATGACAACAAAGTTATTGTTCGATTTCTTAAAGAACATATCTTTTCTCGGTTTGAGCACCCTCGAGCAATTATAAGTGATAATGGATCTCACTTCTGCAATAGGACTTTTGAGTCCTTAATGCGCAAATATTCCATTACACACAAGCTGTCAACGCCATACCATCCCCAAACATGTGGGCAAGCTGAGGTTTCGAATCGGCAAATTAAGCAAATCTTGGAGAAAACGGTTTCTAAAAACCGTAAAGATTGGTCACACAAACTGCTTGATGCACTATGGGCATTCCGTACTGCATACAAGACCGATCTTGGTATGTCTCCATACCGGCTTGTTTATGGGAACGCTTGCCACCTCCCAGTTGAGATTGAGCACAGGGCATTTTGGGCGATCAAAGAGTTGAATTTATCAATGGGATATGCGGGCAGCAATCGAAAGCTGCAACTAAATGAACTAGAAGAGCTGCGGGATGAGGCATATGATAATGCTGTCATTGTTAAAAACCGGACTGAGGTGTTCCATGAAAAACACCTTATGCGCAAAACGTTTAAACCTGGTCAACAGATTTTTCTTTATGACACTCGATTACACTTTCACCCCGGCAAGCTCAGATCTAGGTGGAAAGGGCCATTCTTAGTACGCACCGTATATCCGCACGGTGCGGTAGATCTTGAAAATTCGGAGGATGGTACTTTGTTTAAAGTAAACGGACATCGATTGAAACCGTTCCTCACTGCGGACCCGTCGGAGGAGCTCCTGTTTTTGCAGGAGCCGATTTACACCGATTGATTTTCCTCCATTTGACCCCCAAATTTTTGATCTTCTTGCCAAAACTTTGTTTCATACAAGTTTGGGGGTATGTACCATTTGTAAATATATAGATACAAAATAACATAAAAAAAACAAAAACACATAAAAAGAAAAATAAACAGGGAAGTGCCGACATTTTCGACCCTCTTGGTGTAGCCTGACAGTGTGTCAAGTTTAAGTTTGGGGGTGTGCTCGGTAAGTTTTCTTCCTTTGCATTCATGTGTATATTTTTGCATTTGCGTACTTATTTTAAAATCCATAAAAATTGAAAAATTATAAAAATTATAAAAATTAAAACATTCAATTTTGGCCTTAATTGACTTGAGTTTGACAAATAGGTTAACTAGCTAGGAACAACTAGACCTTAGACTTAGTAAATTAAAAACCCCAAAAATAACGTTTCTTAAAATTTAACGGTAGAAAGTATATGTCTTTGTAGTTTATTTAGAAATAGGCAAATTTCGAGTTGATTTCTTGGGCTAAGTTAAAACAAGGAAAAAGTATTGATATCTCTATTAAAGTATAAGTTTGAAAAATAATTCCTAAGCTTAAATCTAAATTCTGAAAATATATACCCAACAAAATTGCACAAACACGAACCTTGAAACTTGGAATAGTAGGAAAGACCTTGAAATGCTCTTGTCTAAAGTCCTTAGTACGAAGAAAAATATAATAAAATACAAGTGTGAATAAAGAAAAAAAATGAATACTGGTTTTTGTAATTACGTAAGGCTGCAAAATAGAAAAAATATTTAGCGAGGGTGCTTCATCACCTAGTGCCTTAGACCAACTGGTTTGGGAGTCACTACTAAAGCCTTAGGTGTTACAAGACTAGGAATTACGCTTTAATGTGCAAACACATTTTGTAATCAGTTGTTGGTACCTCACGAAGTATTAACGGTCACATGAAGGATGTGTGAGTAAAATTCATCTAAAAATTCACCAATTAAGAAGTGCTTTGGACGACGGACAGGAGTATGATAGCTTGATTTGAATTTCCAAGTGTAGGGGTGATATATACACACACGTAGGGGTATGTGATTGGGGTTTAGATAAGAGATAGGAATGAAAAATAAGACTTATATCTTTAATAGAGATGATAAAAATTCCTAAGTTGAGATGGAACCCTAGAAGGAAAACTTAAAATATGCTAAAAGCTAAGTAAATTCACAAGAATGTATATAATCTTAAGTTAAATAATAAGGAAGCGTGAAAAATACGGATGGATAATTTCTAAGTCGAGGATAATAGAGTTCTTGTTAGAAAACCTAATTGGAGAATAAAAGTTAATAGGCCGAATTGATAGGATTTTGTGGGTAGTATCCGATGAAAACCCTTAGGAGACAACACTCCTCCTACTAGGGACACCTAGAGGTTACGGCTTGTTGCACGAGCTCAGTGCAATCGCGTTTCCCTACGAAAGTGAGGCTAGGTCTTTTTCGAGAATAAAACTAGGTTTGCTCGAGGACGGGCAAAAGATAAGTTTGGGGGTATTTGTTCATATCATAATTTTGCAATCTTTTAGACCCCATTCTTATTCATTTTATAAATAAACAGGTGCTTTTGACCCATGTCTGCTACATAGTTACAGGTTACAGGTTCTCGGAACAAAACCAGTGAAAAAGACAAAAGTCGATACAAAAGTGAGACTACGACCGATAAATAATGGAATCTTGATCGTGCCTACATTTTGAGGGACAATGAAGATCAATGAGCAAGTTCACAAAAGTACAAAGGCAACGCAAGGTTCAAGACTTCGACACAAAGCAACGGTAAAAGTCCACTACAATTATTCACTATGGAGATCTGGAAGAGAACTAGAAGACATTCTGAAGAACCAACTAAAGAAACAGGAAGAGAAACACAACCAGAAGCAGCAAACAAAACACCAGCCCATAAGCCTACTCTTTGGCCGCGGAACCGCGGCCAAACCTGGCCTATGGCCGCGGTTCCGCGGCCGTGCTAACCTCGTGTTGGCGGAAATTTTCCATAAAGTTTGGCGGCGCGTTGACTAGTCTTCCTAGGGGTATTTTTGTAAAAGCAGATGTGCGTCGATTGTAACTCTAGGATTTTCTATACTCTATAAATAGAAGCCCTAAACCTCTCTTTGAGACATGCCTATTTTCATTGAATAAAATTCAGAATTCTTATCAAGTTTTGAGAGCATCAATTTTTGTAAGTAGTTTCTTTTATTTTTGCCCTAGTTCTTAATTCTTCTTTCTGCCCTAGTTTAAATTTGTTCTCTGCCCTAGTTTAATTTAGATTATAACTTTTTATTAATTTGCAGTAGTTAGATAATTAATCTTTTAAATCAAAAACTCATAAAAATCATGTTTTTCATAGATCCCCTAATGAGCGAGTAGTTCATCGCTTGTTAGGGTTAGGAATATAGAAGGTTTGAGAGATGCAAATTTCTCATCCATTTTCTTGCCCATCAATATTAATAATTAGGACTCCATGCATACATACACATACCACTCCCTACGGCACCCTACCCACGAGGTAACGGTGATTCCGTAGTATAAAAGACCGGTTGTGCACGTTTTCCATGGAGGTTAGTGTAAGGATTAAGAAAGGACGGACAAAGTCCTAGAGGAAGAAACATCGATTCTTCCCGATTGTCCTAATCCCCTTTATTAATAATTACCATAACACCTAAAGAGATCTAATTTAGGACATTGAAAGCGGTGGGAAATCTTTAACTTTCCAAACTTAACCTAAACCTAACCCTAGCAAGATTTCTAAATCCTAGTCTAAATCAACTTAGTTTTTAGTGATAAAGATCCAAACACCATTTGGAATTAACTCGTTAGAACAATTAGGAAATACACAACATCCCTGTGGATCGACCTGTATTCACCGGCTAGCTACCAAGCGACGTCGTTCTTGATTGCGGTAAAAATATTTTTGATCACAAAATCTCTCCAAATCATGTGCATATAGTATATATGTGATATATATTAATGTACATTTTATATGTTTTCTGCTTGATGCCACATGCTACATGGGTGTATGAAACTCACACCATGCTAGATATAATGAGGGGTTTATATTTATCTAAGTAATTCAAAATTGGATGGATTTTTGTCATGGATACAAGCTTGTAGAAGCTTATGGAACCATTGACCAAGTCCGCCAATTTTGTTTCACTTGTAGATATTTATTAACCTAACCATTAACCCTAGCCATAGTTACTTCTCTACATGAGTTAAGGTATGACATTAACTCACCCATGGTTGCTATTCTCACCTCAAGAGTTTCATTTTCTCTTCATCTTCTTCTTCATTGAGAAAAAGCTTGCTATCTTTTTCTAAGTGAGAAAATATTGTGAGAAAATCAAATCTAAAGTGAGCCCAATTCCTACTTCATCATTCTCTACTATATTAGCCATTTAGTTTAGGGTGTTTGCTTCACTAATCTACCATTAGTGAAGGGGTAGCATGAGCTTGAGTTTCCTCGATGTAGATCATCTTCGGCCTCAAAGACTTCGAGAAAGCTTGTTCATTTCTTCATGTGAACCCTTACTAGAGTTCGGGTGTTCACTACTTGGAGCGAAGTGACTACTACACGGAGCTTTAGAAGTGAAGGACCGGTCTACAAAGGTTGTATTCCTTATTCACTTTGTATGCAAAGTTGTTTTCATGTTGTATTGTTTAAATCTCTAGTTAAGATTCTAGGGTTAGGGTTGTTTAGCATGGCAAAAATTTGAAATTAGCATGGATGATACCACCTGAAACCTTGCTGCCGCGCTACTTAACCCTATAGGCATATATTACTAACAATCACCCACTTGCACTAAGGCCATGTATTGGAATATCACAGACCTATCTTCTCGAATAGCCTCTCGAACTGCGTCTGAGAGATGGCTTTTGTGAGTGGATCTGTATTATTGTTCTTCGTGTCTACTTTCCGCACCTCGATCTCCCGGCTATCCACGATCTCCCTGATCATGTGATACCGCCTCAAGATATGTATGGACTTCTGATAGGACCTTGGTTCCTTCGCTAAAGCTATAGCGCCGTTGTTGTCACAATAAAAAGGTATTGGATCAACAATGGATGGAAGCACCTGAAGTTCTATAATAAACTTCTTCATCCAGACTACTTCTTTTGTGGAATCACATGCAGCGATATACTCTGCCTCTATCATCATGTCAGCAATGGTATCCTGCTTAGAGATCTTCCAACAGACCACTCCTCCATTGACGGTAAAGAGATAACCCGACAAGTATTTAGATTCATCCTTGTCACTGTAGAAGCTAGAGTCAGCGAAGGCCTCGATTTGGAGGTCTTTACTACCGTACACCAAGAACATCTCCTTAGTCCTTCTCAGGTACTTGAGAATGTTCTTAACTGCTATCCAGTGCTTCTCCCCAGGGTTTGACTGATACTTGCTTACCACGCTCAGTGCGCAAGCAAAATATGGTCTGGTACACAACATTGCATATATTATAGAGCCTACCGCAAAAGTGTTGGGTCTAATACTCATGCGATCCCTTTTCAAATCAGTCTTAGGAGACATCTCTTTAGAGAGGGTGATCCCGTGACAAGCCGGTAGATTATCGAGCTTGAAATCTTCCATACTAAATCTTTTCAGTATGGTGTCGATGTACCTGGACTGTGAAAGTCTCAACATCCTCTTAGATCTATCACAATAGATTTGGATCCCCAAAATGTAAAAGGCATCACCCAGGACTTTTATGGAAAACTTCTATGACAAGAACCCTTTGACTGATTGTAGCATAGGAATGTCATTTCCTATTAGAAGAATGTAATCCACGTACAATATGAGGAATACTACAGTTCTTGCTACAATCTTACTATAAATGCATGGTTCATCTGGATTTTTGATAAAGTCAAATTCTTTGACCTTTTCATCAAAGCAGATGTTCCAACTCCGCGATGCCTACTTTAATCCATTAATGGATTTAAGCAACTTGCACACTCTTCCATTGCTTCCACTCTCCATGAAACTCTCTGGCTGATTCATATAAACACACTCTTCCAAATTTTCATTCAGAAAAGTGATCTTTAGGTCTATCTGCCAAATTTCACAATCATGAAAGGCAGCAATGGCAAGTAGGATTCAAATGGATTTAAGTATAGCCGCTGAAGAAAAGGTTTCGTCATAGTCCAAGCCAGGTCTTTGATGAAAACCTTTTGCTATAAGTCTAGCTTTATAGGTTTCAACCTGTCCATCTGCACCAATCTTCTTTTTGAAGATCCATTTGCAGCCTATTGGTTTTACCCCTTGAGGTGCAATGTCCAAAGTCTAAACTTTGTTGGTGTACATGGATTCCATTTCGGTCTGCATTGTATCCATCTATTTCACCGAGTCTCTTCTCGTAATGGCCTGCTGGAAACTAGTTACTCATCATCATTGATAATGCAATCTTCTCTATCCCTGTCTTTGAGAAAACCTTAGTATCTCACGGGCAGATGGGACTGCCTATTAGATCTGCGGAGTGGTGAAGGTACGTCCGGATCTTTTGAAACTTCTGGTTCCACCATACTTTTAGTAATAGTTTGTAGTTATGGAATTTTTTCTTGTTCTATTGCGCTCCTACTTATTTCTTTTCCAAGAAATTGAGTCTCCAGAAAGTGGGCATGCCGAGAAACAAAAACCTTTAGTTCCTCTGCGTAATAGAAAAGATACCCTGTGGAGTTTCTTAGGTATCCCGCAAACTAACACAGTACTGATCGTGCCTCGAGCTTGTCCGGATGTTGCTTTTTGACAAAAGCTGGACATCCCTATATCTTAAGGTACTTTAAATAGGGTTTCTTCCCACTTCATATTTCATATAGTATGGTAGACGCAGACTTAGTAGTGTTAGTTATGTATATGCTCTAGAAGCCATTATTGTACATATGATGTATATTATAGTGGATGCTTGGATATATATAGAGAAGACTTTCTTGCTTGATTTGATAGTATGCTATCTGGTTACTCTTTGTCTTAACATATTGACTTGTATTGTGTTACTCTCTTGCTCTCACATGTTGATAAAGACCTTAGGATGTGTACTTGATTACTAGGACTATGATGGAGATCATACTAGTAGGGCCAGGGTAGTCCAAAAGTACATCCAATAATTATTCCTAGTCGAGGGTGTATCGAGACAGGGCATCGATACTCCAGAGTAGACTAGCGTATACGTATCTTGACCCATATGATGGGAGATGGATGATCCCACATCTATTGGTGTTTGACATCAAAGATGGTATATGTGTGCTCAGTGGAGACTGGGTACACTGAACGGATTCGCCGAGAACTCCTAGATGGTATTATACCTATCGTCAAATAGCAGTTCTCTGGTGACACTGGTACATGTTAGTCTGTAGATCCGAGATCGTCATAGATTCTTGTGTGATTCCCACTGTGCTTTGATTTCCACCTTACCACGTTCATAACAACGTGCAAACGGTGGTTTTTGGGTATAGTCCCGAATCACATAGAGGCAATGAGTGATAGGAGGGGTTTCTTCTCTCCCGGTATTGGGGGTTGATATTGCGCTGTGTTCGATTGGCTATAAATGGAAGTCCCTGAACAGGGTTGATATGCAGATCTACTGGTAAGTGTTATCAGTAGTTTCTTGACCCGTTATGAGCCTCACATCGACACGACTTATCAGTTACTGGGGTCTGATGTTTACCACCCCTAGACTGGATACATATCAGACGAAGAGACCGGACTGTACGGTAGTGTTACTGATTGGATTCCCAGGAGTATGTACAGGCTTGCTTGTTGATATTCTGATCGCTCAATACCCGGGTGGCCATTACGTTTAGCTGACCGCTTGCGGCTTGTGGGTGTTTGATATGATCATCACCTACTGCCGGCGTATTGACGAGTCTTTAGAGTTCTACACAGAGGTTTCCTGGCTTAGGCGAAACGGAGTAGGAGCACATATATGATATGTGCGGGACCGACATTAATTCACGTATATGATACCGCATTCTATTCTCGCGACTTGTGACATTGGTCGGTTATATGCGATATAGCCGGATTATCGGATCAAGTGTTGATTCGATAAGTTGTTGCATTTGATATTAGTCGGTTATATGTACTATAGCCGGATTATTAAATCAAGTATTGATTTAATAATTTGATGTATAATTATATATTTGATATATTAAATTATTTTAACTAATATATGCTCACTTAAGTATTTCATTTTCTCATTTTGGATACATTTAACATATATATGATATATGTTTATTGTATTCTTTTCTTTTGTTACAAAATTATATATATGTGATATGTATAATTGTAACATGCTAGGTTATACATGCAACTAGGGTTTATGAGAATCACACCATGGTTTGTGTTAATGGTTAGATTTAATTATTTTAGTTAATTCAAAATTGTAGATTAATGTTGAGATATTTTTTCTTGTTGACTTAGTCCACCCTTTTGATACTTACTAAGATTTTTATTAACCTAACCTTTAACCTTAGCCCATGGTTTATTCTCTACATGAGTTAGCCATGACATATACTAACTCACCATGGTTGCATTTCTAACCCAAGCTCATTATTCATTCATAAGTTGTTCATCTTCTTCTTCCTCACAAAAGCTTGCTAAATTTTTCCATGTGATGAAATATAATGAGAAAAAGAAAACTAAAGAGAGCAAAATTCCTAATTCATCATCCTCTTCTATACCAGCCATATAGTTTAGGGTGTTAACTTCACTAATCCTTAATTAATGAAGAGATAGCTTGGGTTTGTGTCTCCTTAAAGTAGATCATCTTGGATTGTGAAGACTTCAAGCAAGCATGCATCATTCACCTCATGGAGCCTCTCAAGAGTCCGGGAGCTTGATGATCGCAGCGAAGGGACCACAACTTGGAGCTTATGAAGCGAAGGAACGGTTTAAAATGGTTGTAATTCCTAATCACTTCGAAGTAAAGTTGTTTGCTTTTAGTTCTATTTGATTCTCTAGTTAAAGATCTTGTTTAGAGTTGTTTAAGCATGGAAAAATTTTAATTTGGCATGGATGATACCACCCGAAACCTTGCTGTTGTGCATAGGAACCCAGTGGTATCAGAGCCTAGCTAGAGAATTAGACGGATTGTGTAGAATTACGAAACCGAAACAACTCCGAAACACCCGAATCGAAACCCTAGTTTCTGTCAAAATTTTCTGAGAGCCAAATTTTTTTTTAAACAACTGCAGAATGTTGAACAATTCACCCCATCCCACCTTTTTTGGGCCGGCTACAGGCATGATAAAACTGGCCTCCATGGTTTTTGGGAAGAGTTTGGGCTTTAAATTTGCACTGTGTTCCAGTGTCTGGGGTTTGGTATTTCAGATTTTGTTTGTTTTTGCTAAATTTGCATATGATGTTATCTTTTAACAGAGGCAATTCTGAGTGTTTCGTATTCGTAATTCTAGTTTGTTTTTAGATTATTTTAGACGGTGTTAAAAAGTTCGATCGGATATCAAATACCCACTTTAACCCTTGCCGGAAAATTTTCCAAGAGTTGGATTTTTTCGTAGTTAAAGAACATTCAAATATCGTGCAAGTAATGCGGTGGACCCTCTAGAAGAGCGAAACCCTAACTTGATTCTGTGCACGTAAGAAGCGCCGCTAAACCCTAGGGTTTGCGGTAGTTTCGCGGCGCCAGAGGTGAAGTATTGGTTGACCTTTCTACGGCTGGTTCATTGGTACTATGGCATGTACTGAGTATTTTTAAATTACGCTCAAGTGTTGAGCTTTCTGGGAAATTTTGGGTGTTTGTTGATTCGATCAGAATGTTTAACGTCGTCTATCTTTTTCTGGAATGTGATACAATATGTGGAATTCATATAGTTAGGCATGAAATCCGTAATATGTGATATTTCGGGTTTATAATGTCTAAGGTGATTGTGGACTCCAAATGTTATAGTTTGACATTTTCTTTTCTACGACCGTAAGTGTAATATGTAGTATATTGCCGTTTTTGTTGATATATGTCAACGACAATTGGGATACGAATATTTACTTACGTTGATGACATGTGATGTTATGTGTTGCTTTGATATGTTATCTTGGATTGTCGCTTTTGAATAGCAGGCGGTTTTATGTGAGATGAGAGTTTTTCATATTCATTCATGTAAAATTCAATGTATGTAATATTATTTTATTGCGGCACTTCCGGGTTGGGTATGATGTCACCATTGTATATTATTTATTTTTCCGCATTAGGATAGACCCAAGGAGGAGAGCATAAGCAACCGGGTTCTAGGGTCCAGTGGGAGTCCATCTCGAGGAGTCGAGATCGGGTCTCCTAACCCTAGAATTGGGAGGGTTACTTGCCGCTCTCGTAGGGGTCTAGGGATATGGGTTTGGCTATTCATCGCGACCGTGGAATCCGTGTTTTATACAGGCTCAAAATAAAACACGGACCTTCTAGTATATCCAATATTTCATATGTTATCTTCTGCTGCTGATATTCTGTGATGTGATCAATTTATATGCATGAGACGAATGCTTTATTATTGTATATATGATATATAATAAACGTTGCTTATGTTTTGCACCCGTGCTAGTCCCGCCCCGCTATGCCGTTAGTTAAGTAACCTAACGGTGCATAACGGGACACTAAGGCGAATGCGGATGGCATAAGCGTACGTTGTATTTTTGTTTCTTCTGTGATGCTTAGGAAGCATAAAAGATGAGACTCCATTAATGAGATTAATGAAAGATAATGAAACCTAAAATATGTTGTAGAATCAAATTTTCAAAAAGGGTAGCTCTAGTTTTTGCTTTGCATAGCGGTATTCCTTATAGAATATCCAGCACCTTATTCGATAAGGAAAGAGCCGAGATCCCTTCACCGGGAGTGACCTCTTTAGCGAAACTAGCAAATGCTACAACTCACTCGGTTTTGTTTTTGATTGCTTGTATAGTTTTTACTTTGCATAGCAGTATTCCTTGTAGAATATCCAGCACCTTATTCGATAAGGAAAGAGCCAAGATCCCTTCACCGGGAGTGACCTCTTTAGCGAAACTAGTAAAAGCCTAAAAAACACTCCTTTTAAAAATCGCTTGTTTTTACAACGATTCATTATGCGAAAGGTTTTCTGAAAAACCTGTCGTAGCCCTCCGTCATTTCAGATAAGTCCTACTTAGTATTCGTGATACGTTTGTTGACCCCCCTCAAGGCGTAGTGCGTGATAGCTGACTAGTATTTATCTGCTGCATATGATGCGATTGTTTTAGGGTAGTCGTACGACCTTGTTGACCTCCGTCAAGGGTCGTGCGGGTGGGTTTAATTGAATCAGAAAATGACGGGTTGAACTTGACCAGTAGCCTATGGTTTGTTGACCTCCGTCAAGGTCATAGGACGCTAGGGGCAGAATATTATCGAGAATTTCAGGTGTTGAAATTTGCAATGAGATTGCATACCTTGTATGAGATAGTTGGATCCCAATACCCACTGCGAGTAAGAGTTACTCATGGGAGAGTTTTATACATGACAATTAGCCGATCAAGTAGATGTCTAGAAAGGTGTTAACGGGGTTATGCCTCTGGGAAAATGAGGTTTATTTTAATTAGGTCCGTGCGAAAGCACGGGGAACCTCCCTCAAAGTACTAACACTGGCCTGGCTGAAAGATTGGTGAATTTGTAAGGTGTAATTAATCCCGGCTAGTTTTACCTTTAGGGTTCGAAGGAAGATTTGATAAAAACACTGGGAGCCATCCTGATTAGATAAGATAATAAACCAATTTAATCTTGCATGAGCATACGCTAAAGTGATTTCTTCTCTCTCTCTCCAGGTAGCGACTATGTCAGGCCTTAATCAAGATAATATTATGGATGTATTGACCGAACCCGCTTGTTATACTGAGCAGAGGAACGTTGGTTCCATTTTTTCTTATAATTGTTATAAGACTGAGCAGGAAATAGGGGAATATCCAGATTCCCATGCTGCCCAAACGAAGAATAAGCATGTTGATGCATCTTCTTCGGGTGTGTTAGTTACCGAGAACTGTTTCTCAGTACACTCAACGTTCTGGGTATTAGATACCGGATCGGGATCCCACATATGTATTATGTTGTATGGGCTAAGGAAAGGTAGAGAACTGGGAGAGGGTGATCATTCTCTAAGAGTAGGGAATGGAGTAAATGTTGCAGCCAAAGCGGTTGGCGAATATCACCTTATATTACCAAATGGTAATACATTGATTCTGAACGAATGCTATTACATACCAACTCTGATATGCAATCTTATATCAGTTTCTTTATTAAGTAAAGAAGGATATAATTTTGTAGTACAGGATAATATTATGAACATCTTCCTGGATCAAAAGTTGATTGGATCAGGCTCGTTAAATAATGGCATATACGTTCTAAATCAAACCACGGTTCTTAGCGTACAAAACACACACAAGAGGAAGAGTTCAAAAATGAACGAATCCTTCTTGTGGCATTGTAGACTAGGTCATATCAATGCGACATGACTGGATAAGTTACATAAGGATGGATATTTGAACCCGTTCGAATTTTCATCTTATGACACTTGCCAGTCATGTCTCAAAGGCAAGATGACCAAAACTCCGTTAAGTGGACACGGAGAAAGAGTTACGGAACTCTTGGGACTAATACACAGTGATGTATGAGGTCCCATGTCTACACATACCAGGAATGGTTCTTCGAAGGAATAAGAGATGCGTTCTCATTCAACAACACCGGCCCTGCTTTGGTTTGTTCATTTCGTACTTCATTACATTCACTGACGATCTCTCAAGATACGGACATGTGTTCCTGTTGAAACACAAGTCTGAAGCTTTTGAGAAATTCAAAGAATATAAACACGAAGTCGAGAACCAAACGGGTAAAAGTATTAAGATCCTTCGATCTGATGAGGAGGAGAATACTTGAGCAATGATTTCCTGGACTATCTAAAAGAGAATGGGATTCTCTCTCAGCTTACTCCTCCATATACACCACAGCACAACGGTGTATCGGAGCGGAGGAATCGCACCCTATTAGATATGGTGCGCTCAATGATGAGCACTGCTGAGTTGCCTATTTTCTTTTGGGGGTATGCGCTTGAGACAGCCATATACCTATTGAATTGAGTTCCAACCAAATCAGTGCCTACCACTCCATATGAGATATAAGAGGGGAAGAGACCGTGTCTTAATTTTGTTAAGATATGGGATTGCCCGGCCACTGTTAAAAAGCAAAATCCGGACAAGCTCGAGGCAAGGTCTGTTCTGTGCAAGTTTGTAGGATATCCCAAGCATTCACGAGGACATATCTTCTACCACCCTGAGGAACAAAAGGTGTTTGTTGCTCAGCATGCCACTTTTTTAGAAAAGGAATTTCTTACAAAGGAAATTAGTGGTGAGGAGGTAGAACTGGAAGAAGTTCCAGTGATACAAACTACGACAGATGATTTGGTAGAACCAGAGGATTCGATAGTAGCTAACGAACCTCAGCCTCTTCGCCGATCTAGTAGGGTTCCTCATCCACCTGAGAGATACTACGGTTTTCTCATTAATGGTGGGAGCGAGAATTGCATCATGGAAAATGATGACCCAACTAGCTTCGAGCAGGCCATCACGAGTGGTGACTCTGTGAAGCGGCTGGATGCAATGCGATCTGAGATGGAATCCATGTACACCAACAAAGTATGGACTTTCGAAGTTGCTCTTGAAGGGGTAAAATCCATTGGGAGCAAATGGATCTTTAAGAAGAAACTTGGTGTAGATGGAAAAGTTGAGACTTTCAAAGCTAGACTAGTTGCAAAGGGTTTTCGTCAACGACCAGGTGTGGATTATGACGAGTCCTTTTCTCCAGTGGCTATGCTTAAGTTCATCCGGATCCTACTTGCCATTGTTGCACTCTATGACTACGAAATCTGGCAAATGTTGTTAAGACCGCCTTTTTAAACGGTGATTTAGAGGAGTGCGTGTACATGACTCAACCATAGGGCTTCGTAGACAATGGGAGCAGCGGAATGGTGTGCAAGCCGCTTAAATCTATCTATGGGTTAAAGCAGACATCGCGGAGTTGGAACGTCCGTTTTGATATGGTAGTCATAGACTTTGACTTCATCAAAAACGTAGATGAACCTTGTATATACAAGAAGGTGGCAGAGAGTAAGGTTTTCTTCCTCGTATTGTACGTGGATGACATACTCTTGATAGGAAATGATGTTCCTATGCTGCACTCAGTCAAGCTCTTCTTATCATAAAGATTCTCAAAGAAAGATCTAAGTGATGCCTCCTGTATTTTGGGGATTAAGTCTATAGAGATAGATCTAAACGGATACTAGGATTGTCCCAATCCAGATACATTTACACCATACTAAAAAGGTTTAGTATGGAATAATCCAAGCTTGGGAATTTACCCACGATCTCTAGACTCACTCTCTCCAAAGAGATGTCTCCCAAGACTGATTTGGAGAGAGCTCGCATGCAAGGGATACCCTATGCTCCGGCAGTAGGCTCTATCATGTACGCGATGCTATGTACCAGACTCGAAGTAGCATGCTCACTAAGTGTAGTGAGTAGGTATCAAGCAGATCCAGGAGAGAGTCACTGGGCAGCTGTGAAGAAAATTCTCAAGTACTTAAAAATGGCTAAAGAGATATTCTTGGTGTATGGTAACGGAGAACCCCAGGTGGAGCCTTTTACCGATTCAAGCTTCCAGAGTGATAAGGACGACTCTAAGTCGCACTCAGGATTTTTGTTTACCCTCAATGGAGGGGCGGTTTGTTGGAAGAGTTCCAAACAGGAAACCGCGGCAGACTCGACGATGGAGACTGAATACATCGCTGCCAACGATGCTGCTAAAGAGGCTGTCTGAATGAAGAAGTTCATAACTGAACTTGGTGTGGTTCCGTCCATTGAGCATCCAATACCTTTGTATTATGATAACAATGGAGCTGTGGCTTTGGCCAAGGAACCCATGTCCCATCAGAGATCCAGGCATATTATGAGGCTGTATCACCTGATCCGGAAGATAGTTGATCGCCGGGAGATCGAGGTCAGGAGAGTTGACACGAAGGACAACACTGCGGATCCACTCACGAAGGCCATACCCCAGATACAATTTGAGAGACTCTTCGGGATGTTGGGTATGAGATACTACATCAGCTGGCCTTAGTGTAAGTGGGAGATTGTTAGTTATGTATATTGTTGGGAATTCACCCGCGTGCGCAAACGCGTATGTTTTGGAAATGGAGATATGGTTTTAATGAAACGGAATGCGCACGTGAGATCGTTCTCGTTTTAAATATTTAAAACCGCAAGTGCACGGCGCGTTGTAGCGAGCCGGCAAGCACGGGTCGATCCACAGGGAATTGTGTATTAAGTATTGTGATTTAAGATTAACAAATCAATGAATTGGGGTTTTTGTCACAAAAAAATATAAGAATACGGAAATAAAGAAACAAGGAAAACAAGTAAAGAAAGAATGGTTGTGGCTTAGCTCGGGAGCTTGAATCGCGACATTTACCTCTACACTCCCTTGTTCATGAGTTTTCCGGCCTTACCTTGATCCCGGCATGAAGCACGACTTGTCAACGCGGTTGCGGAGCACAAACCGTCAAAGTCCGATATTCGCCGGAAAACACGAAACTGTTCCATTTTGATCACTTACCGTTCGTATGTCCGCGCTTGGGGTATCAACACTAAACACAAGGGTTAGCAAGCATACCGCAACAACAAAAACATAAAGTGGTTAGTGAGAGCAAATGATATTAGTGTTGAGTTTGCTAAGAAGTTATGATGGTATATCGTATATGAAATTAAGAGATTTGTCAAGTCCTTAATCACAAGATACGATATCCAAGCTTAGCGAACTTAACACTAAATAGATTTTACCTTAGACATTAGAAATGAGGAAAGGGAATGAATACGGTATATGAGGAGGTTACAAGTAACCATGTGTCAAAATATCGTATCGTATCAATACATTAGCAATATTTAAGTTAGAATCATAAGTTAAGCATTTAAAACATAATCAAGATGTAGAGTGGCAAAGCCTTTCATCTCACTTCCTCACCCACACTACAACCAAAATGAAAGATTAGTTAATCATGAATAAAAAGCAAGTAAAGAAAGCAAGTATAAAAAGAAAGCAACAATTTATTAACCACTTGAAGAATTGAGATACAAGATTATGGTAGCTTGTTCAACCTTCTTAATGAAGCTCTCCAAAGAGAGCTTCAAGAGGGAAGAAGAAGAAGAAACCAAATGAAGATCACTCACCCTCAAACTAAACCAAAAAGAAAGAAACTAAGAAATATACAATGTAGAATGAGAGAGAATGAGAGAGCTCTTCCCTTTGCTGCTGGTCTGCTATTTATAGGCCTTAAAGAGGAATAAACGAACAATAAGAATAAGCTAGCGTGGCAGAAAGGGAGAGACAGAGAAAAGATGGGGCCTATTGGAGCATGGGGGGCCGAGCTCGCCGGAATTTGAGGGAATCTCGCCGGCCAAAACCGAGCTCTGGGGCTCGTGTTCATTGTAGGGTCTTGTGTGCACTCCAACATCACTCTGGAGCTGTTTGTTTGGTTTAAAATAACCTGGTTTGTATGCAGAGAATTGGAGGGAACACAATGCCACACATCACTTCAAAACTTTTAGCATTAAATCTCATGTCCCCCCATGTGCCCACTTCATCATGTTTTGTGCCATGAGAAGCCCCACCTAGGTCCAAGAACCAAAGAGCTATGTGTACACTTGTGTTGTGTTGGACCAAAAAATGTGTACACATGAATATTTGCAAAAGAGCTCTTCGGATATCGGTCGTTTTTCTGTTCCGTCTGCAGTGTCAGCTCCCAAATGTTATATCTGTGATTTTGAATGTGTTTCCGGTATTTTATCACGAACACCTGTAAACTGTAATTACTGAGCATACACTGATTAATAGAACCGATATATACAAAAATAGATAACGAATGAGAGTATTGAAATGTAGTTTTCCGTGATGAACAAATACCCCCAAACTTATCTATTGCTCATCCCAAGCAATAAAAAAAATCCAAGCCTCATTTTCGCAGGGGACGCGATTGCACTGAGCATGTGCAACAAGCCGTTAAACCTCTAGGTGTCTCTAGTTAGAGGAGTGTTGTCTGCTGAGGGTTTTCAGCGTATTACACCCACAAAATCTAGTCAAGTTATTGTCGTGCGGAAACTGTTGATTCTAATCTTAAGGTTAAGAATCAAAGTTTGAAGTTCTATTACCCAAGTTAGAAACGTTAAACCCTGTTTTTTACTCCTCACAATTCGTTTAACATAAGCTAATACGTGTTTTTATGTGATTGTGCGGGTAGTGTCCAAAAGTTTTAAGAACATTGATTATGGTCATCATGTCATAATTACAAACCAGGATAAACTTCTGAAGGATCACACGAGTTTGAAAGGAGTTAAGATTTTCTCACATTTTATTCTCCAGTTAGGTTTCAAGTCAGCATATTAAATTATTTTTAACAGAGAACCTAAGTCTTATTCTTCACTCCTACCTTTTACCTGTTTTTGCTCATACACACCTTTTGTTATCGTGCAAAACGTCTTAATGAATACAAACCTTCATATCTCCGCGAAAAAACTGTTTTTAATAGAAAATTCGTCTCCCCCAAGATTATTCTCCCACAAAAAACCGTTAGGACCTTTAACTCGGCGAGAACACTTGCTTAGCTTGTTTTATCTGGCGATTAGAAACTTAAAGAGCTTTGGGTCAATGACTCCCAAATCAGATGGTTTTAAGGCAATAGGTGTGGAGACACCCCAAGGACTTAATTACCCAAGTTACCAAGGCCACAAAACAAAAGACTCATTTTATTTTAAAATATTCTGAACCTAGTGAAAACGGAGATATAGCCAGCTTTTCTTTTAAATCCGAAGACGTTACAAGTGGATAAGGTGTGTAATCACTCTAACAAGGTTCCAGATGGGTTATTTTTCAGACTTATAACTCTTATTAAAACCTCAATAATATCCTTCATATTCACCTTACTTTATGAACTATTGTTGATATTACTTAACTCAGAACAAACATGTTTGATCCTAAAGATTTTATCAATTTTAAAAGTTTACAGACATGTCAGACTTTCATCAAATTCTCAAAAATATACGATACGTGTAAGTGATATAAAAGACGTATATCAGGTATGTTTTAACATAAAGGAGGGTTATTTTTTAGGTTGTTGGTCTCATAAAGAGGATTTAGTTATTTCTAACTTATCAACCGAATCGTCAGACTTGAATCTAAGTTCCCCCACTAGCTAAACATGACAAAGTTTTTATATTTTTAGGAAATTTATTCAATTTTTATGGGTTTTTTTTAATATGTATGCAATGCAGATTGTACACATGATGCAGCAAAATAAATGGAGTGCTCACCCCCAAACTTGAGTTTTACGATGTCCTCATCGTTTCTCCCATCTCCGGTAGATAGACTTAGACATCGGTGTAAGACTTTTATTCACAGATTAAGAAAAAACCTATGACTAATTACAACATACACAAATGAAACGATTCGGTTAGTCCAGAAATTAATAGCAGCCATTCAAAAATTTTATCAATATAGCGCCATAGCTGACAAAAGAATATGTATAATAAAAAGAAAAAGAGAATATACAAAAAATGGTTAGATATTAGTAAAGGGCATGGGTGTGTAAAAGTAGGGATGAGAAGACGTTGAAGGTGAAGACGAAGTTTTGAGGCGGTCAAAGAATTGTTTTCTGAATGAATTGAATGTTCAATAAGCACGTGTTGAGTTTCAAAGTCAGGTTCGTTCAAAAACTGGAGTTCATCCGCAAAAAGTTCAACAAAAGAAAGGTTTCTCGGATGTGCCCAAATTGTTCTCGACTCAAACTCACCAAGAATATCAAGTTCATCAGCAAAAATCTCCTCAAAACTCGATATGAACGAATGTTTTTCAAAACTGTCTTCCTCCCTATGATTTTCCATAATTCTATTCTCTTTATTTACAAACTTTCCCAAAACGATTTCTTCCTCATCGCATTCACCAATGGGTAGGTTCATATCATCTAAAAAAGTAGGTTCCCACCCTAATGTTTCTTCCGAAACAATATCACTAGGTGATACAAAAATTGTGGGTTCCTTATCATTGATTTTTTCTAACGATCTATCCCAACCATACCCGTCAAATTCATAAGCTTCCTCATCTAAAGTTGGAAAGCAAAAGTCAGTCGGTTCAAGAATTTCCTCTTCAAGTATAATTTCGGTCAAATCAATCTCTAAGTCACAAGTGACAAGAGATTCAGTGGATACCTAAAGGCTAATGGTGGACTAACTTAGAAGGTTTGCTTGTGTGTACCGGCAACACTCAGTCAATTCAATCGTATCATCTTCTATGAAATCATCCAAAATGATCTGATCACTAATTTCACTAGGGTGACTCCTTAGCTGACAGATATTAACACTATGGGGTTCCGATTGACTGTGTTCACTCCCTAGAATTCTCTCAGCTAAATGTTTCATTTGTTCCTTGATTCTAGCCATTGATTGAGCTTGAGCAACAAATAATTGCTCAGATTGCTGTAAAAACAGGGCTAGCGTCGCAGCTGATTGGTTCTCAACCGCAGTCATCACTTCAATACCCTTTTCTAAAGCGGTCAACCTAGCATCCATCTCACCGTCACTCCCTAAAGATGGTTCAAATGTTTCTGGTTGGAGGGGTTGTGATGGTGGTGAAGCTAGAGCAGTCATTCTGTCGACCTCTTTATCTAGATTTTCAATCAGTTGGTCTATGGTTGATGTGGGACTGGGTTCAAGAATGTTAGGTGGGTGACCGTTATCGAAAATTTGGGATGGTTGGTCACCTCCTAAAAAAGGACAATATTCATGAATTTGGGAAGAATTTTGGCAATTTGTACAAATCAATTGGGTCTGAGAATAAACAAAAGAGTAAGAATCGTGAAAAAAAGAATTAAGTTGTGTGTCACCCATATTAACAAGAATGCACAGAAATCACAAAAATAACGAATATCACACCTCTAGCAGTCTATGTTATTCTAAGTCAACTAGACCTGCTCAAGAACCTGATTGACGAAGTAAAACTGTATCGAAAATAGGCTCAAGATATACTGATCACGAAGCCAGGTAAGTGCAAGAGAGAAGGGGAGGTTTTCCAACGCTTTCGCGAAGGTCCTTAATTAAATAACTCTTTCTCTTGAACATTTACCTAAACACCCCGTGAACGATATACTGTTAAGTAAAGTTCTAAACACAGTTAACTTCTCCTAATGAGCGCGAAGTCCTTAGAGTCAGAGTTCTAATTGATTTTAAATTACTGGGGGTATGCAGGAATGCAGTTTTGTGATTTGTGGGCTACGGAGAAAAGGTGATGAAATCCTTTACCGTATCTTGTGTGGTCATTTATGCCCTTAATATCCGTATTAAGATGCAATGCGCAATCAATAAAAGAATTTAAGAAAATCAATCAATTAAAGCAATTCTTTTCCAATTTTTGTTAAGCGCTGCAAAAAATACGGTTAGTTCTCTTGTTCAATTGGCGGCAAAATTGTGCGAAGAATTCTGCAAAAGATAGAATTATTGGGATGCGTCGGATTCGAGCGAAGGTGTTAGAAAATATGTACCGATATGATTTGGTTTAAGAAAACCCCTTTGAATTGATCCAAGTCGTTGAATGTTCACTTGCGCGGGTCAAACTACCCGGATCTTTGGCACTATACTTCGCTAACATCTTGCAATTGCATTTGAGCCTCGCTCCGCACGATCGCTGATCGTAATTCCGTGAAAAATCTGAAATATCGGAAAATATGATATTAGTGTCAAAAAGCGATATGTGTGCCCCAATTCCTGCATAAACAAAATTATAAAAATTAAACAATACCAAAAGAGTACCAACACTACACTGTAGATCACCAAAAAAGAAAAAAACCCAAAACCACACAAACAGGCCGGCGAGCTTGGAATTTTCTTGGATGTCGCCGGTTTTGTTTAGGAGGTGGGTGCTGGAAATTTTGGTGGGTTCTCTAGGAAAGCTAAGTATTCTTATGGTATTACTTGATTTTTTAATTTAAGCTCAGGGTGATAGCAGGTATAAACAACAAAGAACAATTGCAAAGAATCTAGTTAGAGTTAGTTTTGAAAAAATTGGGTTAGAAAGTTAGTTTTGTTAGTTGAACCAGAAATAACAATACCTAATGCTACCAATTCCCCGGCAACGGCGCCAAAAACTTGTTGGGAATTCACCCGCATGCGCAAACGCGTATGTTTTGGAAATAGAGATTTGGTTTTAATGAAACGGAATGCGCACGCGAGATCGTTCTCATTTTAAATATTTATAACCGCAAGTGCACGACGCGTTGTAGCGAGCCGGAAAGCACGGGTCGATCCACAGGGAATTGTGTATTAAGTATTGTGATTTAAGGTTAACAAATCAATGAATTGGGGTTTTTGTCACAAAAAAATATAAGAATACGGAAATAAAGATACAAGGAAAACAAGTAAGGAAAGAATGGTTGTGGCTTGGCTCGGGAGCTTGAATCACGACATTTACCTTTACACTCCCTTGTTCATGAGTTTCCGGCCTTACCTTGATCCCGGCATGAAGCACGACTTGTCAACGCGGTTGCGGAGCACAAACCGTCAAAGTCCGATATTCGCCGCAAAGCACGAAACTGTTCCGTTTTGAAAACTTACCGTTCGTATGTCCGCGCTTGGGGTATCAAAACTAAACACAAGGGTTAGCAAGCATACCGCAACAACAAAAACACAAAGTGGTTAGTGAGAGCAAATGATATTAGTGTTGAGTTTGCTAAGAAGTTATGATGGTATATCGTATATGAAATTAAGAGATTTGTCAAGTCCTTAATCACAAGATACGATATCCAAGCTTAGCAAACTTAACACTAAATAGATTTTACCTTAGACATTAGAAATGGGGAAAGGGAATGAATACAATATAAGAGGAGGTTACAAGTAACCATGTGTCAAAATACCGTATCATTTCAATACATTAGCAATATTTAAGTTAGAATCATAAGTTAAGAATTTTAAACATAATCAGAAGATGGAGGAGGCAAAGCATTTCATCTCACTTCCTCACCCACACCACAACCAAAATGACAGATTAGTTAAGGATGAATAAAAAGCAAGTAAAGAAAGCAAGTATAAAAAGAAAGCAACAATTTATTAACCACTTGAAGAATTGAGATATAAGATTATGGTAGCTTGTTCAACCTCCTTAATGAAGCTCTCCAAAGTGAGCTTCAAGAGGGAAGAAGAAGAAGAAACCAAATGAAGATCACTCACCTTCAAGCTAACCTAAAAGAAAGAAACTAAGAAATATACAATGTAGAATGAGAGAGAATGAGAGAGATCTTCCCTTTGCTGCTGGTATGCTATTTATAGGCGTCAAAGAGGAATAAACAAACAATAAGAATAAGCTGACATGGCAGAAAGGGAGAGACAGAGAAAAGATGGGGCCTATTGGAGCATGGGGGGCCGAGCTCGCCGGAATTTGAGGGAATCTTGCCGTCCAAAAACCGAGCTCTGGGGATCGTGTTCATTGTAGGGCCTTGTGTGCACTCCAACATCACTCTGGTGCTGTTTGTTTGGTCTAAAATAACATGGTTTGTATGCAGAGAATTGGAGGGAACACAATGCCACACATCACATCAAAACTTTTAGCATTAAAACTCATGTCCCCCCATGTGCCCACTTCATCATGTTTTGTGCCATGGGTAGCCCCACCTAGGTTTAAGAACCAAAGAGCTATGTGTACAATTGTATTGTGTTGGACCAAAAAATGTGTACACATGATTATTTGCAAAAGAGCTTTTCGGATATCGGTCGTTTTTCTGTTCCGTATGCAGTGTCAGCTCCCAAACATTATATCCGTGATTTTGAATGTGTTTCCAGTATTTTATCATGGACACCTATAAACTGTAATTACTGAGCAGACACTGATTAATAGTACCGATATATACAAAAATAGATAACGGATGAGAGTATTAAAATGCTGTTTTCCGTGATGAACATATATGCCCTAAATGCCATTATTGTACATATGATGTATATTATAGTGGATGCTTGGATATATATAGAGAGGACTTTCTTTCTCGATATGATAGTATGCTATCTGGTTGCTCTTTTTCTTAACATGTTGACTTGTGTTGGTTTACTGTCTAACTCTCACATGTTGATAAAGCCTTTGGGATATGTACTTGACTACTAGGACTTTGATGATATCATAGTAGTGGGGACAGGGTAGTCAACGAATACATCCTATGACTGTTCCTAGTCTAGGGTGTATCGAGACAGGGCATCGATACACCAGAGTAGACTAGCGTATACGCATCTTGACCCATATGATGGGCGATGGATGATCCCATATCTATCGATGTTTGACATCAAAGATGGTGTACGGGTGCTCAGTGGAGACTGGGTACACTGAACGAACTCGCCGAGAACTCCTAGATGGTATTATACCTATCGTCAAATAGCAGTTCTCTGGTGACACTGGTACAGGTTAGTCTGTAGATCCGAGATCGTCATAGATTCTTGTGTGATTCCCACTGTGCTTTGATTTCCACCTTACCACGTTCATGAGAACATACAAAACTGTGGCTTTTGGGTACAGTCCCGAATCACATGGAGGCAATGAGCGATAGGAGGGGTTTCGTCTCTCCCGGTATTGGGGGTTGATGTTGTGCTGTGTTCGATTGGCTATAACTGGAAGTCCCTGGCCAGGGCTGATATGCAGATCTACTGGTAAGTGTTATCAGTAGTTTCTCGACCCGTTATGAGCCTCACATCGACACGACCTATCGGTTACTGGGGTCTGATGTTTATCACCCCTAGACTGGATATGCGACATATCAGACGAAGAGACCGGACTGTACGGTAGTGTAACTGATTGGATTCGCAGGAGTATGTACAGGCTTGCTTGTTGATCTTCTGATCGCTCAATACCCGGGTGGCTGTTACGTTTAGCTGACCGCTTGCGGCTTGTGGGTGTTTGATATGATCATCACCTACTGCCGGCGTATTGACAAGTCTTTAGAGTCCTACACAGAGGTTTCCTGGCTCAGGCGAAATGGAGTAGGAGCACATATGTGATATGTGCGGGACCGAGATTAATGCGCGTATGTGATACCGCATTCGATTCTCGCGACTTGTGACATTGGTCGGTTATATGTGATATAGCGGGATTATCGGATCAAGTGTTGATTTGATAAGTTGTTGCATTTGATATTAGTCGGTTATATGTACTATAGCAGGATTATTAAATCAAGTATTGATTTAATAATTTGATGTATAATTATATATTTGATATATTAAATTACATTAACTAAAATATGCTCACTTAAGTATTTCATTTTCTCACTTTGGATACATTTAACATACATGTGATATATGTTTATTGTATTCTTTTCTTTTGTTACAAAATTATATATATGTGATATGTATAATTGTAACATGCTAGGTTATACATGCAACTAGGGTTTATAAGAATCACACCATGGTTTTTGTTAATGGTTAGATTTAATTATTTTAGTTAATTCAAAATTGTGGATTAATGTTGAGATATTTTTTCTTGTTGACTTAGTCCACCCTTTTGATAATTACTAAGATTTTTGTTAACTTAACCTTTAATCATAACCCATGGTTTATTCTCTACATGAGTTAGCCATGAAATATACTAATTCACCATGGTTGCATTTCTAACTTAAACTCATTATTCATTCATCACTTGTTCATTTTCTTCTTCCACACAAAAGCTTGCTAGATTTTTCCATGTGATGAAATAAAGTGAGAAAAAGAAAACTAAAGAGAGCAAAATTCCTACTTCATCATCCTCTTCTATACTAGCCATATAGTTTAGGGTGTTAGCTTCACTAATCCCTAATTAATGAAAAGATAGTTTGGGTTTGTGTCTTCTCAATGTAGATCATCTTGGATTGTGAAGATTTCAAGCAAGCATGCATCATTCACCTCATGGAGCCTCTCAAGAGTCCGGGAGCTTGATGATCGCAGCGAAGGGACCACAACTTTGAGCTTATGAAGCGAAGGAATGGACTACAAAGGTTGTAATCCCTAATCACTTAGAAGTAAGGTTGTTTGCTTTTAGTTCCATTTGATTCTCTAGTTAAAGATCTTGTTTAGGGTTGTTTAAGCATGGCAAAATTTTAATTTAGCATGGAAGATGCCACCCGAAACCTTACTGTTGTGCTTAGGAACACTACAAGTAGGAATCTTGTTCAAAAGATATGCAGCAGATTCTAGTGCATAACCCTAGAAGGACCGCGCTAACTCAGCGTTACTCATCATGGAACGTACTATATCCAATAAGGGGCGGTTCCGTCTTTCCGATACACCGTTGTGCTGAGGTGTGTATGGAGGAGTAAGCTGAGAGAGAATTCCATTCTCTTTTAAATAATCCAAGAACTCGGCACTTAAGTATTCACCACCTCGATTAGATCGAAATATCTTGATACTTTTGCCTGTTTGTTTTCCACTTCATTCTTGTATTCTTGGAACTTCTCAAAGGCTTCAGATTTATGTTTCATCAAGAATACATGTCCATACCTTGAGAAGTCATCCTTAAAAGTAATGAAGTAGGAATCACCACTTCTTGCATGTGTAGACATTGGACCACACACGTCGATGTATATGAGTTTCAAGAGCTCGGTGGCTCTTACTCCATGTCCAGTGAATGGAGTCTTTGTCATCTTTCCTTTGAAACATGATTGACAAGTTGCATAAGACAGATATTCAAATGGATCCAAATATCCCTCTTTATGTAACTTCGTCAACCGTATTTCATTGATGTGAACTAATCTACAATACCATAAGAAAGCTTGATTTAATTTTGGAGACTTTCTTTTAAGTGTGTTCTGGACATTAAAAACTTGGTGTTGATTTAATACGTATATACCGTTGTTTAGTGTACCGGACCCAATCAAACTATGATTAAGGTGGATGTTTACAACATCGCTTATAAATGTAAAATCATAACCTTCTTTAGAAAGTAAAGATACAGAGATGATATTACATGTCAAACTAGGTACAATAAAACGGTTACGTAGAACCAAAATGTGTCCACTTGTTAATCCTAGCTGATATTTCCCTACGGACACAGCTCGCTCCGTTAGAAACCCTGAGGGTCATATCACCTGCCTTTATAACTCTACGGTTTCTTAGTGCCTGTAATGAATTACAGATATGAGATACTGATATGGTATCCAATACCCAGGAAGTAGAGTTGATTGGCAGACAATTTTCAATCATAAACACACCTGAAGCCGAAGCCACAACTTGCTTTGAATCCAGGTTCTGGGCTTTCCAGGCCATGCAGTCCTTCTTCCAATGGCCTTTCCTGTGACAATAGAAGCATCCCACTTTCCCTACAGTCGGCCCCCCAACTTTTGCCTTGCCCTTCCCTTATACCTTATTGACATCTCCTTTCGGCTTGGTGGGGGCCTTCTTCTTCTTTCCCTTTACTTTCGCCTTGGATCTAGAGAAGGAAGGTTCCCCAATAAGCAGAGTGGGTGTTTTCCTAGTTTTCTTTAGGATGCCCTCTACACTCCTCAACATGTTAAGGAGTTCTGGAAGTGTAATTTCCTTATCTTGAATGTTGAAATTCAAGATAAACTGGGTATAGGTAGAAGAGAGGGACTGTAGAATCAAGTCTGTATATAATTCGTTCTCCAACGTGGCCCCAAGGTTTCCAAGCTCTTCAATATAGCTAATCAACTTAAGAACGTGGTGCCCTACAGATGACCTGATAACCAACCTCACCTGGAATAATTTCTTCGAGGTCTCATATCATACGATATGAGATTGCTCTCCATATAAAACTTTGGTATGTAGGATGATGGAAGCTAAGTCCATCTTCTCATTCCGCCTCTGGTGTTCATTATCCATTGAGGCCAGCATAAGGCACTTGGCTTTCGCACAGTCTATTTCCTATGTCTTATGGATCTCAATATCCGCGATGGTGGAATCTGGACCTGAGACGGCGGGAGCTTTGGTAGTAAGGAGGTAGCCCAGCTTGTCATAAGTAATGGCCATCTGGACATTCCTTAGCCAATCTTTATAGTTTGGCCCTGTCAATATATTTTTATCTAGTAATAACTTAAGCCCGGTCATTTTGGTCGCTGCAATTAGGAGAGAGAGAAAAAACACTCAGCATGATGCCCTTGCAAGTTTAGATTGGTTATTAGTTTATTCAAACAGGATGGCTCCCACTGTTTTCTCAAATCCTCCTTTAAACCATAAAAGAAGAATTAGTCGGGATTAATCGCACCTTACAATTCTTGCTTAACCTTTCGTCCAGGCTAGTGTTGGTACTTCCGAGGGAGGTTTTCCAACGCTTTCGCGAAATTCCTTAATTACATAACCTCTTTTCCCTGGAGGCGTAGCCCCGCTAACACCATTCTAGGCACCTACTTGGTTTTTAGCATTGATTGTAAAGTGAAAAACTCTCCCGAGGAGTAATAAAACTCACGGTGGCATTGGGATCCAACTATCATTGTATGACAGCTTTGAAGGAATCCTACCAAATCATCACACTTCAGATGGTATGCAAAACTAGCAAGTTTCCTTTTCTTTTGAAACTCCCGATGTGGTTTTTTGCCCCATGCACTTATGACCTTGACGAAAGCCAACATATCATAAGACGCAAGTTAAGTTCTACCCATCATTGTCCAGGTTAATCTGAACCCATTCGTACAAACTCTTGACGAAGGCCAAAATAGCTGTACGCCTGTCCCAGATTAACGCATCTATCTACGATACAGATGAATACCCAACAGCTGACAATTACTATGCCTTGGCGAAAGTCAAAATACATTGTTTGAATACTACTGAATACCCATCTGAAATGAAAGAGGGCTATGGATGGTTTTGACAAAAACCGTGAACGTAATGAACTTGATATAGTCGAAGGAAGCATGATAGCTTTTAAAAGGAGTGGTTTAAGCTCCACTTTTAAAAGTTATTTTTAAAGAAAACCGAGTGGTTTTGAAATTGTTTCAACGATTTAATTTTTGTTTGTTTTCTTTGCATTAATCAATATTAATTTTGTCCCATCATTTAACCCTATCATTGCAGAAAGAAACGAAAATAGAACATACGCTTATGCCATCCGCATTCACCATGGGGCCTTGTCATGCACCGTTAGGTTACTTAATTAACGGCAGAGCAGGGGATGGACTAGCGCAGGTGCAAAACATAAGCAACGTTTATATATATATATACACACACACACACATACACACACACACACATATATATATATATAGCCATTCGTCTCACGCAATAATAGTCATTCCAGATAACAGATCACAGTAACACAGATGAATATATTGGATATACTAGGATTTCTGTGTTTCGTTTTATCTTAGAATGAAAAACGGATTCCACAGTCGTGAAGAATAGCCAAACCCCATCCTGGACCCCTGCGGGTGCGGAAAACTACTCGCCAAATTCCTGAAGTGAAGCAACCTCTCTCAATGAAATGAGTCGGCCACTCCTTGGGTCTATCCTAGGTGCAAGAAAAAGTAAATGAAATAATACAACGGTGGCTACAACCTCAACCCGGAAGTGCTCCGCAAAAGAATATTACATCAATTTACAAATATACATGAAAAAAAGAAAAGAACACTCTTCTCACATCCCCCCGACTATTCATTCACACGATCCAATACTTCATATCCACTAACCATCAACAAGATACAAGATATGTGCAACCCCCACTAATCGATATATAGCAATTACTAGACGTTTAGTAACATATATACAAACAGAAACAAATAAACGATGTTAAAATTCCGACTTCGAAATACTCCGTATTGCCCCAACACAAAGATAACAGAATATGAAATCTGGGAAAATCAAACAATAAATAAAAACCTAAAACCAAGATTACAGGACACCACAAAAATCCAAACCTAACTCCCTTACAAAATTGGCGAGGGTGGGAAAAATAGCAATTTTGTCGGTCGAACTTTGGGGTTTGTGTCTCATTTTTCTATGGTGTTCTAGTTACAACTAAAGCAGCACTCTGCAATTGTTTTATAAAATTTTAGAGGCTCTGTAAAATTTAACAGACACTTGGATATAGTTTTAATCGTTTTGGAGTTGTTTCGGTTTCGTAACTTTAAACTTCGTTTAAACAAGCTAGTTAAGGTTTAAGTAGGTTCTGATACCACAATAATGCCGAGTTCGCTTAGCACCCCCACTATGTTTCGGCATGCATCAAGTATGCTATTTCAAAAAATTTAGGGTACCGAGCGAGCCCGAACCAAGGATATAACTAGATAATTAGGGTTTTTATAGCATGTAAACAAACTTTAAACTAAGTGATATAGGAATACAACCTTTGTAGACCGGTCTTTCACTTCTAAAGCTCCGTGTAGTAGTCTCTTTGCTCCAAGTAGTGGTGTCCCGGACTCTCCTTAAGCTCCACTAGGCGAAAGGAACGGCTTGCTCAAAGATCTTCGAGGCCGAAGATGATCTATGTCGAAAAATTGCTAACTCAAGCTAGCTCTTCACTAATTGATGAATTAGTGAAGTAAACAACCTATACTAAATGGATAGCTTGGTATAGATTGATGAAGTAGGAATTTTGCTCACTTTAGAACTATTTTTCACTTTTTCTTTTTCACCTCACTAGAATGCTAGAAAGTAAAGAAGGAGATTAAGAAGAAGCTCAAGTAATCAAGTGATGAACCATGGGTGAGAAAATAACTCATATAATCTCTTGTAGAAACTTAACCATGGCTAAAAATAATAGTTGGGTTAATAAATATCTAGAGTAAAACAAAATTAGTGGACTAAGTCAAGATTTCTACATTCTTCCACAAGCATCTTAAACCATGCCAATTTCCACTTAATTTTGATTTATCTCTTAATAATTAATCACCCAAATTATCTTTAGTTAGGTATGAGTCTCATACACCCAAGTCCAATATATCATCTAGCATGACACAAAAATAAACACATTAATATATATCACATATATATTTATGTATTTAGAGAAAATAGATTCTTAAGTGAGCTAATATTAGTTAATATATATTAATATATCAAATATATAGTTATATATTAAATTATTAAATCAACACTTGATTTAATAACCCGGTTATATCATATACAACCGACCAATATCATTTAAATGTATATCAAATATACATATAACAAATTATTGAATCAACACTTGATTCAATAATCCGGTTATATCACATATAACCTATATCGCGATATTAGAATACTGCGTCACATACAAGTATCAATCTCGGTCCCGCACATATTACATATGTGCCTTACTTCGTTTCGCTTAAGCCAGGAATCTTCTGTGTAGGACTCTAAAGACTCGTCAATACGCCAGCAGTAGGTGATGATCATATCAGTCACCCACAAGCCGTTAGCGGTACTAGCAGGACGTAACGGCTACCCGGGTATTGAGCGATCAGAAGATCAACAAGCAAGCTTGTTCATACTCCTGAGAATCCAGTAAGTAACACTACCGTACAGTCCGGTCACTTCGTCTGATATTTCGCATATCGAGTCTGGAGGTGGTAAATGTCGGACCTCAATAACATTACAAGTCATGCCAATGTGAGGCTCATAACGGGTCGAGAAACTACTTATAACACTTACCAGTAAATCTCATCATCAGCCCTGGTCAGGAACTTCCTGTTATGGCCAATCGAGCACAGCGCAACATCAACCCCCAATACCGGGAGAGATGAAATCCCTCTTATCGTTCATTGCCTCCATGTGACTCGGGACTGTACCAAAAATCCACCTGTTTGCACGCTCTCTTGAACATGGTAGGGAGGAAATCAAAGCACAGTGGGAATTACACAAGACTCTATGACGATCTCGGGTCTACAGACTAACCTGTACCAGTGTCACCAGAGAACTGCAATCTGACGTTAGGCATAATACCATCTAGGAGTTCTCGCCGAGTCATGTTCGGTGTACCCATTCTCAAATAAGCACCTGTATACAATCTTTGTTGTCAAAGACCAATGGATGTGGGATCATCCATCGCCCCATACAGGGTCAAGAAACGTAACACTAGTCTACTTTAGAATATCGATGCCCTATCTCGATACTCCCGCGACGAGGAACAATTAAAGGATGAACTTGTGGACTATCCTGGCCCCACTAGTATGATCTACATCATAGTCCTGGTAGCCATGTACACATCCTAAGGGCTTTATCAACATGTGAGAGTAAGACAGTATCATAATACTAGTCTATATGTTAAGATAAAGAGCAATTAGATAGCATATTATCATGTCGAGCAAGAAAGTCCTCTATATATACGTCCAAGCATCCATTATAATATACAATCATGTATAATAATGGCCTCTAGGGCATACATACAACTAACAATCTCCCACTTGCACTAAGGCCAGTTGTTGTAGTATCCCATACCCAATATCCCGAAGAGTTTCTCAAATTGTATTTGGGGAATGGCCTTCGTTAGTGGATCCGCCAGGTTATTCTTCGTGTCAACTCTCCTGACCACGATCTCCCGACAATCAAATATCTCCCGGATCAGGTGATACCACCTCAGAATATGCCTGGATCGCTGATGGGACCTGGGCTCCTTGGCTAAAGCCACAGATCCATTGTTATCACAGTACAAAGGTATTGGATGCTCAATGGATGGAACCACACTTAGTTCAGTTATGAACTTCTTCATCCAGACAGCCTCTTTGGCGGTATCGTTGGCAGCGATATATTTGGCCTCCATCGTCGAGTCTGCCACGGTATCTTGCTTGGAACTCTTCCAACATACCGCCCCTCTATTGGGAAACCCGAGACCGTCTTAGAGTCGTCCTTATCACTCTGGAAGCTCGAATCGGTAAAGGACTCCACTTGGAGTTCACCGTTACCATACGCCAAGAACATTTCTTTAGTCCTTCTCAAGTACTTAAGAATGTTCTTCACAACTGTCCAGTGATTCTCCCCAGGATCCGATTGATCCCTGCTTACAACACTAAGTGTGTACGCTACATCCGGTCGGGTACATAACATCGCATACGTGATAGACCCAACTGCCGAAACATAGGGTATCCCTTGCGTGCGAGCCCTCTCCAAATCAGTCTTGGGGGACATCTCTTTGGAGAGAGTGATTCCTGAGATCGTGGGTAAATTCCCACGCTTGGAATCTTCCATACTAAACCTCTTTAGTATGGTGTCAATTTACCTTGATTGGGACAATCCCAACATCTGTTTAGATCTATCTCTATAGATCTTAATCCCCAGGATGTAGGAGGCATCACCCAGATCCTTCATGGAGAATCTTTGTGATAAGAAGAACTTGACCGAGTACAGCATAAGAATATCATTTCCTATCAAGAGTATGTTATCCACGTTTTGATGTGGCAGTCAAAGAGTTTGACTTCATCAAAAACGTAGATAAACCTTGTGTAGGCGAAGAAGACGACTTTACTCTCTACAACCTTCTTGTCTACACAAGGTTCATCTACGTTTTTGATGAAGTCAAACTCTTTGACCGCCACATCAAAATAGATGTTCCAACTCCGCGATGCCTGATTTAACCCGTAGATTGATTTAAGTAGCTTGCACACCTTTTCGCTGCTCCCATTATCTACGAAGTCCTCTGGCTGAGTCATGTATACGCTCTCTTCTAAATCACCATTTAGAAAAGCAGTCTTAACGTCCATCTGCCAGATTTCGTAGTCATGGTATGCAGTGATGACAAGTAGGATCCGGATGGACTTAAGCATAGCCACTGGAGAAAAGGTTTTTTCATAATCGACACCTGGTCGTTGACAAAAACCTTTTGCAACAAGTCTAGCTTTGAATGTCTCAACTTTTCCATCTACACCAAGTTTCTTCTTAAAGATCCATTTGCTCCCAATGGGTTTTACCCCTTTAGGAGCAACTTCCAAAGTTCATACTTTGTTGGTGTACATGGATTCCATCTCAGAACGCACTGCATCCATCCATTTTATAGAATCCCCACTCGTGATGGCCTGCTCAAAACTAGTTGGGTCATCATCTTCCATGATGCAATCCTCGCTCCCACCGTCAATGAGAAAACCGTAGTATCTCTCATGTGGATGAGGAACCCTAATAGATCTGCGGAGAGGCTGAGGTTCGTCAGGAACTATCGAATCCTCTAGTTCCACCAAATCTTCTATTGTAGTTTGTGTAGCTGGAACTTCTTCCAATTCTACCACATGACCACTAATTTCTTTCATAAGAAATTTCTTTTCTAAAAAGGTGGCATGCCGAGAAACAAACACCTTTTGTTCCTCGATATGGTAGAAGGTATACTCTCGCGAATGTTTGGGATATCCAATAAACTTACACAGAACTGACCTTGCCTCGAGCTTGTCCGGATTTTGTGTTTTCACATATGCCGGGCAACCCCACATCTTAACATAATTAAGACACGGTCTATTTCCTTTCCATATCTCATATGGAGTGGTTGGCACGAATTTGGTGGGAACCATATTCAATAGGTCTGCAGCTGTCTCCAGTGCATAACCCCAAAAGGAAATAGGCAACTCAGCAGTACTCATCATAGAGCGCATCATATCTAATAGGGTGCGATTGCTCCGCTCCGACACACCGTTGTGCTGTGGTGTATACGGAGGAGTAAGCTGAGAGAGAATCCCCTTCTCTTTTAAATAATCCAGGAACTCCAAGGTTAAGTATTCTCCTCCCTGATCAGATCGAAGGATTTTAATTCTTTTACCCGTTTGGTTCTCTACTTCGCACTTATATTCCTTGAATTTCTCAAAAGCTTCAGACTTGTATTTCAATAGGAACACATGTCCGAATCTTGAGAGATCATCGAAGAATGTAATGAAGTAAGAGGAACCATTCTTGGCATATGTAGACATGGGACCACATACATCACTATGTATCAGTCCCAAGAGTTCAGTAGCTCTTTCTCCGTGTCCAGTAAATGGAGTTTTGGTCATTTTACCTTTGAGACATGACCGACAAGTTTCATATGATGTAAATTCAAACTGATTCAAATATCCATCTTTATGCAACTTAACTAGTCGTGTCGCATTGATATGACCTAGTCTACAATGCCACAAGAAGGATTCGTTCATTTCTGAACTTTTCCTCTTGTGTGTGTTCTGTACGTTAAGAACTGTATTTTGATTCAGAACATATAAACCATTACATAACGTACCAAACCCAATCAACACTTGATTTAGGAAAATGTTCATAATATTATTCTCTACTATAAATTTATATCCTTCTTTATCTAATAAAAAAATTGATATTAAATTGCATATCATATAGGGTACATAATAACAGTCGTTCAAGATCAATGTATTGCCATTTGGTAATACAAGGTGATATTCACCAACTGCTTTGGCTGCAACATTTGCACCATTCCCTAATTTTAGAGAATGATCACCTTTTCCCAGTTCTCTACCTTTCTTTAGCCCATGTAATATATTACAAATGTGGGATCCCGATCCGATATCTAATACCCAGGACGTAGAGTGTACTGAGAAACAGTTCTCAGTATCGAACACACCCGAAGAAGATGTATCAACATGCTCATTCCTCATTTGGGTCGCGTGTGAATCCGGATATTCCCCTATTTCCTGCTCAGACTTATAACAATTATAAGATAGAGTGGAACCAACGTTCCCCAGCTCAGTATAACAAGAGGGTTCGGTCAATACATCCATATTATTATCTTGATTAAGGCGTGTCATGGTCGCTATCTGGAGAGAGAGAGAAGAAAACACTTAGCGTATGCTCTTGCAAGATTAGATTGGTTATTATCTTATCTAATCAGGATGGCTCCCACTACTTTTATCAAATCTTACTTCAAACCCTAAAAGGCAGGACTAGCCGGGATTAATTACACCCTACAAGTTCGCTAATCTTCCAGCCAGGCCAGTGTCGGTACTTTGAGGGAGGTTCCCCGTGCCTTCGCATGGACCTAATTAAAATAAATCTTGTTTTCCCAGAGGCATAACCCCGTTGACACCTTTCTAGTCACCTACTTGATCCGTTAATTGTAAAGTGCAAAACTCTCCCAGGAGTAACTCTTACTCGCAGTGGGTATCAGGATCCAACTATCTCATAGAAGGTATGCAATCTCATTACAAATTTCAACACTTGAAATTCCCGATAATGTTTTGTCCCTAGCGTCCTATGACCTTGACGCAGGCCAACAAACTATAGTCCGCTAGTCAAGTTCAACTCGTATACTTCGTGATTGAATTAAACCCACCCGCACGACCCTTGACGCAGGCCAACAAAGTCGCACGACTGCCCTAATCGAATCGCATCATATGCAGCAGATAAGCACTAATTAGCTACCACACACTACGCCTTGACACATGCCAACAAACGTGGCACGAATACTAAATAGTACTTATCTAAAATGACGGAGGGCTACAACAGGTTTTTAAGAAAACCTTTTGCGTAATGAACTTGATATCGTTGAAGAATCGAGTGATTTGAAAAGGAGTGGTTTAAGCCCCACTTTTAAAATCAAGTTTTTCAAAATAAACCGAGTGGGTGTAGCATCTGCTAGCTTTTGCTAAAGAGGTCACTCCCGGTGAAGCGATCTAGGCTCTTTCCTTATCGAATGAGGTGCTGGATATTCATCAAGGAATACCACTATACAAAGAAAGAACTAGAGCTATCAGTTTTGAAAATTTGATTCCACAACATCATTTGGTTTCTTTCCTTTTCATTAATCTCATTAAAGAAGTCCCATCATTTATGCTTGCTAAGCATCACACATAAAGAAAGGAAAATAGAACGTACGTTTATGCCATCCGCATTCGCCACGGGGTCCCGTCATGCACCGTTAGGTTAGTTAACTAACGGCAGAGCGGGGGCAGGACTAGCGTGGATGCAAAACATAAGCAACGTTTATTATATATCATATATATAATATAATGCATTCGTCTCACGCAGTTATATGATCTCATCACAGAACATTGCAGCAGAAGTCAATATATGAAATATTGGATATACTAGGAGGTCCGTGTTTTAAATTAAGCCAGTAAAAAACACGGATTTCACAGTCGTGATGAATAGCAAAACCCATATCCCTAGACCCCTAAGAGAGCAGCAAGCAACCCTGCCAATTCTAGAGTTAGGATACCCGGTCTCGACTCCTCGAGATGGTCTCCCACTGGACTCTAGAACCCGGTTACTTGTGCTTCCCACCTTGGGTCTATCCTAATGCGGAAATGTAAATAATATAAATCAATAGTGACATCATCCTCAACCCGGAAGTGTCCCAATAAAAGAATCTTATATACAAATTTTTACATGAATCAAAATGAAAAACCCTCATCTCACGCAAAAACCCTCGTCTATTCAAACACGACGATCCATTATAACATATCACAGGAACACATAACATCACTTGTCATCAACGTAAGTAAATATGCGTATCCTAATTGTCGTTGACGTATAGCAACAAAACCGGCAATACACCACATATTACACTTACAGTCGCAGAAAAGAAATGAAAACTACAATAATTGGAATCCTCAACATCTTTAGACATCATAAACCCAAAATATCTCATACTTCGGATTTCATGCCTAACCAAATAAATTCCTTAGACATCATAAACCCGAAATATCACATATTCAGAATTTCATGCCTAACATTATAAACCTGGCCTTTTAGTCTCAAATTGAAAACACTTTTTAATAACCAGTCGGGCAATTCAACAAGATTTCTGACAGTGGATCGAATGCTCGTCGGAATTATTAGTAGACGACCGCACCCCCGATGCCGTCGACGGAGTGTACTTAGGCGGAACACCACGGCCGTGAGCACCCGAATGGATGCTTTTGGCTATGGGGTTCTCCTACTGTCACTTGGTCGGGGCTATGGGGCGTGGCTATTGAGTAGTGTTACCCGGCGAGTGTTCGCGTACTATACGAGATTACGGCAGAGTTTTGATCCGAATCAAAACCCTGTGGCAACCGACCAAAAGAGACTAAATTGCTAGATTTACAAAGTTCTAACTAGTTTTCACAAAACTAATTATTGTGGTTTCCAAATATTGTATCACAAAGCACAGATATCTAGACGATGCTAAACATTTCGATCGATTAATCAAACACCCAAAATTTCCAGAGACCTCAACACTTAGGCCACAGTTAAAATTACCCAGAGAGTGCCCCAAGTACCTACGGACCAACACAACAAGGCACGCTCCCTGCCTCACAAACGACGCCGCGGAACCACCGCCAAAAGCTTGTTTTGGCCGCGCTTCAGCGGTCATTTGGTCGAGTTGGGCCGTTGTTTTTCTTGGGGATCCATAGCATACCCTGCACAATTTTCTGAATATTTTTTATTTGAAAAATTCCAACTTTTGAAAAAATTTCCAGCGAGTGGGCTTTTTGGGTTTCGTATAGTCGATTGAACACTTTAACTTTGCCTAGATAACTTCTAATGCTCTTGCTTGGCTCTGATACCACTGTTGGGTTCGCTTAGCAGCCCCGCTAGGTTTCGGCACGCATCAAATATGCTATTTCAAAAAATCTAGGGTGCCGAGCGAGCCCGAACTAAGGATCTAACTAGAGAATTAGGGTTTTTATAGCATGTAAACAAAATTTACACTAAGTGATATAGGAATACAAACTTTGTAGACCGGTCCTTCACTTCTAAAGCTCCGTGTAGTAGTTCCTTTGCTCCTAGTAGTGGTGTCCCGGACTCTCCTTAGTCTCCACTAGGCGAAAGGAATGAGCTTGCTCAAAGATCTTCGAGGCCGAAAATGATCTACGTCGAAGAATCGCTAACTCATGCTACCTCTTCACTAATTGATGAATTAGTGAAGTAAACAACCTATACTAAATGGCTAGTTTGGTATAGATTGATGGAGTAGGAATTTTGCTCACTTTAAAACTATTTTTTTCTTTTTCTTTTTCACCTCACTAGAAAGCTAGAAAGCAAAGAAGGAGATGAAGAAGAAGCTCAAGTCATCAAGTGATGAACCATGGGTGAGAAAATATCTCATATAATCTCTTGTAGAGACTTAACCATGGCTAAAGATAATGGTTAGGATAATAAATATCTAGAGTAAAACAAAATTAGTGGACTAAGTCAAGGTTTCTACATGCTTCCATAAGCATCTTAAACCATGCCAATTTCTACCTAATTTTGATTTATCTCTTAATAATTAATCACCCAAATTATCTTTAGTTAGGTATGAGTCTCATACACCCAAGTCCAATGTATCATCTAGCATGACACAAAAATAAACACATTGATATATATATATATATATATATATATATATATATATATTACACATATATATTTATGTATTTAGAGAAAATAGATTCTTAAGTGAGCTAATATTAGTTAATATATATTAATATATCAAATATATAATTATATATTAAATTTTAAATCAACACTTGATTTAAAAAACTGGCTATATCATATAAAACCGACTAATATCATCTACATGTATATCAAATATACATATAAAAAATTATTGAATTAACACTTGATTCAATAATATGGTTATATCACATACAACCTATATCACGAGATTAGATTACTGCATCACATACAAGTATCAATCTTGGTCTCGCACATATCACATTTGTGCCCTGCTTCGTTTCGCTTGAGCCAGGAAACCTCTGTATAGGACTCTAAAGACTCGTCAATACGCCAGCAGTAGGTGATGATCATATCAGTCACCCACAAGCCGTCTGCGGTACTAGCTGGACGTAACGGCTACCCAGGTATTGAGCGATAAGAAGATCAACAAGCAAGCTTGTTCATACTCCTAAGAATCCAGTAAGTAATACTACTGTACAGTCCGATCTCTTCGTCTGATATGTCGCATATCAAGTCTGTGGGTGGTAAACGTTAGATCCCAATAACTTGATAAGTCATGCCGATGTGAGGCACATAACGGGTCGAGAAATTACTGATAACACTTACCAGTAAATCTCATCATCATCCCTGGCCAGGGACTTCCTGTTATGGCCAATCGAGCACAACGCAACATCAACCCCTAATATCGGGAAAGACGAAACCCCTCCTATCGCTCATTGCCTCCATGTGACTCGGGACTGTACCCAACATCCACCTGTTTGCACGATCTCTTGAACGTGGTAGGGATGAAATCAAAGCACAGTGGGATCACAAAAGACTCTATGACGATCTCGGGTCTACAGAATAACCTGTACCAGTGTCACTAGAGAACTGCTATCTGACGTTAGATAATACCATCTAGGAGTTCTCGGCAAGTCCTGTTCAGTGTACCCATTCTACAATAAGCACCTGTGTTCAATCTTTGATGTCAAACACCAATGGATGTGGGTTAATCTATCGCCCCATACAGGGTCAAGAAACGTACACACTAGTCTACTTTGGAATATCGATGCCCTGTCTCGATACTCCCACGACTAGGAAAAATTAAAGGATGAGCTTGTGGACTATCCTGGCCCCATTAGTATGATCTGCATCATAGTCCTGATAGTCAAGTACACATCCTAAGGGCTTTATCAACATGTGATAGCAAGACAATATCACAATACTATTCTACATGTTAAGATAAAGAGCAACCAGATAGTATACTATCATGTCGAGAAAGAAAGTCCTCTCTATATATGTCCTAGTATCCATTATAATATACAATCATGTACAATAATGGGCTCTAGGGCATACATACAACTAACATATAAGTCGATGTTGCACATCCCACGCACTCTTGGGGAGGCGGAATTTACAAAAATTATTTTTATACTTGCAACACTGACCTATCGTACAAGATCTTTTCAGAAACCTTAACTAGCTAAACTACTTGGAGGTTTTAACTACTCTGATAGAGTTTATACCTCCTTGATTCTAGTCTTTCGGGTCTTCTTCTCCTTTGCTTGAGCTCCTCGAAGATGCGGATCTAACTCGGTCGTCGGCCTCATCGTGTCGAAGACGATCCACCCGAGTGTCTATGGTTCAAGCTCCAACCTTTAAACCGAGATAACTAAAGTACCTAGTTCGCTAATCTATGTAGCTTAGGAGATGTAGAGTGTTAATTGGAGTATTCTATCTCATATGACCCTAGGGTTCACAACACATATGAGGGTTTAGGGTCTTGAGGAAGAAAGAGAGGAACAATGGAGAGAGAAAGAAAATCAACAAATGAACAAGTGATGAGGCTAGTGAAGAATGGATCATTCCCTTTCTCACATGAAGCATGGATTATTTTCAATAGAAAATATCAACCATGCTTCAATAGTAAGTCCAAACCAATAAACAAATGAATAAGTTATGCTTCACCCATACCACAAATATCTCCATTTTCGTCCTCATTAATCTATTTTCCAAAATAGATAAATCCAATAATAAGGTGTCTCCTTCTAGAAGCATCTCTTATAAAATTACAAGAATGCTCTCACCGTATATATACCCGTATTCGTACTAGAAAAAGAAGGTAAGAAGAGAGGCATTCGAGAGCTCAGATACAATGAGATAATAATAATCCAATAATATAATACTAGAATCTGGCTTAATCTAAAGCCCACTAGTATTATCCGTCCGAAAAACATCCCTGTAGCCAATACACATATATGATCGGAACCCTGCATGTAAAACCATATGGCTTCTACATCGTTTTGCCTGAACTAGGGAAACCCTCTGTGTGGGACTCTAAAGAATCGACAGTACGCTGGCAATGGTTTTAACCACAAGTCTATCAGTGGCACTAGCTATACGTAACGGCTATCCAGGTATCTGTCGAAAAGAAGGCCGACGAGCGAACTCATCCGAACCCCTACTGAGCCTATCTATGACAATCTCCGTACAGTCCGGTCTGTTTGTCTAACAGTATCGCATATCGGGCTTAGGGGGTGGTAAACGTCAGACCCCTAATAGCGCAATAAGTCGTGTCGGTGTAGAGCTTAATACACCCTGAGAAACTACTGATGTACCTACCAGTAAATCTCACTTGCTTTAGCCATGGACTTTGTGTATTGGCTATTCGAACACAGCGCGATATCAACTCCCAATATCGGGAGAGACGAATCCTTTCTATCCACTATCTCCTCCAAGTGCTTCGGGACTGCACCCAACTATTACATGTTTGCATGACTCATTTGAGCCATGGTAGGGTAGTAATCTAAGTACTTTGGGAATACACTCGAGACGAATAGTGATGTCAGGTCAACGGACTAACCTATACTCATGTCACCTGGAAATTGCTACTGACGACAGGTATAATACCTACCAGCAGTTCCTATTGAGTCCGTCCAGTGTAACTCATAACCCAATGAACACATGTATATTATCACTGGTGTCGCATACCAATGGCCGCGGGACATGCCATCTCCCCTGACTGGGATAAGAAGCGTATACACTTGTCTAATCTAGAGTATCGATGCCCTGTCTCGATAATCCTATGACTAGGGACAATCTTAATGATGTTCTTACAGACTACCTAGCCCCCAGTAGTGTGACTGTCATCACAACGCTCGTAGTCAAGCAAAGATCCTAAGGGCTCTATCAATATGTATTAGCGATATGCTAAAAGAAACATATACACATATTAAGATAGAATCAAACCAGATAGCATACTATCATATTGAGCAAGATTGTTATTAAATCTATGTATATCCCAGGCTTCTAAAATGTAATATACAATCCAGTACTATCCAATAATGGCCTCTAGGGCATATATCACTAATAGAACTTTCCCTCCTGGTACTGGTCTTCAACCCAATTTTTTAAGATGTAGAAATCCTCAATTGGACGGCTCACCATTTTGTGATAGGAACACCAATTGGGGTTGTTGACGTCGTCGGGTTGCGCTGGACTTCACGGGTCTGGCAATGTTATGAGGTTATTACGTATCGCCAGTTCAAAAAGTCTCCTCGTCTTGTCATGGGGAAACGAGTAAGCACGTCCTATCCTTTCTTCTACGGATAGGCGCGGAAGCGTATTGTTTTGGCGAGAAGCCGGTTTTGGGCTACCCGGTTATTGTTGAGTATTGGCAACGAAGGTCGCATTCCATTTACCCTTTTTTTTTCGAGGGTCCTTATTTGAAGAGGAAGGCCCATAGCCCATCTGATCAATTTAGGCCAGCTTGTCTATCAGCGCCTGGAAGGTTGTGGGGTTTGAAGAATGTCATGAACTGGGACACCGTCGATTGAGGATCGAAGGTCTTGATGAACATGCCCATGGCTGGAGACTCTTCAATACGCTGTTCATATTTAGACCACAGGTTCCGCTACCGAATCGCTTATTGGACCCAAGTTTCTCTTTGCTTTACCCTGGCATTGATTAATGTCGTGATCGGAGTGCGTTCACTCGTGCTGGCGAACCGTTGCATGAACAGTAGTTCCATTTCAGTAAAGGTTTCCACGGAGTCATTTAGGAGCTCCGAGTACCATTCAAAGGCGGCATCGTGCAACAAGCAAGCTTGTTCATACTTCCAAGAATCCAGAAAGTAACACTACCGTACAGTCCGATCTCTTCATCTGATATGTCGCATATCAAGTCTCCGAAAAATTGGTGAAGCAACAATTTGTCATCGCCTCCAGTATTGCCGCATAGTGCTCTGAATTGTATGACATGCTAGTGAGGATTTCCCGTTCCTTTTTAGACATGGAACTTGGGGATTTTATAACCCGGCGGGTATTTGATTTGGTCATACTAGGAGGGATATGGCCGTCCGGTTCTGACGAGTGTAAGTCGATGTAGTACACCCCAGTACTTATGGGGAGGCGGAATTTACAAAAACTTATCAAGTTTAAACAACGAACATCGACTAACCGCTAGAATCGAAGCTAAACTCTAAATAACCGTATTCTAAGAGTTTCTTTTCACAAAAGTGATTAGGGATTATACCTAATGAACCGGTCCTTCTTCTTTATGTCCTCCTTGGTTCTCCTCGGCCTTCTCTAGGTAGTAGACGATCCACCCGAGAGCAAAACTCCAAGCTAAACCTCTAACTTGAGGTAACTAATCAACTTTGATTGCTAATCAAAGATGAGAGAATGATAAAGAGTGTAGGTTATGGATTGTTTAGTCTAACTAAACCTTTGTTCTCAACACATGAGGATTAAGGTTAGTATCTTGAAGATGAGAGCTTGAGGAGAGAGAATGTGTGATATGATAATGAGAGAAGAGAGAGAGTGTATCATAATATTATGAAGCATTCTTATTTTCAATAAATCAATAAAGGAAATGAATAAGCATGCTTCACAAAATATCTTGTGATGATTCATTAACATGAGTCATTAAGCAATAAATGTGCATTAATGAAGTGAATGAATCACCACTATGACTCACTCTCTTTCCAAAACAAACCTCCTTAGTCACATCTTCTAGAAGCTTCTCGAGTAATTACGAGAACGCCCCCCCGATCCGTAAAAATACGGAAAAACTTTAGACTGTAAAAATCCAATAACCGGATACCAGTAACTGGCTTAAACCAAAGCCGACTGGTAAAATCTGTCCGAAAGTCATACGCGCGTAAACGCACGTATGCGTTCGAACCCTCTGTCGCAAAACCATGCAACCTCTATATCGTTTCGCCTGGAGTAGGAAACTCTCTGTGTGGGACTCTAGAGACTCGACTACTACGCTGGCAGTGGGTTTAACCACAGACCGCAAGCGGCACTAGCTGTACGTAACGGTCCCCAGGTAGTTGTCGATAAGAAGGCCGATGAGTAAACCCATCCGAACTCCTACTGAGTCTGATGTGACAATCTCCATACAGTCCGGTCCGTTCGTCCATGACTATCGCATATCGGGCCTAGGGGGGCGGCAAGCGTCAGTCCCCTAATAGCGGTATAAGTCGTGTCGGAGTAAAGCCCATTACACCCTGAGAAACTACTGGAACCTACCAGCAAATCTCGCTTGCCCTGGCCAGGGACTTTGCGTAATGGCTCTCTGACACAGCACGATATCTACTCCCAATACCGGGAGGGACGAATCCTGTCTAACCGCCACTGCCTCCAAGTGCTCGGGACTGCACCCAACTGCTACCTGTTTGCACGACTCCTTTGAGCCGTGGTAGGGTAGCAATCTAAGAACAGTGGGACACACTCGAGGCGAAGTAGCAGTGTCAAGTCTGCGGACTACGCTGTACTCATGTCACCTGGGAACTGTTCACTGACGACTGGTATCAAACCAACCAACAGTTCCCTGTGAGTCCTGTCCGGTGTACCCGTAACCTAACGAGCACCTGTATACTATCTCCAGTACGACGTACTGACGGCTGTGGGACAGACCATCTCCCGAGCTGGGATGAGAAGCGTACACACCAGTCTACTCCGGAGTATCGATGCTCTGTCTCGATAATCCAACGACCGGGGACCTGAATAAGGATGTGCTTGTAGACTACCCAGCCCCCACTAGTGTGACTGCCATCACAACGCTGGTAGACAAGCAAGATCCTAAGAGCTCTATCAATACGTACACTCACATATTAAGATAGAAAAACCAAGTAGCATACTACCATGTTTAGCAAGACTGTTATATACATGTGAATATCCCAAGCTTCCATTAAGTAATATACAAGCTAGTATGATACAGTAATGGCCTTCTAGGGCATAAACACTAACAATCTCCCACTTGCACTAGGGCCATGTACTGGCATATCGCAGACCAATGATCTCGAGCAGCCTCTCGAACTGAATCTGAGGAAGGGCCTTTGTGAATGGATCAGCAATGTTCTCTTCTGAAGCAACTCTCCGAACCTCGATCTCCTGACGATCAATGATCTCCCTGATCAGGTGATACCGCCTCAAGATGTGTCTGGACTTCTGATGGGACCTTGGTTCCTTCGCTAAAGCTATAGCTCCGTTGTTGTCGCAATACAGAGGTATTGGATCAACTATGGTAGGAACCACCTGAAGTTCTGTTAGGAACTTCTTCATCCAGACTGCTTCTTTTGCGGCATCGCAAGCAGCTATATACTCCGCTTCCATCGTCGAGTCAGCAACGGTGTCCTGCTTGGAGCTCTTCCAGCACACCGCCCCTCCATTGAGGGTAAAGACATAACCCGACATGGACTTGGAATCGTCTTTATCACTCTGGAAGCCGGAATCAGCAAAGGCCTCCAACCTGAGGTCTTTTCCGCCGTAAACCAAGAACATCTCCTTAGTCCTCCTCAGGTACTTGAGAATGTTCTTTACTGCTATCCAGTGTTTCTCCCCTGGGTCTGACTGATACCGGCTTACCACGCTCAGTGCGTAAGCTACATCTGGTCTGGTACACAACATCGCATACATTATAGAGCCTACCGCAGAAGCGTAGGGTATAATAGACATGCGTTCCCTTTCCAAATCAGTCTTGGGAGACATCTCTTTGGAGAGGGTGATTCCGTGACAAGCCGGTAGATTACCGCGCTTAGAATCTTCCATACTGAATCTTTTCAGTACAGTGTCGATATACCTGGACTGCGAAAGTCCCAACATCCTCTTGGATCTATCACGATAGATCCGGATCCCCAGAATGTAAGAGGCATCACCCAGGTCTTTCATGGAGAACCTGTGTGACAAGAATCCTTTGACAGATTGTAGCATAGGAATGTCATTTCCTATCAATAGAATGTCATCCACGTACAAGACGAGGAATACGACACTTCTGGCCACAACTTTACTATATATGCACGGTTCATCTGGATTTTTGATAAAGTCATATTCTTTGACTGTCTCATCAAAACAGATGTTCCAACTCCGCGATGCCTGCTTTAGTCCATAAATAGACTTAAGCAGCTTGCATACTTTCCCGCTGCTCCCACTCTGATTGAAACCCTCTGGCTGATCCATATAGACGCTTTCTTCTAAATTTCCATTCAGAAAAGCCGTCTTTACGTCCATCTGCCAGATTTCATAATCATGGAAGGCAGCAATAGCAAGAAGGACCCGAATGGATTTGAGCATAGCCACTGGAGAAAAAGTTTCGTCATAGTCCAAACCAGGTCTTTGACGAAAACCCTTTGCAACAAGTCTAGCCTTATAGGTTTCCACCTGTCCATCTACACCAATCTTTTTCTTGAAGATCCATTTGCATCCTATGGGTTTTACCCCATCTGGAGCAAAGTCCAAAGTCCATACTTTGTTGGTGTACATGGACTCCATTTCGGTCCGCATTGCATCTAGCCATCGTACCGAGTCGCCGCTCTGGATGGCCTGCCTGAAGTCAGTAGGTTCATCATCATCTATGATGCAATCCTCTCTATCCCCATCTATGAGAAAACCGTAGTATCTCTCAGGCGGACGAGACGGCCTACTACTCCTGCGGAGGGGTGCGGGAATGTTCTGTTCTTCTTGAACCTCTGGTTCTACCAAACTTTCAGCAGTAGTTTGTGGTTCTGGAATTTCTTCCAGTTCTATTTCGCTCCCACTTGATTCCTTTTCTAAAAACTGATGTTCTAGAAAATGGGCATTACGAGAAACAAATACCTTCTGTTCCTCTGCGTAATAGAATAGATATCCCCTGGAGTGCTTTGGATATCCCACAAACAAACATTTTACTGATCGTGCCTCGAGCTTGTCCACATGCTGCTTTTTAACAAAAGCTGGACATCCCCAAATCTTTACATACTGTAGATGGGGTTTCTTCCCACTCCACATCTGATATGGAGTGGTAGGCACAGTCTTGGTAGGTACCATGTTCAAAAGATATGCCGCTGATTCTAGCGCATAACCCCAGAAAGATCGCGGTAACTCAGCATTACTCATCATGGATCGTACCATATCCAATAGGGTTCGATTCCGTCTCTCCGATACACCGTTATGCTGTGGAGTGTATGGAGGAGTAAGCTGAGAGAGAATTCCTTTCTCTTTTAGGTAACCTAGGAACTCGGCACTCAAGTATTCTCCACCTCGATCAGATCTTAGTGTTTTTATACTTTTGCCGGTTTGGTTTTCTACTTCATTCTTATACTCTTGGAATTTCTCAAAAGCCTCGGATTTATGTTTCATCAGATAAATGAATCCGTATCTTGAGTAATCATCCGTGAAAGTAATGAAATAGGAATAACCACCTCTCGCATGTGTAGACATTGGACCGCATACATCGCTGTGTATGAGTCCTAAGAGCTCGCTTGCTCTTACTCCTTGTCCAGTGAATGGAGTCTTTGTCATCTTTCCTTTGAGACAAGATTGACAAGTGTCATAAGTTTGATATTCGAACGTGTCCAAATATCCTTCTCTATGCAACTTAGTCAACCTTCTCTCATTGATGTGACCCAGTCTACAATGCCATAAGAAAGCTTTATTTAAATCTGGAGACTTTCTTTTTAGTGTGTTCTGGACATTGAAAATTTGGAGTTGGTTTAACACATATATGCCGTTATTTAGAGTACCGGACCCAATCAAACCATGATTAAGGTGGATGTTGACAACATCTCTTACAAACGTGAAATCATAACCTTTATTTGATAACAAGGAAACTGATATGATATTACACGTTAAGCTGGGTACAAAATAACAGTTATGTAAAACCAAAATGTGTCCACTCGTCAATCCTAGGTGATAATCCCCGACGGACGCAGCTCCCACGCTAGCTCCGTTAGCAACCCTGAGGATCATATCACCTTTCTTCAGCACTCTACGGTTTCTCAGTGCCTGCAATGAATTGCAAATATGAGATCCTGACCCGGTATCCAATACCCAGGAAGTAGAGTTGATCGACAGACAATTCTCAATTACAAACACACCTGAAGTCGAAGCCACAGCTTGCTTCGGTTCCTGGTTCTTGGCGTTCCACGCCTTGCAATCCTTCTTCCAGTGCCCTTTCCTGTGACAATGGAAGCACTCATCCAGGCCAACTACCGGTGCTGTAAACTTTTTCTTTCCCTTCTTTCCCACCTTACTAACACCTCCTCTAGGTCTGGGTGCGGCCTTCTTCTTCCTTCCTTTGGCCCTAGCCTTGGACCCGGAAGAAGATGAACCGCCAACAAACATAGCGGGTGTTTCCCTTGCCTTCTGCAAGGTGCCCTCCGCACTCCTTAACATGTTCAGGAGTTCCGCAAGTTCAACTTCTTTTCCTTGAAGATTGAAGTTGAGGATAAACTGGGCGTAGGTGGGAGGAAGGGACTGGAGAACAAGGTCTGTATAGAGCTCATTATCCAAAGTCGTCCCAAGGTCTGCGAGCTCTTCTATATAGCCAATCATCTGTAGGACATGTTCACCTACCGATGACCCGACAGCCAACCTCGCTCGAAACAATTTCTTAGAGGTCTCGTATCTTGCTATACGAGATTGCTCTCCATAAAGTTCCTTTGTATGGAGAAATATGCCATCTAGGGACATATCCTCGTGCCTCCTCTGATGTTCATTGTTCATCGAGGCAAGCACGATGCACTTGGCTCTCGCGCAATCTAAATCCCAGGTTTTGCGGATTTCCTTATCCGCATTGCTGGATTTGGGACCAAGGACAGCAGGTGCTGTAGCGGTGAGGACGTACCCCAGTTTGTCATAGGTCAAAGCCATCTTGACATTCCGCAGCCAATCTTTATAGTTTGGCCCCGTCAGTATATTTTTCTCTAAAAGTAACTTAAGTCCAGTCATTTTCAGGGTCGCTGCAATTAGGAGAGAGAGAAGAAAACTCTTTAGCATGATGCTCTTGCAAGTTTAGAGTGGTTTTTAGTTTATCTAAACTGGATGGCTCCCACTGTTTCTCGAATCCTTCCTCAAACCATAAAAGAAGAATTAGCCAAGACTATTCTCACCGTACAATACTTGCTTAACCGTTCAGCCAGGCCGGTGTCGATACTTCGAGGGAGGTTTTCCAACGCTTTCGCTAAGTTCCTTAATTAAAGAACCTCTTTTCTCTGGGGGCGTAACCCCGCTGACACTTTTCTGGACACCTACTAGGTTTATAGCATTGATCGTTAAGCGACGAATATCCTGATAAGTAGCATATACTCACAGTAGGATCGGGATCCAAATATCATCGTATGATAATGTTGAAGGAATCCTACCAACATTCATCAAACTCCAAATGGTATGCATCTCTTTGCAAATTTCAGTTTCTTTAGAAATTCCCGATATAAGTTTTTGCCCCATGCTCTTATGACCTTGGCGTTAGGTCAAAATGTCATAAGTCACATGTCAAGTTCTGCCCATCATTATCCTGTCAGTTTGAACCCATCCGTATATATCCTTGACGTTCGGCCAAAATGATAATACGACTGTCCCAAACTAACTCATCTATCTATGCAACAAATGAATATCCAGCAGCTACCAAACACTATGCCTTGGCGTTAGGTCAAAATACATAGCTTGAATACTACTGAATACCCAGATGAAATGACGGAGGGCTACGAATGGTTTTGGCGAAACCGTGAACGTAGTGAACTTGATATAACCGAAGGAACCTGATAGCTTTTAAAAGGAGTGGTTAAATCTCCGCATTTAAAAATATCTGTTTTAAAAATAACCGAGTGGTTTCTTTTAAATTGTTCCAACGATTTAAACTTTGGTTTGTTTTACTTTGCATTATAGATAATGCGTCCCATCATTAACCTATCATTGCAGAAAACAACGAAAATATAACGTCCTCTTATGCCATCCGCATTCGCCACGGGGTCCCGTCATCACCCGTTAGGTTACTTAACTAACGACAGAGCGGGGGCTGGGCTAGCGCGGGTGTAAAACATAAGTGACGTCTAAATAGCTATAATAAATATAGATATTTTACATTCGTCTGACGCAATGATATTCATTCCAGAACACAGATAAACAATATTGGATTTGCAAGCAATCTGTATTTCTTTTGAGCCTGCAAGAAAAGACAGATTACACAGTTGTGATGAATAGCCGTTTACCCCACCCTCGACCCCTACGGGTACGGCAAACTACCCACCCGGCAGTCTGTGTACCCCACCTTGGGTCAGTCCTAGGAGCAAAAACAGTAAAATGAAATAATACAACGGTGGCTACAACCGCAACCTGGAAGTGCCCCGCGAAAATAATATTACAACAAATTACATTTACAACAAATGAATAAATCAATAAACCATTGTTAACCCCGGCTATACACCACAACAGTCCAATACAGTTTATATGCACAAACAGATATAACCATTTCAGAAATGTGCAACCCCCTGCCAACCGACATACTAGCAGTTGGGGGAGGTTTACGAACACATCAAACAATCACAGATATAATCCAATACGCAAATACTGTATTTTTCGATCGAATAAACAACTTCAAAATTGCTCCAAAATCTGCTCTGTTAAACAGTAACCTGAGCAATAATTAAATATTCCAGAAAACCCCAAATGTCACAGGGGACCCACACAAGAAAGACGAGTCCATGACTCGGCCAAAGCGCCGCGGAAGCGCGGCAGATCCCACCGATCCGCCGCGGTTCCGCGGCCGAGTTGCCGATTCATGGGCTCGAATTTCTTGGGTGTTCTCTTGGACCCCTTTCTAGCTCTCTGAACACTCCAGAAAAATTTTAGGACTTCATTTTCAGTTCGACAGAAACTATACAGAATTAGGGTTTTCCGGGTTGGTTTTTTTCGTTCGAAATTCGTACAAATTTGCGATTAAGTTATTTAGTGTTTAGCGAGGCTCTGATACCACTGTAAGTCGATGTAGTACACCCCAGTACTTATGGGGAGGCGGAATTTACAAAAACTTATCAAGTTTAAACAACGAACATCGACTAACCGCTAGAATCGAAGCTAAACTCTAAATAACCGTATTCTAAGAGTTTCTTTTCACAAAAGTGATTAGGGATTATACCTAATGAACCGGTCCTTCTTCTTTATGTCCTCCTTGGTTCTCCTCGGCCTTCTCTAGGTAGTAGACGATCCACCCGAGAGCAAAACTCCAAGCTAAACCTCTAACTTGAGGTAACTAATCAACTTTGATTGCTAATCAAAGATGAGAGAATGATAAAGAGTGTAGGTTATGGATTGTTTAGTCTAACTAAACCTTTGTTCTCAACACATGAGGATTAAGGTTAGTATCTTGAAGATGAGAGCTTGAGGAGAGAGAATGTGTGATATGATAATGAGAGAAGAGAGAGAGTGTATCATAATATTATGAAGCATTCTTATTTTCAATAAATCAATAAAGGAAATGAATAAGCATGCTTCACAAAATATCTTGTGATGATTCATTAACATGAGTCATTAAGCAATAAATGTGCATTAATGAAGTGAATGAATCACCACTATGACTCACTCTCTTTCCAAAACAAACCTCCTTAGTCACATCTTCTAGAAGCTTCTCGAGTAATTACGAGAACGCCCCCCCGATCCGTAAAAATACGGAAAAACTTTAGACTGTAAAAATCCAATAACCGGATACCAGTAACTGGCTTAAACCAAAGCCGACTGGTAAAATCTGTCCGAAAGTCATACGCGCGTAAACGCACGTATGCGTTCGAACCCTCTGTCGCAAAACCATGCAACCTCTATATCGTTTCGCCTGGAGTAGGAAACTCTCTGTGTGGGACTCTAGAGACTCGACTACTACGCTGGCAGTGGGTTTAACCACAGACCGCAAGTGGCACTAGCTGTACGTAACGGTCCCCAGGTAGTTGTCGATAAGAAGGCCGATGAGTAAACCCATCCGAACTCCTACTGAGTCTGATGTGACAATCTCCATACAGTCCGGTCCGTTCGTCCATGACTATCGCATATCGGGCCTAGGGGGGCGGCAAGCGTCAGTCCCCTAATAGCGGTATAAGTCGTGTCGGAGTAAAGCCCATTACACCCTGAGAAACTACTGGAACCTACCAGCAAATCTCGCTTGCCCTGGCCAGGGACTTTGCGTAATGGCTCTCTGACACAGCACGATATCTACTCCCAATACCGGGAGGGACGAATCCTGTCTAACCGCCACTGCCTCCAAGTGCTCGGGACTGCACCCAACTGCTACCTGTTTGCACGACTCCTTTGAGCCGTGGTAGGGTAGCAATCTAAGAACAGTGGGACACACTCGAGGCGAAGTAGCAGTGTCAAGTCTGCGGACTACGCTGTACTCATGTCACCTGGGAACTGTTCACTGACGACTGGTATCAAACCAACCAACAGTTCCCTGTGAGTCCTGTCCGGTGTACCCGTAACCTAACGAGCACCTGTATACTATCTCCAGTACGACGTACTGACGGCTGTGGGACAGACCATCTCCCGAGCTGGGATGAGAAGCGTACACACCAGTCTACTCCGGAGTATCGATGCTCTGTCTCGATAATCCAACGACCGGGGACCTGAATAAGGATGTGCTTGTAGACTACCCAGCCCCCACTAGTGTGACTGCCATCACAACGCTGGTAGACAAGCAAGATCCTAAGAGCTCTATCAATACGTACACTCACATATTAAGATAGAAAAACCAAGTAGCATACTACCATGTTTAGCAAGACTGTTATATACATGTGAATATCCCAAGCTTCCATTAAGTAATATACAAGCTAGTATGATACAGTAATGGCCTTCTAGGGCATAAACACTAACAACGAGTTGGCCGGCGGCTTCACTGACCTGGTAAGCTCTTATTTGTTGAGTGATGTAGTCATCCAAGGCCACCTTAGAGATGGTTTCTTCCTTGGTTGCTGATAAGGCCGGAAGAGAGTTTTATGTTCCCGCTCTGTCATCCTCAATAACTATTGGCGGATCATCGGTTGGGGGTTCCGTTTGTATCATCATTCTAACTATATCTTAGAATAGAAGAGCCATCTGCTTAATGTTAGCAGTTTTCTCTGCAGCATCCTTATCTTTCCTTTCCAGCATCTGTCGCAAGAACTCTGTATCGGTCTCTTGCTCTTAGGGTTGATCAACTTCTTTGTCCGGACCTTCTTTTTATCCGGTAAGTACTACCATTTTGGTTAGCATTTTTTAGAGCTTTTGTTGTTGCTCCTGAGCCTTTTTCAATGATCGAGTTTGAGGTCAGCGACACATCGAAGCGCGGCTTTCTTCTTTACCGCTAGCCATATAGACCGTATGTATGGTTATGCCTCTAGACTTGGGGCGTTTAGGTCCATCGCCTTTGGAATTTGCCGCGGGCGGTAGGATTTTCTCCAGCCTCGTTCTTTTATGAGAGGTTGGAGGTGAAGGAGCCATTATGACAAGCGTCAATTTAGGAAAGGTCTCCCATTGTATGGTGGAGGAGCGGCCTTTTTCTTGTTGGCCATTAGATCTTTTAGGTCGACGGGAGTAATTTTTGTTAAGCACAGAGTCTTGGACTTTTTGCCAGACCCTATGGATTTATGAGAAGAGCCGCTGATAAGGCTGCTACGACTGTTTCTGTACAGGAATCACTACCGGTGGAGGTTATTTCATTAGCACCGCAGTCGGGGAGTTCTTACGTACCCTCCTGAGCGGGTAAAAACAGTTCCCAGTTGGAACAACAGCGTTGATATCCACCACAGGAGCTGGTGGGGTTAGCGCAGAAGGAGAGTTGCCCCGAGCTTCTCTCACTCGGCTCCTGTTGCAACATCGAGCATGCCTTATAGTGTGAATTGCCTCAGTTTTGGATGCATCTTCGTCTTGCCCCTTGTGTTGCTCAGGGGTTTCGATTGGCGTCAGCCTGCTGAAGACCGACGTCCTTGTTGGAGTTGGAGCGGAGTTGGACAATCTTTCGAAGACCGACCGTCTTGGGGGGGAAACACTTTTATCGGCTTCACTCATAGCAGGAGTAGGGAGAGCTAGCCATTTTGGGGTAGCTCCCTCTGGTATCATGGGATTCTTTGCAGGCCCGCTTGAGTTCTTGTTCAACCTGTTGAGGATTGAAGTGTCAGATTTGGATGGCTTGCTGATAGGAGTCACCATGGTTTTCAGCCGATCAAAGACTGAGCTTCTAGGAGCTTTTTATTGCGGCGTTGAAGCACCGAAACTCACAGGCAGGAGCATGGTCCCAAAGAGGAGTCCGGTAGTAGCTTGTGTGACCTGCCCTACTGGCATTGAGAAAATGGAGACCATGTTAGGTCCATACGTCACTCCTCCAGTTGGGGTGGAGCGGGAGTTGCTGTTGTAAGAGGTGCATTGGGAAGCCATTTATTTCTAGAATCCAGGGGCAACCATAGTGAACCGCGATTTTGTTCACGAAACACGACAAATGAAGTGTGGAGTGGAAAGAGCAAAAGGGTCCTACCGGGCATGCCAGAATCTGTGCACTGCCAAAAACAGAGACGAACTGGGATTGATCGTCTTGGCTGAATTTGGCCGCAGATGCTATTTGGATATATCCATCCATCTCTCTGAAGATACCAAGTTGATTTATGGCACCGTATATCTAGCAGACTTTATCAGATCCCCCTTCATTTGTGAGGTTTTTTTTTATCAAATCCATAAGGGTTTTGATTCCCCCTCATTTGGACAATGAGCAATTATCATAGTCGCAGGCGGGTGATTATGATGATTGAGAGAAGACCTATTGTAGGGTTTCCTTAGCACCTTACCTTTTGTTTGGAAGCATCACACATGCCACAGTAAAAATTAAGGAGGTGCTAAGAAAACTAACCTAGAAATCGAACAAGAAATTTCAGGTAACAACTAAAAGTATCACATACAATAAAGAATCTATCACTAAGTGGAGAGATTACAACCTTTGTAGACCTCATTTGTGACTCCTTTGGATCTCCTAGAGTTTGAACCGGCTCGCTTGAATCCTTCCAAGTCCATGATGATCCACCCGAAGTCCCTTTGATCAAAGCTCCTAGCTTCACTTGATCAATGAAGAAGTGGAGAAAAAACCCTACACCAATGGGTTAGACTAGTATAAAATGATGATGTGGTTTGTATTCTCACTTAAAAACCCTTTCTTTTTAAGTTCCTCACTCAAAATAAAACTCAAGAGAGCTTGAAGGAGGAGGAAGAAGAAGATGGCAAACCTTTTATCAATTTAATGATAATCTCATTTAAAAAGAAAATCAAAAGGATATTTATGTGAGACACTCTCACAACAAACCATGGTTGAAATAAATATCTAGATATTTTTGTAGTGAGTTAAAGAACAAAGGAAATTTAACCTGGGGTTAAAGTCAATGGTCAACCCTAGAAGTGTGTAGAAACAATGAGTCATGAATAAATTTCCTTTTTCCTTTTATCTCAAAAACAAAAGTACACACATATAAATTCAAACCATGTGAGTCTTGCATTGCCATCTTCTATGTATCATCAATCATGATACATATGCATGCATGTATGTATGCATTCACATCAACATGTGTATGTATATACATATATGCATACATCCAAAAAGAAAAGGTTTAATAAAAGTGAGCTAAAAGTCAATATTAAATCAACACTTGATTTAATAAACCGGTCATATAACATACGACCCGACCAATAGTAAATACCTGATTAATATACTGTATCACATACACGCATCTAATCGGGCTTCGCGCAGATCTCATATGCACACCACATCGTTTCGCCTGAGCTAGGAAACTCCTGTGTAGGACTCTAAGACCCGTCATTACGCCGGCACTAGGTGATGATCATATCAAACACCCACAAGCCGCAAGCGGTCAGTTAAACGTAACGGCCACCCGGGTAATGATCGATCAGAAGAAAAACAAGCGAACCTGTCAAAACTCCTATCGAGCTAATTGACAACACTTACCGTACAGTCCGGTCTCTTCGTCTGATATGCTGCATATCCAGTCTAGGGGTGGTAAACGTCAGACCCCAGTAACCGATAAGTCATGTTGATGTGAGGCTCATAACAGGTCGAGAAACTACTGATAACACTTACCAGTAGATCTCCATATCAGCCCTAGCCAGGGACTTCCAGTTATAGCCAATCGAGCATAGCGCAACATCAACCCCCAATACCGAGAGAGACAAAACCCCTCCTATCGCTCATTACCTCCATGTGATTCGGGACTGTACCCAAAAAACATCATTTTGCTCGTTCTCATGAACGTGGTAAGGTGGAAATCAAAGCACAGTGGGAATCACACATGACTCTATGATGATCTCGTGTCTACAGACTAACCTGTACCAGTGTCACCAGAGAACTGCTATCTGACGATAGGTATAATACCAGCTAGGAGTTCTCGGCCAGTCCGTTCAATGTACCCAGTCTCCACTGAGCACCCGTATACCATCATTGATGTCAACACCAATGGATGTGGGATCATCCATCGCTCATCATATGGGCCAAGATGCGTATACGTTAGTCTACTCTGGAGTATCGATGCCCTGTCTCGATACACCCTCGACTAGGAACAATTATAGGATGTACTTATAGACTACCCTGGCCCCATTAGTATGATCTACATCATAATCCCAGTAATTAAGTACTCATCCTAAGGGCTTTATCAACATGTGAGAGCAAGAAATTGTTCCGATACAAGTCTACATGTTATGATAAAGAGCAACCAGATAGCATACTATCATGTCGAGCAAGAAATTCCTCTCTATATATATCCAAGCATCTACTATAATATACATCATATGTACAATAATGGCCTCTAGGGCATATACATAACTAACAATCTCCCACTTGCACTAAGGCCAGCTATTGTAGTATCTCATACCCAACATTCCGAAAAGTCTCTCAAATTGTATCTGGGGTATGGCCTTCGTGAATGGATCCACAGTATTGTCCTTCGTGTCAACTCTCCTGACCTCGATCTCCCGGCAATCAACTATCTCCTGGATCAGGTGATTCCGCCTCAGAATATGCCTGGATCTCTGATGGGACCTGGGTTCCTTGGCCAAAGCCGCAGCTCCATTGTTATCACAATACAAAGGTATTGGATGCTCAATGGATGGAACCACACCAAGTTCAGTTATGAACTTCTTCATCCGGACAGTCTCTTTGGCAGCATTGTTGGCAGCGATGTATTCAGCCTCTATCATCGAGTCTGCCACGGTTTCCTGTTTGGAACTCTTCCAACAAAGCGCCCCTCTATTGAGGGTAAATACAAATCCCGAGTGTGACTTAGAGTCGTCCTTATCACTCTGGAAGCTCGAATCGGTAAAGGACTCCACTTGGAGTTCTCCGTTACCATACACAAAGAACATCTCTTTAGTCCTTCTCAAGTACTTGAGAATGTTCTTCACGGCTATCCAGTGACTCTCTTCTGGATCTTCTTTATACCTACTCACTACACTTAGTGAGTATGCTACATCGGGTCTGGTACATAGCATCGCGTACATGATAGAGCCTACTGCCGAAGCATAGGGTATCCCTTGCATGCGAGCTCTCTCCAAATCAGTCTTAGGAGACATCTCATTGGAGAGAGTGAGTCCAGAGATCGTAGGTAGGTTCCCACGCTTGGATTCTTCCATACTAAACCTCTTTAGTATGGTGTCAATGTACCTGGATTGGGACAATCCCAGTATCCGTTTAGATCTATCTCTATAGATCTTAATCCCCAAAATGCAGGAGGCATCACCTAGATCTTTCATTGAGAATCTTTGTGATAAGAAGAGTTTAACCGAGTGCGGCATAGGAATATCATTTCCTATCAGGAGTATTTCATCCACGTACAATACGAAGAAGACAACCTTACTCTCTGCTACCTTCTTTTATATTCAAGGTTCATCTACGTTCTTGATGAAGTCAAACTCTTTGACTACTACATCAAAACAGATGTTCTAACTCCGTGATACCTGCTTTAACCCGTAGATGGATTTAAGAAGCTTGCACACCTTTCCGCTGCTCCCACTGTCTACGAAGCCTTCTGGCTGAGTCATGTACACGCTCTCTTCCAAATCACCATTTAGAAAGGCGGTCTTGACATCCATTTACCAGATTTCGTAGTCATGGTATGCAGCAATGGCAAGTAGGATCCGGATGGACTTAAGCATAGCCACTGGAGAAAAGGTTTCGTCATAATACACACCTGGTCGTTGACGAAAACCCTTTGCAACAAGTCTAGCTTTGAAAGTCTCAAGTTTTCCATCTACACCAAGTTTCTTCTTAAAAATCCATTTGCTCCCAATGGGTTTTACCCCTTCAAGGGCAACTTCCAAAGTCCATACTTTGTTGGTGTACATGGATTCCATCTCAGATCGCATTGCATCCAGCCACTTCACAGAGTCCCTACTCATGATGTCCTGCTTGAAGCTAGTTGGGTCATCGTCTTCCATGATGCAATCCTCGCTACCACCGTCAACGAGAAAACCGTGGTATCTCTCAGGTGGATGAGGAACCCTACTAGATCGGCGGAGAGCCTGAGGTTCGTTGGGGACTATCGAATCCTCTGATTGGACTAAATTTTAGTTGTAGTTTGTGCTGCTGGAACTTCTTCCAGCTCTACCTCATTACCACTAATTTCTTTTGCAAGAAATTCCTTTTCTAAAAAGGTGGCATGTTGAGAAATAAACACCTTTGGTTCCTCGCTGTGATAGAAAAGATATCCATGTGAATGTTTAGGATATCCCACAAACTTACAAAGAACTGACCGTGCCTTGAGTTTGTCCGGATTTTGCCTTTTGACATAAGCCAGACAACCCTATATCTTAACACATTTAAGACATGGTCACTTCCCACTCCATATCTCATATGGTGCGGTAGGTACAGATTTAGACGAAACTTGATTCAATAGGTATGCAGCTGTCTCAAGCGCATAACTCCAAAAGGAAATAGGTAACTCAGCAGTGCTCATCATAGAGAGCACCATATTTAATAAGGTGCGATTCTTCCGTTCCGATACACCATTGTGCTGTGGTGTATACGGAGGAGTAAGCTGAGAGAGAATCCCATTCTCTTTTAAATAGTCGAGGAACTCATTGCTCAAGTATTCTCCTCCTCGATCAGATCGAAGGATCTTAATACTTATACACATTTGGTTTTCAACTTCGTGTTTATATTCTTTGAATTTCTCAAAAGCTTCAGATTTGTGTTTTAACAGGAACACATGTCCGTATCTTGAGAGATCTTCAGTGAATGTAATGAAGTACGAGGAACCATTCCTGGCATGTGTAGACATGGGACCGCATACATCGCTATATATTAGTCCCAAGAGTTCTGTAACTCTTTCTCCGTGTCCACTAAACGGAGTTTTGGTCACCTTTCCTTTGAGACATGAGTGGTAAGTTTCATAAGATGATAACTCGAACGGATTCAAAATCCATCTTTTTGTAACTTAGCTGGTCCTGTCGCATTGATATGACCTAGTCTACAATACCACAAAAAGGATTCGTTCATTTCTGAACTCCTTCTCTTGTATGTGTTTTGTACATTAAGAACTGTAGTTTGATTTAGAATGTATATGCCATTATTTAGCGAGCCTGATCCAATCAACTTTTGATTCAGGAAGATTTTCATAACATTATCCTGTACTACAAAATTATATCCTTCTTTACTTAATAAAGAAACTGATATAAGATTGCATATCAGGGTCGGAATGTAATAGCATTCATTCAGAATCAATGTATTACCATTTGGTAACACAAGGTGATATTCGCCAACTGCATTGGCTGCAAATTTGCACCATTCCCTACTCTTACGGAATGATCACCCTCTCCTAGTTCCCTACCTTTCCGTAGCCCATGTAACATATTACATATGTGGGATCCTGATCCGATATCTAATACCCAGGACGTTGAGAGAACTGAGAAACAGTTCTCGATAACAAACACACCCGAAGAAAATGCATCAACATACTTATTCTTCGTTTGAGCGGCGTGAGAATCCGGATATTCCCCTATTTCCTGCTCAGTCTTATAACAATTATAAGAAAGAACAGAACCAACGTTCCCCTGCTCAGTATAACAAGCGGGTTCAGTCAATACATCCATATTATTATCTTGATTATGGCCTGACATGGTCGCTACCTGGAGAGAGAAAGAGAGAGAGAGAGAGAGAGAGAGAGAGAGAGGAAAACACTTTAGCATATGCTCTTACTAGACTAGATTGAGTATTATCTTATCTAATCAGGATGGCTCCCACTGCTTTTATCAAATCTTTCTTCAAACCCTAAAATGTATGACTAGCCGGGATTAATTACACCTTACAAGTTCGCCAATCTTTCAGCCAGGCCAGTGTTGGTACTTTGAGGGAGGTTTCTCGTGCTTTCGCATGGACCTAATTAAAATAAATCTCGTTTTCCCATAGGCATAACCCTGTTAACACCTTTCTAGACACCTACTTGATCGGCTAATTGTCATGTGTAAAATTCTCCCAGGAGTAACCCTTACTCCCAGTAGGTATTGGGATCTAACTATCTCATAGAAAGTATGAAATCTCATTGCAAATTTCAACACTTGAAATTCCCGATAATACCTTTGCCCCTAACCCCCTATGACCTTGACAAAGGCCAACAAACCATAGGATGCTAGTCAAGTTCAACCCGTCATTTCCTGATTGAAATAGACCCACCCATATGACCCTTGACAAAGGCCAAAAAGGTCATACAAATACCCTAATCCAATCGTATCACATGCTTAATCAGATAAGTACTAGTCAGCTACAGCACACTACGCCTTGGCAAAGGCCAATAAACGCAGCACGAATACTAAATAGTCTTCATCTGAAATGACGGAGGGCTACGACAGGTTTTTTAGAAAACCTTTCGCGTAATGAACTTGATATCGTTGTAGAAACAAGCAATTTTTAAAAGGTGTGTTTTTTAGGCTTTTACTAGTTTCGCTAAAGAGATCACTCCCGGTGAAGGGATCTCGGCTCTTTCCTTATCGAATAAGGTGCTGGATATTCTACAAGGAATACTGCCATGCAAAGCAACAACTATACAAGCAATCAAAAACAAAACCGAGTGAGTTGTAGCATTTGCTAGTTTTGCTAAAGAGGTCACTCCCGGTGAAGGGTTCTCGGCTCTTTCCTTATTGAATAAGGTGCTGGATATTCTACAAGGAATACCGCTAAGCAAAAACTAGAGCTACCCTTTTTGAAAAATTGATTCTACAACATCTTTTAGTTTTCTTTTCTTTCATTAATCTCATTAATGAAGTCTCATCATTTATGCTTCCTAAGCATCACAGAAGAAACGAAAATATAACATACGCTTATGCCATCCGCATTCGCCACAGTGTCCCGTTATGCACCGTTAGGTTACTTAACTAACGGCATACCGGGGAGGGACTAGCGCGGGTGCAAAACATAAGCAACGTTTATTATATATCATATATACAATAATAAAGCATTCGTCTCACGCATATAAAATGATCACATCACAGAATATCCGCAGCAGAAGATAACATATGAAATATTGGATTTACTAGAAGGTCTTTTTTTTATTTTGAGCCTGTATAAAACACGGATTCCACGGTCGTGATGAATATCCAAATCCACATCCCTAGACCCCTACGAGAGCGGCAAGCAACCTTACCAATTCTAAGGTTAGGAGACCCGGTCTCGACTCCTCAAGATGGCCTTCCACTGGACCCTAGAACCCGGTTGGTTGTGCTCTCCTTCTTGGGTCTATCCTAATGCGGAAAAATAAATAATATACAATGGAGACATCATCCTTAACCCGGAAGTGCCCCAATAAAAGAATATTACATACATTGAATTTTACATGAATGGAAATGAAAAACTCCCATCTCACATAGAACCCCCGGCTATTCAAAAGCGACGATCCAATATAACATATCACAACAACACATAACATCACATGTCTTCAACGTAAGTAAATATGCGTATCCCAATTGTCGTTGATATATAGCAATAAAAACAGCGATACTCCACATATTACTTACGGTCGCAGAAAAGAAAATGTTAAACTACAACATTTGGAATCCAAAATCACCTTAAACATCATAAATCCGAAATATCACATATTACGGATTTCATGCCTAACTATATGAATTACACATACTGTATCACAATCACAGATAGCTAGGCGAAGTTAGATAATCCGATCAATTCAACGAATTCCCAAAAATTCCCAGAGAGTTCAACACTTAAGCACTGTTAAAATTAACAAGAGACATACCACAGTTCCTACGGACCTACAGCTGAAGGCCCGATCCAAGCCTCTCAAGTGGCGCCGCGGATCTGCCTCCAAAACCATGTTTTGGCCGTGGATCAGCGGTCACTTAGACGAGTTAAGATTTCGTTCTTCAGGTGTGTCCATAGAATTCCTTACATGTTTTTCTGAATATTTTTAACATGAAAATATCCAACTTTTTGAAAAATTTCCAGTGAGCAATTTTCGGGTGTCGATTTTCGTTCGTTCGAGGTTTTTAACTTCGTCTAGGTTACTCCAAAGCACTAACTTGGCTCTAATACCACTGTAGGGTTTCTTTAGCACCTTACCTATTGTTTGGAAGCATCACACATGCTACAATAAAAATTAAGGAGGTGCTAAGCAAACTAACCTAGGAATCGAACTAGAAATTTAGGGTAACAACTAAAAGTATCACATACAATAAAGAATCTATCACTAAGTGGAGAGATTACAACCTTTGTAGACTTCTTTTGTGACTCCTTTGGACCTCCTAGAGTTTGAACTGGCTCGCTTGAATCCTTCCAAGTCTACGATGATCCACCCGAAGTCCCTTTGCTCAAAGCTCCTCGCTTCACTTGATCAATGAAGAAGTGGAGCAAACACCCTACACCGATGGGCTAGACTAGTATAGAATGATGATGTGGTTTGTATTCTCACTTAAAATCCCTTTCTTTTTAAGTTCCTCACTCAAAATAAAACTCAAAAGAGCTTGAAGGAGGAGGATGAAGAAGATGGCAAACCTTTTATCAATTTAATGATAATCTCATTTAAAAAGAAAATCAAAAGGATATTTATGTGAGACACTCTCACAACAAACCATGGTTGAAATAAATATCTAGATATTTTTGTAGTGGGTTAAAGAACAAAGGAAATTTAACATAGGGTTAAAGTCAATGGTCAACCCTAGAAGTGTGTAGAAACAATGAGTCATGAATAAATTTCCTTTTTCCTTTTATCTCAAAAACAAAAATACACACATATAAATTCAAACCATGTGAGTCTTGCATTGCCATCTTCTATGTATCATCAATCATGATACATATGCATGTATGTATGTATGCATTCACATCAACATGTTTATGTATATACATATATGCATACATCCAAAAAGAAAAGGTTTAATAAAAGTGAGCTAAAAGTCAATATTAAATCAACACTTGATTTAATAAAACGGTTATATCACATACGACCCGACTAATAGTAAATGCCCGATTAATATACGGTATCACATACATGCATTTAATCGAGGCCCCGCGTATATCTCATATGCACACCACATCGTTTCGTCTGAGCTAGGAAACTCCTGTGTGGGACTCTAAGACTCGTCAATACGCCGGCAGTAGGTGATGATCATATCAAACATCCACAAGCCGCAAGCGGTCAGCTAAACGTAACGGCCACCCGGGTATTGATCGATCAGAAGAAAAACAAGCGAACCTGTCAATACTCCTATCGATCCAATTGGCAACACTTACCGTAAAGTCCAGTCTCTTCGTCTGATATGTTGCATATCCAGTCTAGGGGTGGTAAACGTCAGACCCTAGTAACCGATAAGTCTTGTCGATGTGAGGCTCATAACGGGTCGAGAAACTACTGATAACACTTACCAGTAGATATCCATATCAGCCCTGACCAGGGACTTCCAGTTATAGCCAATCGAGCACAACGCAACAACAACCCCCAATACCGGGAGAGACGAAACCCCTCCTATCGCTCATTGCCTCCATGTGGTTCGGGACTGTACCCAAAAGCCACCATTTTGCACGTTCTTATGAACGTGGTAAGGTGGAAATCAAAACACAGTGGGAATCAGACAAGACTCTATGATGATCTCGGGTCTACAGACAAACCTGTACCAGTGTCACCAGAGAACTGCTATCTGAAGATAGGTATAATACCAGCTAGGAGTTCTCAGCGAGCCCGTTCAGTGTACCCAGTCTCCACTGAGCACCCGTATACCATCTTTGATGTCAAACACCAATGGATGTGAGATCATCCATCGCCCATCATATGGGCTAAGATGCGTATACGCTAGTCTACTCTGGAGTATCGATGCCCTGTCTCGATACACCATCGACTAGGAACAATTATAGGATGTACTTGTAGACTACTCTGGTCCCACTAGTATGATCTACATCATAGTCCCAGTAGTTAAGTACTCATCCTAAGGGCTTTATTAACATGTGAGAGTAAGACATTGTTCCGATACAAGTCTACATGTTAAGACAAAGAGCAACTAGATAGCATAATATAATGTCGAGCAAGAAATTCCTCTCTATATATATCCAAGCATCTACTGTAATATACATCATATGTACAATAATGGCCTCTAGGGCATATACATAACTAACACCTATACCGGTAGAACGGTCTTACTCGAGATGATAGTATGCTATCTGGTTTGTTTTTATCATCATGTACAGTATTAGGTGGCATTACAAATCATTATTACATGTTGATAGAGCCCATAGGATTCTTGCTTGACTACCAGCATTATGATGGAGATCATATACGTGGGAGCTGGGTGGTTTATAGACACATCCTTAAATGTCCCTAGTCGTGGGAGTTTCGAGACTGGGCATCGATACTCCAGAGTAGACTAGTGTATACTAATCGAGACCCCGACGAGGGATGGTGGCCGGTCTCACAAGCCATTGGTGTTAGTTTATTCACCTAAGATGTATACAGGTACTCATTGGGTTATGAGTACACCGGACGGACTCGTCGGGAACATGCTAGTTGGTATCATACCTATTGTCAGATAGCAGTTCCCAGGTGACATGTGTACAGATTAGTTTGTCGGCCTGAGATTGTCATTTGTCTTTTGTGAGTTCCCACTATTCTTTGATTACTACCCTACCATGGCTTAACGGAGTCGTGCAAACAGGTTTTAGTTGGGTACAGTCCCGAGCCACATGGAGGTAGTGAGCGGATCGTCGGGGATTCGTTTCTCCCGGTATTGGGGGTTGATGTCGCGTTGTGCACGGGTGGCCATCACCAAAAATCCATGGCCAAGGTAGTCGAGAATTACTGATCTAGGATCGGTAGTTTCTCAGGTGGTGATGGGCTTCATACCGGCACAAAATGTCGCGTTATTAGGGGTCTGACTTTATCCACCCTCTAGACTCGATATGCGATACTCATAGACGAACAGACCGGACTGTACGGATATTGCCACTATCAGGCTCAGTAGGGTTTCAGGATGAGTTTGCTCATCGGCCTCCCTTACGCTCAATACCTGGGTAGCCGTTACATACAGCTAGTGCCGCTGACGTGCTTGTGGTTAAACCCACTGCCAGAGTATTGACGAGTCTTTAGAGTCCCACATAGAGGTTTTCCCTGCTTCGGGCGAAATGATGTAGAGGCTGTATGGTTTTACGGCACGTGTACTTGTGCACGCATGATGTTCGGACGGATAAACTAGTGGGCTTTGGTTTAAGCCGGATCCTAGTATTATATTGTTGGATTATTTTCGTCTTATTATATTTATATTCTTCGGAATACGGATGCGGGTATGTATATACGGATGATGGGTATTCTTGTAATTTCTTACAAGATTACTTTTAGAAGATTACACCTCATTATGGTTAAAACCTTTTTGGATTAGAAGGTTATAGACATGGAGGATGAGGTGTTTATTGCATATTTTGTGGCATGGCTTAGTGGTGACCCATGGTTACTATTCTAGCATGCTTAATCTTTTGTTTGTTGTAAGATTTATATTGGCTTAAGATATTTTTGGTTGAGTTAAGATATTTTTGTTAACTTAAGATATTTTTAGAGGCTTAAGATATTTATTTGATGGCTTCTATTAATAACTCTCACAATACACAAAATCACATATCCATTATTCATTCTCTCTCCTACAACACTCTCATCCTCATGGCTTCTTCTTCTTCCTCCACCCTTCAAGTCCCGTGTGTTGAGAAACCTAGAGTGTCTTGAGGCAAATTAATCCTTCATCACTTTCTACTTCTTCTACGGCATCTAGCGTAGCAATCTAGGTACTCTAGTTACCTCGGCTATAAAGTTGGAGCTCGTTTCATAGACTCTCGGGTGGATCATCTTCGATGGAGGGAGACCGGAGATCAAGCTTTATCAAGGAGGCCTCTAGGAGCATGGGATGATGGTTTAAGACCGAAGGATATGGATCATTCGGTATAACCATCTAAACTTCATTGTAGATTGCTAGTGTAGGGTTAATGGTCGATCCGTAGGAGTAGGTTCCGTTAGCACCGGTTTTTGTAAATTTTTGTTCCGCATTTAGTCACGGATTGATGGCTGGGGAGCTTCCATAACCCAACATGGTATCAGAGCCAACCCATAAACCCTAAACTAGCTTGTTCTAACGTACTTAAAACATCGATGGACAATCATTCCCGAAATCACGATTTCAATTTTTTAGTTTCTGCCAATTTTTTTAAACAATTCAAAAAATTATTTCCAGCGTCTCAAAAATTCATGCAGGGAATTATAGAAGCCCCGAATAAATTTTAGCACTTGATCCCATTATTAGACCGCAGAACCGCGACATAACATACATATTTTCCATGGTTGCGCGGCCATAATATGGCCTCAGTGCTCTAAATTTCTTCAGGTGTTCTATTGTATTGAAATGTGATTTCTGGGATGTTTTGTTTTTGTCCCAGATTTGTTCGAGTACTGTATTGCACTTGGGGCCAATACGGAAAGTTTTTGTCGATCGAAATTTTAAATACGTTATTTTTCAGTACATGCATCACTATCTGCGACTGTGAATATCATTAGAGTGGTACAACTCGTCTAATTGCTATATGACTTTTTGACGGGTTTGCGAACATGGCATTCACGTTGATGTTTTGTGTTGTGCTGTGGTTGTGGTTGATTGTCGTGGTGGATAGCCAGTGGTGCAATGGTAGTACAGTTTAGTTTCATTTGTACATTTTTTATTACGGGGCGAGCGTCCGACATGTGGACTGTCGTCTCTGCCGGTTTGTATATTATTTGTTTGGGGCACGACCGGATTGAGGTCGATGTCACCCTTGTACATATTTGTTTTCTGTACTAGGATTACCCTGCGGTGGAGTGCACGAATAGCCGGGTTCTGGAGGGCAACGGGTCCGCATCTCATGGCGTTGAGACGGAGGTGACCTTACTCTAAAATTGGCGGGCTATTCGCCGTACTCGTACGGGGTATAAGTTGACCCATGGAGGGCTGCTCAAGTGACCGGATTTCGTGAAGTGCTGGGTGGCCAATTCACGTTGTTGATTAGAGTTTCCTCGCTTCTGGGATTGGCGGGTAACTTGCCGCACTCGTAGGGGTGTAGGTTTTCATTGCACAGGCAATCTACACGACAGGGAACGTCGGGTCTCATTTTTGGATCAAGTGAAACCCGAGGCTCCTGGATTATCCACCACTCTGTGTTACTTGGCTGAGATTCTGTGATGTTGCTTTATATCATGTCTGGGAAGATTGTTATATATATTTATATATATATTAGCAGATGTTGTATATGTTTTGCATCCGCCCTAGTCCAGCCCCCGCTCTGTCGTTAGTTAAGTAACCTAACGGGTGATGATGGGCCCAGTGGCGAATGCAGATGGCATATACGTACATTTTATTTTCGTTCCTTTCTGTGGAGTGATATGTTTAATTGATGAGACTGCGTTGATTCTGATCAATGCAAGGAAAACAAACCTATATATGATGTTTTTGGAACTAAGTTTTTAAAAACCGACATTACAGACGTTTTCTTTTTCTTTGCACAGTGATATACGGTTATGAATATCCAGCACCTCATTTGACGAGGCAAGAGCCGAGATCCCTTTATCGAGAGTGACTGCTTGGGCAAAAGTTTGCGTCAGGGTAATAATTTCACTATAGTCGATCCTTTTGCTTTGCATCATGGTATTCAGTTTGGAATATCCTGCACCCCATTCGACGAGGAAAGAGCCGAGATCCCTTCACCGGGAGTGACCTCTTTAACAAAAGTTTTCGCCACTATATATTTGAAAAACCACTTGGATTCCTTCAACGATATCAAGTTCATTACGTTAAAGGTTTTTTGCCAAAAACCAGCCATAGCACTTCGTCACTTCTTTTGAGTAGTACCTAGTATTCGTGCCACGTTTGTTAGCCTTTGTCAAGGCGTAGTGTACGGTAGCTAGATATTGCTTGTTTGTTGCATTGAGATGCGATTATCTAAGACAGTCGTATAACCTTGTTCGCATTTGTCAAGGGTTTGTATATGTGGGTCTAGGTTAATCCAGGATAATGACGGGTTGAACTTGACTTGTTGTTTATGATTTGTTAGCCTTTGTCAAGGTCATGAACCGCTTGGGGTAAAAATCACATCGGTAGTTTCATACATACAGGAAACTTGCCAGGCATGTGCATACCTTCTGGAGTGTGGTGACTTGAGTCGCTTCCATCAAGTTATCATGTGATGATAGTTGGATCTCGATTCCCACTGATGAGTAGGATTACTCCTCGGGTTATTTTAGATGATCCCGACTAATTCTTCTTTTGGGTTTGGAGGAAAATTCGAGGAAACAGTGGGAGTCATCCTGATTAGATAAAGTGATTAATCATTCCGATCTAGGTTAGAGTGCATGCTGAGTGTTTCTTTTCTCTCCCTCTTTGGTAGCGACTATGGCCCGACCCTAGGCTAAAACTCATGAACCAAGTTAACCGAACCTTCTTAAATCACATTGGATTTGGATTGTCATAGTTGCATATATCATTATCACTCCTACTTTTACCCTTTGCATTTCTCCGGAATATTCTGTATCACTACGAAGATCCACATTTATTGGATATGACCATCATATAGTTACATACGAACTCGAAGGAACTTGTTTCAGATTCGAGGATAGTTTCCAGTTATAGAGAAATTGAATCGGACTATTCAGTTTTCTTTTCCCTTTACCTTCTCTCAGGTTGCGAGGGCTCCTAGGATTAGGAGAATACACCTATTATACTTATCGGATAGTCTTCTTCCAAACCATAGGCTGGTGCCGAAAGGTAGGGAAGGAAAAAAACTAATTAGCCTAAGTGTGGTGTACAGAAGGTAATAATTAAAGACAAACAAAGGGATTCGAAAGAGGGCAATGTAAAATGCGACTGCTATCATTTACGACGAATTCACATATATCATTGCCGCTCCTACTTTTCCCCTTTGCATTTCTCCGGAACATTCTGTATCACTACGAAGATCCACTTTTCTTGGATATGACCATCGTATAGTTACATACGAACTCAAAGAAACTTGTTTCAGGTTGAGGATGGTTTCCGGTTCTGGAGAAATATAATAAGGGTTATTCAGTTGCCTTTTCTCTTTACCTTCTCTCAGGTTGCGTGAGCTCCTGGTATTAGGAGAGTGCACCTATTGGGCTTATTGGATAGTCTTCTTCCAAACCTTAGGCTGGTGCCGAGGGTAGGGAAGGAAGAAAATCAATTAGCCCAAGTTTGGTGTACAGAAGGTAATAAGTAAAGACATATAAAGGGATTGGAGTGAGGGTAAGAAAGCATACGGTTACTGTCATGAATCAGTATAGTGGAAGAGACATTACTAGGAATACCCAGAAACCCCTCCGAAACATTTTCATGTTTCAGTTTCACTGTGTAGTGTTAATTGAAAACTGATTTCCCAATTAGATTAGGGTATGTATTTACCAGATTTGATTATCACATTTGTATAGCGTTACAGATGATGAGTGAGAGTAAAATAATGGGAATTATGATATTATATCCTCATTATCGGAATTCGTTGTAATTGGTGATATTTGAGGAAATCTCCTGGGTTTTTGCCGGACGACAAATATTTGGTTTTGAATATCCGTAGTTATGCACCAGTTTCAAACTGATATATCTGTACGTTTATTTTATAAAGTGAGATATAACTTTTTGAGATTATGTCTATGAAATTTACCTATATCAGTTGATGGTTAGGTAAGAAGCATTCAACAACGGTGTAATTCTTCTCAACCATAGAACTACGACGCAAAGGGTTTGAGTTATTGAACTCAGGTGACTTATACAAAGTATTGTATGTTTTCCAGAGTCCATTAGGATAAAGGGGTTGGTGCTCGTACTATATTTTGTTTACTTGTGACTTCTCTAGTTTTTAGATAAGTATTTCGTTGAAATACAAGGTCCAAATTTTGAGAAGTTATAGGTATATGAATAAAGTAGACAACCATTTGTTGCAAAGTATCAGGATTTTTCAAGCTGATTGAAGATATAGATACTTGTGCTAGGTATTCCGTTAATAGTAATGGTTTTGAGAACTTTCTTCTATTTCAGGTTACTCATATGTGGATGCACTACAAGATGAGTAATGCTGCTTGGCCTCCTTCCTTTTAGGTGACATGCACTGGAGACATCTGTATGATTCTAGTTCCAATTAAATTAGTGCCTCTGTTTCTATACTTTATATAGAATGGTTCATATTTTAACGATGTTAAGGTATATTGAGTTGTCCGGCTTATGCTTAAAACCAGACTCTGGACAAACTCAAGACACGTTTCAGTAATGACAGTTTGTGGGTTATCCCGGGCTATGACGAGGGTTAACTTTCTACCATCTGGAAGATCAATTTATATATTGTTCTTGACTCGCCACAGTTTTAGTAAAATGGATTCTTTTTAGAAAACATTAGTGGGAGTAAGGTAGAACTGGACGTGATTCCAGAACCACAAACGATTACAGAAAATTTAATAGAACCTAAATATTCAATTGGTTTCGATATTCCATTAGCCACTCCGCAGATTTGGTGGATAACCTCAGGCACCCGAGAGGTACTTCGGTATCCTCAAAGACGATGACAGGGAGGTTCTTGTTTACCCAGAGTTGCCATTATTGCTGTTCTAGAGTTTGAAACTCGGCAGGAGGATGGGTATAGTGTCGTTCTAAACTAGCTTTAAAAGTGCACGTGTATATGACCTTACCGGAGGGTTGTTGTAGTCAGTGGGAGCAGCGGAAGCATAGTGGACAAGTAGCTTATGTCTATTTATAGACTAAAGCAGGTATAGCGGAGATAAATCTTCTATTTTTGATGTGACAGTCATAGAGTTTGACTTCATCAGAATAAGTGATGGATCTGTTAAGAAGGTAGTAGGGTATAATGTCCTGGTATTTGGATGACATGCACTTTATAGGAAGTGAATTCCTATACTACGATCGGTTATACTATGGTTGTCACACAGTTGTTTCTCCACATAGGATATGGATATAATATCTGGCATTCTGGTTACTAGCTCTATGGTTTTAGATCTTGATTTGGGAAGTTTCCCAATTTGGGTACTTTGACACTGTTCTAAAGGTATTTTAGAATAGATGACTTATGGCATAGTGGTGTACCTACAGGTGATGGAGTCACCCTCTCTAAAGGATGTCTTTTTGACTAAAAGGGAGAGGGATTTGCATGATTGGCATATCACTTCCTTAGGTAATTTAGTCAATCATGTGATGTCAAGTACCACACCAGATATTGTTTTTGTACTAGATGTAATAAGTATATATATTAATCCAATCCTGGAGAAACGTTAGGAAGCAGTTAAGAACATAAGTGGATGTTCTTGGGATATGGTAATGGCAGTCTCCTTTGGGAGACGGTTATCATTTTAGGCTTCCAAAGTGACTTGGATGACAGAGTGACTGTCAGAGTTTTTGTTTTCCCTCTTTTGAGGGTCAGTATGTTGGACAGGTGGTCTAAGCGGATACCGAGGAAGGTATGGCATAGGATATTGATTAAATTCATTGGACGATACATTCTAAGAAGTTTGCTGGATTAGGAGTTCATTTGTGAACCGGATCCCATCAGATATCCATACATATTCTAAGACAGGTATTGCTCATTTTGGGAGATAGCTTTCTCCGTGAAGTTGAGATATAGAGAGATACATAAAGAAACATTGCGGCGGATCCTCTCATTGAGATATAGTTTCGCAAACGAGCTTTGCGAGACTGATTAGTAGAGGGGTAGGGTGTTCGGTATCACACGGGCTGTGAGTATGAGACATCACAATAATTATCCTTCAGTGCAAGTGGGAGGTTGTTGGCTATAGTGCCCTTAAGGAAATTATCATAGTCGCAGGCAAGTGATTATGATGATTGAGGGATGACCTATACCGGTAGAACAGTCTTACTCGAGATGATAGTATGCTATCTGGTTTGTCCTTATTATCATGTACAGCATTATGTGACATTACAGATTATTATTACATGTTGATAGAGCCTATAGGATTCTTTCTTGACTACCAGCATTATGATGGCGATCATATACGTGGGAGCTGGGTGGTCTATAAGCACATCCTTAAATGTCCCTAGTCGTGGGAGTTTCGAGACTGGGCATCGATACTCCAGAGTAGATTAGTGTATACTAATCGAGACCCTGACGAGGGGAGGTGGCCGGTCTCACAAGCCATTTGTGTTAGTTTGCTCACCTAAGATGTATACAGGTGCTCATTGGGTTATGAGTACACCGGACGGACTCACCGGGAACATGCTGGTTGGTATTATACCTATTGTCAGATAGCAGTTCCCATGTGACATGTGTACAGGTTAGTCCGTCGACCTAAGATCGTCATTTGTTTCATGTGAGTTCCCACTGTGCTTTGATTACTACCCTACCATGGCTCAAAGGAGTCATGCAAACAGGTTTTAGTTGGGTACAGTTCCAAACGATATAGAGGCAGCGAGCGGATCGTCGGGGATTCGTCTCTCTCGGTATTGGGGGTTGATGTCGCGTTGTGCACGGGTGGTCATCACCAGAAATCCTTGGCCAAGGTATTCGAGAATTACTGATCTAGGATTGGTAGTTTCTCATTTGGTGATGGGCTTCATACCGACACAAAATGTCGCGTTATTAAGGGTTTAAATTTATCCACCCCCTATACTCGATATGCGATACTCATAGACGAATGGACTAGACTGTACATATATTATCATTGTCAGGCTCAGTAGGGTTTCTGGATGAGTTTGCTCGTCGGCCTCCCTTACGCTCAATACCTGGGTAGCCATTACGTACAGGTAGTGTCGCTGACGTGCTTGTGGTTAAACCTACTGCCAGCGTATTGATGAGTCTTTAGAGTCCCACACAGAGGGTTTCCCTGCTTCGGGCGAAACGATATAGAGGCCGTATGGTTTTATGGCAGGGTTCGATCACATACCTGTACTTATGCACGCATGATGTTCGGATGGATAATACTAGTGGGCTTTGGTATAATCCGGATCCTAGTATTATATTGTTCGATTATTTTCGTCTTATTGTATTCGTATTCTTTGGAATACGGATGCAGGTATGTATATACGGATGATGGGTATTCTTGTAATTTCTTACAAGATTACTTTTAGAAGATTACACCTCATTATGGTTTAAACCTTTTTGGATTAAAAGGTTATAGAGGTGGAGGATGAGGTGTTTATTGCATATTTTGTGGCATGGCTTAGTGGTGACCTATGGTTACTATTCTAGGATGCTTAATCTTTTGTTTGTTGTGAGATTTATATTGGTTTAAGATATTTTTGGTTGACTTAAGATATTTTTGTTAACTTAAGATATTTTTAGAGGCTTGAGATATTTATTGGATGGCTTCTATTAATAACTCTCAAAACACACAAAATCACTTAGCAATTAGACATACCTGTACTTTTCTGCTCTACTGCTCACTTGTGTACCATGTGAGGCAATTAGACATGGGCGCTGCCAAATCAGAGCTAGGCATTTAGTCATTTTGACTAAATTTATAGTGCTCAACACTTTTATATGGCGCTCACGTATGTTTCATGTGAGGCGCTGAGGGTTCTGTTTTGTTGGGCGCTCACATAGGAAGCACGTGAGGCGCCGAGTTTCTATTTTTGGGCGCCCATGTGTATTTCACGTGAGGCGCAGAGTTTATATTTTTGGGCGCTTATGTGTATTCCACGTGAGGCGCTGAGTTTATATTTTGGGCACTTCACGTGGGAAGCGCCTAAAGCGCTGAGCCTTTTGTTTTGGGTGCTTCACATAGGAAGCACGTGAAGCACCAGATCCTTTGTTTTGGGTGCTCACGTGGGAAACATGTGAGGCGCCGAGTCCTTAAGAGATCTACTCTCTGTTTATCTTTTGAAAAGAAGTTAAATTTCTATTAATGGCGTTTTGGCCATTGATGATCATCAAGATCTGAGATCAAGTTTTTTGAAAACTATGTTCTTATGTTCTGAGAACTAAGTTCTTTTTGGATAGGGTTAAACCTTATGTTCTTTTTCTCTCTCTTTTTTTTATTTTAATCTAGTTCATTTTCCTAGATTCTGAGTTTGAACAACAGGATCTCTCCGATGAAAATTAAATTCTTAACTTGTGTGGAGATCTTCTTTGTAGATCTCAGATCAGAGGAAGAACTAAGTTCTTTTTGTGTAGGGCTAAACCCTTGTTGTTTTTTTATACTAGGCAAAGGAGATATGTTTATCTCTGCTTTTATTTACCTAGGGTTTGAGAGAGCGAGAACCTTCTTCTTTTTTATTGGAGAATTGAATTCTCAGTTTTGTGGAAAACTTATGGGGTTCCTTTCTCATCGAGACTTGAAGTCTCAGATTTTTTATATAGGGGAGGAAAATTGTTAGTTAGTTTGAGAAAATCTCTTATTTGAAAGACACCACTTGATTTAATTTTCCTCAAAGATTATTTGGGGGATTTTATCCACCGTTGAATCTTTTGATCCAGTTATTTTTGTTTCACAGATATATATATTCTTGTTTTTAACAATATTAGGGAAATATTTTCCCATAGATATAATTTAATTCTATCATATGCTGATTTTTAATCGCCATTGGATTTTTTTAATCCAAGGGTTACGAATTTATCTTTCTCATTTGGAAAGATTAGGGAAATATTTTCTTATTGGATCTTTGATCCAATAATTCTCTGAATATCTTTCTCTTTTAGAAAGATCAAGAGAAGTATTTTCCTAAAAAATTGAATTTAATTCTATCATTGAATTTTTGATCCAACCGAGAATATCTTTCTCATTTAAAAAGATTAGGGAATTTCTTTTACCTTAATAGAATTTAATTCTACTATCAGATCTTTGATCCAACGACTCTGTTTAACAGAGAAGAGATTTTTTTATTTAAAAAGATCAGGGAGATATTTTTCCGCTAATAGAATTTAATTCTATCATTTGATGATTTTTTAATCACCATTGGATCTTTGATCCACCGGCTCTGTTTAACAGAGAATATCCCCAGTTTTGTATAGAATTTAATTCTACTCTCTTTATTTTGGGCGCTGTAGCTCACGTGCTTTGCACATGAGTGCTGCCTAAGAATTTAATTCTTATATAATAGGCACCACGTGCTTTGAACGTCGGTGCTCTTGTGAACTTCACGTGAGGCGCCACTGAAGGGTTTAATTCTATAAGAGGCCTGCGCTAGCGCTCACGTGGGGAGCACGTGAGGCGTTGCCTTATTGTGTTTAAACAAAGCTTAGCTCTTATTATTGTGTTTAATTAATAAGGGAACACCTAATATTTGTAAGAAGGCTGCAGGGAGAATTGTCATATTTCTCATATTATATGTGGATGACATCCTCTTTATAGGAAATGATGTTCTAATGCTACGATTCGGTCAAACTATGGATGTCATATTTGTTTCTCCATATAGAATTTAGGCAATATATCAACTGATCTGAGGACTAGATCTATAGAGATAGATCTAGATGGATTATGGATTGTTCCAATCCAGATACTTTGACACAATTCTAATAATGTTTAGAATAGACGACACCTAGTGCGGTAGTGTATCCGCATGATATGGAGTCACCCTCTCTAAAAAGATCTCTTCCAGACCGATGAGGAAAAGGACTCGCATGAATGAAATTTCACATGCTTCGGCTATAGGGTCAATCAAGTGATGTCATGTACCAGATCAATTGTTTCTTATACACTTGCTGTAGTAAGCAGATATTATTCCAATCCTGGAGAAACAAAGGGATAACAATGAAGAACATATAAGGATGTTATTGGTGTATGGTAATGGCAGCCTCCAAAAGGAGGCAGTTACCAATTCCATCTTCCAAGGTGATATGGATGACAGAAAGTCTGTCACGGGCTATTAGTTTACCCTCTTTTGAGAAGCAGTATATTGGAAGGGTTCCAAGTAGTATGCTGGGGCAGTCATTGCTGGGAACCTAGGCACACTAGCAAGCTTGTTTTCGAAGATGGCAACATGAATTTCAAAAATTTTCTAGTTTGCCAAAATTCCCAAACCAAGAATCGAACTAAATAGTTAGAACTTACAAACAAAAACTAGTGAGCTAAACTAATCTACTAGGTTTAGAATACTCACATACTCAAGCTTTCTTCAAGTGCTTCGAATCGCGGTTGCAACCTGGTCCTCCTTTGCCGAAGATGATCCACCTGAGGGAAACGATTCAGGCTCCAGCTTCGCCTAGTGAAGCAACCGACGCTCCAAGGTCACTAGCAATGGAGAGTGGGGATGCAGAAATTTTTCACTGTTTTTTTCTCTCATTTCTTATGCACAAGTGATCAACTAAAGAAGAAGGAGGAGGAGGTGAGGAAAACCAAGGCAAAAGCAACTCAAGAAAGAAAATGAGCTAAGTGTAGAAGAATTATCAAGCATGATTAGTCAAAAGAGAATGAATGAATGGCATCTAGAACGAATGGATCCTTATTTTTCAACCATGCAAAAATATCTCATCTCATTTTTACAATAAACAATCAAAGGCCATACCTCTCTACATACCTCGAACCATGCTCATGCCACCTCACCCTCCACCTCATTTCTAAATGATTTTCTAAAAAGAAAATCATATAATGAGGTGTCCATCTTCTAGAAGATATTCCGTATAAATACGGAATACAACCCAGTATACGTATCGAAATACATATACGCGTATTCGTATAAAAATACGAATAGCCAAGAGAGAAAATGAATAGTGAACAATAATACTAGAATACATATATTAAAAAATATATATAAATTATTAAATCAAACCTGATTTAATAATCCGGCTTAATCCTAAGCCTCTAGTACTATCAACCGTCTGATTAAAGTCTGTGTAGCCTGTACACATATTTAATCGGACACATGTATATACCAACATACGTCATCTATATCATATCGCCTGAACCAAAAAAACCCTTTGTTAGGAACTCTAAAGACTCGCCAATATACTGGCTGTGGGTTTAACTACAAGCACGTCAACGGCACTAGTTGTACGTAATGTCTACCCAGGTATTGAGCGAAAGCAAGGCCGACGAGCAAACTCATCTGTATCCCTACTGAGTCTGTCTGTGACAATCTCCGTACAGTCCGGTCTATTTGTCTAAGAGTATTGCATATCGGGTCTAGGGGTGGATAAAGTCAGACTCCTAATAACGCGATATGTTATGCCGGTGTGAAGCCCATCACCCACTGAGAAACTACTGATCCAAATCAGTAATTCTCGTCCACCTTGGCCAAGGACTTCTGGTGATGGCCACCCATGCACAGTTCGATAACACCCCCAATACCGGAGAGACGAATCCCCGACAATTCGCTCACTGCCTCCATGTGACTCGGGACTATATCCAACTAAAACCTATTTGCACGACTCCTTTGAGCCGTGGTAGGGTAGTAATCAAAGAACAGTAGGAACTCACACAAGGCAAATAACGATCTCAGGTCGACGGACTAACCTGTACTCATGTCACCTGAGAACTGCTATCTCACAATAGGTATAATACCATCTAGCATGTTCTCGGCGAGTCCGTCCAGTGTAACTCATAACTCAATGAGCACCTGTATACTATCTTAGGTGACTAACTAACACCAATGGCTTGTGAGACTGGCCACCGCCCCTTGTCGGGGTCTCGAAAAGTATACACTAGTCTACTCCGGAGTATCGATGCCCAGTCTGGATACTCCCTCGACTAGGGACATTTAAGGATGTGCTTATAGACCACCCAGCTCCTATGTATATGATTGACATCATAATGTTGGTAGTCAAGCAAGAATCCTATTAGCTCTATCAATATGCAATAGTGATTTGTAATGCCACATAATGCATGTACATGATGATAGAGACAAACCAGATAGCATACTATCATCTCGAGTAAGACTGTTCTACCCGTAATGGTCCTCCCTTAGTCATCACAATCGCCTACCTACGATTAAAATAATTGACTTGAGGGCACTATAACCAATAATCTTCCACTTGTACATAAGGCTAATTATTCTGGTGTCACATACTCACAGCCCGTGTGATACCGAACACCAAACTTCTCTACTAATCAATTTCGCAAAGCTTGTTTGCGAAACTATAGGGTTCGAGAAGTAGCCTCAGTGAGTGAATCCGCTCTAATATTTCTATCTTTATCTTTCTATATCTCAATTTCGCGAAGAAAAACTATCTCCCGAAATGTGTGATACCTGTCTTAGAATTTTTCTGGATATCTGATGGGACCAAGCTCATAAATGAACTCTAAATCCAACAAACTTCTTAGACCATATCTTCCACTGAATTTAATCAATATCCTGCGCCATGCCTTCCTCAGTATTCGCTTAGACCCCCTGTCCAACATACTGCCCTTCAGAAGAGGGTAAACTTTAACTCTGACAGTTACTCTGTCATCTGTTCATAACAGAATACTGCATTTTATACCGCCCATTCTTACGCTCGAGTGTTTATAGGTAGGTGCTTTTAATCCGTGTTTGTTACATATTTACAGAGTACAGGTTTCCAGTCCAAATATTGTAAATCAAGACAAAATCTCCACAGTTACGTCAAAATACAGAACATCTGTCACAGCAGATAAAAGCCGGGTTCCGGTCATCCATATCCGTCCAGTGCCGAGTACCAGTTCCTGAGACAAAACATATGACAGCGGTCATTCGTGTCTCGGACAAGCACAGAGCATGAGAGGGGCTGCACAAGAATCAATGGGTGCACGGAGCTCGAGGGAGATAGAAGTCAAAAGTGAAAAAGATAATACAATCTTGGACTAAGAATCTGAAGATATTCTGGAAGAAATTATCAGAAAATACATGTACCAGACAAAAGGGGACAGCAGACCAGGGCCGTACTGAAAATTCCATGCCCTAAACCCACTATAGTGCGGCGGATCCGCGGCCAATAGGGGGTCTAGGCCGCGGATCTGCGGCCGTACTGGCGCCACAGCTGGTCATTTTTCATGGGTAGTTAGGTCTTTTCACATGGGTCCAGTTTGTTGCCCTAGATTTCATTTTCTCTGCCTATAAATACTCCAGAATTGAGCTAAGCAAAGTGTGATTCTTTTGTTCTTCTTTCTTTTTAGAATTTAGTCTTTTTCTTCTTCTTCTTCATTCTTTTTCCATGAAAATTGTAGTGAGAGCTTTTTGAGTGGGAGATCAATGAAGATGAGGGCTTTTTGTATCATTCTCTTGTGTTTCTTCTTCCCCTTGAGATTCTTGCTTTCTCTTGATCATTTAACCTCTTCATTGAGCTTGAATGGTTAAGGGTTAGTTATTGATCTCAAGGGTCGTATTCTTTCATGGAATTGGCACTTCATTTCACATGCATTCTCTATCCTTCCCTTGATCTTGCAACCTCTTGATTGAGCTTGCAAGTTTAAGGGTTGGCTATTGATCACATGCTTGTCTTGAGTTCTAGTTTCTTGTTCTTTTTATTTGCTTATTTATTACTTGCTTTTTATTACCTTGCTTTACTTTCTTGCAATTTAATTCATGCACTTAAATTCATGCACTTAATACTTGTAATCTTTTCTTTTCTTTGTTCTTTTCTTTTGCTCTCTTTTGTTCATTTTGTGAATGAATGTAATTATTATTGTTAAGAAGAAATACGATATTATAAGTTAAAGATTTTCTTTTCTCTTTTCCCTTTCCCGTTATTTTCCATTGAACTCCGCCCAAACCATACGCAAGCGCTCCGTTAGACACCCTACCCTAACAAGGTAACGGTGATTCCTAACCGCGACCGGTTGCGTTCGGTTTGGCCGGAGGCGAAAGCAAAAGACAAGAACGGAAGGACAAGGGTAAATAAGCCGTATTCCACGAATACCGCGCTTAAATCCCCTAATCCACGTTGTTGCCGATTGCTTTAGCTTCAATTGGTCAAGACTCAGCTCAAAGGTTTTGAGTACGGATTTCTTTAGCTTACAATCTCATATCTTTTCTTAACAACTTTATACTTGCAAATAAACACATAGGTTAGATCAGACAAACATACAGATTCTTTATTGACTCGTCTAAGATAAGGAAGGACATACAACCATCTCCCTGTGGATCGACCCGTGCTCAACCGGCTAGCTGCATAGCGACACCGTCCTGATCGCGGTAAACTTTAGAACTCTTAAAACTCGACACGCCAAAAGCGTGCGATCAAATGGCGCCGTTGCCGGGGAGACGGTAGCGTATTTTCTTTCTTGTTATTCGGGTTAATATTCTTTTTGTATATATAAAAAAAAATATAAAAATCTTTTTGTTTTTTTTTTTGATAATTTTTGTGGGCAAGTATGCAGATTTTTGCGTATTTGCAAACTGCAATTGTGGGGAGCAAAGTGTGCATTCAAGGCAAAGGTGATTACGAAGTACAGTGCCAAAAATCCGGGTAGTTTGACCCGCGTAAGCGAACCTTTCAAGCTTACCGGATTTGATTCAACGGGGGTTTCCTAACCCAAAACTTAACGGTACGTATTTTACTAACACCTTCTTCTCAAATCCGACGCATCCAATATACTATTCTTTGCAGGATTCTTTGCAAGTTCGCTAGCAAACGCTAAAAATTGACTAACCCGTATTTGTTGCAGTGCCGCGCTTAAACTAAAAAACGATTGTTTGATTCTTTATAGAATTTTTATTGAATTGCGCATTGCATACATTAATACGGACTTAAGGGCAAGCGAACCCCACAATATACGGTAAAGGATTTCATCACTTTTTCCGTGGCCCACAAATCACGAACTTGAGCATAACGTTTACCCGCACAAATTTTAAAAGAAACTAGACTTTAAGCCTTAAGGACTTCGCGCTCACTAGGAGAAGTTAACTGTGTTTAGAACCTTGCTTAACGGTATATTGTTTACGGGGTGTCTAGGAAAGTGTTAACGGCGAAACCGCCAAAAGAGAAAGGGTTATTTAATTAAGGAACTTCGCGAAAGCGTTGGAAAACCTCCCCTTATCTCTGCACTTACCTGGCCTCGTGATCAGTGTATCTTGAGCCTGTTTCTCGACACAGTTTTACTTCGACGATTAAGTTCTGGAGTAGGTCTAGTTGACCTAGGTGAACCCTAGAACGATTAGGTGTGTGGTATTTTTGTGTCGTGATTGTTTTTGTCCATATTCTTTTCGTGTATACTTCATTCTTCTGTTAATATATAAACTAAAAAAAATCACATTCTTTTTCCCCTCCTTTTCTCTACCTTTCTTTCTCTCTCTTCATATCATGGGTACCCCACCGCGAAAAACTCTTGCCGAACTTTGGTACCCACAACCAGACATAACTTCCTACGGTTCTTGTTTTGGTCGAACTTAGAACGACCCCTCCATGCCCAAAATTTCTTTGAAAGATCGGATAGACGCGTCTAGGACGAACAACTGGACCCCGCAATCCACTTCGTATCAACCGTTTCAAACATTCACCCCTTCTTGCGTTGATACCCCTTTTGAAAGTCCAGTTGTAGCCACAAGACCTATGTCCATCGCTGAACGTATTGAACAATCCCGTAGCCGATCTTTCACTCCTTTCACCACTTCAAGTTCTTGTGATCAACAATTCCATTCACCTTCCTATCCCAATGTTGATCCCACTCCTATCCAGCCATTCAATTCCTACCAGTCCTACCCAACTTTTACACCTTCCCTAGACATTGCTTCTACACCACCTTTTGGGAGTTTTCAGTATCCAAACAACTTTGAATATTTTACTGAAACCCCTTCACAACCTATGTCTAGTCTGGAACAGTCGTTGGAAGATTTTAGGGTAGCGTCAAGCCAACAGATGATGGATTTGAATGCGTCCATGGCCGCCCTCATGCAACCTAGTGACCCGCTAGCTAGTTTTCAACTAGCTCCAACTTTTTCAATGTATGATGAGGCGGCAGGACAGGCTGTGAATTTGAGTGGAGAGAGTGAGATGTACCCCCTTCCAAATCAAACCTACCCATCCCAAATTGAATCCCACACCTCCTGTTTTGAAAGTCTATCGAGTATCCCACATGATTTATCAATTGAAGATAGAATGATGAATGAATTGTGCGACTTCGTAGTGTTTGATTTGCCCGATTGTGAAGGGTCTCTTCCAAGTGAAACCGATCCTAAACCTTTTGACCTTTACACCTCCACTTTAGAACCTGAATCGATTGATATCCATGCTTTTGTTAAGGTGTCAGAGAATTTTGATTTTCACTTGATCGAGGATATCGACGCTGGGAATATTTTGGATGATGAACCCATGGATTTGGCTGAGTTTGTCTCTTCAAATCATCATCCCGAGTCATTAAATGTTTTTCCCGAACACCATATGCGTCTGGATTTTGAAGAGAAATGCATGGATGTGCTACATTTTGAGGAGAATATTGAGGATAGTGTTGAGGATGAACCAGTTTTTATTGATGAGTCGGATTTTCCAATTCATCCTGTTCCTTTCACTGACTGTGTACACCCTCCTGAACCTTTAACCGATACCCTTCCTCAACCACTTCCCTCCATCCTTTCCATCGTTCCGACCTTGCAAGAACCCGTCTCACTTTCATTTACTATGTCTGGTTTACCAAGTTCGGCGTACCCATGGTTTCTCACGAATCTTGAAGGATTTGACCCCATTTCTCGACGGGTAAATATATTAGCACAATCGCTTTTTACACATCGCTCATCACAAATTGTGCTAATCTATTTACTCCATTTGCACCCTCAAGTTCGTATTCCACTTCTTTTTCCCTTCCGCCATTCTTCTTCCTCTCATATACCGAGACCGTATCCCGCTTCTCTTCGCATACGGTCTCGCGTATTGTCCATCTCTTTTCTCTACGCCTTCTTTCCCCAACCAGCACATTATAGAGACAAAATCTTTGAATGGTTGGTACTCACTTTTGGCCTGTGTAAGGCCTTGTATAGCTTGATACTGTTCTCTTTCCCCCCTAATCCTGAATTTCAACGCTTAACAGTGGAAACACTGTTATACTTAAGTTTGGAGGGGATACCTTTTTTGTATATATTTTTTGTTTTCCTTTTTTGTTTTGTATATAATTTGTTTTTAGGGAGCGCCGACAATTTTGACCCTCTTGGTGTAGCCTGACAGTGAGGGCACTGTCAAGTTTAAGTTTGGGGGTGTGCTCGGTAAGCTTTCTTCCTTCGCATTCATTTGTATATTTTGCATTTGCATACCTTATTAAAAACCCACAAAAATCGAAAATTTTCCAAAAATATAAAAACTTTGTCGTCAAGTTAGCTAATAGGGTAACTTAGATCTTTATTCCGAAAGTTTAGTTGATATGATAGAAATAACTAAATTCTAGGCTTAGGAATTGAAAACCCTAAAAATAACACTCATTCTGTTTAAACTTGGTAAGTATAATTCCTTACAGTTTTTTTGATAAATAGGTAATCTTGAGTTCAGTTCTTGAGTTAAGTTAAGATGAAGGGAAAGTATTGAAGCTTTACTGGAGGATAAGTCTGAAAAATAGTTTCTTTTCTTGAGTTCAAATTTAGAAAGTATATACCCTACAAACTGCACTTACACGCACCTTGAAACTTGGGATAGTAGAGGATACCTAGAAATACTCTTGTCTGAAAGCCTAGTATGAAAGAAAAAACGGTATTTAAAGCTAAACACCAAAAGAGCATATTGAAAAATATATCCGGTCTTGAAAAAGAAAAAAGAAAAAGGAAAAGGAAAAGAAAAAGAAAAAATAGAATAAAGTCAAGACCTGGAAACTGCTATTTACGCTTTAATGTTCACACATTCAGTAATCGGCCGTTAGTGCCTCAAGAAGCATTAATAATCGCATGAAAGGTGTGTGAGCAAATCCGTCCATCCTTAATGAAAAGAAGTAGTATTAGGTATTAGGGCAAGGGTATTATAGCTTGAATTGAATTCTTGAGTGTAGGGGTGCAAATATACACACACGTAGGGGTATACAATCGATGTTTGAATAAAAGATAGAAATGAAGAATAAGACTTGTGTTTTCTGTAAAGTTAATAAAAATCCCTGATTTGAGACCACACTTTTAGAAGGAAAACTCAGGAAAACCAACATCTTTCTAAACTTTTTTTGGAACGTATATGATCTAAAGTTAAATAGATAGGAGGTGTGAAGCATTAGGGTTGGATATTTCTAACTTAGGATAATAGAGTTTCTAACGTAAATACTGAACTGTAGGAGTAGAATCTATGTTAACTTATGACACTAGCTTGACGGGATTTTGTGGGTGTAATCCGCTGAAAACCCTCAGGAGACAACACTCCTCCTACTAGGGACACCTAGAGGTTTAACGGCTTGTTGCACGCGCTCAGGTCATCTTGGAAGCTTGAAATGATAACTGCATCCTGAAGGAGGCTGCCATTACCATATACCAAGAACATCATCTTATGTTCATATCTGCTTCCCAATGTTTCTCCAGGATTGGATTAATATATGCTTATTGCAGCTAGTGCAAAAGCAATATTTGGTATGGTACTTGACATCTCATGATTGACTCAATTGCCTAAGCAAGTGATAAGTCAATCATGCAAAACCCTATCTTCATCAGTTTATAAGACATCTCTTTATAGAGGGTGACTCCATCACCTGCGGGTACACCACCACGCCAGAAGTCGTTGATTCAATAACACTTTAGAATAGCGTCAAAGTTCCTGAATTGGGACACTTCCCAAATCTAGATCTAAAACCATAGATCTAGTCACCAGAATCCCTGATATTTTATTCAGATCCTATGTGGAGAAATACCTTGTGACAACCATAGTATAACAGATCGTTGTATAGAAAGATCACCTCCTATCAAGAGAATGTCATCCAAATACCATGACATCACTCCCTACCACCTTCTTGCCAGGTCCATCTGTTATTCTGATGAAGTCAAACTCTATGACTATCACATCAAAAATAGATGATCTATCTCCTCTATACTTGCTTTAGTCTATAAATAGACATAAGCTACTTTCCCACCACACTTCCGCTGCTCCCACTGACTACAAAAACCCTCTGGCAGAGTCATATACACGTGCACTTCTAAAGCTAATTTAGAACGATGTTATAGTCATCCACCTGCCAGATCTCATAGTCTAGGACAACAGTAATGGAAAGCTTAGGTCATCAAAACCTCCCTGTCACCGTCTTTGAGGATACCGAAATACCTCTCGGGTGGCTAAGATTACTCACCAAATCTGCGGAGTGGCTAATGGATTGTCGAATCCAATTGAATCCTTAGGTTCTACTAAATTTTTAGTAATCGTTTGTGATTCTGGAATCACTTCCAGTTCTACCATACTCCCACTAATATTTTCTAAAAAGAATTCATTTTACTAAAACGGGTGGCGAGTAAAGAACAATATAACTATTGATCCTCCATATCGTAGAATGTTAACCCTCGTCAAAACCCGGGATAACCCACAAACTTCCATTACTGAAACGTGCTTTGAGTTTATCCAGATTTTAGTTTTAAGAATAAGCCAGACTACTCTATATACCTTAACATCATTAATATATGAATCCATTCTATATCCAATATAGAAACAAAGGCACTAATGTAATTGAAACCAGATTCAAAAATCAAGCTGCTGTTTCTAGTGCATATCGACTAAATGGAAGAAGGCCTTGCATCATTACTCATCAAGGAGCGTACCCACGGATGAGTAACTTGAAAAAGAAGAAAGTTCTCAAATATATTACTTATGACGGAATACCTTGCATAAGTATCTATATCTTCGATCAGCTCGAGGAATCCCGATACTTGCAATATACGGTTCTCTACTTTATTCTTATACTTATAATTTCTCAAAATTTGGACATTGTAATTCAATAAAATGCGTGTCTAAAACCAGAGAAGTCATAAGTAAACGGAATATAGTACGAGTACCAACCCTTTTGTCCTAATGGACATCGGACAACATACAATACTTTGTATAAGTTCTCTGAGTTTAATAACTCAAACCCTGTGCGTCGTAGGTTGAAAACTGTGTTATGGTTAAGAAGAATTACACCGTTGTTGAATTCACCTTACGTAACCATCTAATGATATAGGTAAATGTCATAAACATAATTTAAAAAAGTTATATCTCACTTTATAAAATAAACGTACAGATTTATTAGTTTGAAACTGGTGCATAACAACGGATATTCAAAACCAAATATTTGCCGTTAGGAAAAACCCAGGCGATTTCCTCAAATATCACCAATTACAAAGAATTCTCATATTGAGGATCTAATCACCCAATTCCCAATGTTCTTCTCCCACTCAGTATCTGTAACGCCATACAGATGTGAGAATCAAGTCTGGTAATTACATACCCTGGAGTCAGAATCTAATTGGGAAAACAGTTTTCAATTAACACTGCACAGTAAAACTGAAATATGAAAATGTTTCGAAAGGGTGGCCAGGTATTCCTACTGATTCCTCTTCCTATCCAGATTCATGACAGTAACCGTATATTTCCTTGCCCTCACTCCAATCCCTTTATATGTCTTTACTTCTTACCTTCTGTACACCATAGTTAGGCTAATTGGTTTTCTTCCTTCCTATATTTTGACACCTATCTAAGGTTTGGAAGAAGACTATCCAATAAGCGTAATAGGTGTACTCACCTAATACTAGGAGCTCTCGCAACTTGAGAGAAGGGAAAAATAAAAGACAGCCGAATAATCTTATTCTATTTCTCCAGAACCGGAATCCATTCTCAAACTGAAACAAGTTTCTTCGAGTTCGTATGTAACTATACGAGGGCATACCCAAGAAATATGGATCTTCATGGTGATACGGAGTGTTCTGGAGAATTGCAAAAGGGAAGTAGGAGTGGCAGGGATATATGTGGCTTTGTCGTGAATCATGATAGTAGTCGCTATTTCCTTTGCCCTCACTCTAATCCCTTTATATGTATATACTTCTTACCTTCTGTACATCACACTTAGGCTAATTGGTTTTCTACTTTCCCTACCTTTCAGCACCTGCCTAAGGTTTGGAAGAAGACTATCCAATAAGCGTAATAGGTGCACTCTCCTATTACTAGGAGCTCTCGCCACCTGAGAGAAGGGAAAAAGAAAAGACAACCGAAATTTCTCCAAAACCGGAATCCAACTTCGAACTGAAACAAGTTTCTTCGAGTTCGTATGTAACTATATGATGGCATACCCAAGAAATATGGATCTTTGTAGTGATATGGAGTGTTTCGGAGAAATACAAAGGGGAAGTAGGAGTGGCAAGGATATATGCGACTTCGTCGTGAATAATGATAATCCAAAGCCAAAGTGTGTAAGAATGTTCGATTAACTTGGTTCATGAGTTTTAGTTTAAGGTCAGGTCATGGTCGCAGCTAGAGAGAGGGGAGGGAGGGGGGGAGAAGAACACTTAGCGTGCACTCTAACCTTGATTAGATTGGTTAATCACTTTATCTAATTAGGATGGCTCCCACTGTTTCCTTGAATTCTCCTTCAAACCCTAAAAGGAGAATTAGTCGGGATCATCTGAAAATCACCTGAGGAGTAACACCTACTCGTCAGTGGGAATTGGGACCCAACTATCATCGCATGATAACTTGATGGAAGCCACTCAAGTTACCACACTCCAGAAGGTATGCGCATGCCTGGCAAGTTTCCTTTATATTTAAAACTTCCGATATAGATTTTTCCCCGAGCGCTTATAATCTTGACGAAGGTCAAAATATCATAAGTCGCAAGTCAAGTTCAACCCGTCATTATCCAGATTAATGTAGACCCATTCGTACAAGCCCTTGGCGAAGGTCAAAACAACTATACGCCTGTCCTAGATTAATGCATCTATATATGCTACAAATAAGCACCCACTAGCTACCAAATTCCGTGCCTTGACGAAGATCAAAACACAGTATGAAACTAGTAGATACCTATCTGAAATGACGGAGGGCTACAGCTGGTTTTTGGAGAAAAACCTTTAACGTAATGAACTTGATATCGTTGAAGGAATCGAATAGCTTTGAAAAGGAGTGGTTTAGGTTCCGTATTTTTAAAACGAGTGGTTTTTTAGAAAACCATGGTTTTGAAAAATAACCGAGTAGTTTATAGTCACGTAAACTTTTGCCAAAGAGGTCACTCCCTGTGAAGGGATCTAGGCTCTTTCCCCATTGTAATAACTTCACTATTACATCGTGGTATTCAGTTAAGAATAACTTCACTATGAAAGGATCTCGACTCTTGCCTCGTCAAATATGGTGCTGGATATTCATAACCGAATACTGCTGTGCAAGGCAAAAGGAAACGTCTGTAATGTCAGTTTTCAAAAATTGGTTCCAACAACATCATTTAGGTTTGTTTTCCTTGCATTAATCAGAATTTATGCAGTCCCATCAATTAATCATATCATGCCAGAAAGAAACGAAAATAATCATGTACATATATGCCATCCGCATTCACCACAGGGTCCCGGGTCTTTACCGTAAGGTTATTTAACTTACGGCAGGGCGGGGACAGGACTAGCGCGGATGCAAAACATATATAGCGTCAACTAGATATATAAAATATATATGAACATTCTTCTCATGCATGATATCATGTAACATCACAGAAGCATCATAGCGGAAACAAACACAATATGGAAATGCGGATAAACAAGGAAAAGTATATTTCAATAGAGCCAAATATGAAATACAATTTTCCCGGTCGTGTGGATAGCCAGTAGTATCAGACACTAGACCCCTACGAGTGTGACAAGCCACCCACCAATCCCAGAAGCGAGGAAACCCCAATCAATGAAGTGAGTGGGCCACCCAGCACTTCCGAAATCCGGTGACCTGGGCACCCCTCCGTGGGTCAATCCTATACCCCCTACGAGTGTGGCGAATAACCCTCCAATTCTAGAGTAAAGCACCCCGGTCTCAACGCCATAAGATGGAGGCCCATTTCCCTCTAGAACCCGGCTACTCGAGCACACCGCCGTGGGGTAATCCTAGTGCATTTAATGAAAAACATAATATACAACGGTGACTACATCCGCAACCTGCACACGCCCCAAAGAATAATACAAGCCGTGATGACGGCAGTCGACATGTTGGACGCTTGCCACGAAATATGAATATACATTACATCATAAAGAATTACATCTAATACTACGTACACCGGGTTATCCATCACGACAAATCCAACATAACCATAATCATAGAGCAACATATAACATCAACGCGAATATCATGTTAGTAAACCTGTCTAATTATGCATATAGTAACCGGTCGGATTATACCACGCTATGATATTCATGGTCGCAGAAACAAATACTCAGAAAAACACAAATTTAAAATTTCGATCGATTAAAACTTTCCGCATCGGCCCCCAAAGTACAAACCAGTACACAAACAAATCTTGGCCAAAACCAAATATCCCAAAAATCATATTTCCATGAACTAGAGCCCCAGAAAAAATTTGGGGCACTTTAGCCCAAAAAGGGCCGCGGTTTAGCCACCAAATGTGCTATTTTGCTTCTGTTCCGCGGTTGTATTTTGGGATTAGGTGCCCAAATTTATTTCATAACTCAAGTTTTGCATGCACATAATTTTATTATAACCAAAAATTTTTTTTGAACAACTTTGAAATTCGAACAGCAAGCAACAGTTTTGGAAATACGATTCGGAAAATTCCGTCGATCGAAACTCTAAATTGGTGGAAGCAAGTCAAGAAAAGAGAAAAAGCAGACAACGGTTACTAGTTCCTTTAGCCGTGTAGTTAGCAAACGGTACTCGAGGAACAGGCTAGCTTTTAGCTTGGCTCTGATACCACTGCTAGGAACCTAGCGACACTAGCAAGCTAGTTTTAGAAGATGACAACATGGATTTCAAAAATTTTCTAGTTTGCCAAAATTTCCAAACCAAGAATCGAACTAAATATCTAGAACATGCAAACAAAACCTAGTGAGCTAAACTAATTGATCAGTCAAAAATACTGCATTTTTAACACGTCAATTTCCCTATCTTTTGCATCCATCTAGAGGTGTTCGGTATTCATATTGCACATATTAGCAAAACACCTGTATAATACTGAATTACCTGTACTGTATATTAAAACCGACATTTCTGAAGGAAATTGAGTGTTTATCATGGCATCGCATCATTCTTGTATAGCGCAACACTTGTTTTGAAGTCTGTGTAGGAAATTTCAGGAACCGAGCCAAAATTGTCAAAGTGCTGATAAAGATACGCCAACTCAAAGATTTGAGATATGGCAGTGATACAGAAAGCCAAATGATATTTAACATATTTTATAAAGGCCCATAAGTCAGCCCAAGAATTACCATTGAAGTTCCAAGCACCAAGGCCCTAGAAAGACCGTGGATCCGCGGCATAAGCAGCCTTGTGCCGCGGATCCGCCGCAGGGGTGCCACGTCATCACTTAATTTTCAGTGCAGAATTCCTCTCTCAGTTGTTCGTATTTTGAAATTTGAGTTGAAAAGTTTATTCCATCTATATTTTTATATCTAAATTCTCTCAAACCCTAAACGTGTTGTTGTGTTTTGTTGCGAGGAAATCTGGAATCATTGGAGCTGGAGAAAAAAATTTCGTAGTATTCCAGAGAGCTAAGGGACTGAAGGAGGGCTTTCTGTAAAATTTTTGTGCAGTGAACAACACTATCAACCGCGATTCCGCGGCATTAGGGATCATCTGCGGCGGATCCGTGGCGTGCTGATGTCATCCCTGCACCAAAACTTCTCTGTAAACTCTTAACTTTCTTATCTCTCTCCACATCTGCTCCAATTAACAATTTGTGCAGGTTTCTTTGCAAATAAATCGCAGTGCCGCAAAAGCAAAATAAATTGTGCGTGTTTTTGATTCTTGGTTGTTTGCATATTAATACGGAATTTAAGGGGCACGGCCAAATCCAGATTAGGTGGGGAGTTCATTACTCTTCCTAAGCCCCAAAAATTACAAACTTGCTTCCGCATTTACCCTCATTAACTTAAAGAAATCTAGAGATGACTCTAAGGACTGTCGCGCTCACTTAGAACAAGAGAAGGCCGTGGGTAATTCATTGCTTATCCGCGTTTCTTTTGTGGTGTCTAAGGCAAGTGTGTCGAAGGCTAGTGGTTACTTAATTAGGCCCACTACTTACGTAGTGAAGAACCTCCCACTTACCTGGCACTTACCTGGCCACAGGAGAGACAAAGAGGCAGTGGAGGATTTATCCTGCGACTTGTCTTTTGGCAGTTAGGAGCGGTCTAGAGCTTTGACCTAGGTGACCACTAGATTTTAGGGTTTTTGCTTGTTGCATTTGTTGTGATCGCATCATATTTTCAAAAATCTGTATCATTTTTCAAAACAAACACTAATCACATTCATTCATTCCCCTAATTATAAGTCACGCTGTCACTTGTACTAACCCTTTTTAGTGCAAGATAGGCTGGACACGGGATTCTAGTGCCCGTTTAGTCCGCGTTCCCCTGATCGACCCAAAAGTCGGTATTTCTACATTTACTTCTTCTTTACCCACCACCACACCCACATTGATGGATCCATCTCCATCGAATTTCTTTACCACTACTCTGCCGCCGTCCGTTGGTGTGCAGAATCCACCCCGCATCTCTCTCCAAGAGAGGTGCTATCCTACACGAGCTCCCCTTTCCACCTGTCTTTCCATTCCACCAGCCAACAGGGAAAATTTTGAAATTAAACCCCAATACATCAACCTTCTACCAAAATTTCACGGTCTCGAGTCTGAAGATGCATATGCCTTTATCACCAAATTTGAAAATGTATGCGCAATGATGGGTACCTCACAGCTTTCTAAGGATGCTATGCGTTTACGTCTTCTCTCATTCACCTTGTGCGATATAGCCGAGAAGTGGCTGTATAATACTACCGCACATTCCATTTCAAATTGGGAAGAATTTATCAAAGCATTCCTTAAGAAATTCTACCCACATCATAAGAAAGCTCGAGTCCGTAGCGAAATAAATCAATTCACCCAGCTTCCAAATGAATCATTTTCAAAATGTCTTGAACGCTTCAAGGATTTGTTAGTCCAATGTCCACATCACGGAATCCCTAAATGGGATCTGTGTAGAATCATTTATGAGGGCATTAATCCTAACACAAGATAGACCCTTGAATCCATGTGTCAAGGCAACTTCATGACTAAAGATGATGGGGAAGCCTGGAAATTTCTAGAAGATTTTGCTGAAAAATCTTTATAGTGGGAGGGTGTGAGTCAATCGTCTAGGGATAGCAATGATATTTCCATAGGAGTTAGAGCTGACATTTCAGCTATACACAAGAAACTCGAGACTATGGAAAACAAATTTTTAGCTGCCGCCCTAAATCAAATGTTACTCTCCAAAACTGTATGTGGATGTTGTTCTGATCCTTCTCATTTGACAAAAGAATGTCCACGAAATTCTTCGTTTCAAGGTCACGAGCATACCAATGCAGCATTTCAAAGACCTAGAAACGATCCATTTTCTTCCACATATAATCAGGGTTGGAGTAATCACCCTAACTTTGCTTGGAACCAATCACAAACTCAAAATATGGTTCCAAATCAAATCAATTTCTAAAGGGTCCCTCCACCACAACAGCAACCATCATTTCAATTGAGTCAGCACCCCTTCCAATCACAAAACTTTCAAAATCCGGCCAACACTTTTGCACCACATGAAAACTCTTAGCAATTGACCGGTACAGATAATACCTCTGCACTAGCACAAACCTTGGTTACTTTCATGAAACAATCCATCCAAGGGACGACAAGTTTGCAATCTTCTGTCGAGAATGTGATGAAGATCATTGTCTCTCAAAATGAGAATATTAAATCGATGGAAGCACAAATTACACAACTAAAAGCCGAAATGAGTGCAAGAGAGAAAGGGCAACTTCCAACTCAACCTTTGCCCAATCCTGGCTATTCACATCTTGTGAATGCAATCACGTTGAGATTTGAAAGAGTGCTTGACAATAACCTTGGGGAAGAGATTGATGACACTGAAAAATCTATCGATGATACCCCGGCTGAGACCTTTCCTTCCACTTCTACTTCTAATTCTGACCCCAGTTCTTCTACCCCACCACCTTCTTGCGAGTCTATTCTCCGTTTCCCACAAGGCTCGCCACCTCAGCCCACCTCTTCTAGTTCTCCACGGACGATCCCCACTTCTATTCTGGGATCGGGTCCACACACAATTCCTTCTTCTATGATGGACCCAGCGCTTATTGCTAAAGTACCTTATCCTAATCGGTTAAGGGCTAACAAATCGAGTCCACATATGGAGAAGATTATGGACATGTTTAAGCAAGTAAACATCAACATCCCTCTCCTAGATGCCATCCAACAAGTTCCGTCCTATGAGAAAACTCTTAAGAACTTGTGCACTAGGAAGAGGAAGACTCAAGTTCCCAAGAAGATTTTTATGGCAAAGACAGTAGACACAGCTTTCCCCCAACAAGTACCGAGAAAACGTAAGGACCCTGGCTGTCCTACTATTTCTATTTCTATTGGGGAAAAACACATCAACCGTGCTCTATTAGACCTTGGCGCTAGTGTTAACTTGCTTCCATATTCGGTTTACGAGCAACTAGGTATCGGAGTGTTAAAGCCCTCGAGCATAACTCTCCAGATGGCTGACCAATCAATCACCAAACCTAGGGGTGAACTGGAGGATAGGTTAATAAAAATCGGGGAATTCGTATTCCCTGTGGATTTTATTGTAATTGATACACAGCCTGTAGCGAACCCACGGAATCAAATTCCGGTGATTTTAAGTCGCCCCTTTTTGGCCACTTCCAACGCTATCATCAACTGTCGTAATTGTTCTATGACCCTATCTTTCTGTAATAGGTCAATAGAGCTAAAAATTTACAAGTTGGGAAGTGTACCCTCCAAACCTACTGCTCAGGTCTGTTTTGTCGACTTAATGGATGTTGACAGCAGCGAATTTGATGATCCTCATGATACCGATCTAGACTCTTTTCATATGTTGTTGTTTGACCCAACTATGTATCATACGCATACGGACTCTTCCACCGAGTTGTCCGGGTCAACAACTAACACTGATTATGAACTGCTTTTGGAGTCTGAAGATCACCCCGCACTTTGTGAAGACATTATTCATCGGGGTATTGATGGAACTTTTGAGGAAATCTTCGCCGATGAACTCGCATTTTTGAATGATACGGGTGTTGATATGAATCATCTCCCAATCAATGAAATTGAACCTCCACCCATTTTTCTGAATTGTAAAAAGAATGCGAGTAATCCATCACATTCACTGCATCGTCTCTCCAAAATGAGACGCACCCATATTCTATTCTACCACTTACCCTTTCCCCACTTCTTCTTCCACCAACTAGAGCACTACATTGATAAAAATTTTGAATGGTTGGTGTTAACTTTCGGTCTTTGCAAAGCTTGGTATTGACCAATGATTTTTGACCCTCTCATGTGATTTTCAAAAGATTAATATTGCATAACTCAAGTTTGGGGGGGGGCATTTTTTCTGGCTCTTGAGAAGAAATTTTTTACATATTGATGAGCCAAAAATAAGTTTGGGGGAGGATCTTCACTTAAATATTTTGCCCCCACTAATAAATTCCTCCCAAGCTTACAGGTTTTTCGAGATTTAGCAGATGGCAACAGTGAGGACACTGTTGAAAACAAGTTTGGGGGAGGTTTGTGCTTATTTTTGCATCATTTGCATCATACTTTGCATAAGCACAAAACATTTTCAAAACCTATAAAAATTTAAAATGTTTCAAAAAATATAAAAATATTTTTTTGTACATAAATAAGATAATAAAAAATTAGATAGTGAAAAATTACATCCATGAGATTAGAAAAATCTAAGAAAACCAAGAAAATTAGAAGTTTTCTTATACGAACTAGTAATAAGTAGTTATGAGCCGTTGTCCCAAGGGTTAGTAAGATGAAGGAAGTCACTAATCTAAGGATAAAAATAAGTCTGAAAAATAGTTTCTATTCTGGAAGCCAAACATTTTGAACGTTGATACTCTGCTATTCGCACTTACACACGTCTTGAAGCCCGGGATAGTAGAGGATACCTTGAAATGCTCTTGTCTAAAAGCCGATGTATGAAGGAAATAAAATTAAAAAAATGAAGAAAATATAAAATGGTGAGAAAAATGGACATTGGTTTTGTTATCGCCAAGGCAGCAATAAAAAAATATAGCGAGGGTGCCTCTTCACCTAGTGTCCTAAGGCCAACTGGTCTGGGAGTCACTGCTAAGCCTTAGGTGGTGCAAGACGAGGAAAAACACCAAATAAGCAAGCACATGAGTAATCGGTCGGTTAGTACCTCAAGAAGTATTAACGTTCGCATGAAAGTGTGTGAGAAAATTCATCTAAATATTCATTAATTAAAAATTACTGAGGTGGATGGACAAGAGTATGATAGCTTGAACTGAATTCTCCGGGTGTAGGGATGTTCTTTACACACACGTAGGGTTATATGATCGATATTTGGAAGAAAGATAGGAATGAAGAATAAGACGATGTTTTATTGTGGGAGGACGTGATTTCTGACATCTTTTCATGACTATTAAGATAGGGCTCATGACAACCGAAAAGTTAGCTTAGTTGGAAACCCTAATTTTCATGGCTTTTCTTTTACAATTCTTGTCTTTAAATTTAATATTCACGATCTTCCTTTTATTATTGGATTTTGTGGGTGCAATCCGCTGAAAACCCTCACGAGACAACACTCCTCCTACAAGGGACACCTAGAGGTTTAAAGGCTTGTTGCACGTGCTCAGTGCAATCGTGTTGCCTACGAAAGTGTGCTAGTTAGTTTTTCTCTTTCTTTATTTTCTCCTTCTCTTTTTAATAAAACAGTTCGCTCGAAACGACCGAAAATAAGTTTGGGGGAATTTGATCGGTCGAAAATACTGCATTTTTAACACGTCAATTTCCCTATCTTTTGCATCCATCTAGAGGTGTTCGGTATTCATATTGCACATATTAGCAAAACACCTATATAATACAGAATTACCTGTACTGTATATTAAAACCGACATTTCGGAGGGGATTTGAGTGTTTATCATGGCATCACATCATTCTTGTATAGCGCAATACTTGTTTCGAAGTCTGTGCTGGAAATTTCAGGAACCGAGCCAAAATTGACAAAGTGCTGAAAAAGATACGCCAACTCAAAGAATTGAGATCTGGCAGTGATACAGAAAGCCAAATGATATTTAACATATTTTATAAAGGCCCATAAGTCAGCCCAAGAATTACCATTGAAGTTCCAAGCACCAAGGCCTTAGAAGGACCGCGGATCCGCGGCCTAAGCAGCCTTGTGCCGCGGATCCGCCGCAGGGGTGCCACGTCATCACTTAATGTTCAGTGCAGAATTCCTCTCTCAGTTCCAGAACCTCATCAAGACATGTCAAATTCCAGATTACCCTCGAAGCTTCTGCCGGATCAGCAAGGATCATTAAATTAAGCTAATCTTGATTAAGCTCCTAACAAACTAGTTCTAGAACCTCCCTCCTAACTAACTACTTCTAGAAGCCTCTCCCTATAACAAACTTTTGGAGGGAAATTCAAATTTTGAATTCTAGATCTAGGGTTTTGAAAGTCTATAAAAAGGAGCCTAAATCTAGGGTTAATGGTTGTTCATTAGTTCATCATTCTCTTTTCATCTTCCACCCACAAGTTGAGTTACACGACTTGCGCCAAACCCTAATTCAAAATCCAAAACCAAATTCAAGATCCCGAGTACCAAATCAAGCGAGAAGCCTTCAACCTTTTAGGATCGGAGCCGATCTTCAACCGAGCAAGTGATCCAAGTCGATCCGCGACTCAAGGAGACGAGCGAAGCCAAATCGACGATCGAGTTCTTCCTCTTGTAGTTCTTGAGTGAATTGTAAACGGAATTGTTGATAAATAAAAGGTGAAATTTTTTAATCTTGCTTTCTTTAAATTCTTGCATCATGATTCGATCTCAATTTGTAATTGTGCTTCTTGTTGTGATGTTTGAGTAAAACTCCGCTCGTAAAGGAATCGAGACGATCAATAGAATGATGATGTAACAGATCTTAAAACGATTCTTAAGTCCTACGAGTTTTGTAAACCCTAGCAAATTGAAGAATCGACGACCTAGTTTCGTTGCGATGCTTTCTTGATTGTGATCGCTCGAAATTGGGGATCCACGATCGATTCTTGAATTTACTAGTGTTAGTTATGTATATGCCCTAGAGGCCATTGTTGTACATATGATGTATATTATAATGGATGCTTGGATATATATAGAGAAGACTTTCTTGCTCGTCATGATAGTATGGTATTTGATTTCACTTTATCTTAACATGTTGACTTGTATTGGTTTACTGTTTTACTCTCACATGTTGATAAAGCCCTTAGGATCTGTACTCGACTACTGGGACTATGATGAGATCATACTAGTGGGGCCGCGGTAGTCGATGAGTACATCCTATAACTGTTCCTAGTCGAGGGTATATCGAGACAGGGCATCGATACACCAGAGTAGACTAGCGTATACGCATCTTGACCCATATGATGGGCGATGGATGATCCCATATCCATCGGTGTTAGACATCAGAGATGGTGTACGGGTGCTCAGTGGAGACTGGGTACACTGAACGGACTCGCCGAGAACTCCCAGATGGTGTTATACCACACGTCAGATGGCAGTTCTCCGGTGACACTGGTACAGGGTAGTCTGTAGACCCGAGATCGTCATAGAGTCTTGTGTGATTCCCACTGTGCTTTGATTTCCACCTTACCACGTCCAAGAGGGCATGCAAAACGGTGGCTTTTGGGTGCAGTCCCGAATCACATGGAGGCAATGAGCGATAGGAGGGGATTCGTCTCTCCCGGTATAGGGAGTTGATGTTGTGCTGTGTTCGATTGGCTATAACTGGAAGTCCCTGGTCAGGGCTGATATGGAGATTTACTGGTAAGTGTTACTAGTAGTTTCTCGACCCATTATGAGCCACACATCGACACGACTTATCGGTTACTGGGGTCTGACGTTTACCACCCCTAGACTTGATATGCGACATATCAGACGAACAGACCGGACTGTACGGGAGTGTTACTGGTTGGATTCACAGGAGAACGCACAGGCTAGCTTGTTGATCTTCTGATCGCTCAATACCTGGGTGGCTGTTACGTTTAGCTGACCGCTTGCAGCTTGTGGGTGTTTGATATGATCATCACCTGCTACCGGCGTATTGACGATTCTTTAGAGTCCTACACAGAGGTTTCTTGTCTCAGGCGAAATGGAGTAGTGGCACATATGTGATATGCGCAGGAGCGAGAATAATGCGATATGGGATACCGTATTATATTCTCACGATAATTAGAAATGAACCGGGTCATCGGATCAAGTGTTGATTCGATGAATCGGTACATGATATATTAGTCGGTAATATTCGATATAGCCGGATCGTCGGATCAAGTGTTGATTCGATGATTTAATGTATAATAATATATATGATATATTATTACATTATCTAATATTGGCTCGCTTTATTATTTCATTTTCTCAGTGGATGATACATTGATATATATGCGATATATGTTAATTGTATTATTTTCCTTTGTTGCAAATATATAATATATATGTGATATATATTATTGTGACATGATATGATTAATTGTTAAACATGTTTAAGGATGATTAATTGAGGTTAGGGTTTGATTAGGTTTAGATGCTTCATGCACCTTCTAGAAGCTTTATTCTTTTGTCATTCTTAAGATATTTTTGAATGACACATTCTTAACCCAACCAAACCCTAACTCTAGTTTATTCTCTACTAAATCCTAGCCACTCATCGACCATGGTTTATAATCAATCATATACTCTTTCTTTCTATTCATCACAAAAGAAAATAATTCATTATCTTTTCCATTATCATCTTCTTCTCTCTTGAAGAAAGCTTGCTAGATTTTCTTTATGTGATGAAATAATATGAGAAAATGATTTAAAAAGAAAGCAAAAATACTACTCTCTCATCCTCATCTCATCTAGCCCTTGAGATTAGTGTGTTCATCTCTTTAGAGTGAGAAAGCTTGAGTCGTTGCAACTTCGAGGTAGATCATCGGAGATTTGGAATACTTCAAGCTAGCATGGATCGTTCGAGTCGTGGAGCCTCTCATGAGTCCGGGAGATCGTGGATCGCGGCAAAGGGACTTCTACTCGGAGCTTGTGAAGTGAAGGAGCGGACTACAAAGGTTGTAATCCCTCACACTTAGATAAAAGTTATCATCTTGCATGTTAAACCCTAATAATCTAGCAAAGATCCCGGCTTTGGGTTGTTCGGCACGTCTAAATTTTTATCCGGGCATGTTTGATGCCTTATGAACCTTCACAAGAGTGCCTAGGAACCCTACAACTAGAGGCTAGAATGTGAATGATATCGACGAAGGAACAAGGGATAAATGATGAAACCCTAGTTTCACTAGAAATCCCTAATTCTCGTCGATCATCATCGATCTAGCATCAATTCATCGAAGGATAAGAATACGTAATCGCTAGATTTCATCACATCTATAGATCCGATCGATTCCTACGAGCCTCACTTCGATTCTTGATATTTGGTTTGGAAATCATCAAATTCTCAATTCTTGATTTTATCGTTTTCTTGTTATTAGATCTAGATTTTCTAATTCTTGAACTTCATTTTACAAATCATGAATTGTTGTTTGTTTTCTTTTCTTTAAAGTTTCAACTCATCTAAATCGAAATACGAACGATTACACTTTCCCTGTGGACGATCCGCACTTACTAACGCGCTACATTCGACACCGTTATTGATTGCGGTCAACATATTTTTGGTTGTGATTTCTATACAATTTTCCAACAACACATCCGAAATCGTTTATCAATCAAATGGCTCCGTTGCCGTGGATCATTTGATATACACACACAATCGGAAAATATCAAAACAATCACTAATCTACTATGTGTAGAATACTTACATCCTCAAGCTTCCTTCAAGTGCTCCGGATCGCGGTTGCAAGCTGGTCCCCCTTTGCCGAAGATGGTCGACCTGAGGGAAACGATGCAGGCTCCAGCTTCGCCTAGAGAAGCAACCAACGCTCTAACGCATGCACAACGCGACATCAACCCCCAATACCTGGAGAGACGAATCCCCGAGGATCCGCTCACTGCCTCCATGTAGCTCGGGACTGTACCCAACTAAAACCTGTTTGCACGACTCTTTTGAGCCATGTGTTGGGTTATGCAAGCGCCCTAGCCATCAAACCGTGGCCGATTGCGAAACAAAAATTTTCAAAACTGGCGCTAACACAACTCGGTACCCGGATCTACCATTAACCCTAAATTAGCAAACAAGAAAGAGTTAGGAATGGTTATACCGAATGATCCAAGTCCTTCAGTCTTCAACCATCAACCCAAGTTCCTAGAGGCCACCATGGTCAAGCTTGATCTCTGATCTCCCTCCATCGAAGATGATCCATCCAAGAATTTGTATTCCGAGCTCCTACCATAATAGCCGAGGTAACTAGGGTACCTAGATCGCTAAACTAGATAGCCCAGAGGATGTAGAGTGTGGTGATGGATTAATTTGTCTCATAACACCCTAGGTTTCTCAACATATGAGACATGAAGGGTGGAGGTAGAAGAAGAAGCTTGAGGATGAGAGTGTGAGGCAACTCAAGAAAAATGTGTAAGACTACGGTAGCGCCCCGGCCGTCTATCCGAGGCAAAAATGCGGAAACGAAAATTTTTCTTAACTTGAAAACCGGCGCTATCGTATGCTTAAAACCCGGATCAAACCATTAACCTATACCTAGCTATCAAGAGAAGGGATAGAGGGCTATACCGATCGATCCGTGTCCTTCGGTCTTCGGCCACCATCCCAAGCTCCTCACGGCATCTCCGGTCTTCATCTCCTCGTCGGAAAGGGCACCACATCGAGAAGTCTTTTTATGGGCTCCCGCTTCATCCGAAGCAACTCGGGCGCGAAGTGTGCTAGCCGACGTGCCCAAGGTGAAGTAGAGAATGTTGTGATCACTTTTTCTCTTGCATCCATGGCTTTGGATGGAGGTTAAAGTGTTGCCATTGATGAAAGCAATGAGCTAGAGGACGAAGAAGAACAAGAGCTTTTCTTTTTCTTTTCTTTTCTTTTGTTGTAATGAGAGTGAGAGAGTGTTTTATGAAAATACAAGACCAATAATATCAACCATGGCAGCCCCTCCCTCTCTCTATCTCATTTCAACACATTAAACAATTCATTAATGTGACATTTTTGCAAGAAAAGAGACCATGACTCATGATACATGTCCATGTCACATTAATGCATTGTCATGATGAAAACCTAGCTCATTATTTCCTTAAGCAAACATTAATCCAAATGTTTGCCACAACAAAAAGATCCGGCAACATCTAAAGTAAACTCGTGACGGATCACAAGGATACCCCTCACCAGTATATACATACCTGCATCCGCATTTCGACTGAATGCGAATGTGATGAGACTAAAGTAATCTAACAAATCTAATACTAGGATCTGGCTTAAACCAAAGCCCACTAGTATGATCCGTCCGATCATGATCCGTGCAATACCGCACGTATATGATCGAACTCTGCCATATATCATACGGCCACTACAACGTTTCGCCCGAAACTTGAGAAAATGTCTGTGGGGGACTCTAAAGACTCGTCAATACTTTGGCTGTGGATTTAACCACTAGCATGTCAGAGGTATTAGCCGTACGTAACGGGCTACCAAGTATTGACCAAAAGGGAGGTCGATGAGCAAACTCATCCTGACACCCTACTGAGCCTATCAGTGACAATATCCGTACAGTCCGGTCCATTCGTCTATGAGCATCGCATGGCGGGCCTAGGGGGTTGGTAAAAGTCAGACCCCCAAAAGCGGTACAAGTCGTGTCGGAGTGTAGCCCAGAACACCCTGAGATACTACTGGAATACCTACCAGTAAATCTCTTGCCTCGGCCGAGAGCTTTGTGTAATGGCTCTCCTAGACACAGCGCGACCTCACCCCCAATACCGGGAGAGACGAACCCCTGCAGATCCGCTCACTGCCTCCATGTGGCTCGGGACTGTACCCAACTAAAACCTGTTTGCACGACTCCTTTGAGCCGTGGTAGGGTAGTAATCAAAGTATAGTGGGAACTCACACGAGATAAATGACGATCTCAGGTCGATGAACTAACCTGTACACATGTCATCAGGGAACTGCTATCTGACGTCTGGTATAAGACCAACTAGCATGTTCCCGGCGAGTCCTGTCCGGTGTACTCATAACCCAATGAGCACCTGTATACATCTTTGGTGAACCAACTGACACCAGTGGCTTGTGAGACCGGCCACCGCCCCTCGTCGGGGTCTCGACTGTATACACTAGTCTACTCTGGAATATCGATGCCCTTTCTCAAAAACTCCCACGACTAGAGACCTTTTAAGGATGTGCTTATAGACCCCAGCTCCCACGTATATGATCGCCATCATACTGCTGGTCGTCAAGCAAGAATCCTAAGGGCTCTATCAACGTGCAATAGTGACCTGTAAGGTCACCTTAAATAGTACATGATGATTAAGATAAACCAGATAGCATACTATCATCTTGAGTAAGACTGTTCTAACGGTATAGGTCATATCTCAATAATTGCAATCACGTGCCTGTGATCCAATAATTGACTCTGAGGGCACTATCTCCAACAATCTCCCACTTGCGCTCAAGGCTAATTATTGTGATGTCGCATACTCACAGCCCGTGTGATACCGAACACCCAACTCCTCTACTAATCAGTCTCACAAAACCCGTTTGCGAAACTAATGCATTCGAGGAATAGCCTCAGTGAGTGGATCCGCTCTAATGTTTCTTTCTATGTCTCTCTTTATCTCAAGTTCGCGGAGAATGCCATCTCCCGAAATGAGCAATACCTGTCTTAGAATATGTCTGGATATCTGATGGGACCTAGTTCATAAATGAACTCTAAATCCAAACCTTTTAGACTGTATCGTCAACTGAAACCAATCAGTATCCTGCGCCATGCCTCCCTCAGTATCCACCTGGACCACCTGTCCAAAATACTGCCCCTCGTCAGAAGGAAAACTATAACTCTGACAGTCACTCTGTCATCCAGGTCACCTTGGAAGCCTGGAATGATAACCTTCTCCTGAAGGAGGATGCCGTTATCATATCCCTAGAACATCCACTTATGTTCTAAAACTGCTTCCGAATGTTTCTCCAGGATTGGATTAATATCAACTTATTGCATCTACTGCAAAAAACAACATCTGGTGTGGTACTTGACATCTCATGATTGACTCAATTGCCTAAGCAAGTGATCTGCCAATCATGCACATCCCTCTCCCCTTTAGTCTGTAAGACACCTTCATAGAGGGTGACTCCATCACCTGCAGGTACATCACTATGCCAGGAGTCGTCCATTCTAAAACACTTTTAGAATGCTGTCTAAGTACCAAGATTGGGAAACTACCCAAATCTAGATCTAAAACCATAGATCTAGTAACCAGAATGTCTGATATAATGTCCAACTTTTATGTGGAGAAACCACTGTGTGACAACCAAAGTATAACCGACCGTAGTATAGGAATTTCACTTCCTACTCTGTGTATGTCATCCAAATACCAGGACATAACACCGTACTACCTTCCTAACAGATCCATTCCCTATTCTGATGAAGTCAAACCTATGACTGTGACATCAGAAATAGATGATCTATCTCCGCTATATCTGCTTTAGTATATAAATAGACATAAGCTACTTGTCCACTATACTTCTGCTACTCCCACTGACTACGACAACCCTCTGGCAGAGTCATATAGACGTGCACTTCTAAAGCTACTTCAGAACGACGCTATACTCATTCTCCTGCTGGGTCTCATAGTCTGGAACAACAGCAATGGTAAGTCTGGGTAAACAAGAACCTCCCTGCCACCGTCCTAGAGTCTACCGGAGTACCTCTCGGGTGCCTGAGGTTACCCATCATATCTGCGGAGTGGCCAATGGAATGTCAAACCAGATTGAATCTTTAGGTTCTTATCAAATTTTCAGTAATCGTTTGCGGTTCTGGAATAACTTCCAGTTCTACCATACTCCCACTACTGTTTTCTGAAAAAATCTATTTTTATGAAAACTGTGGCGAGTCAAGAACAATATCACTATTTATCTTCCAGATGGTAGAAAATCAACCCTCGTCATAGCCCGGGTCAACCCACAAACAGCCATTACAGAAACGTGCCATAAGTTATCCAGAGTCTGGTTTTAAGCATAAGCCGGACAACTCCCCGTACCTGTTCATATCAGATTTTTGCATTTTAATACCGTCCAATTTTTATCACATTGCATATCGGTAGGTACTCTTGAGCCGTGTTTGCTAGTCAATTGCAGGATACAGGTTCTCGGCTCTAAACGGTGAAATCCATGGGAAAACACGACAAAATCCGAGTTCCTGCCATTCACAGATAAAACTCGGGTCTCCGCTCTTTATCCGTATGTTGCCGCACATTAGATTAAAAGACAAAATGGCAAATCAATGTCATTTTCATGCACAAGGCTCAATGACAACACAAGATCCAAGAAATCTACGCGGAGCTCAAGAAAATCATGACAAAAGATACACATCCAATCACCTTTTTGATCAACAGGAATTCTGGAAAAATCGTGAAGCAAATCTGAGAAAAATCATATGCCAGAATAAAGGACACAGCAAACCAGGGAAGCACCAAAAAACCCATACCCCAATTCCACCATAGGGCCGCGGATCGCGGCCAATAGGGGGTATAGGCCACGGATCCGCGGCCGTACTGGGCCTTCAGTGTGTCGTTTTTCATGGGTAGTTGGGTCTTTTCACATGGGTCCAGAATATTGCCCTAGAATTTCTGTTACCTGCCTATAAATAGTCCAGAACTTGTGAAGGAGGGGGGTGCATAATCTTGTATTTTATTTTCTAGGTTTTAGTTGTTGTTCTTCTTCCTCCTCTCATCTCTTCTCCATTAAAATCTTGTAGTGAGCTTTTGAGTGAAAGAATGATGAATAAAGAAGATCCTTTTACTTATCATGCTTGTCTTGTTCTTTCATAATTGCTTGTAATTTTAATTTGTAACTTAGTTGTTGTTATTTCTTGTTGTTTCTTTCTTTTCTCTTTTCCTTTATCATTTAAAACAACCATGATGCTTACGCTTGATCCTTGCCAAGGTGAGGTCGCAAATAGCTAGTTGTTATCTTCTAATCTCTTTCTTTCTATCTTCCTCTTTTGTTTTGTTTTCTTTTCATTATGATGTGTGAGTAGTTTCATACTTGTTAGGGTAGCATAAGGGAAGTTTGAGAGAAGGAAATCTCTCTCACTCTTTCCTTGCCCAACATCTTAAATCGACTCCCATTAATTGAACCACAATCCGCTCCTTACGGCACCCTATCCTACATGATAGCGGTGATTCCGTAGTGAGACCGGTTGTGGTTGAATTAACCGGAGATTATGGATAAGAGCCAAGAACGGACGGACAAGCACCAAAAGGAAGAACTTATGCGTTGGAAAGCCTAGCTTATACTCGCAAGTTCCTTCCTAGTCGTGCTAATCCCCGTTGTTGCCGATTACCGTAACACCGATATTAAGAGTGGCAACGAAAGAGGTGAGCGACTCCTAACTCAAACCAACCTAATCCTAACCCTAACAAGCTCTCTTTACATATCATTTTAACACTTAATTAATCACAACAAAATCTGGAAAACTGGACTTAACTCGTTAAAACACTTAGAAAAAGATTCCCATCTTCCTGCGGACGACCCGTACTCAACCGGCAAGCTACAAGAGAAACCGTCTTGATTGCGGTAATTAACTAAACTTGAACACGCAGAATCCCTAACAATCAAATGGCGACGTTGCCGGGGAGACGGTAGTTTATTTCTTTGTGTAATTTCGGGTTAACTTGTGAATATAAATATAACCGAAAAACAAAACAAAAAAATATACTTTGTAAAAAATTATCTTGTTATTTTTGATCAGTTTTTGTGCAAGAGTGCAGGATAATACGGAGTTCAAGTTCAGTGCCAAAGACGTGGGAAGATAGACCCATATTTCCCGGCTACACCGCGACGGATCAAAACGAAAAAGACGGTCTATTGAAAAATTCTGGAGCAGATACAACAATTCAAGATTCAGGACATCCAGACAACAAGAGGACACCCAACTGAGCATAACCCAGAAAAATGAAGATCCAAGCCCACCATATTGCCGCGGTTCCGCGGCATAAGCTAGCTTAGGCCGCGGTTCCGCGGCCGTTTGGTGTCCTCAGGGGTCCAATTTCCCTGTAAGTGTTTCTCTCCTCCTCCTCACTCCTCTGGACTCCAATAAACTGTGTTTTCAGCAGATTTCTTTGCGCAAACTCTCTTCCCCCTTCCAATAAACTGTTCTTGTGCAGGATTCTTTGCGCTGTGCTAAAAATAAAAATTGTTTGCAGTTGATTTGTTATCGCTTTGCATTCATTAATACGGACTTAAGGGGCTTGAAACTAATTCAGATTGGGTGGGGATTTCATCACCCTTCCCAGGACCCCAAAAATCACAAAAAGCATATGCATTGACCATTGTTAAAAATTAAAAAATACTAGACTCAGCCCTAAGGACTTCGCGCTCAATAGGACAGAGGACTAGTTACAGGCATCGGCCGTTTATCCTATCTGACTTTTGCGGTGCCTAGGCAAGTGTGACGAAGGAAAGTGGTTATTTAATTAAGGAACTTCGCGAAAGCGTTGGACAACCTCCCACTTACCTGGCGCTTATCTGGCCGCATTAGACGGAGAAGAGGCGGTTTGAGGTCCTTTTTCTAGCCCTCTGGAACAGTTAGGAGCAGGTCTAGTTGACCTAGGTGACCCTAGATCTAGGTGAGATTGTGCATATCTTATTTGTGATTGCTTAAAGCCATAAGTCCGTACATATTTCTGTAAAGATCTTTCTAAAAAAAAACAAGAAAAAGGAAAAAAAATCAAAAACTTTTATAAAAACTTGCCCCTTGTCGCCAAATCCATTTTTCACCCACCACCCATCGTATTTCTCCATTGACGTTTTCTTACCCTCACCTTCTCCGCTTTGACTATACTAAACTCGTTTAGTGTATGTCCGCTTGGACTCGGGACACTAGCGCCCGTCTAGTCCGCGTTACGTTAGTCGCTACCGACTACGCGATCGACTCAGACGTCGAAACTCCGTCCACTCCTCTTTCACCCCTTCCTTTGCCGGCCAACTCCGACGTTGACCGGAATTCTGTTCATACATCTTCACCTTCACCTTCACCAACCTCTTCTTCCGCGATGTCAGGATTTAATCCAAATATCTTTTTGACTACCCCTGGATTGGCTCCACCTCCTACGGAGACCAATAACCCACCACCACCGCCTGTTGTAGCGCCGCAGTGAATCGCGCTCCAGGATCGTTTCTATCCCACCCGTTCTGCACTTCCCACCTGCCTTTCTCTTCCTCCGGCCAATGGGGATAATTTTGAAATTAAGCCCCACTTCATCAACATGCTCCCACGATTTCATGGGCTTGAATCTGAAGATGCCTATATCTTCATCAATAAATTTCAAAACGTCTGTGCCATGATGAAAACCACCCAGCTGTCGGACGATGCTATACGTCTATGGGTCATTCCGTTCACTTTATGCGATCTTGCTGAAAAATGGCTGTATAGCACCGCTTCCCACTCAATCACCAGCTGGGACGAGTTTGTTAAAGCGTTTCTAAAAAAATTCTATCCGAATCATAAAACCGCAAGGATTCGAAATGAAATCAACCAATTCTCTCAGCTTCCTTCTGAACCCTTCTGGAAGTGCTTTGACCGGTACAAAGACCTTCTTGTTCAGTGTCCTCACCACGGTATAGAGAAATGGCAACTTTGCCAAACCTTATACGAGGGCCTGAACCCAGCAACGAAGCAGTTGTTGGAAACCATCTGTCAGGGCCACTTCCTATCGAAATCTGACGAGGAAGCATAGCAGTTCTTTGACGACCTTGCGGAGCAAACGCTACAATGGGAGAGCACCAGACCGACTTCTTCTTCTTCTACCTCCACTTCTACCGGTCAGTCTAGGGTAGGAATTCACCAACTTGATATCTCTATTGCGATGAAAGCTGAAATGGCTGCAATAACAAGAAAGCATGAAGCGATAGAGAGAAAATTTTCTTCTCCTGCTCCTGCCCCTGTTCTCCCCCTCCGTACCATTTGCGCTTGTTGTTCCGGTCCTTTTCACTTGACCGAAGAGTGACCTTACAATCCACCATCGCAAGGACAGGATCAGGTTAATGCTGCATTTCAGCAAAGACCGAGGAATGATCCATACTCTTCCACCTACAATCCCGGTTGGAGGAACCACCCCAATTTCGCCTGGAATCAGAATCAGAATCAATTCCAAGGCAACAATTTCCAAAGGGCCACTCCGCCGCAACAACAAGCGCAACAACAAACTCAGTATCAGCAGCCCTTCCAACCCCAACCTTTTCAAAATCAGACGAACAACTTTGCACCCAATAATTCTTTTCCACCAAACAACTTTGTTCCGTCAAACAATGATAAGGTTTCCTCGCTCGAACGAAGTCTGGAGGCGTTCGTTAAACAATCGACTCAGTCCACCGCCAACATCCAGTCTTCCATTCAGTCCTTAGTACAACACACTGCCGCTCACGGGCAAAGCATCAAGACCATCGAGGCCCAGATTGGACAGCTGAATGCGGCCTTAAGCGAGCGAGAGAAGGGGAAGCTCCCGTCCCAGCCACTCCCAAATCCCGGTCACCCACATAATGTAAATGTTGATCTTGAACAACAGAATCATAATGTGAGTGCCGTGACCACATTGAGATCGGGAAGGATGCTGCAAAACAACATTGGCACACGGATCAACGATGACACCTCAGCCGCTTCTTCTTCTACTTCTTCTTCTTCTCCTGCTTCTTCGTCTTCTGAGCCTATTCTCCATTCTTCAAAAGGCTCTCCTTCTTCTTCTGCTCTGAACGGACCCGCTTCTCACTCCACGAAAACACCTGTTCTGGGATCCGTTCCAACTCCACAATCTCCTCCACAAGTATTAGACTCAACCAATTTTAAAAACGTCCCATTTCCAAACCGGTTGAGGTCTAATAAACAAAATGCTCAAATGGAGAAGATTCTGGAGTTATTTAAGCAGGTTAACATTAACATTCCTCTTTTAAATGCTTTCCAACAAGTCCCGTCCTACGCGAAAATCTTAAAGGACTTGTGCACGAAAAAGAGGAAGTCTCAGGTACCCAAGAAAGTTTTCTTGGCTAGTGCTGTGAGTGATGCCCTTACCCAATCTTTACCATAAAAACGGAAGGACTCTGGCTGTCCTACGATTTCTATTACTATTGGGGATAAGAACATCAACCGCGCACTATTAGATCTTGGTGCCAGTGTTAACCTGCTTCCGTATTCAGTATACGAGCAATTAGGCGTCGGAGAGCTGAAACCCACGCACTGCACTCTCCAAATGGCCGACCGATCGATCACCCATCCTAGGGGTGAGCTAGAGGATGTGTTAATAAAAGTCGGGGACTTCATATTCCCCGTTGACTTCATTGTATTAGACACACAGCCTGTAGGTAACCCCCGGAATCAAATTCCGGTGATACTCGGTCGCCCATTTCTTGCAACCTCAAATGCTGTGATCAATTGTCGCAATGGTTCGATGAACCTCTCTTTTGGAAACATGACGATTGAACTCAACATTTTTAGGTTGTGGAATCAGCCTGCCGAACCTAATGCTCATATACTGGACGTCTGCTCGATCCAGGAGATCACCCCAGAAGAATGTGAATTCAAAGAGTTTCTGTTCGAACACGATAATCTTAATGCCACTAGTGCCTTCCTCCTCGAACCTGCTACTGTTTCTGCGCCCGACAATGACGACGAGTGTTTTACGTTCTTGAACGATCTTAACCGCGCACAACCCGAGTTTGAATCTTTCGAATTTTCGGATGAGTTACCTGAACCATCCGACTCGGTCGCCTACACTCGCTTTGAACCTTTGCTGGAGTCCTTTGTGTTCGAGACCTCTGCACCAATCTTGCCTTCAATCGTTTCACCTCCAACGCTCGAACTCAAGCCTTTGCCGTCTCACCTTAAGTACGCTTACTTAGGTGAGAACGAGACCCTCCCTGTCATCATCTCGGCTTCTCTAGCTCCAGAGCAAGAGAAAGCCCTTCTTGCAGTCTTGCACAGCAACAGGCAAGCTTTTGGCTGGTCCATGGCGGACATCAAGGGGATTAGTCCCTTAATCGTTGAGCATCACATTCATCTGATGGATGATGCCAAACCAGCCCGGGATCCACAGAGACGTCTCAATCCAGTCATGAAAGAGGCTGTGAAAAAGGAGATCGTAAAATGTCTAGATAGTGGTATCATTTACCCGATCTCTGATAGCCAGTGTGTTAGCCCCATTCACGTTGTCCCCAAGAAATCAGGTATAACGGTCATAACCAACGAGGCGAACGAGTTAATCCCTACTCGCACCCAAACTGGGTGGCGAGTATGCATTGATTACAGAAAACTCAACGCCGCAACGCGGAAGGACCACTTTACGCTACCTTTCATTGACCAAATGCTTGAACGATTGGCTGGACACGAGTACTACTGCTTTCTTAATGGCTACTCCGGCTATAATCAGATTCCCATCGCCGAAAAAGACCAGGACAAGACCACATTCACTTGTCCTTTTGGCACGTTTGCATATCGTCGCATGCCCTTTGGATTATGCAATGCGCCCGCTACCTTCCAGCGGTGTATGATGGGAATCTTCTCAGACATGGTAGAAAATTTTCTGGAGATTTTCATGGATGATTTCTCCATCTTCGGCGATTCCTTCAACGAGTGTTTGCTGCATCTTGACGCTGTCCTTACCCGATGTAAGGACAAGAATCTCACTTTGAATTGGGAGAAATGCCACTTCATGGTGCGCGAAGGTATTGTCTTAGGACATATCATCTCGCAAAATGGCATAGAGGTTGACAAGGCGAAGATTGAGGTCATTTCCAATCTCCCTCCTCCCCGATGCGTCAGAGATATCCGAGCCTTCCTTGGCCATGCCGGTTTCTATAGACGGTTCATCAAGGACTTTAGCAAGATTGCTAGGCCCTTGACTCTTTTGCTGGCCAAGGACACACCATTTGACTTCAACTCGAGCTGTGTGACTGCATTCGAGTCATTGAAACGCTCACTCACTTCTGCTCCCGTTCTTTCTTCACCTGACTGGACACACCCATTTGAGATTATGTGCGATGCATCCGACTTTTCCATTGGTGCTGTGCTTGGACAACACATCAACAAGATGCCGCACGTAATCTATTATGCGAGCCGAACCCTGAACGACGCACAACTCATTTATACAACAATTGAGAAGGAATTCTTAGCTGTTGTATTTGCTTTAGAAAAGTTCAGGCCCTACCTCATCGGCTCTTCAGTCATTGTCTACACTGACCATTCTGCTCTGCGCCATCTTTTTGCGAAGAAAGATGCAAAATCTCGGTTAATACGTTGGATCCTCTTGCTTCAAGAGTTTGACCTTGTCATTAAGGACAAACGAGGATGTGAAAACGTAGTTGCCGACCATCTCTCACGACTTCCTTCTTCGCCTTCGCTTCCAATTCCGATCAACGACGTTTTCCCGGATGAACAACTCTTGACAGTATCTTGCGAACCCTGGTTCGCCGATATTGTGAACTATTTGGCCACGGGATTACTACCGACTGACTGGTCAAGTCAGGACAGACTTCGCTTCTTATCCCAAGTAAAACACTTTTACTGGGACGAACCCTATCTGTTCAAGTACTGTCCCGACCAGATTATTCGTCGGTGTGTCCCTGACGAGGAATTCAAGAGTGTGCTGTCATTTTGCAACGATCAAGCATGTGGCGGGCATTTTGGCCTCAGAAAGACAGCTGAGAAGATCCATCAATGTGGTTTCTACTGGCCACAACTCTTCAAAGACGCTCATGACTATTGCAAGACTTGCTCCCGGTGCCAACACATGGGCCGGATATCCCGGAGGAACGAGATGCCGCTCCAACCAATCTTGGTTGTGGAGATTTTCGATGTTTGGGGGATAGATTTCATGGGGCCGTTTCCCATCTCTTTTGGGAACTTGTACATCCTTCTCGCTGTTGATTACGTCTCTAAATGGGTCGAGGCTATGCCAAGCCGGACTAACGATAACAAGGTTGTCGTTAGGTTTCTTAAAGAAAACATTTTCTCCCGGTTTGGGCACCCCCGAGCAATCATTAGCGACAATGGAAGTCATTTCTGCAACAAGACTTTCGAGGCCTTGATGCGGAAATATTCCATTAATCATAAGCTATCCACTCCCTACCACCACCAAACCTGCGGGCAGGCCGAAGTTTCAAATCGGCAAATCAAGCAGATACTGGAGTAGACGGTTTCCAAGAACCGTAAGGATTGGTCGCTGAAACTCATTGATGCCCTTTGGGCCTTTCGAACCGCTTATAAGACCGACCTTGGCATATCTCCCTATCGTCTTGTGCACGGAAAAGCCTGCCACCTACCTGTCGAAATAGAGCATCGCGCATTTTGGGCGATAAAAGAATTGAATCTGTCTCTCGAAGATGCGGGTAGCCATCGGAAGCTGCAGTTGAACGAACTGAGCGAGCTTAGGGACGAGGCTTACGATAACGCAGTTGTCGTTAAGAATCGAACGAAGGTGTTTCACGATAAGCACCTTTTGCGCAAAACCTTCATACCTGGTCAGCAGGTACTGCTTTACGACACCCGACTTCACTTCCATCCTGGAAAGCTCAGATCTCGCTGGAAAGGGCCGTATTTTGTGCGGAATGTGTAACCGCAGGGCGCTGTGGATTTGGAAAATCCAAAGGACGGTTCTTTTTTCAAAGCGAACAAACACCGACTAAAACCGTACCTTAGCGCCGAACCAACAGAGGAGCTCCTGTTCTTACAGGAGCCGGTTTACCCTGCATAATCTTCCTCTGCCTACCTCCAAACTTCGGTTATCCAGCAAAGAACAGTGGACACTGTTCCAAATAAGTTTGGGGGTATGTATAAACCATTTTGTATATATTTGTGTATATTCTTTTTCTTTTTCTTTTCTTTAAAAACAAAAACAAAAAAAAATTGTGTATCGCTAACCGACAATTTTGACCCTTCAAATGATCTCCTCATGCAATGACAGTGAGGACACTGTCCAGTTTAAGTTTGGGGGTACGCTCGGTATGCATTTCTTACCTTCGCATTCATATGTATATTTTGCATCTGCATATTAAAATCCATAAAATCCATAAAAATCTGAAAATTTTCTAAAAACATTAAAACTTTTCTGTCAAGTTAGATAGTGGGAGGACTCTGATTCAACATTTCGACGGTTTTGTTTGATAAATAAGAATAACTAAATCTTATGTTTAAATTTTGAAAACCGGAAAGATAACTCTCCTTTGAAGTTAACTATAGCTGATATACGTCTTTACATCACACTCCACGTGTCGTGAGTTTTTGGAAATTAGATGACAAGTCTTTTAAGTTTAAAAACTTTTAAATAGGTAAATGATTTTCTGAGGATCAAATAGGTTTGTTCTGAAATAAGTAATATCAAGAATAGTTTATGAAGTAAAGCGAATATGAAGGAATGTTATTGATGCCTTAATTGGAATTAAGTCTGAAAAATAACCCATCTGGAACTTGATTGGAATGATTACACACCAAAACCCACTAAACACGTCTTTTATCCAAAAAAATAATTGAACTGCCGGTTATGTCTCCGTTCGTATTAAATCATCTGATTTTCACGCCAAACTGTCTTTTGTTTTTAGACCTAGGTAACTTGAGTAATTAAGTCCGCTGGGGTGTTTCTACACCTAATGCCCTAAAACCAACTGGTTTGGGTGCATTGGCCCAAAGCTCGCTAAGAAGCCTAGAAAGTCCAGATTAAAACAAAGTCAAGCAAGTGTTCTCTCCGAGTTAAAATTCCTAACGGTTCTTTGTGTGAGAATAATCTTGATAAAAGACAGGCTTTTATAAAAAAAAATTTAGCGGAGATATGAAGGTTTTATTCGATGATAAAGACTATTGCACGTTCACAGAGGTGTGTATGAATTGAAAACAAGAAAAAGGTGGAGTGAAAAATAAGATCTAGTTTCCTATTAAGGAAGATTGAAATTCTGAAGTTCAAACCTTACTGGAAAACGAAACTTGAAAAATGCTTAACTCTTTATAAAACTTATGTGATCCTTTCAAAATTTTTATCTAGGCTTTATTGTGTGACATAATGACTTTATTCGATCTTTCGGGAACTTAACGACACTATTTGCACTGCACGTAAAGACATATAAAATCTGTAGTTAAATAAGAAGCGAGGTGTGAAAAATAAAGGTTCGATAGTCTAGACTTAGGACAATAGAATTGTTATTTTCTGAAACAAAACTTTAGGGTTTGAATCTTAGTTATTTTACAAAACTAACTTGACCGGATTTTGTGGGTAGTATCTGCTGAAAACCCTCAGGAGACAACACTCCTCCTACTAGGGACACCTAGAGGTTTAACGGCTTGTTGCACATGCTCAGTGCAATCGCGTTCCCTGCGAAAATGAGGTTAGGAAATTTTTTGTGAATAAATTGGCTTTGCTCGGGACGAGCAAATGATAAGTTTGGGGGTATTTGTTCATATCATATTTTTGCACTTTAATACCGCCCAATTTTTATCACATTGCATATCGGTAGATACTCTTGAGCCGTGTTTGCTAGTCAATTGCAGGATACAGGTTCTCGGCTCTAAACGGTGAAATCCATGGAAAAACACGACAAAATCCGAGTTCCTGCCATTCACAGATAAAACACGGGTCTCCGCTCTTTATCCGTATGTTGCCGCAAATCAGATTAAAAGACAAAATGGCAAATCAATGTCATTTTCATGCACAAGGCTCAATGACAACACAAGATCCAAGAAATCTACGCGGAGCTCAAGAAAACCATGACAAAAGATACATATCCAATCACCTTTTTGATCAACAGGAATTCTGGAAAAATCGTGAAGCAAATCTGAGAAAAATCATATGCCAGAATAAAGGACACAGCAAACCAGGGAAGCACCAAAAAACCCATACCCCAATTCCACCATAGGGCCACGGATCCGCGGCCAATAGGGGGTATAGGCCGCGGATCCGCGGCCGTACTGGGCCTTCAGTGTGTCGTTTTTCATGGGTAGTTGGGTCTTTTCACATGGGTCCAGAATGTTGCCCTAGAATTTCTGTTACCTGCCTATAAATAGTCCAGAACTTGTGAAGGAGGGGGGTGCATAATCTTGTATTTTATTTTCTACGTTTTAGTTGTTGTTCTTCTTCCTCCTCTCATCTCTTCTCCATTAAAATCTTGTAGTGAGCTTTTGAGTGAAGAATGATGAATAAAGAAGATCCTTTTACTTATCATGCTTGTCTTGTTCTTTTATAATTGCTTGTAATTTTAATTTGTAACTTAGTTGTTGTTATTTCTTGTTGTTTCTTTCTTTTCTCTTTTCCTTTGTCATTTAAAACAACCATGATGCTTACGCTTGATCCTTGCCAAGGTGAGGTCGCAAATAGCTAGTTGTTATCTTCTAATCTCTTTCTTTCTATCTTCCTCTTTTGTTTTGTTTTCTTTTCATTATGATGTGTGAGTAGTTTCATACTTGTTAGGGTAGGATAAGGGAAGTTTGAGAGAAGGAAATCTCTCTCACTCTTTCCTTGCCCAACATCTTAAATCGACTCCCGTTAATTGAACCACAATCAGCTCCTTACGGCACCCTATCCTACATGATAGCGGTGATTCCGTAGTGAGACCGGTTGTGGTTGAATTAACCGGAGGTTATGGATAAGAGCCAAGAACGGACGGAAAAACACCAAAAGGAAGAACTTATGCGTTGGAAAGCCTAGCTTATACTCGCAAGTTCCTTCCTAGTCGTGCTAATCCCCGTTGTTGCCGATTACCGTAACACCGATATTAAGAGTGGCAACGAAAGAGGTGAGCGACTCCTAACTCAAACCAACCTAATCCTAACCCTAACAAGCTCTCTTTACATATCATTTTAACACTTAATTAATCACAACAAAATCTGGAAAACTGTACTTAACTCGTTAAAACACTTAGAAAAAGATTCCCATCTCCATGCGGACGACCCGTACTCAACCGGCTAGCTACAAGCGAAACCGTCTTGATTGCGGTAATTAACTAAACTTGAACACGCAGAATCCCTAACAATCAAATGGCGCCGTTGCCGGGGAGACGGTAGTTTATTTCTTTGTGTAATTTCGGGTTAACTTGTAAATATAAATATAACCGAAAAACAAAACAAAAAAATATACTTTGTAAAAAATTATCTTGTTATTTTTGATTAGTTTTTGTGCAAGAGTGCAGGATAATACGGAGTTCAAGTTCAGTGCCAAAGACGTGGGAAGATAGACCCATATTTCGCGCTACACTGCGACGGATCAAACCGAAAAAGACGGTCTATTGAAAAATTCTGGAGCAGATACAGTGAACAATTCAAGATTCAGGACATCCAGACAACAAGAGGACACCCAACCGAGCATAACCCAGAAAAATGAAGATCCAAGCCCACCATATTGCCGCGGTTCCGCGGCATAAGCTAGCTTAGGCCGCGGTTCCGCGGCCGTTTGGTGGCCTCAGGGGTCCAATTTCCCTGTAAGTGTTTCTCTCCTCCTCCTCACTCCTCCGGACTCCAATAAACTGTGTTTTCTGCAGATTTCTTTGCGCAAACTCTCTTCCCCCTTCCAATAAACTGCTCTTGTGCAGGATTCTTTGCGCTGCGCTAAAAATAAAAATTGTTTGCAGTTGATTTGTTATCGCTTTGCATTCATTAATACGGACTTAAGGAGCTTGAAACCAATTCAATTGGGTGGGGATTTCATCACCCTTCCCAGGACCCCAAAAATCACAAAAAGCATATGCATTGACCATTGTTAAAAATTAAAAAATACTAGACTCAGCCCTAAGGACTTCGCGCTCAATAGGACAGAGGACTAGTTACAGGCATCGGCCGTTTATCCTATCTGACTTTTGCGGTGCCTAGGCAAGTGTGACGAAGGAAAGTGGTTATTTAATTAAGGAACTTCGAGAAAGCGTTGGACAACCTCCCACTTACCTGGCACTAATCTGGCCGCATTAGACGGAGAAGAGGCGGTTTGAGGTCCTTTTTCTAGCCCTCTGGAACAGTTAGGAGCAGGTCTAGTTGACCTAGGTGACCCTAGATCTAGGTGAGATTGTGCATATCTTATTTGTGATTGCTTAAAGCCGTAAGTCCGTACATATTTCTGTAAAGATCTTTCTAAAAAAAACAAGAAAAAGGAAAAAAATCAAAAGCTATTATAAAAACTTGCCCTTTGTCGCCAAATCCATTTTTCACCCACCACCCATCGTATTTCTCCATTGACGTTTTCTTACCCTCACCTTCTCCGCTTTGACTATACTAAACTCGTTTAGTGTAAGTCCGCTTGGACTCGGGACACTAGCGCCCGTCTAGTCCGCGTTTCGTTAGTCGCTACCGACTACGCGATCGACTCAGACGTCGAAACTCCGTCCACTCCTCTTTCACCCCTTCCTTTGCCGGCCAACTCCGACGTTGACCGGAATTCTGTTCATACATCTTCTCCTTCACCATCATCAACCTCTTCTTCCGCGATGTCAGGATTTAATCCAAACATCTCTTTGACTACCCCTGGATTGGCTCCACCTCCTACGGAGACCAATAACCCACCACCACCGCCTGTTGTAGCGCCGCAGCGAATAGCGCTCCAGGATCGTTTCTATCCCACCCGTTCTGCACTTCCCACCTGCCTTTCTCTTCCTCTGGCTAATGGGGATAATTTTGAAATTAAGCCCCACTTCATCAACATGCTCCCACGATTTCATGGGCCTGAATCTGAAGATGCCTATATCTTCATCAATAAATTTCAAAACGTCTGTGCCATGATGAAAACCACCCAGCTGTCGGACGATGCTATACGTCTACGGGTCATTCCGTTCACTTTATGCGATCTTGCTAAAAAATGGCTGTATAGCACCGCTTCCCACTCAATCACCAGCTGGGACGAGTTTGTTAAAGCGTTTCTAAAAAAATTCTATCCGAATCATAAAACCGCAAGGATTCGAAATGAAATCAACCAATTCTCTCAGCTTCCTTCTGAACCCTTCTGGAAGTGCTTTGACCGGTACAAAGACCTTCTTGTTCAGTGTCCTCACCACGGTATAGAGAAATGGCAACTTTGCCAAACCTTATACGAGGGCCTGAACCAAGCAACGAAGCAGTTGTTGGAAACCATCTGTTAGGGCCACTTCCTATCGAAATCTGACGAGGAAGCATAGCAGTTCTTTGACGACCTTGCGGAGAAAACGCTACAATGGGAGAGCACCAGACCGACTTCTTCTTCTTCTTCTACCTCCACTTCTACCGGTCAGCCTAGGGTAGGAATTCACCAACTTGATGTCTCTATTGCGATGAAAGCTAAAATGGCTGCAATAACAAGAAAGCTTGAAGCGATAGAGAGAAAATTTTCTTCTCCTGCTCCTGCTCCTGCCCCTGTTCTCCCCCTTCGTACCATTTGCGCTTGTTGTTCCGATCCTTCTCACTTGACCGAAGAATGTCCTTACAATCCACCATCGCAAGGACAGGATCAGGTTAATGCTGCATTTCAGCAAAGACCGAGGAATGATCCATACTCTTCCACCTACAATCCCGGTTGGAGGAACCACCCCAATTTCGCCTGGAATCAGAATCAGAATCAATTCCAAGGCAACAATTTCCAAAGGGCCCCTCCGCCGCAACAAAAAGCGCAACAACAAACTCAGTATCAGCAGCCCTTCCAACCCCAACCTTTTCAAAATCAGACGAACAACTTTGCACCCAATAATTCTTTTCCACCAAACAACTTTGTTCCGTCAAACAACGATAAGGTTTTCTCGTTCGAACGAAGTCTGGAGGCGTTCGTTAAACAATCGACTCAGTCCACTGCTAACATCCAGTCTTCCATTCAGTCCTTAGTACAACACACTGCCGCTCATGGGCAAAGCATCAAGACCATCGAGGCCCATATTGCACAGCTGAATGCGGCCTTAAGCGAGCGAGAGAAGGGGAAGCTCCCGTCCCAGCCACTCCCAAATCCCGGTCACCCACATAATGTAAATGTTGCTCTTGAACAATAGAATCATAATGTGAGTGCCGTGACCACATTGAGATTGGGAAGGATGCTGCAAAACAACATTGGCACACGGATCAACGATGACACCCCGGCCGCTTCTTCTTCTACTTCTTCTTCTTCTCCTACTTCTTCGTCTTCTGAGCCTATTCTCCATTCTTCAAAAGGCTCTCCTTCTTCTTCTGCTCTGAACAGACCCGCTTCTCACTCCACGAAAACACCTGTTCTGGGATCCGTTCCAACTCCACAATCTCCTCCACAAGCATTAGACTCAACCAATTTTAAAAACGTCCCATTTCCAAACCGGTTGAGGTCTAATAAACAAAATCCTCAAATGGAGAAGATTCTGGAGTTATTTAAGCAGGTTAACATTAACATTCCTCTTTTAGATGCTGTCCAACAAGTCCCATCCTACGCGAAAATCTTAAAGGACTTGTGCACGAAAAAGAGGAAGTCTCAGGTACCCAAGAAAGTTTTCTTGGCTAGTGCTGTGAGTGATGCCCTTACCCAATCTTTACCACAAAAACGGAAGGACCCTGGCTGTCCTACGATTTCTATTACTATTGGGGATAAGAACATCAACCGCGCACTATTAGATCTTGGTGCCGGTGTTAACCTGCTTCCGTATTCAGTATACGAGCAATTAGGCGTCGGAGAGCTGAAACCCACGTACTACACTCTCCAAATGGCCGACCGATCGATCACCCATCTTAGGGGTGAGCTAGAGGATGTGTTAATAAAAGTCGGGGACTTAATATTCCCCATTGACTTCATTGTATTAGACACACAGCCTGTAGCTAACCCCCGGAATCAAATTCCGGTGATACTCGGTCGCCCATTTCTTGCAATCTCAAATGCTGTGATCAATTGTCGCAATGGTTCGATGAACCTCTCTTTTGGAAACATGACGATTGAACTCAACATTTTTAGGTTGGGGAATCAGCCCGCCGAACCTAATGCTCATATACTGGACGTCTGCTCGATCCAGGAGATCACCCCAGAAGAATGTGAATTCGAGGAGTTTCTGTTCGAACACGATAATCTTGACGCCACTAGTGCGTTCCTCCTCGAACCTGCTGCTGTTTCTGCGCCCGACAACGACTACGAGTGTTTTACGTTCTCGAACGATCTTAACCGCGCACAACTCGAGTTTGAATCTTTCGAATTTTCGGATGAGTTACCTGAACCATCCGACTCGGTCGCCTACACTCGCTTTGAACCTTTGCTGGAGTCCTTTGAGTTCGAGACCTCTGCACCAATCTTGCCTTCAATCGTTTCACCTCCAACGCTCGAACTCAAGCCTTTGCCGTCTCACCTTAAGTACGCTTACTTAGGTGAGAACGAGACCCTCCCTGTCATCATCTCGGCTTCTCTAGCTCCAGAGCAAGAGAAAGCCCTTCTTGCGGTCTTACACAGCAACAGGCAAGCTTTTGGCTGGTCCATGGCGGACATCAAGGGGATTAGTCCCCTAATCGTTGAGCATCACATTCATCTGATGGATGATGCCAAACTACCCCGGGATCCACAGAGACGTCTCAATCCAGTCATGAAAGAGGCTATGAAAAAGGAGATTTTAAAATGTCTAGATAGTGGTATCATTTACCCTATCTCTGATAGCCAGTAGGTTAGCCCCATTCACGTTGTCCCCAAGAAATCAGGTATAACGGTCATAACCAACGAGGCGAACGAGTTAATCCCTACTCGCACCCAAAATGGGTGGCGAGTATGCATTGATTACAGAAAACTCAACGCCGCAACGCGGAAGGACCACTTTCCACTACCTTTTATTGACCAAATGCTTGAACGATTGGCTGCACACGAGTACTACTGCTTTCTTGATGGCTACTCCGGCTATAATCAGATTCCCATCGCCGAAAAAGACCAGGACAAGACCACATTCACTTGTCCTTTCGGCACGTTTGCATATCGTCGCATGCCCTTTGGGTTATGCAATGCGCCCGCTATCTTCCAGCGGTGTATGATGGGAATCTTCTCAGACATGGTGGAAAATTTTCTGGAGATTTTCATGGATGATTTCTCCATCTTCGGCGATTCCTTCAACGAGTGTTTGCTGCATCTTGACGCTGTCCTTACCCGATGTAAGGACAAGAATCTCATTTTGAATTGGGAGAAGTGCCACTTGATGGTGCGCGAAGGTATTGTCTTAGGACATATCATCTCGCAAAATGGCATAGAGGTTGACAAAGCGAAGATTGAGGTCATTTCCAATCTCCCTCCTCCCCGATGCGTCAGAGATATCCGAGCCTTCCTTGGCCATGCTGATTTCTATAGACGGTTCATCAAGGACTTTAGCAAGATTGCTAGGCCCTTGACTCTTTTGCTGGCCAAGGACACACCATTTGACTTCAACTCGAGCTGTGTGACTGCATTCGAGTCATTGAAACTCTCACTCACTTCTGCTCCCGTTCTTTCTTCACCTGACTGGACACACCCATTTGAGATTATGTGCGATGCATCCGACTTTGCCATTGGTGCTGTCCTTGGACAACACATCAACAAGATGCCGCACGTAATCTATTATGCGAGCCGAACCCTGAACGACGCACAACTCAATTATACAACAACTGAGAAGGAATTCTTAGCTGTTGTATTTGCTTTAGAAAAGTTCAGGCCCTACCTCATCGGCTCTCCAGTCATTGTCTACACTGACCATTCTGCTCTGCACCATCTTTTTGCGAAGAAAGATGCAAAATCTCGGTTAATACGTTGGATCCTCTTGCTTCAAGAGTTTGACCTTGTCATTAAGGACAAACGAGGATGTGAAAACGTAGTTGCCGACCATCTCTCACGACTTCCTTCTTCGCCTTCGCTTCCAATTCCGATCAACGACGTTTTCCCGGATGAACAGCTCTTGACAGTATCTTGCGAACCCTGGTTCGCCGATATTGTGAACTATTTGGCCACGGGATTACTACCGATTGACTGGTCAAGTCAGGACAGACTTCGCTTCTTATCCCAAGTAAAACACTTTTACTGGGACGAACCCTATCTGTTCAAGTACTGTCCCGACCAGATTATTCGTCGGTGTGTCCCTGACGAGGAATTCAAGAGTGTGCTGTCATTTTGCCACGATCAAGCATGTGGCGGGCATTTTGGCCACAGAAAGACAGCTGAGAAGATTTTGCAATGTGGTTTCTACTGGCCACAACTCTTCAAAGACGCTCATGACTATTGCAAGACATGCTCCCGGTGCCAACACATGGGCCGGATATCCCGGAGGAACGAGATGCCGCTCCAACCAATCTTGGTTGTGGAGATTTTTTATGTTTGGGGGATAGACTTCATGGGGCCGTTTCCCAGCTCTTTTGGGAACTTGTACATCCTTCTCGCTGTTGATTACGTCTCTAAATGGGTCGAGGTTGTGCCAAGCCGGACTAACGATAACAAGGTTGTCGTTAGGTTTCTTAAAGAAAACATTTTCTCCCGGTTTGGGCACCCCCGAGCAATCATTAGCGACAATGGAAGTCATTTCTGCAACAAGACTTTCGAGGCCTTGATGCGGAAATATTCCATTAATCATAAGCTATCCACGCCCTACCACCCCCAATCCTGCGGGCAGGCCGAAGTTTCAAATCGGCAAATCAAGCAGATACTGGAGAAGACGGTTTCCATGAACTGTAAGGATTGGTCGCTGAAACTCACTGATGCCCTTTGGGCCTTTCGAACCGCTTATAAGACCGACCTTGGCATGTCTCCCTATCGTTAAGATATGAATTGTTTTATATCCAATACAGAAACAGAAGCACTGATTTAATTGAACCAGATTCAAATCATGCAGCTGTCTCCAGTGCATGTCAACTAAATGGAATGAGTCCGATCTGCATTACTCAACTTAGGAGTGCTTCCAATTATGAGTAACCTGAAAGAGAAGCAAGTTCTCTCAATCATTACTATCAACTAAACACCATACACAAGTATCTACATCTTCGATCACCTTGAAGAATCCTGATACTTGCAACACCTGGTTCTCTACTCTATTCTTATACCTATAACTTCTCAAAACTTGGACCTTGTATTTCTACGAAACACATGTGTAAGACCCAGAGAAGTCACAAGTAAACAGAATCTAGTACGAGTACCAACCCCTCTGTCCTAATGGACACTAGACAACATACAATACTCTGTATAAGTCCCTTGAGTCTAATGACTCATTCCCTGTGTGTCGTAGGTTGAAAACTGTACTTATGGTTAAGAAGAATTACACCGCTGTTTAATGCTCCTTACCTAACCATCCACTGATATAGGTAAATTTCATAGACATAATTTCAAAAAGGTATATCTCACTCTATATAAAAATAGACGTACATATATATTAATTTGAAATTGGCGCATAACAGCGGATATTCAAAACCAAATATTTGCCGTCCGGCAAACAACCCAGGTGATTTCCTCAAATATCACCAATTACAACGAATTCCGATATAATGAGGATGATCACCTAATTCCCAATAACTTACTCCCACTCATCATCTATAAAACCATACAGATGTGAGAATCATATCTGGTAAATACATACCCTGGAGCAAGTGTCTAATTAGGAAATCAGTTTTCTTTTAACAATACACAGTGAAACTGAAATATTGAAATGTTTCGAAGGGGTATCCGGGTATTCCTAGTAATGCCTCTTCCATTATCCAGATTCACAACTGTAACCGTATATAAATTTCTTCGAATAGTCCTATTAGTTTTCTCCAGAACCAGAAACCATCTTCGAATAAATTTCTTTGAGTTCGTATATAACCATATGATGGTTTTATCCAATGGAAGTGGACGTTTGTAGTAAAACGGGGTGTTCTGGAGAAAGGGGTAAAAGTAGGAGTGGCAATGAGGTATGCAACTCTGACAATCCAAAAGCCAGTGTTTAAGAAGGTTCGGTTAATTTGGTCACTGAGTCATAGTATAGGGTCGGGCCATGGTCGTAGCCAAAGAAAGAGAGAAAAGAAATACTTAGCGTGCACTCTAACCTAGATTAGAATGGTTATCACTTTATCTAATCAGGAAACCTCCCACTGTAACGTCAAATTCTCCTCCAAACCTGAAAGAAGAATTAGTCGGGATCACCCGAGGAGTAAACCAACTCATCAGTGGGAACCGCCACCTAACTATCATCGTATGATAATGTGATGGAATCCACTCACGTTATCACACTCCAGAAGGTATGCGCATATCTGGCAAGTTTCAGTTTCTTTAGAAACTCCCGATGTGATTTTTGCCCCTAGGACCCAAGTGACCTTGACGAATAATCAACAAATCAAAAAGTCCTAGTCAAGTTCAACCCGTCATTATCTTAATTGCGATAAACCCATCCACACGACCCTTGACGAATAATCAACAAAGTCGTACGACCGTCCTAACCAATCCACATATCCATGCGACAGAAAGCATTACAGAGATACCGCACACTACGCCTCGGCGAATAGCAACGACAAACGTAGCGCGAATACTAAGCAATACTAATCTGAAATGACGGAGGGCTACTAATGGTTTTTGGCGAAAAACCTTTTACCGTAATGAACTTGATATCGTTGAAGGAACTGTATAGCTTTTTATAAAAATATAGTGGCGAAAACTCTTGCTAAAGAGTTCACTCCCGGTGAAGGGATCTCGGCTCTTTCCCCATAGAATGAGGTGCAGGATATTCCAACTGAATACCACGATGCAAAGCAAAAAGCAATCGGCTATAGTGAAGTTATTACCCTGACGCAAACTTCTGTCCAAGGGGTCACTTTTGATGAAGGGATCTCGGCCTTTGCCTCATCGACTGAGGTGCTGGATATTCATAACCGAATACCACTGTGCAAAACAAAAGAAAACGTCCTTGCAATAACAGCTTTTTGAAAAATGTTCCAACAACATCAGAATAGGTTTGTTTAGCTTGCATTGATCCGAATCAATGCAGTCCCATCAATTGATCACACCAATAAAGAACGAAAATAATGATGTATGTATATGCCATCCGCATTCGCCACTGGGTCCCGTCATCACCCGTTAGGTTACTTAACTAACGACAGAGCGGGGACTGGACTAGCGCGGATGTAAAACATATACAACATCTACTAGTATATATATCAATATACAATAATCCCTCAAGGCGTGATAAAATGCAACATCACAGAAATGTAATAAGCATCACAGAACAATACAGATATCTGGGATCCCCGGGTTTCATAGAGCCGCTACTGAAACCTGACGTTCCCCTGGTCGTGTGGATAGCCTGTGCAATGAAATCCTAGACCCCTACGGGCGCGGCAAGTTACCCGCCAAAACCTGAAGCGAAGCAGCCCCCTTCAACAACGTGAATGGACCACCCAGCACTTCACGGAATCCGGTAACTTGAGCACCCCTCCTTGGGTCAACCTGTACCCCGTACGAGTGCGGCGAATAGCCAGCCAATTCTAGAGTGAAGCCCCCTCCATCTCAACGCCATGAGATGCGGGCCCATTGCCCTCTAGAACCCGGCTATCCATGCACCCCTCGGCGGGGTAATCCCGGTATAGAAAGTAAAATATACATACAACGGGTACATCGAGCTCAGCCCGGTCATGCCCCAAAAGAATAATATACAAACATGCAGTAACGGCAGTCCACATGTCGGACGCTCGCCCCACAATATCAAATGTACATAATAAACCAAACTGTACTACCATTGAATCCAGGCTATCCACCACGACAAATCCGCAACATCACAGCACAACACAGAACATCAACGTGAATGTCACGTTCGCAAATCCGTCTAAAAGGGCTATAGCAGTTAGACAGGATTTACCGATCAAATGACATTCACGGTCGCAGATATAATGTAAATAATGTGAACTAATATGTTTAAAATTTTCGATCGACTAAATTTCCCGAAGTGGGCCCCAAGCACTACTGTAGCACTCAAAGAAAATTTGGGCCGAAACAGAACATACCAAAACCCCCATTTCCAAGTCCAAGACCCTCTGTAAAAATTTGGTGCTGCAAGGAGTCACTTTGGCCGCGGAATCGTGGCCAATGCATGGGTTTAGCCACGGTTCCGCGGTAGAACAGTAAAGCCAAGCCACCAAATTTTTGCAGAACTCTTAGAATTGCCTGCACGTATTTCTGCAATGCTCCAAATAATTTTTCGAGCCAAAAAGAAATCGACAGAAAACCGTTGCACTTGAAATCGCGGTTTTGGGATATTTGTTCGATCGAAGTTTTAAACCCGCTAGAGCAAGCTAGACTAGGTTAATGGCGTGGCTCTGATACCATGTAAGACTACGGTAGCGCCTCGGCCGTCTATCCGAGGCCAAAATGCGGAAACGAAAATTTTTCTTAACTTGAAAACCGGCGCTATCGTATGCTTAAAACCCGGATCGAACCATTAACCTATACCTAGCTATCAATAGATGGGATAGAGGGCTATACAGATTGATCCGTGTCCTTCGGTCTTCGGCCACCATCCCAAGCTCTTCGCGGCATCTCCGGTCATCATATCCCCATCGGAAAGGGCACCACATCGAGAAGTCTTTTTAGGGGCTCCTGCTTCATCCGAAGCAACTCGGGCACGAAGTGTGCTAGCCGATGTGCCCAAGGTGAAGTAGAGAATGTTGTGATCACTTTGTCTCTTGCATCTATGGCTTTGGATGGAGGTTAAAGTGTTGCCATTGATGAAAGTAATGAGCTAGAGGAAGAAGAAGAAGAACAAGAGCTTTTCTTTTTCTTTTCTTTTCTTTTGTTGTAATGAGAGTGAGAGAGTGCTTTATGAAAATACAAGACCAATAATATCAACCATGGCAGCCCCTCTCTCTCTCCATCTCATTTTAACACATTAAACAATTCATTAATGTGACATTTTTGCAAGAAAAGAGACCATGACTCATGCTACATGTCCATGTCATATTAATGCATTGTCATGATGAAAACCTAGCCCATTATTTCCTTAAGCAAACATTAATCCAAATGTTTGCCACAAAAAAAAGATCCGGCAACATCTAAAGTAAACTCGTAATGGATCACAAGGATATCCCTCACCTGTATATACATACCTGCATCCGCATTCCGACTGAATACGAATGCGATGAGACTAAATTAATCCAACAAATCTAATACTAGGATCCGACTTAAACCAAAACCCACTAGTATGATCCATCCGATCATGATCCGTGCAATACCGCACGTATATGATCGAACCCTGCCATATATCATACGGCCTCTACAACGTTTCGCCCGAAACTTGGGAAACTGTCTGTGGGGGACTCTAAAGACTCGTCAATACTTTGGCTGTGGATTTAACCACTAGCATGTCAGAGGTATTAGCCGTACGTAACGGGCTACCAAGTATTGACCAAAAGGGAGGTCGATGAGTGAACTCATCCTGACACCCTACTGAGCCTGTCGGTGACAATATCCGTACAGTCCGGTCCGTTCGTTTATGAGCATCGGATGGCGGGCCTAGGGGGTTGGTAAAAGTCAGACCCCCAAAAGCGGTACAAGTCATGTCGGAGTGTAGCCCAGAACACCCTGAGATACTACTGGAATACCTACCAGTAAATCTCCTACCTCGGCCGAGGGCTTTGTGTAATGGCTTTCCTAGACACAGCGCGACCTCACCCCAATACCGGGAGAGACGAACCCCTGCAGATCCGCTCACTGCCTCCATGTGGCTCGAGACTGTACCCAACTAAAACCTGTTTGCACGACTCCTTTGAGCCGTGGTAAGGTAGTAATCAAAGTACAGTAGGAACTCACACGAGACAAATGAAAATCTCAGGTCGATGAACTAACTTGTACACATGTCACCAAGGAACTGCTATCTGACGTCTGGTATAAGACCAACTAGCATGTTCCCGGCGAGTCCTGTCCGGTGTACTTATAACCCAATGAGCACCTGTATACATCTTAGGTGAACCAACTGACACCAGTGGCTTGTGAGACCGGCCACCGCGCCTTGTCGGGGTCTCGACTGTATACACTAGTCTACTCTGGAGTATCGATGCCCTGTCTCGAAAACTCCCATGACTAGGGACCTTTTAAGGATGTGCTTATAGACCCCAGCTCCCACGTATATGGTCGCCATCATACTGCTGGCCGTCAAGAAAGAATCCTAAGGGCTCTATCAACGTGCAATAGTGACCAATAAGGTCACCTTAAATAGTACACGATGATAAAGATAAACCAGATAGCATATTATCATCTTATGTAAGACTGTTCTAACGGTATAGGTTCTCTCTCAATCATTGCAATCACGTGCCTGTGATCCAATAATTGACTCTGAGGGCACTATCTCCAACAAAATGGCTAAGTCTTTTTGTTTGTTGTTGTGTGTTGTGTTTTTTGTGTTGTGAGAAATAATTGAAGCCATCCAATAAATATCTCAAGTCTCCAAAATATCTCAAGTCAACCCAAAATATCTTAAGTCAACAAAAGAAATCTCAAGACTTCAAAATATCTCATAACAAAAAAAAAGCATGCTAGAATAGTAACCATGAGTCACTACTAAGCCATGCTACAACAAATGCATACACACCTCATGCTCTCCACCACTTTAACCATTTAATCCTAAATGGTTAAAACTAAATGAGGTGGCATCTTCTAGAAGCACCTTGTAATAAATTACAAGAATACCCCTCATCCATATATACATACCCGTATCGGTATTCCGAAAAATACGAATACAATGAGACGAAAATAATCCAACAACATAATACTAGAATCTGGCTTAAACAAAAGCTACTAGTATTATCCGTCCGAATCCTGATACGTGCACAAGTGCACGTATATGATCGAACCCTGCCGTAAAACCATACAGCCTCTACATCGTTTCGCCCGAAGCAGGGAAACCCTCTGTGTGGGACCCTAAAGACTCGTCAATACGCTGGCATTGGGTTTAACCACAAGCACGTCAGCGGCACTAGCTGTACGTAACGGCTACCTAGGTATTGAGCGAAAGGGAGGCCGACGAGCAAACTCATCCGAATCCCTATTGAGCCTGTCCATGACAATATCCATACAGTCCGGTCTGTTCATCTAAGAGTATCGCATATCGAGTCTAGGGGGTGGATAAATTCATACGCCTATTAACGCGACATTTCATGTCGTTATGAAGCCCATCACCAACTGAGAAACTACTGATCCAAATCAGTAATTCTCGACTACCTTGGCCAAGGATTTTTGGTGATGACCACCCGTGGACTGCGCGACATCAACCACCAATACTGGGAGAGACGAATCCCCGACGATCTGCTCACTTCCTCCATATGGCTCAGGACTGTACCCAACTAAAACCTGTTTGCATGACTCCTTTGAGCCGTGGTAGGGTAGTAATCAAAGCACGGTGAGAACTCACACGAGACAAATGACGATCTCAGGTCGATAGACTAACTTGCACGCATGTCACCTGGGAACTGCTATCTGACAATAGGTATACTACCAACTAGCAGGTTCCCGGCGAGTCCGTTCAGTGTACTCATAACCCAATGAGCACCTGTATACTATCTTAGATGAACAAACTAACACCAATGGCTTCTGAGACCTGGGCACCACCCCTTGTCAGGGTCTCGATCAGTATACACTAGTCTACTCTGGAGTATCAATGCCCAGTCTCGATACTCCCGCGACTAGGGACATTTAAGGATGTGCTTATAGACCACTCAGCTCCTACGTATAAGATCGCCATCATAATGCTGATAGTAAAGAAAGAATCCTATGGGCTCTATCAACTTGTAATAGTGATCTGTAATACCATATAAAGCATGTACATGATGATAAAGACAAACCAGATAGCATACGATTCAATAATTGACTTGAGGGTACTATAGCCAACACCATGGTAGGGTAGTAATCAAAGCACAGTGGGAACTCACACAAGACAAATGACGATCTCAAGTAGACGGACTAACCTGTACTCATGTCACCTGAGAACTGCTATCTGACAATAGGTATAATACCATCTAGCATGTTCCCTGCGATTCCGTCAATTGTAACTCATAACCCAATGAGGACTTATGTACTACCTTAGGTGACTAACGGATACCAATGGCTTATGAGACCGGCCAACGCCCTTATCGAGGTCTCGAAAAGTATACACTAGTCTACTCCGGAGTATTAATGCCCAGTCTCGATACTCCCTCGACTATAGACATTTAAGGATATGCTTATAGACCACCTAACTCCTATGTATATGATCGCCATTATAATGCTGGTAGTCAAGAAAGAATCCTATGGGCTCTATCAACATTTAATAGTGATCTGTAATGCCACATAATGCATGTACATGATGATAGAGACAAACCAGATAGCATATTATCATCTCGAGTAAGACTGTTCTACCCGTATAGGTCCTCCCTCAATCATCACAATCGCCTGCCTACGATTACAATAATTGACTTGAGGGCATTATAGTCAACAGTCATGTCACTGATTCCTGAGTACGACTCAGCGGAGGATATAGCCTAGGAAATTGTATGGATAAATATGTTTATTTATGAACTTGGTCCCATCATATATCTAGACATATTCTAAGGCAGGTATCGCTTAATTCAGGAGACAGTTGATCTTCAATAGTTGAGATAAAGAGTGAAGAAATGAGAAACATTATAGTGGATCCACTCACTAAGGCTGTTTCTCAAACACGGTTTGCGAAACTGTTGGTAGAGAAGTTGGGTATGCGATACAACATGAGATGTGTGTATGCGATACAGCAATAATTGGCCTTAAGTCCAAGTGGAAGATTGTTGGATATAGGTGCCCTAAAGGCAATTATTGTAATTGTAGGAAGGAAATTATTGTAATTGAAGGGGGGCCTATACAGATAGAACAACCTTGCTCGAGATGATAGTATATTATCTGGTTTGTCTTTATCTTTCATGTGTATACGTTTTATTCTTTATCACGTATCGCTAATACATGATAGTAAAGCCCATAGGATTTTTTCTTGACTACCGGGATTATGATAGAGATTATACTAGTGGGGCCTGTATAGTCCATAAGCACATCCTTAAATGTCCCTAGTTGTAGGAGTATCGATACTAGACATCGGTACTCCAGTTTAGACTAGTGTATACATTTCTTGACCCTGACCGGGGCGATAGTTGATCCCATAGCCATTGGTGTTTGACACCGAAGATTGTATACAGGTGCTCATTGGGAATGAGTTACGCTGTACGGACTCAACGATAACTTCTTGATGGAATTATACCTATTGTCAGATAGCAGTTCTCTGGTGACCACGACTTTAAAGAGTCGTGCATGAAAGTTCCTGGTGCCCTTGCCGCTATAACCGCATCCAATGCAGAATCGAAAAACAAAAATTTTACGGGGAGCACTAGAAACTAATCCCTAACGATCGTTCCACACACTAAAGTAGAAAATAAACATGCAAGGTTTAAGAATTATAACCTTTGATGCGTGTCCATTCAATCGTGGAAGACCCGTCCAAGCTCCTCATAGGCCTTCAGGAACAAGCTTGAGAAGCGGCCGTCATTACCGAAGATGATCCACCCGAGGGAACCGATACAAGCTCCAGTTTCACCTAGTAAAGCAACCGACGCTTCAAACTTGCTAGAAATGGAGTGTGGGGATGTAGGAATTTTCTACGATCATTTTCTCTCTTAAACTAAGCTCAAGAGAGCAAAGAGGAAGAAGGAGAAGAAAGAGGATGAAGAGATGGCCATAACAAAAAATGAGCTAAGTGAATGCATGAATGAATGGAATAAAATGGCTTCATAATTTTTTCTACCATAAAAATTATCACAACTGTTGCAATAAATAAATGAAGCACATTCCTCTCTACATGTCCATAACCATACCCAAAGCCACCAAACACTCCACCTCATTTCCTTTTGATTTTCTAAAAATAAAATCGAACAATGTGGTGTCTTCCTTCTAGAAGTATTCCGTATAAATACGGAATACAATCCGGTATACGTATTAAAATACATATACGCATATCCGTATAAAATTACGAATAGCCACGAGAGAGAAAATGAATAATGAACAATAATACTAATATATATATATATATAAATTATTAAATCAAAGCTTGATTTAATAATTTGGCTTAATCTTAAGCCGGCTAGAATTATCAACCGTCCGATTAAATTCCGTGTAGCATGTACACGTAGTTAATCGGACCCTCGTATGTATCAACATACAACATCTACATCATTTCGTTTGAACCTTGAAAACACTCTATGTGAGACTCTAAAGAATTGACAATATGTTGGCAGTGAGTTACTAGACAAATCCATAACCATAAGTATGTCAGCGGCACTGGCTGTATGTAACGGCTATCCAGGTATATACCGAAAGAGAGGTCGACAATCAAGTCCATCCGTACTCTACTGAGCCTGAATGTGACAATTTCCGTACAGTCCGGTCTCTTCGTCTAAGAGTATCGCATACCTGGTCTGGGGGATGGAAAACGTCAGACTCCTAATAACCGGATAAATCATGTCGAAGTCAAGTTCATTACCTACCGAGAAACTTCTAAACTCCTATCAGTAAATCTCATCCACCGTGGCCACGGATTTAGGTGATGGCTATCCGAATACAGCGCGGCATCGACTCCTAATATCAGGAGAGACGAATCCCTGACAATCATGCACTGCCTCCATATGGCTTAGGAATGTACCCAACTAAAACCTGTTTGCATGATTCCTTTGAGTTATGGTTGGGTAGTAATCTAAGTACAGTGGGAACTCACATAAGACAAATGAAGATCTTAGGTCAAAGAACTAACTTGTACTCATACCACTAGAGAACTGCTATCCGACGATATGTATACTATCTTAGGTGACACAACACCAATGGCTTGTGAGATCGGCCAACGCCCCTCGTCGAGGTCTAGAAACGTATACATAAGTCTACTCTGGAATATCGATACCCAGTCTCGATGTTCTCTCGACTAGGGACAATTAAGGATGTGCTTATGAACTACACATCTCTCACGTATATAATTGCCATCATAATGCTGGTAGTCAAGCAAAAATCTTACGGGATATATTAGCGATACGTAATAACAAGTAAAACGTTTACACATCAATAATAAAGACAAAGCAGATAGCATACTATCATTTTGAGCAAGAATGTGTAAGTCCATGATGCACACCCCACGGGTCACGGGGAGGCGGAATACTTTAAAAACGATTTTCTCACATCAAAAGAAACTAGTTTTTGCTTAGCATCATGAACTTTTTCCCTCTTTAGGATCTTTATTAAGCCTCATCTAACAAAACTAAACTAAGAGAAAGAGTTAACTACTATGTAAAGGAGTTATACCCTCGTTCCTAGTCCTTCGGGTCTTCAAGTTGCTCCTTGCTCCTTGGTTCAAGCTCCTTGTTCTTGATCTCCTTTCTTTGGCTTCTTCTAGGTTTTGGAAGAGTTCGGTTGCCGGTCTCCTTTGCGTCAAAGATGGATCCACCCGAGGGGCCTACGATCAAGCTCCAACCTCCATGAGATAGCTTAGTGATCTCACTTGCTAGGAGAGATAACTAAGGGGATGTAGAGAGAGTGTGTATTTAACTAGTTGATCTCAAAACTCATTGATTTGTAACACATGCAAGTGTATTAGTTTCATGAAGAAGGAGAGAAGAAAACCTAGGAGAGAGAAAGCTTTTGTGAGAATGATGAGAAAATGAGTTATGAGAATGGCTAAGTATTTTCACAATAATTCAACCATGGAATTATTTAATCAAATAAAATGCAACCTTACTTGAATAGTAATTCCAAAGTGAATAAATAAATGCTTAGCCATGCTTTCAACCCATGCTTCATAACTCTCCTAATTTCCACCTCATTAATTCTTTAATGAAAAAGAATAAAACAATAATGAGGTGTCTCCTTCTAGAAGGTCAACCTTGTGAATTTACAAGAATGCCCTTTTCCGTATTTTCATACCCGTATCCGTATTCCGAAAATTACGGATACACTGAGATCAGTATAATCCAATACTACAATACTAGTATCCGGCTTAAACCAGAGCCTACCAGTATTATCCGTCCGATCGTCATTCGAGTAGCCAGTATACGAATGCGACCGAAACCCTGCCATAAGACCATACGACATCTACATCGTCTCGCCTGATCCAGGGAAACCCTCTGTGTGGGACTCTAAATACTCGACAGTACGCTGGCAGTGGGTTTAACCATAAGTCCGTCAGTGGCACTAGTTGTACGTAACGGCAACCCAGGTACGTGTCGAAAAGGAGGCCGACGAGCGAACTCGTCCGTAACCCTTACTGAGCATATCCGTGACAATATCCGTGCAGTCCGGTCTGTTCGTCTGAGAGTATCGCATGTATGGTCTAGGGAGGTGGTGAATGTCAGACCCCTAACAACCGTACAAGTCGTGCCGGTGTGGCTCAAGACTATCCGAGAATCTACTGATCAGTCCACCAGTAATTCTCAATCAGCCCTGGCCAGGGACTTATGGTAATGACCAACCGATCACAGTGCGATATCGACTCCCTATACCGGGAGAGACGAATCCCTAACAGTCGCTCACTGCCTCCATGTGGCTCGGGACTGTACCCAACTAAAACCTGTTTGTACGGCTCTTTTGAGCCGTGGTAGGGTAGTAATTAAAGCAAAGTGGGAACTCACATGAGACAAATGACGACCTTAAGTCAACAGACTATCTGCATACATGTCACCTGAGAACTGCTATCTGACGTTAGGTATAGTACCATCCAGTCAGTTCTCGACGAGTCTTGTCCGGTGTACTCACACTCAGTGAGCATCTGTATACAATCTTAGGTGCACATCACCAATGGCTGCGGGACCAATCCATCGCCCCTCGTCAGGGTCTAGATATGTATACACTAGTCTACTCTGGAGCATTGATGGCCAGTCTCGATACACCTGCGACCAGGGACATTTAAGGATGTGCCTATTGACTATCCAGCTCCCACAAGTATGACTGCCATCACAACGCCGGTAGTCAGGCAAACACCCTGTGGGCTTTATCAACATGTATATAAATACAAAGTAAAATATATCACACGTTAAGATAAAAACAAACAAAATAGCGTACTATCATATCAAGCAAGATTGTCATGTACATACATATCTCTAGCATCCTATATAATGAAGGCCTCTAGGGCATATATATCCAACAGAATGTTCTACCTCTATAGGTCCTCCCTCAATTATTATAATCTCTTAACTGTAATTACAATAATTGCCTTGAGGGCACTATATCCAACATTCTCCCACTTGTACTTAAGGCTAATTATTGCGGCATCGCATACCCACATCCCGTGTGTTACCAAATACCAAATTTCTCTATTAATCAGTTTCACAAACCGTGTTTGTGAAATATCCGTGTTCGAGAAATAGCCTCAGTGAGTGGATCGGCTATAATGTTCCAACTTCCTCTCTCTATGTCTCAACTTCACAGAGATAAACAATCTCCCGAACTGAGCGATACCTCGCCTTAAGAATTTTTCTGGATATTTGATTGGACCAAGTTCATAAATGAACAATTTATCCAACAAACTTCTTAGGCTATATCCTCCGTTGAGTTATAACCAGTATCCTGCACCATACCTATCTCAGTATCCCTATTGGAATCCTATCCAATATACTGCTCCTCAGAAAAGGGTAAACTCAAAATACTGACAGCATCTCTGTCATCCAGGTCACCTTGGAAGCCAGAACCGATAACCGCTTCTTGAAGAAGGCTGTTGTTACCATATACTAAGAACATCCTCTTATGTTCTTAACTGCTTCCCTTTATTTCTCCAAGATTGGATTAAAATCTGCTTACTACAGTAAGTACAAAAGAAACATCTAGTTTGGTACAAGACATTGCATGATTGACTTAATCGTCTAAGCAAATGATATGTCATTCATGTGAGTCCCTCTCATCATCAGTCTGAAAGACATCTCTTTAGAGAGGGTGACTCCATCACCTGCGGGTACACTACCATGCCAGGAGCCAACCATACTAAAACACTTTTAGAATAGTGTCTAAGTACACAAATTAGGAAACTTCTCAAATCTAGATCTATCGATATAGATCTAGTCACTAGAATCCTTGATATCTCGATAAGTGCAAAAGCAACTTCTGATTTGGTACATGACATCACATGATTGACTCAATTGCCTAAGTAAGTGATATGTCATTCATGCAAACCCCTCTCCTCATCAGTCTGAGAGACATCTCTTTAGAGAGGGTAACTCTATTACCTGCGGGTAGACTACTGTTCAGTCAAAAATAATGCAATCTGTAACACATCAATTTTCTCATTATTCTACTCATCTAAGGACAGTTGATATAAATATAACACATATTACCAGTTTTGTCTGGAAAATACTAATTACCCCGTGTTATATATATATTCATCATTCTTTATAGGAAATTGTGTATTTATTACGTCATGCATGATATTGTATATCTCGATACATTTCAGTGAGATTTTGTGCAGAAAATTCTTCAGGTCAAAGAACCGGAATCACAAATTTGCTGATAAAATACAGCAAGTCAAAGAAATAAAATCTGGCAGAGATTCAGAAAGGATAATAAGATTCTAGATATCAGAAGAAGACCCTAAAGCCAACATAAAACAACACAGAAGAATTCATGCAGTGATCTCCTTAAACGGCCGCGGAACCACTGCCGATCCAGGCCGATCCGCCGCGGATCCGCGGCCGATTTGACTCGTCAGCGGTTGGAACTTTTTGCAAATGCCCCCTTGTAACTTCCAAGCTTCCTCAAGACGCTTCAAACTCCGTATCTTTCTCCAGAAGCTTCTTTACAACAGCCAAGCTTCCTATGCAAGCTTGATACCTACCTAGCTTCCTATGCAAGCTTCATAACAACCTAGCTTTTAGGAGAAGATAGAGGAAAAACTATAAAAGAAGATCTAGAGCTTCATTACAAAGGTTGTTGAATATTGAGCCAAATCATTGCACAAGTTGAGTGACACAACTTGATCCAAAACAAAAATCCAAATCAAATTCCAAAGTCAAGATCAAAATCCATTGAGAGCAAATCAAGCGAGCAATCAACGATCCTTCATTGCAAAGCCGGTCATCATCCGAGCAAGAGATCCGCGATAATCCATGACTCACGGCGATCGAGCTTCGCAAAGATCGACGACAAATTCACCTCTTCAAAGGAGCGATCGAGAGATTAATCATGTACCTCGAATTGAGGAGTTGTGTAATTTGAAGAAGATTTAATGAAGGTGAAAAATTGTTAATTCTCATTTTCTATACTCTCTCGCATTATGAAATTCTTCGTTCTTGATTGTTTCATTATGATGCGTAAGTTAATTCTCCGCTTGTGGAGGATTCGATAGAATTGATAGATCTAATGATGATCAAATCTTAATACTAATATTAAGTCTTATGAGATTTGTGAACCTTAGCAAAAAGAATTGTTGATGACCTAATTTGAAGCGAGATCACTTCTTGATTATTTCGTTGCAAATTAGGGATCAAATAATTGATGATTTTCTTTGCTAGAGGCTAGATCCAAATGATTTTGATTGAAAAGACAAGGGATAGTGAAGGAGAAACCCTAGTTTCTTCAATAGATCACTAATCTTCATTCATCATCATCGATCTAGCTACAAATTATTAATAGATAAGATTAGGAATTATTAGATTCATCATTAGCTATTAACTCAATCGAATCTTACAAGTTATTCTTCATTATCTTGATAAATCAAATTGATTGGGGATAACTTCTTGATTCTAGATCTATTTTCTTTATGTTCTTGAAATTAAATCTCACAAATCCTGAATCATCTTCTTTCATATTTTCTTTTCGACTCAACTAAAAAAAATTCGAACAAGTACATAAAATCTCTATGGATGATCCGCTCTCGCTAACGAAACTACAATTGACACCGTTAATTGATTGCGATTTATAAATTTCATTGATTGTGACAACGTATTTTCATACACATCGAGATTTTAGATCAATCAAATGGCGCCCGTTGCCGGGGATCTGTGCTATTTTGTTCGTTTTTGTTATTTGAGTGGAAATTTTATTATTCCATCAGAATTTTTAGATCAAAATCGCATCAAGTACTTAACGATTTGTTGTGAATTTTTGCGAGGGAATCTGGAATCATTGTAGCAGTGAGATCAAGATTCAGAGAAGTTCTGCAAATTCCAGAGGAGTCAAAGAAGCTACAGAAAAATTTTGAAATCCTAATCCCTCCTTCCCACCGTGGATCCGCGGCCAATAAGGCGTTTTTGCTGCGGTTCCACCGCCGTTTAGGTGGTTCACTGTTCCAAACTTCTGTGGTATATTCTCTGTTCGCTTCTCTCCTCTTTGATCTTGTCTAATAACACTTTTCTGCAGGATTCTTTGCAAAATTCGCAGCGCCGCTAAAAGAAAAATTGTTGCGTGTTTGATCTTGGTTGTTTGCATATTTTAACACGGAAATTAAGGGGCACGACCAAATTCAGATTAGGTGAGGATTTCATTACCCTTCCTAAGCCCCGGAAATCACAAAACTTGCATTCGCATCACCCTCATTAACTAAAAAATATCTAGATAAGACTCTAAGGACTGTCGTACTCATTTAGGACAGAAGGAGGTCGTGGGTAATCTATTGCATATCCGCGTTTCTTTTGTGGTGTCTAAGGAATGTGTGTCTAAGGCAAGTGGTTACTTAATTAGGCCTACTACTTACGAAGTGGAGAACCTCCTACTTACCTGGCGTTTACCTGGCCACAGAAGGGATAAAGAGGCAGTAGAGGATTTATCCTGCGATTTATCTTCTGGAAGTCTAGGAGAGGTCTGGTGACTTGACCTAGGTGACCATTAGATCTAGGGTTGCTTGTGCATTGTTTGTGTGATTTTTCAAAAATCCGTCTTTTTTCAAAAAACAAACACCAATCTAAACTTTTCTCTAATTATAACAACGCTGCCACTTGTGCTAAACCATTTAGTGCATGCTATGCTGGACACGGGATTCTAGTGTCCGACTTGTCCGCATTCCTTCTATCGACTCCGAAGTCGGTATTTCTACATCTTCTTTTTCTTCACCCACCACCACATCCATTTCGATGGACGGATCTCCATCGAACTTCTTTAACACTACTCTGCCACCGTCCACAGGTCCGCAGAATCCACCCCACATCTCTCTCCAAGAGAGATGCTACTATATTCGAGGTCCTCTTTCTACCCGTCTTTCCATTCCACCAGCCAATGGGGACAACATTGAAATCAAACCTCAATACATCAATCTTTTACCCAAATATCATGGTCTCGAGTCTGAAAACGCATGCCTTTATTACCAAATTTGAAAATGTATGTGCTATGATGGGTACTTCACAGCTTTCTGTGGATGCTATGAGATTACGTCTTCTCCCGTTCACTTTGTGTGATATAGCCGAGAAATGGCTTTATAACACAGCCGCACATTCTATTTCAAATTGGGGAGAATTCGTCATAGCTTTCCTAAAGAAATTGTTCACTAATCATATGACAGCTCAAGTCCGTAGCGAAATAAATCAATTTACCCAGCTTTCCAATGAACCATTTTCGAAGTGTTTTGAACGCTTCAAGAATCTGTTAGTTCAATGTCCTCATCACGGAATCCTTAGATTGGATCTGTGCAGAATTGTATATGAAGGCATTAATCCTACAACAAAACAAAATCTTGAATCCATGTGTCAAGGCACCTTCATATCTAAAAATGATGGTAAAGCCTGGAGATTTTTAGAAGATTTCGCTGAAAAAACTTTACAGTGGGAGAGTGTAAACCAACCATCTTCTAGAGGTGGTATTCATCAACTGGATGTTTCCATAGGAGTTAGAGCTGAAATGGCAGCAATGCAAAAGAAACTCGAAGCTATGGAACATAAATTTTTAGTAGCCTCCCTAAATCAGATGACACACCCCAAAACTGTCTGTGGATACTGTTCTGATCCATCACATTTGACGGAAGAATGTCCATTGAATTCTCCGTTTCAAGGTCAAGATCATACTAATGCTGCTTTTCAGCAAAGACCCAGAAACGATCCGTATTCTTCCACTTATAATCAGGGTTGGAGGAATCACCCTAATTTTGCTTGGAACCAACACCAAACTCATAACACGGTTCCAAACCAAAACAAATTTCAAAGGGTCCCTCCACAACAACAGCTGTCACGCCCCGCTTCCCAAAATACTGAATACGAGTGGTAGACAAGGCCAGCCATGCTCCTACGGTCAAGGAAATGTCCTGCCGTAGTCACACTTCGGCTTCTAGTTTCTCATGGTAAACAGCAAATGATGCGCAGGTAATGAGAAATGCAGTAACTGAAAGAAAAAATAATATAAACTGACCTGATGGGAAACAAACGAATGTAACTCGGAATGGCAAGTCAGGAAGTCTGTGATGCACGTCTAGTTCTGGTCCAGGCTAAATCTTCTCCTCACACTGAGCATGCATACTCAGGTCGTCAGAGCGACACAATAGCAATATTATACATAAAATCATATGACAATTCTAACAGTGATAACAGATATATGTAGCAGTAAATCAGAATGATGTAGGTATGAACAGGCAGTAATCAATGCAGCGGAACAGTAAAAGCAGTAGAACGATATGCCACGTATGTCAACACAGTATATAAAGTATATAAATGCCAGTATCCCTATCAGTCTCTAAGTCTCACTGTCCAGGTCACTAATCCTATCGTCAGTCCAAGTGTGAGAGTCAACCACTCGTGAGTGTCCTCCACCCAAGGGTAGAACCCAAGGGCAAGGGACCACGGGCCCAACATGTAACATGTATATCACGGTGAAATATCACATACCCTGTAAATCTCCATATAACTCCCTAAATATATAAGCCGGCATGGGACTCCCGAGATTCTGTTGAACTCACACTTAAACTTCCCCACACCCCGTGGTCTACATCAAACGCTAACCATAACCCTAAATACTAATCGATCCGTGACAATTCTGCGCGAGAACTGGAGGCAGGACCTCCATCAAGCACGTCCCGACTAATACCTAAGATAAATGGCAGAGTCTGGTGCCTTATCTGTGACACCCGTGCAAGCTCTTCCATAAGTGTCCCATACCACTTATAGTCACACGTACACGCATCCCACAGACGTCGACAATGCAATAGAATAATAGGGTCACTGATTGTGTACAAGTACGTATCACTTTCACTTAATCACGGATACACGAACACTGACGTACTTGCCACAATCATCACTAAAAATCTAACACTGGGTAAATGCATGATATCACTAGGTTATCACTGCAAGGATATGAGTATGATATGATACGTAAACAGTATATGAAGCATGATTAAGGTGTTATGAAACAGTATTCTATCACTTGCACAATTTATCATGAAACGTACGTATCTAATTTAGCAAAACGATAAACAGGTAGTAATTACTATGTTCAGTTTTCCATCCATCAAATTTAGTTTCAAGCCAATCGGGTTCCAGGATCAATAGTTATTACCATTTCGTTTCAAGCGCTCGCGGCTGGAAATCCGGTTTCAGAATCAGAAATCCGTTTCGCAACGCATTTTAATCCCAGTTGGGATTAGATTTTAGCGACGCTACAGTTGGATGAATTCTAGAGTTTTTATTAAGGTTTTCAATGCAACAAACGGATCTTCGATCGCGTCTGTACGTCAGGATATATATACTATTCAATACCAATATGTCAGTTCTGATTCTGCTAGGACTGTTATGTGTCCCGATCTATTAAATTACAGATTAAATATCAAATGGTAACGAAACAGAATGAAACCAATTGTTTTGTCTAGCTAACATATTTACCTATAACAATCAGTGGAGTTCCGCAACTTACAAGTTAAGGAAATCCTGTGGTACCCATTACGGAACAGCAAGCAGCAATGTGTGTCGCTCTGGACTGCAGTCCATAGTCGCACTCCGATCCAATTATCATCACGGTTTAAGTACAGGAATGTCAGAAAACCAATATAGAGTTAAAGTTCGTCGAGTGGGCTTCGATTTGAGCCCTCGAACACACCATTCTAGTGTGTACATAATTTATGGTGAATTTAACGGTTTTCAGGTACAATAAAAGTACAGTTTTACGATTAAACTTGGGGGTAGTCGTTTTGGTCATTAACGGTCAAATTATCCAACGAAATTCATGCACTGGGTTCTCCGCCAAACGGGCCAAGTAATTATATTTAGTTCCGTCAAGTTAAATGATAATTTCCTATGAGAACACGCATCGAACAGTTACGGCACATAATTGATTTAAACTTGCAACTTTATGATATATGTAATTAAAGATCGTAACTTAGGTAAATAGCATGTAAGCAAGTAAAATACTTGCCTGGGAATGCCTCGGGGTCGCACGGTAGCCGCGGCGTCACGAACGCATGATGTACGCCGTGAAACGGATTTGCGCGAGCTTGGATCGAGATGCGGACTTTGCGTCGGAGTTGTCCGGAGTCGTTGCACGGTCACTAGACGTTGAGGGATGCTTGATGATCCTCTGTGATTGTACTGGGGTTGACGACGGTCGACGGTCGACGGCGTCGCTCCGGCAACGTGGACAGTGAAGTGCTTGGAAAATGGGTTTTTGATATTTGAAGAGAAAGAGTTACAGAGAGAGAGAGTTAGAGAGAGAGCTGAGAGAGGCAGTGAGTGAGAGAGAGTTTAGAGAGAGAGAGAGAGAGTTAGAGAGAGAGCTGAGAGAGGCAGTGAGTGAGAGAGAGTTTAGAGAGAGAGAGAGGGAAATGAGATAGAGAGGGAGAGAAAACTGAGAGAGAGAGAGAGGGTGAAGTAAAGACAGAGAGATAGAGAGTGAAAGAGAGGGATCGAGTGAGAGAGAGAAGCAGAGAGGGGTGGTTACGACGACGACGTCGACGATGATAATGAGGATGATGGGATCCGACTGAGGCGGTTCAGGCTCGCCGGCGTCGAGCGTGTAGGGTGGGGGTCGAAGCTCGGGTGTAACAGTTTGGGTATGCAGGGGAGTTGGGTTGATGGAGGGTGGAGTCGTTGAGGGAGAAGGAGGGTGAATGAGGGGTCGCCGAGGGGCTGTCGTCGTCGTGGGGGGGGTCGAGCAAAATGATGGGGTGATCGCCGGCGTCGAGGGTGTAGTGGATTCGTGCAGAAATTTAGCGAGGAAGGAGGGTTTTTGAGATGGTGTTGGAGGGCGAGGGAGAGATGAGGGCGACGGGGTTAGAAAGAGGAGCGCGAGGGGGTAACGTCGCGCAACGTGGGCAAGGGCGTGGGCGCGAGCTGCGGCGGAGGAGGCGGGTCGCGAGTGGGAATGGAGGAAAGAGCCGTTGGAGAGGGAGAAGGGGGAGTCGGGTGAGGGCCGGGTCGGGTTGAGAATGTGGGCTGCAAGGGAGTGGGCTGAGGAAATAAGGAGAAAATGGGAGAAAGGTGTGGGCCGGGCTGGGTTTTGGGTATTAAGGGAAAATGAAAAGAAAATAAATTTATAAGGAAGTGGGCTGCTGAGGGTATTGGGCCGGGAGATTAAAATTTAATTAATTAACAATGAAAAGGGAGTGGGCTGAGGCACTAGGCCGCAGGGAAAATAGGGTTTTGGGTTTTAATTTAAAATGAAGGAAAATGGGCTGGGGTTGTTTTAATAAATTGAAATCAATTTAATTTCGTGGCTGAGGAAAAGAGTCGGGTTGGAAAGAAAATAAGTTTAAATTTTAAAGCAATGGGTTGAAGGAATAAAATATGGTTTGGGTTATTTAGAAAAGATGATTTTCTTGGTTTGGTGTTTAAAAGGGGTTTTAGAAATAAATAAATAATTATAAGTAAAAATAAATAAATTTTATAAGTGAAATAGAAATACAGATATTGGTAAGAAAAGGGGCTGGGTATTACAACAGCAACTACTACTACTGAGTCAGCACCCCTACCAAATACAAACTTTTCAAAATCCGGCCACCAATTCTGCACCTGGGAATAATTCTTTCCAAACGGTCGGTACAGAAAACTCCTCTGCACTCGAACCCAATTTGGATTTGTTCATGAAACATTCCATGCAAACATCTGATGATATTAAGTCTTCTGTCCACACTTTAACGCAAGGCCACACCTCCCAAGGTGAGAGTATTAAAGCGATGGAAGCACAAATTGCACAATTAAAAGCCGAAATGGGTGCTGGAGAGAAAGGGAAACTTCCAGCTCAACCCGTACCAAATCCTGGCTACTCACATCATGTGAATGCTATTACCACGTTGAGATCTGGAAGAGTGCTAGACAACCATGTCGGTGAAGATATTGATGGTGAGAAATCAATTAATGATACCCCGACTGAGACTTTTCCTTCCATTTCTACTTCTACTTCTGACCCCAGTTCGTCTACCCCACCGCTTTCTTCTATGCCTATTCTCCGTTTTCCACAAGGCTCGAACCCTCAGCACACTTCTTCTAGTCCACAAAAGACGATCTCCACTCCTATTCTAGGATATTTCCTACCCACACGATCTTCTCCAATGTTGGACCCCGCTATTATTGCTAAAGCTCCTTATCCGAATCGGTTGAGGGAAAACAGACCAAGTCCGCAAATGGAGAAGATCACTGAAATCATTAAACATGTTAACATCAATATCCCTCTCCTAGATGCTATACAACAAGTCCCGGCTTATGCGAAAATTCTTAAGGACATGTGCACTAGGAAGAGGAAGACTCAAGTGCCAAAAAAAGTGTTCATGTCGAGTACCATAAACACTGCTTTTCCCCAACAATTACCAAGAAAACGTAAGGACCCTGGCTGTCCTACAATTTCTATTTCTATCGAGGGTAAAAATATTAACCGTGCTTTACTTGACCTTGGCGCAAGTGTTAACCTGCTTCCTTATTCAGTCTATGTGCAATTAGGTATCGGAGAGTTAAAACCCTCGAACACAACTCTCCAAATGCCAGACCGATCAATCACCAAACCTAGGGGTGAATTAGAGGATGTGTTGATAAAAGTCGGGGAATTTGTTTTTCCAGTGGACTTCATTGTTTTAGATACACAACCAGTAGCAAACCCACGGAACCAAATTCTGGTGATTCTCGGTCGACCCTTTTTTGCCACTTCAAATGCGATAATCAACTGTCGTAACGGCTCTATGACCCTATCTTTCGGGAAGATGTCAATTGAGCTTAACATTTACAAGTTGGGAAGTGTACCCTCTGAAACATCTGCTCAGGTCTGTTCTGTCGACTTAATAGATGTCGACAGTAGCGAATTTGACAAGCTTCATGATACTGATCCAGACTTCCTCAATACGTTGTTGTTTGACCTAGCTATGTTTTATACACATACGGGCTCTTCCATTGATTTGTCCGGATCAATATCTAACGCTGATTATGAACCTTTTATGGAGTCTGAGGATCACCCCGTTTTTTCGGATGAGATTATTCTTTGGGGTATCGATGAAAGCTTTGAGGACATTTTCGCTGATGAACTTGTATTTTTAAAAGACACGGGTGTTGAAATGAATCATCTCCAAAACAAAGAAATTGAACATCCACCCTTTTTTCTGAACAATCAAGAGAATGCGAGTAATCCATCACAATCATTGAGCCGTCTCTCCAAAACGAGACGCAAATCGTATCTATCACACCACTTATTTCTTCCCCACTTTTTCCTAGCTCTATACAACATGTTCTTCCACCAACCGGTGCACTACATTGAAAAAATCTTCGAATGGTTGGTGTTGACGTTCGGTCTTTGCAAAGCATGGCATTCACCAGTGACTTTACCCCCAACTTATGATTTTCAGAGTTTAACATTGTTTAACTCAAGTTTTGGGGGGTGTATTTTTGGCTCTTGAAAATAAAAGTTGTCCTCAAAATTTTGAGCCAAGAATAAGTTTGGGGGAGGATTTTCACGATAATATTTCATGTACCCCGCTAATAAATTTTCCTCCCAAGCTTACAGGTTTTTGAGATTTAACACATAGCAATAGTGAGGACACTGTTCTAAAAAAGTTTGGAGGAGGTTTATGCTTATTCATGCATCACTTTGCATCATACTTTGCATAAGCACAAAACATTTATAAAAAATAATAAAAAAATATTTAATATTTAATTTTGTAATAAAAGATTAGATAGTGTAACGCCCTATATTTCGGTTAGTGTTAGTTTAGACGTTAATGCGGGTTTACTGTAAAAAATTTACCAATTCGGGTTCCTCACATTTTATAATATTTAATTAATAATTTATTATTATTTGTTATGGCATACACGTACGTGTGCACGTTAATATGAGGGTTTGTTTGTGCTAATCTAGGTTAGTGACCATGACACTTAACCTAATCTAATCCTTTGCTTTATCCTAATCCTTGTTTTAATCTAATCCTTAACCTTTATCCTTGATATTTTTGTGAGAAGAGAGATATTTGTTTTAGAAGTGAGGAGGTGGCATAGTGTGTGTGAATGCATTAATGGTGAGTTAATACAAAGGGTTACACTCACCTCACTCTCACCCTACACTCATCTCCCTCTCTCTTTATCCTCACACTTTCTCATTTTCTCTGTCTCTTTTATTTTCTCATTCCTCTCTCTTTTCTAATTGAACACTCCACTATCCCTCACAAATCCATCCCAAATCTTCATCAAAACTCATAAAAATCACATCTTTTGCTTGGTTTTACCTCTTGGATGCCTTGGAGCTTGGGAAGCTTGGATCTTTGAGTTCTTTTGGTTAGGTAATGATAACTTTCTGTTAAGTAGGTGTTTATAGTGTAGCATAGCTTGTTAGTTTCAGTTTAGATATCGTATTGTATCGTTTCGTGCAAATATCGTATTTTTTAGTGTTGTTGTGGGGTCTGTGATGATCTGCTATCAAACCAGGTAATTGTTGCAAAAGTTCCCATCACAGTGACCTAGTGTAGTGACTTAGAACCTACCCACGAAATATGAGCCCAGTCCCTCATGTTACAGCCGCAATTATATTGCTTCTAGCCGCAATTTGCGGCCAGACTAGAGAGTTAGGGTTTGGGTTTTGGTGTAGGGGTCCCTGAGGTTGTATGTGGTCTCATGAAACTTGCAACTTTTACAGATTGTTAGTATAGCAAAATCTGGGACCACTTTGCGTATTTCTTATGTTTCATTTCACGCGTTAGATATCCGAAACGGTTCGTGTTCTGTGTTCTGTTGCTCTGAGTTGGTTTCGTAGTGTCGCTATGCACGTTAGCTACAATACGAACACTTGAGAGTAATTTTTGTGTTGTCGCGTTGGTCAGTGTAGTTTTTATATGTTTTGGGTCTATTGCTAATATATACTGTTATATTGTTTTATGTTTTAGGTTCGCAGGCGGGGACTTCGGACGCTGTGAAGAAAGGGAAACAGGTGGTTGGCTTTACTTATCCAGGAGCGTTGGTATGTAGATTAAATATCTACAGAGGAATCGCCCGTATGGCGTTATGCGTCTGGGCTAGAAATGTTATGATATTGTCGCATATTCTATTTCATATATAGAGTTGCGCATACACCATATTGCTTAATTACTTGTTGTGCTTGGACTAGTACCTTTAGGACACTGTACTATTATTGACGGCTCATGTTGCACGAGCACTGATTGTATGCCACACACACCGTCAATAATTGCCATGACACGCACAACACACATACCTATATGATATTGTTTGGTTAGGGACATTGAGACATTGATTCATATTTCTTTATGCATATGACATATAGCATACCTGTATACCTACATGCTTACACATATGCCTTGACATGCTTACATACTAGTTACATGTATACCTATAGGGTATTGTACCATTGCGATAGGTACATACACACATAATGACATAGCTACATGTATACCTTGCATACATACTTCATTTATACCTGGAGGGTATATTACATCATTACTGATAAGTAGATACATATACCTTGTTATATCATTATGTTTACACATATATCTAGTAATAGCTACATGTTTACCTTTATTTGATGTTATATTAGACTTGGAGAAATTAGGAACCGCATGATTTATATATTAACTTGTTGCAGTTAAATAGCGGCTTTTCCTTTATATGCTTACATTGTAGTTTTATGTTGCATATATTATATTCATGGATTTTCGCATTGAGATATGGATTTTTCATGATGTTTTCTGGATTTGAGGACCGTGGTAGTTTCATGAAATTATGCATTATTTGAAAAACCCGGTTTCTCTTGATATGATATTTCAGCATCCACCATGAGTTTTATCGGTTCCGATATATATACCCCCATGCGAGGAGGAGTCGGGGGCCATATGAGGGTACATGGTGGGGACCGGAGGTACCCCGGGGCAAGAAAGGGATAGTCGATGTAACATGCCGATGAGGTCTGACAGGGGAACCATACCATCCGGTGACAGTACCTTTGACTCGACGGGTATCGTGGGGATACAGGCCAGGGTCATGTACGTATGGATACGTCGAAAGACGAGGGTCGAAGCTAGGCACTCGGGTTTTCGGAATAGCGTATGCTACGTACCTATCAGGTGCCTGTCGTGGTGACAACACCTGATAGATCGGTATTTTTGTGTCGATGCTTGACACATTGGTTTCATGATATTTTTACTCCTAAGTATATATAACAGTGGAATGGGACGCTGTTATATATGCATATATATATATATATATATATATATATATATATATATATATATATATTAGTGGAATGGGATGCTAATATAAATGTATACATATCAATTCATATGCATCACCATAATTATTCATGCAAACATACTTAGAATATTTGAGATTCACTTGATATTGGATTTAGGATATTTGAGATTCACTTGATATTGGATTTATGATATTTGAGATTTATTTGATATTGGATTTAGGATATTTGAGATTTACTCGATATCAGATACAGGATATATGAGATTTACTTGATTTTGTACATTCAGGATATATGAGATTTACTTGATATTGTACATTCAGGATTTATGAGGCTTGCATGATATGAGAGCCAATTTGGGGGCTGATTTGAGGAAATTGGGATTTGGATTGTTTTGCTGGATTTTGGTCCTACCACGATATCAGGATTCCGTGGAAATGACATGTTTCATCCCATACTCCACATTTATTATTTATGCACTGCTTCATCTATTAGTAGTACCTGATAGAGTACCTTCCATGACTGTTGCATTTACATACTTTTATTTTATATGCATTGCTTCATGTATTAGTTATACCTGCTAGAGTACCTTTCATGACTGTTGCATATATACATTGTCATATCATGCTTCATGTATTAGTAGTACCTGATAGAGTACCTTTCATGATTGTTGCAGACATGTTGTCATATTATTGCTTCATATATTAGTTGTACATGCTAGTGTACCTTTCATGACTATTGCATGCATATGACCAATTATTGTTGTTAGTTTGCATATGTTAGATTCGCGCTGTACGTGCATACTTACGATTACCTGCATATGTTATTTACTATTCACGAGTTGGCAACTCACCCCCGTTGTGCCACAGTGTTTTGCAGTTTGTTCCCCAGAGTAGTCGAGGCAGGCTATTCATCTATCTTATCATCTTTTGCTGCGGATTTAGGTGGGTTTTGTGGTTATCCATTCATGTTCATTTTATATTCGTTGTATCATGTACTCTCCATTTACCATTATCTTTTATAACTTAAAGACTTGATGTGAGGACGATATTGTATTATTTTGGTGACTTAAATGTCTTTTATACAGTTTTATTTATATCGTCTTTTATTTCTTCGCTATGGTGTCGTATATCTGTTGTGGTGGTTGTTTTCCGCCGTTGGGCATGTTTTGCTCCCGTTTGGGGATGCTTTACTTATATTTATGTTGTACCCATTTTTGGGGCTGGTTTTTACAAAAAAGGTGCTGCCAAAATTTTAAAGAAATAAAGTTGGACTTTTAAAGAATTTGGGTTGAGATTTCAAAGGTTTTAAAATTTCTATTATCACTTATTACTTTTGATGGTTTAGATTGCTGGGTTTTCGGCTTACTTAAATTGTGTTACGCCTGTAGACGTTGCGTAGTTTAAGGGCCGTCACGTGCCAAATTTCGGGTTGTGACAAAGTTGGTATCAGAGCACTAGGGTTTACCTTTCGGAGTGTAGGATGACCTTGGTATGATGGAGTAGGTAGCTTAAGCAGAGTAACGTAGTGTGTGTATGTCCGCGGCATACTCACGACGCGGTACTCCGCCCAAAGTGACCTAAGTACTAATTGATTGAAATTTTTTCATTGATGATACATATCCTTGTGATTCCATTTTCGTGTTCATATCGAATCCTATTTCTATTTATAGCCATTGCTGCCGATGACTATGGGGACTCAGAGAGGTGCAGCGAGGGCCGAGGTCATAGTCGACTCGTGTGGGATGAGGTTTGACTAGGATGGTACGCTCGCTGTACAGGAGTAGATGGATCCGCCTTGGACAGATCGTATAGCTAGGCTTGTGGCAGAGATGCAGGACTTGCGCCAGACGATGAGGTCTTTAGTTGAGGCCAGAAGAGCGCAGCGACAAGAGGTTGTCACCTCTGTTTCCCAGTTGTTCCTTATGATTAGCACACAGCATAGTGTTAAGTATACAGCACCAGTGGATGCAACCCCAGTTGACGAGGCATGTCTTCCAGAGACTTTGGGAGTTCCGGAACAGTGGAGGACTCGTACCAGTGTACCAGACGAGAGACAGAGGCGTAATCGTCGAGACAGATTTTGTGTACGTTGCGTGAGTAGCAGAGGCTTGGGATGAGAGATGTGTTAGCTAGATCAGCCGTTTGTTGTATTAACTTCTGTCAGCGATTCTTTTGTTGCGCGACACGTGTTTCAGTCATGTATCAATCGGATAGGAGATAAATATTTGTCCGTCGTTTAGATCCTCCTAGAGATGTTGGATTTGACATTCTCCTGGACACGGACTGGTTAGCTACGTGCTAGGCGTCTGTGGACTACCGAGAAGGAAACATCCAGGTTTTGTTTTCCCGGCGAGTCAGTTCTTGGTGTGCATGGGAGGACAATGGTGCCACCTCTCACAGCTTGAATTCAGCATTTTTCGCTAGTCGGCTTTTGAGGAGAGGATGTCAAGGATTCTTGACATTCATTCGTGATACCGGAGCAACAGTGGGTTTGTTGGACCGGGTTCCTATCGTGCGAGAGTTTTCCGACGTTGTTCCAGGTGAGCCAGCGAAGCTTAGGGAGCTTAAGGATCAGCTGCAGAGTTGTTTGTTGGGGAGGCTTGTGCGTCTGAGTGTTTCGCTTTGGGGAGCTCCTATTCTGTTCGTCAGGAGGAAGATGGCAGTTGAGGTTATGTATTGATGGATCGTCAATTGAACCGGCTTACGGTGCGGATAAGTATCCATTACCTCGCATTGACGATTTCTTCGATCAGCTCCAGAGTGAGAGATATTTTCTAAGTTTGTTTGGGATCAGGTCATCATTGTTGCTGGTTCGGAGTTATGTCATTCTAAAGTCTGCTTTTGTGTATGCTCTGGGCTTTGTGTGTTTTGGTGGAGTCATTGGACTCACCAATGCCCTAGCAGCATTCGTAGATGTGATGAACCAGATTTCTTCAGGCCGTTCCTCGACCAGTTTATTGTTGTGTTATTGATGACATTCTAGTCTATTCCAATATGTCGTGAGGAACATGAGCAGCACTTGAGGATTTGCTTTGAAAACATTGGGAGAGCACCAGCTGTTTGCTAAATTCTCGGAGTGTTCCTTCAGGCTTGATTGTGTTGACTCCTAGGTCTTGTACTTACGGGAGACGGTTTCGTATGGTCCCGAGGAAGATCGAGGCCGTACGGCTTTGGCCCATACTTGTGTACGGGACGGAGGTCCGAAGATTTTGGGCTTAGCAGGTTTTTATCGCCGTTTCATACAGGATTGCTGGTGTAGTGCTGCACCGTTGACTGGACTGACCGGAAAGGAGGTTCCTTTTTCTTGGACTGAGGCATGCGTGCGGAGTTTTCGGCAGTTCAAGACTCGGTTGACAACTGCACCCGTTCTTTCTTTGCTTTCTGGTTCGGGCGACTTTGTTGTTTAACTGTGATGTTTTGCGAGTGGGGCTCGATTTTGCGTTGATGTGGCATTATAGAGTTATCGCTTTTGCTTCCCGACAGTTGGAGGAAGTACGGGTAGGATATCCCACTCATGATCTGGAGATGGCCGCGGTGGTCGTGCGTTGGAGATTTAGAGAAACTAATTGTTCGGAGAGTCGTGTCAGATTTTCATGGACCACCAGAGCTTAATGTACATCTTCCTGCAGCGGGTTTTGATTGTTGAAACAGTCTTCTGCAGATTTACAGTTCTTTTACGATCGTTCAGTACAGCTTAAGTTCACCTCTACTGAGGGGACAGCTTGCTCATGTCCGCGCCCGTCCATTTTTCCTTGATCGTTTTCGCGAGGCACCGCCCGCCGATGCTCATTTGTCAGAGATTCTTGAGCATACTCGGCTGGGAAAAGATTCAAAGTCCTTGATTTGTGACCAGGATGTGCTACGTTTGAGGACACATTTGTGTGTACCTGTTGTTGATGGGTAGAGATGCGAAATCCTAGGGCATGCACATCAGTCAGCTTTCGGTGTTCATTAAAGTTCCACCAATATGTGACGTGACTTGTGAGTTAGTTACGGGTGGGAAGGAATGAAAAGTGAAGTTTCGGATTTCGTTTCGAGGTGTCTGTCTTGTTGTGAGCTAAGGTTGAGCATCTGAGACCGGATGAAGAGTTTCAACCTTTAACCGTTTCAGAGTGGGAATGGGAGCAGATCTCCACGAATTTTGTTGTGGTGTTTACCCCTGTCTAGACAGGGTGTGACTCCATTTGGGTGTTTGCTGTCCGGTTATGCTCAGTTTGCTTAGTTGTTCTTCGTTAAGTTTGTGCGTTTGCACGGAGTTCCTTCAAGCGTTGTATCCAATGGGGGCACCCTGTTTGCTTACCGTCTTGGGCAGAAGCTTTAGGAAGCCTTGAGTACTGGTTGAGCTTTAGCTCCGCTTTTCCATCTGCGGGAAGAGGGTTCGTGAGAGCGGGCTATACAGACTCTGGAGGATATGCTTGTGCGTACGTACTAATTGTTGCTGGCAGTTGGGATCGTCACTTGCCATTGTTAGGGTTCTCCTTCGATAGCTGTTATCAGGAGGCACTCCAATTGGCAACCTTTAGGTTTAGTTGTTAGGTCGTGTCGATCGCCATTCTTTTTTTCTGGCTCTGCGTAAGTAGGATTTTGGACCCCCGCTAGTCTTAAGACTTCAGAGATGATCCAGTTGGTTCAGGTCAGGATGAGAACAGCCCAGTGCAGACAGAGGTCTTATGCCGACCGTGGTGGTCGCAAACTTGAGTTCGCAGTGCGAGATCATGTATTCCTAAGGATTTTTTCGATCAATGACGTGTTGAGTTTTGGGAAGCTTTTCAAAGGATTGTAGGTCCTTTTGAGATCCTCAAGCGAGGTAGTTTCGTTGCCTTTAACTTGGCACTTCCGCCCAAATTATTGAGTATTCACCCCGTATTTTCTTGTGTCGATACTTTGCAAATACCTTTATAACCTTTCTCACATGATTCAGCATCAGACCAATTAATTGAGACACGGTCTTTTCGTTCACCAGCAGCCAATTGTGTTAGTGGTTCGGCAGGTAGAGAAACTTCGGTCAAGGTTCTTGCCATCTGTGGAGGGTTTTCTTGGACGTAGCCATATAGTGAGGTGATCGCTTGGGAGGCTACGAGCGAGATATGAGAGTTTTGTAATCTTCTCTTTGAAGGTACGCTTAGTGAGAATTTTAAATTCGGGGACGAATTTTTATAAGGGGGAGATTGTAACGCCCTAGATTTCGGTTAGTGTTAGTTTAGACGTTAAAGCGAGTTTACTGTAAAAAATTTACCAATTCGGGTTCCTCACATTTTATAACATTTAATTGATAATTTATTATTATTTTTTATGGCATGCAGTACGTGTGCACGTTAATGTGAGGGTTTTTTGTGCTAATCTCGGTTAGTGGCCATGACAGTCAACCTAATCTAATCGTTTACTTTATCCTAATCCTTATTTTAATCTAATCCTTAACCTTCATCCTTGATATTTGTGTGAGAAGAGAGATATTTTTTTTGGAAGTGATGAGGTGGCTTGGTGTGTGTGAATGCATTAATGGTAAGTTAATGCAAAGGGTTACACCCACCTCACTCTCATCCTACACTCACCTCCCACTCTCTTTATCCTCATACTCTCTCATTTTCTCTATCTCTTTTATTTTCTCATTCCTCTCTCTTTTCTAACTGAACATTTCACTATCCCTCACAAATCCATCCCAAATTTTCATCAAAACTCATTAAAATCACATCTTTTGCTTGGTTTTGCCTCTTAGATGCCATGGAGCTTGGGAAGCTTGGATTTTTGAGTTCTTTTGGTTAGGTAATGATCTCTTTCTGTTAAGTAGGTGTTTATAGTGTAGTGTAGCTTGTTAGTTTCAGTTTAGATAGCGTATTGTATCGTTTCGTACAAATATCGTATTTTTAGTGTTGTTTTGGGGTCTGGGATGATCTGCTATCAAACCAGGTAATTGTTGCAAAAGTTCCCATCACAGTGACCTAGTGTAGTGACCTAGAACCTACCCTCAAAATACGAGCCCAGTCCCTCATGTTACGGTCGCAATTATATTGCTTTTGGCCGCAATTTGCGGCCAGACTAGGGAGTTAGGGTTTGGGTTTTGGTGTAGGGGTCCCTGTGGTTGTATGTGGTCTCATGGTACTTGCAACTTTTACAGATTGTTAGTATAGCAAAATCTAGGACCCTTTTGCGTATTTCTTGTGTTTCGTTTCACGCGTAACGTTATCCGATACGGTTCGTGTTCTGTGTTCTGTTGCTCTGAGTTAGTTTCGTAGTGTCGCTATGCACGTTAGCTACAATACGAACACTTGAGAGTAAGTTTTGTGTTGTCGCGTTGGTCAGTGTAGTTTGTACGTTTTATGGGTCTATTGCTAATATATATTGTTATATTGTTTTATATTTTAGGTTCCCAGGCGGGGACTTCGGACGCTGCGAAGAAGGGGAAAGAGGTGGTTGGCTTTACTTAGCCAGGAGCGTTGGTGAGTAGATTTAACATCTAAAGGGGAATCGCCCGGATGGTGTTATGCGTATGGGCTAGAGATGTTATCATATTCTCGCATATTCTATTTCATATATAGAGTTGTGCACACACCTTATTGCTTAGTTACTTGTTGTGCTTGGACTAGTACCTTTAGGACACTGCACTGTTATTGACGGCTCATGTTGCATGAGCACAGATTGTATGCCACACACACCGTCAATAATTTCCATGAAACGCACAACACACATGGCTATATGATATTGTTTGGTTAGGGACATTGAGACATTGATTCATATTTCTTTATGCATATAACATATAGCATACCTGTATACCTACATGCTTACACATATGCCTTGGCATGCTTACATACTAGTTACCAGTATACCTATAGGGTATTGTACCATTAGCGATAGGTACATACACACATAATGACATAGCTACATGTATAGCTTGCATACAAACTTCACTTATACCTGGAGGGTATATTACATCATTACTGATAAGTAGATACATATACCTTGCTATATCTTTATGTTTACACATATATCTGGTTATAGCTACATGTTTACCTTTATTTGATGTTATATTAGACTTGGAGAAATTAGGAAACACATGATTTATATATTAACTTGTTGCAGTTAAATAGCGGCTTTTCCTTTATATGCTTACATTGCAGTTTTATGTTGCATATATTATATTCATGGATTTTCGCATTGAGATATGGATTTTTCATGATATTTTCTGGATTTGAGGACCGTGGTAGTTTCATGAAATTATGCATTATTTGAAAAACCCGGTTTCTCTTGATATGATATTTCAGCATTCACCATGAATTTTATCGGTTCTGATATATATACCCCATGTGAGGAGGAGTCGGGGGCCGTATGAGGATACATGGTGGGGCCCGGAGGTATCCCGGGGCAAGAAAGGGATAGTCGATGTAACATACCGATGAGGCCTGACAGGGGAACCATATCTGCCGGTGACAGTACCTTTGACTCGACGGGTATCGTGGGGATACAGGCCGGGGTCATGTACGTATGGATACGTCGAAAGACAAGGGTCGAAGCTGGGTACTCGGGTTTTCGGAATAGCGTATGCTACGTACCTATCAGGGGCCAATCGTGGTGACAGCACCTGATAGATCGGTATTTTTGTGTCGATGCTTGACACATTGGTTTCATGATATTTTTACTCCTAAGTATATATAACAGTGGAATGGGACGCTGTTATATATATATATATATATATATATATATATATATATATATATAGTGGAATGGGATGCTAATATATATGTATACATATCAATTCATATGCATCACCATAATTATTCATGCAAACATACTTAGAATATTTGAGATTCACTTGATATTGGATTTAGGATATTTGAGTTTCACTTGATATTGGATTTAGGATATTTGAGATTTATTTGATATTGGATTCAGGATATTTGAGATTTACTTGATATCGGATACAGGGTATATGAGATTTACTTGATTTTGTACATTCAGGATATATGAGATTTACTTGATATTGTACATTCAGGATTTATGAGACTTACATGATATGAGAGCCAATTTGGGGGTTGATTTGAGAAAATTGGGATTTGGATTGTCTTCTTGGATTTTGGTCCTACCACGATATCAGGATTCCGTGGAAATGACATGTTTCATCCCATACTCCACATTTATTATTTATGCACTGCTTCATCTATTAGTAGTACCTGATAGAGTACCTTCCATGACTGTTGCATTTACTTCTATTTTATATGCATTGCTTCATGTATTAGTTGTACCCGCTAGAGTACCTTTCATGACTGTTTCTTATATACATTGTCATATCATGCTTCATGTATTAGTGGTACCTGATAGAGTACCTTTCATGATTGTTGCATACATATTGTCATATTGTTGCTTCATATATTAGTTGTACCTGCTAGTGTACCTTTCATGAATGTTGCATGCATATGACCAATTATTGCTGTTAGTTTGCATATGTTAGATTCGCGCTGTACGTACATACTTGCGATTACCTGCATCTGTTATTTACTATTCACGAGTTGGCAACTCACCCCCATTGTGCCACAGTGTTTTGCAGTTTGTTCTCCAGAGTAGTCGAGGCAGGCTATTCATCTATCTTATCATCTTTTACTGCGGATACCGCTTCGGCTCATAGTGTGAAGTTTTGCTTAGGTGGGTTTTGTGGTTATCCGTTCATGTTCATTGTATATTCGTTGTATCCTGTACTCTCCATCTACCATTAACTTGTATAACTTAGAGACTTGATGTGAGGACGATATTGTATTATTTGATGACTTGGATGTCTTTTATACAGTTTTATTTATATCGTCTTTTATTTCTTTGCTACGGCGTCGTATATCTGTTGTGGTGGTTGTTTTGCACCATTGGGCGTGTTTTGCTCCCGTTTGGGGATGCTTTACTTATATTTATGTTGTACCCATTTTTGGGGCTGGTTTTTAGAAAGGAGGTGCTGCCAAAATTTTAAAAGAAATAAAGTTGGACTTTTAATGAATTTAGGTTGAGATTTCAATGGTTTTAAAATTTCTATTATCACTTACTACTTTTGATGGTTTAGATTGCTGGGTTTTCGGCTTACTTAAATTGCATTACGACTGTAGACGTTGCGTAATTTACGGGCCGTCACGTGCCAAATTGGGTCGTGACAGATAGTGAAAAATTACATCTAAAAGATTGGAAAAATTTAAGAAAACCTAGAAAGTTAGAAGTTATTTTAAACGAAACTAGTAATAAGTAGTTATGAACCGTTGTCCCAAGGGTTAGTAAGATGAAAAAGGTCACTAATCTGAGAATAAAAATAAGTCTGAAAAATAGTTTCTATTCTGGAAGCCAAACATTTGAATGTTGATACCCTACTATACGCACTTACACACGTCTTGAAACTCGGGATAGTAGAGAATACCTTGAAATGCTCTTGTCTAAAAGCCAAAGTTTGAAGGAAATAATAAATGGAGAATAAAAATATAAAATGGTATAGAAAAATGAACACTGGTTTTGTAATCACCAAGGCGGCATTAAAAAAATATAGCGACGGTGCTTCATCACCTAGTGTCTTAGACCAACTGGTTTGGGAGTCACTGCTAAGCCTTAGGTGTTGCAAGACGAGGAAAGTACTAATTACACCTAATCAGCAAGCACATGAGTAATCGGTCGGTTAGTACCTCAAGAAGTATTAACGGTCGCATGAAAAATGTGTGAGCAATCCCATCTAAATGTTCATCAATTAAAAAGTACTGAGGTAGATAGACAAGAGTATGATAGCTTGAATTGAATTCTTCGAGTGTAGGGATGTTCTTTACACACACGTAGGGGTATATGATCGGTGTTTGGAAGAAAGATAGGAATGAAAAATAAAGACGATATTTTATAGAGGGATGATGTGATTTCTAACATCTTTTCATGACTATTAAGATAGGGCTCATGACAAATGAAAAGCTAGTGTAGTTGGAAACTCTAATTTTCAAGGTATTTCTTTTACAATTCTTATCTTTATATGTAACTTTCACAATCTTTCTTTTATTATAGGATTTTTTGGGTGCAATCCGCTGAAAACCCTCAGGAAACAACACTCATCCTACTAGGGACACCTAGAGGTTTAAAGGCTTGTTGCACGTGCTCAGTGCAATCGTGTTTGCCTACGAAAGTGTGCTAGTTAGTGTTTCTTTTTATTTCTCCTTTTCTTTTCTCCTTCACCTGAATAAAACATGTTTGCTCGAGACGATCAAAATTAAATTTGGGGGAATTTGTTCAGTCGAAAATAATGCAATCTGTAACACATCAATTTCCTCATTATTCTATTCATCTAAGGACAGTTGATATAAATATAACACATATTACCAGTTTGTCTGGAAAATACTAATTACCCTGTGTTATATATATATATTCATCATTCTTTATAGGAAATTGTGTGTTTATTACGTCATGCATGATATTGTATATCTCGATACGTTTCAGTGAGATTTTGTGCAGAAAATTCTTCAGGTCAAAGAACCGGAATCATAAATTTGCCGATAAAATACAGCAAGTTAAAGAAATAAAATCTGGCAGAGATTCAGAAATGATAACAAGATTCCGGGCATCAGTAGAAGACCCTAAAGCCAACATAAAACGGCACAGAAGAATTCATGCAGTGATCTCCTTAAACGGAAGCGGAACCGTGGCCGATCCAGGCCGATCTGCCACGGATCCGCGGCCGGTCTGACTCGTCAGCGGTTGGAACTTTTTGTAGAGGCCCCCTTGTAACTTCCAAGCTTCCTCAAGACAGAGTAGTCGTCGGGAACATGTATACTGATTGTCTTTATGTTACATGTTGGTAAAGCCCTTAGGATGAATACTTGACTACCGGGACTATGATGAAGATCATACTAGTGGGGACAGAGTAGTCGTTAAGTACGTCATTCAAATTTTCCTAGTCGTGGGTGTATCGAGACAGGGCATCGATATACCAGAGTAGACTAGCGTATAGCTTCTCGACCCATGTAGATTGGCGATGGATGATCCCATATCCATTGGTGTTTGACATCAGACACAGTATACGGGTGCTCAGTAGAGACTGGGTACACTAGACGGACTCGCCGAGAACTCCCAGATGGTATTATACCTCACGTCAGATGGCAGTTCTCTGGTGACATTGGTACAGGTTAGTCTGTAGACCGGAGATCGTCATAGAGTCTTGTGTGATTCCAACTGTGCTTTGATTTCCACCTTACCACGTTCAAGAAAACGTGCAAAACGGTGTCTTTTCGGTATAGTCCCGAATCATATGGAGGCAATGAGCGATAGGAGGGGTTTCGTCTCTCCCGGTATTGGGGGTTGATGTTACGTTGTGCTCGATTGGTTATAACAGGAAGTCCCTGACCAGGGCTGCTTCAGAAATATACTGGTAAGTGTTATCAGTAGTTTCTCAACCCATTATGAGCATCATATCGAAACGACTTATCGAGTTACTGGGGTCTGACGTTTACCACCCCTAGACAAGATATGCGACATATCAGACGAAGAGACCGGATTGTTTGGTAGTGCTACTGATTGGATTCGCAAGAGTGTGAGCATTCTTTCTTGTTGATCTTCTGATGGCTCAATACCCGGGTGGCCGTTACATTTAGCAGACCGCTTGCGGCTTGTGGGTGTTTGATATGATCATCATCTACTGCCGGCGTATTGACAAGTCTTTAGAGTCCTACACAGAGGTTTCCTGGCTCAAGCGAAATGGAGTAGGAGCACATATATGATATGTGCGGGACTGAGATTGATATGATATGAGATACCGTATTCTATCCTCGCGATTTATGACATTAGTCGGTTATATGCGATATAGTCGGGTTGTCGAATCAAGTATTGATTCGATAAGTTGTTACTTTTGATATTAGTCGGTTATATATGATATAGCCGGATTATTAAATCAAGAGTTGATTTAATAATTTAATTTATAATTATACATTTTATATATTACATTACATTAACTAATATTAAGCTCACTTATGATTTTTTTTCTCATTTTGTGCACATTGAATATATTTGATATATTTTTGTGTACATGTTTTGTGTCATGTTTAATGATACATGCAACAAAGGTGTTTGTATGACTTACACCATGCATAGTTTAATTGCTAGGGTTTTATTTATTTTGGTAATTACAAAAAGTGGCATTTTGTTATGGATGAAAGCTTGTAGAAGCTTGTAGTCTTCATTGACCAAGTCCACTCTTTTGTTTTGGCTAAGATATTTTTTAACCCAACCAATTAAATCTTGCCATGGTTAACTCTCTACAAAGGTTAATATATGATATTAACTCACCATGGTTGCTATTCTCACTTGAATAATTATCATATGAGATATTTCTTCATCTTCTTCTTCTTCCTCAAAGCTTTCTAACTTCAATCGAGATGTGAGAAAATGAGTGAGAAAATCAAATCTAAAGTGAGCCCACTTCCTACTTCATCATCCTCTACTACTTGCCATTTAGTATAGGGTGTTTGCTTCACTAATTTCATAATTAGTGAAGAGATAGCTTGGGTTAGTGTCTCCTCGACGTAGATCATCTTCGGCCTCGAAGACTTCAAAGCAAGCATGTTCGTTTCTTCATGGGAGCCTCTCTAGAGTCCGGGGTTCACGATCGCAGCGAAGGGACTATTACACGGAGCTATTGAAGTGAAGGACTTGTCTAGAAAGGTTGTATTCCTTGCTCATTTTACTTGCAAAGTGTTTGCATTTACATTCCGTCGGATTTCTAGTTAACGATTCTTAGTTAGGGTTAGCTAGAACGGCAAATTTTTGAATTTGGTATGGACGATGCCTCCCGAAACCTTGCTGCCGCCCTAAGGAACCCTGCAAGTCAGACCCTCATCAAAAGCATGGTTTTCAATCAATTTTGGTTCTAGAGTGGAGGTGTAGATATCACAAGGATTGGGTGTGGTTTCATTTGAAATGGACCCTTCACAATCAGGTAGATCAAACATTACAAGGTTTCACAACCCATCAAACATTCTATCTTCAATGGGTGAATCATTTGGTAAACTCAATAGATTTGTGAAACTGGAGTAGTGGAATTCAATTTGTAATGGGGAGCTTTGATTTGGAAGGATGTACTGCTCACTCTCTCTACTCGAATTCTCAATTTGTCCTATTGTTTTATCATGCATTGGAAAATTTTGAGCTATTTGAAAACTACTTGCAGGTTCATTGGGTTGTATAAGGGCGGCCATGGATGCATTCAATTCCGCTATCTGGTGGTATGACGCTACCCGAAATTCTTCTAAAGACCGTTCAAGACTAGACATGGGTTGTGAAAGGGTTTCAGTAGAAGATTGAAATTCTTGTGGATAGATGAAACTCTCAAATGGTTGTTCAGAAGAAATGTCTAGAAAAGGTGTAAAAGTTGAGTAGGATTGATAGGAATCGAATGGTTGTGAAAAATTGACAGGAGTAGGATCAACATTCTGATAAGAAGGTGATTGGAATTGTTGTCCTAACGAATTTAGAGTGGTAAAAGGAGTGAAAGATCGGTTACGTGATTATTCAATTCTTTCAGCAATGGACATGGGTTTCGGAGTCGCAACATGACTCTCAGAAGTGGTATCAACATAAGAAGGTGGGAAAGGTTGAAATAGTTGATAAAAAGTGGAGTTCGGTGTCTAATTGTTGGTCCTAGACGCGTCTATCTGATCTCTCAAAGAAATAGTAGAGTTGGATTTTGTACCGATGCAGTTACGAAAACATGTTTGTTTGGGTTACCCATTATGAGAAGGTGAAAAGAAAAAGAGGGTGAAAGAGGTGAGATTTAAGCTCTAGTTAGATTATTTTGCTTTGAAAGAGGGACTTGAGGGTTGACTCAACAAATCATAAAATGCACAATCAAACCCTAGAACTAAGGTCATCTTGGTCAAGCACTAGACCGCTCCTAGACTTCCAAAGGACAAGTCGCAAGATCAATCTTCTACCACCTCTTTATTGCTCTTGTGGCCAAGTAAGTGCCAGGTGTTGGGGTCAAAAATTGTTCCTCGGTTGACCAAGTCAAAATCAAAGTCAAACACAAGTAAGCGGGCCCAAGCCCAGCTCAAGTGGGACCATGCTCAAGTCGAACCTCGTGGCCAGCCTCCTCCATGCTAAAATAAAAATCATGTAATAAATAATTTTGATGTAATCTTTATGGGCATAAAGCCAAATTTTTTTAAAGCCCATGGCTCATGCGCAAAAGAAATGAGCACATGAGACATGTGATGGGTAAAATGTCATTTTGTAAAGCCCAAGGGGCTATATGTAAATGTATAAACATATATAAGGCAACATGATGATGAAATAAAATATAACAATTCATTCTCTCAAACTCTAGGGTTTTTGTGCCTCCTTCTCCCTCCTCAAGGTTCTAAAACCTTCTTCCCCTTTTCAATGAAATCAAGAGTTTTACTCATCCTTTTCCAAAATTAAATAGTTTTTCACCGCAAAACCCACAAAAGGAAACTCAGATCTTCCATCCATTCTCCAAAATGAGAGATTTTTAAATCCCACCCTCTTTTCCCCAAGAGCCAGCCAATAAATAAAAGGAAGAAGGAGACCCACTTCCAAGAACCCTACTTTGGGGAAGATCCAGGGCTCAAGGGAGAAGCCCCTTTCATCAGCTCCAAAAATATCTTAGGAGTTTAACTCCTCAAGTGTGTGTGTGTGTGTGTGTGTGTGTGTGTGTGTGTATACACACACACAAAATAATAAATCTTTCTTTTTGGGAGTACAACTCCCAGTGGGCTAAGCCCACTTGTCCTTTCTGTCAGGAGTTCAACTCCATAAGTCAAATCGGAAGCACAACTCCCAGTGCAGGACAAGTTCCCTTTTCCTGCTGGCGCCCGGCGCCCGCGTACCAAGCACGTGGGGTGCAGGAGCCCAGCGCCCAGCGTCCGCATGCTAGGCACGTGAGGCGCTGGCACTCATGCGTCCTTTGGACGCCCATTTCCCTCGTAAAAACTCTGTGAGGCCCCGATATATCCAAAACCCCTTCAAAACACAACACTGCACATTGAGTTCGCATGACCTGTTTGACCCGTCATTCAGAGGTTCTCTCGCTCTAAAGGAGAGGGGTAATTAACGGCAACTTAGTCCGCGGCTGCCGAAGATTCGGATCCCCACAATCAATAAACCCCCGCTTACCCTAGGTAAGGGGAATCTGTAGTATGCCTGACAAGCGCGTGCGTATTCCAATCTCAATGGGGTGACGAAAAACACCCTACACCGGGTAAGTGGGAGGTATCCGCTATACGAATCACTGAAATAGCAGGCCTAATTAAGTAACCACTTTCCTTGGTCGCACTTTCCTTAGACACCACGAGAGAAATGCAGATGAGCGATAGATTACTCATGGCCCTCCTCTGTCTTAATTGAGCATGACAGTCCTTAGAGTATTGGTCTAGATATTTTTTAATTAAGGTAGGGTTATGCGAATGCTTATTTTGTGATTTGTGGGGCCTAGGAGGGGTGATGAAATACCCGCCTAATCTGGATTTGGGTTATTGCCCCTTAAAATCCGTTTCAATATATGTAAAAACAACCCGCAATCAAAACCAGCAAAAAGATTTTTGAGCGGCGAAATTTGCAAAGAATACTGCAGAAAATATCAAAATATTGGATTTTAGAGGACAGAGAATGATACGTGGAAATTACCAGAAGATTTTGGAGGCACAATTCCCTATAGCAACCGCCCAATCGCGGCCAAACGCACACTATTGCTGCGGTTCCGCTGCGCAATGGTGGGTTCTTTTGCGGAAATTTCTTTTGTGCACCCTTATTCTCTTCTGGTAAATGGGGAAAGTCTTTAATTCTCTATCTCCTCACTCCATTTACTCCAGATTCCCTCGCAAAATTCGCACACTAATCGTTAAATACACAAGATGCGGTTTTGATTATTTTATGGTATGGATTAATAAGAATTCAACCCGAATAGCAAAAAAAAAATTACAGCCGTTTCCCCGGCAACGGCGCCCTTTGATTGATGATGATTTTGGAAAAGAAGTGTTTTGTAATATACCGCAATCAATAACGGTGTCGCTCGTAGCTAGCCGAGATGAGTACGGGTCGTTCTTAAGGAAACGTGGAACCTTTATCTTACTTTAGACGAGTTGATTGAAAGAAGAGGTGATTGGTTGTAGATATATGATATACGGATGTAGATATGAGGAAGAGGCTCGTAGGGTTATAGAATTTGGTAGTAATGGATGATTAATTAAAGATGACTCATTTTATCTTTCAATAGATTTAAAACTAGATCAATAATGGTGAATGAAGATTAGGGATTTTGGAGGGAATATGATTCCCACTCTTAACCCTTATCATTTCATTGACCTCTATTCATATCTAGCCTTTACCAAAACAAGTGTTAATCTAATCTCAAATCGTGGTCAAGACTATCAATAAATTGGTAGCGCGCTTGATAAGAATGTTAACATTTATTTTGCTAAAGTTTATAAACTTTAAAATATGTAAAAGAAGTTTGGAGATTTTATCATTCATTGATCTACCATAATCCTACGAACCTCAGCAAGCTAGGAATTACTCACGCATGGTTGAGATAGAAGAAAAGATGAAGAAAGAAATCATGTTGTAAATGAAGAAAGTAAATGCAAAAAGTAAAATGCAAAGAACTAAACTAAAGGTCTACATTTTTATTAATCAACTATCATTTACAAATCCGTCGAATTTAGAGTACAAGAACCCTAGTTTATGCTCCCGATCTCTGTCTCATAAGATGTAGATGAACAGCTGATGATCAACCTGGATGCGTGGATCGTCTTGGACCTCTTGATCTTTTCGGTTTGATCTTTTAGGTGATCGTTTAGTGATCTATTTTCAAGATTAGATAGATAGATTTTCATATGAAGCTCTCGGTCCTTTAAATAGCACTAGAAGCAGAAACCCTAGATCCTATGTGTTACGATTTGTTGTTGGGATCAGCCCCAGAAAATACCAGATCCAACGGCCACAATATGGCCGTGGATCCGCCGCATTTAGGGGGGTTTGGCCGCGGTTGGGCGGCATGTTGGTGAGATAAGGGTGTCAAAATTCTTGTGCTACCTCTTGTTGACACGTGGAGATGTTGTGTTGTCTGGTTTCTTTAAATATTATCTGAGTCTCTGCCATTTACGATTTTACGATTTGATTCAATTTTATCGGCAGATTTTATTCCTGACATCTCGGATATCTCTATCTCCAGACCTAATCTAAATCTGCACAATATCTCAATTCATAGCATTAGTAATATTTGTTATTTATTTTGAGATATTCTCCTGACCATTAGTATGATATGATATTTTAAGAATATTGATTAGGAATATTTGATATGATATCCATATTTAAATTATCAAAATATCATATAAATATTATATGCATATATTTTCCTTCATAGTGTTAATTATAATATATAAACATATGATAAAGAGTATTTTACAGATAAACCCATATATGTTCCAAAATTACAATAAACAACTTTAAGCACTTAACAAAAGTAAGGAAAACGTTTCATCAAATGTGCAATATTTTCGACTGAACACACTCTCTCTAAAGAGATGTCTCCAAGACTAATTTGGAGAGGGCTCGCATGAACATGATACCCTATGCTTCTGCAGTTGGGTCTATCATGTATCCGATGTTATGCACCAGACTGGATGTAGCTAACACACTAAGTATGTTAAGCGGGTATAAATCAGACCTAGGGGAGAAGTTCTGGATAGCTGTGAAGAACATTCTTAAGTACTTGAGAAGGACTGAAGAGATATACTTGGTCTATGGTGTCGGAGAACTCCAAGGGGAATCCTTTACCGATTCGAACTTTCGGAGTGATAAGGATGACAACAAGTCTGTCTTGGGTTTTGTCTTCAACCTCAACGGAGGGGTGGTATGTTGGAAAATGTCCAGGCAAGTTACCATTGCAGACTTGACGATGGAGGCTGAATACATTGCTATTAATGATGCTGCCAAAGAGGCTGTATCGATGAAGAAATTCATTATTGAACTTGGTATGGTTCCATCCATTGAAGATCCAATACCTTTGAATTGTGATAACAATGGAGATGTAGCTTTGGCTAAGGAATCCCGGTCCCATCAACGATCCAGACATATTCTGAGGCGATATCACCTAATCCGAGAGACAGTTGATCGCCGTGAGATCGAGGTCAGGAGAGTAGACACGAAGGACAACACGGTGGATCCACTCACGAAGGCCTTTCCTCAGACACAGTTCGAAAGACTTTTTGGGATGTTGGGTAAGCGATACTACACCAACCGGCCTTAGTGCAAGTGGGAGATTATTAGGAATATGTATGCCTTAGATGCCATTATTGTATATTATAATGGATGCTTGGACATATATATAGAGGACTTTCTTGCTCGACATGATAGTATTCTATCTGGTTGCTCATTATCTTAACATGTGCACTTGTTTTAGTTAACCATCTCATTGATACATGTTGATAAAACCCTTAGGATGTTGGCTTGACTACCAGGACTATGATACAGATCATACTAGTGGGTCTTATGTAGTCCATAAGCATATCCTTAACAGTTCCTAGTCGAGAGAGTATCGAGACAGGGCATCGATATTCTAAGTAGACCAGTGTGTATGTTTTTTGACCCTGTATGGGGCGATGGTTGATCCCATAACCATTGGTGTTTGACATCAAAGATTGTACACAGGTGCTCATTGGAGAATGAGTACACCGAACAGGACTCGCCGAGAACTCCTAGACGGTACTAAACCTATCGTCAGATAGCAGTTCTCTGGTGACACTTGCACAGATTAGTCTGTAGACCTGAGATCGTCATAGATTCTTCTGTGGTTCCTACCGTGCTTTGATTTCCTCCCTACCACGGCTTAAATGAGTCGTGAAAACAGGTGGTTTTTGGGTATAGTTCCGAGTCACATGGAGACAGAGAGCGATAGGAGGGTGTTTCGTTTCTCCCGATATTGGGAGTTGATGCTGCTCTATACTAGATTGGCTATAACAGAAAATCCTTGGGCAGGGCTAATAAGATTTACTAATAAGTATTATCAGTAGTTTCTCGAATGGTTATAGGCCACACATCGGCATGACTTATCGAGTTATTGGGGTCTGACGATTCCACCCCCAGACTCGATATGCGACATATCAGACGAAAAGAACGGACTGTACGGTAAGTGTTGCTTATAGGCTCTATGGGAATTTGGACAAGTTTGCTTGTTGATCTTCTATTCGTTCAATATCGGGGTAGCCATTACGTCCAGCTAGTACTGTTGACGGCTTGTAGGTCTTTGATATGATCATTACCTACTGCTAGCGTATTGGCGAGTCTTTAGAGTTCAACATAAAGGTTTCCTAGTTCAAGCAAAACGAAGTAGGGAATGTATAGAGATATGTATGGGAGCTTGACTAAATAGGAGTATATGATACCGTATTCTAATCTAACGTTTTTTGATATTAGCCGGGTTATATATGATATAACTGGATTATTGAATCAAGTGTTGATTCAATGATTTGATATATATATATATATATATATATATGATATTAGCCGGGTTATATATGATATAACCGGATTATTGAATCAAGTGTTGATTCAATGATTTGATACACACACACACTAATATTAAGCTCACTTAAGATTTTCTTCTCTTTATATCTTTATATATATATATATATATATATATATATATATATATATATATTCATTTGTATCATGGTTGATGATACATGGAATATGGATGTGTGAGAATCACATTAGAGGAAATGATGACAAGATAATGATTTATATATGTGAATTAAAGAAAAGAAGAAAGAGTCATTTTCTTTAGTTTTTTTTATAAGTATTGAGAAGCCATGACTCATCCTCTTTTCCTTATTTTATTCACAAATATTCATCATATTCTTGAGATCATCTTATCCTCAAGGTTCATGCTCTCACTTCCAAGGTTGATCTTCTTCATCTCCTTCTTTTTTTTCTAGTTTTGAGAAAAAGAAAAGAGAAAAAGAAGAGAAAGATTTCTAGTGAGCAAAATCCCTATTTTATCAACCTACACTACTCTACCAAATTAGTATAGATTGTTATCTTCACTAATACCTTGATTAGTGAAGTGTGAGCTTGAGTATGAGTTGCCTCAAGGTGGATCATTTTCGACGACGAAGACTTCGAGCAAGCTCATTCCATCATTCAAGTGGAGTCAAAGAAGGATTCTAGGACTACTACTCGGAGCATTTGAAGTGAAAGACTAGACTATAGAGCTTTTAGTTTCTGTTCACTTAGTTTAGAACTTGTTTTGCTTAATTTTGAAACCCTAATTCTATAGTTCGATTCTTGTTTGGTATACTTAACCCTCTAGATTTTTTAAAATTGTATACTTTATGCTCATAGATACCCAGTAGAGGTGCTAAGACATACTTTCATGAGTAACATGTGAGAGAATCAAGTTCTCAATATTACTATGATAGAATACCTAGCATAAGTATCCACATTTTTGATCATTTCGAAGAATCCTGATACTTCCAACGTATGGTTTTCTACTTTATTCTTATACCTATAAACTTTTCAATATCTTTGGACCTTGCATTTCAATGAACGCGTGTCTAAAACCAGAGAACTCATAGGTAAACTGAATGAAGTAAGATTACCATCCCCTTGTCCAAAAAGGACACCAGACAATATACATTACTATGTATAAGTCCCAAGAGTATACTAACTCAAATCCCTTGGGTTGTAAGTCAAAAACTGTATTCTGATTAAGAATGTCTTACACTGTTATTCTATGCACCTTACCTTATTCTCGACTGATAAAGGTAAATATTTGGAACACAATTTTCAAAATTTATATCTTAATTTATAAAATAAAGATAAAGATATTCAATTTTAAAAATTGGTGCATAACAACGTTTATTCCAAACCAAATATTTGCCGTAAAGCAAACCCAAATGATTTAATCCGATATCACCAATTTCTACGAATTCTGATATTGAGGATCAAATCGTATATTTCCCAATATTATACACCTACTCAGCATCTGTAACGTCAAAAAAAGTGAGATTCTAATTTGGTATATACATACCCTGGAGTCAGAATAAATTGGGAAATTACTTCTCATTTAAAAGTACACAGAAATTCTGAAATATGAAAATGTTTCAAGGGGTGGCCAGGTATTCCTAATAATGCATCTTCCATTATCCAGATTCATGGCAGTAGTTGCAATTTCCTTTATGTAAGTCGATGCCGCACACCCCGCGGGTTCGCGGGGAGGCGAAATATGCAAAAAACAATTTTTACGGGCTTTGCAACACCGACTTGAACTCCAGGATCGATACTAAACCCTAGCTAGCTAAACTATATGAGGTTAACTACTCGAAAAGAATATTATACCTCACAGTATCATGTCCTTCGGGTCTTCTTATTTTCCCCTTGCCCGTCATAAGCTCCTCGGATTGTATACGGATCAGGCCTCCTCGTCGGTCTTCTCAAGTCAAAGATGATCCAACCGAGAGTCTATAGTCCGAGCTCCAACCTCAAATCCGAGATAACTAAGACACCTAGTTCGCTAAACTAGATGTCCTAGATGATGTAGAGAGTGAAGATGGATTAGATTGTCTCTAAATACCCTAGGTTTCTCAACACATGAGACATTTAGGGTTAGAGGAAGAAGAAGGGAGCTTTGGAGGAGAGAGAGTGTTGAAGAGATGAATGAGTGAGGATGGATAAGTCTTGAGAGATATTGAAGCAAATGATAATTCAATAATAATTGAATCAAGAATGCTTCAATAGTCCTCAAGTGAGCCATCCCATGAGTCACCAAGTAGCCATGCCTCTTCTTTTGTCAAATAACATCTCATCCTCCACCTCATTATCCATTCAACTAAATGGAAAAAACCAACAAATGAGGTGTCTTCTTCTAGAAGCAATCTTGAGTAAATTACAAGAATGCCCCTCATCCGTATATACATACCCATATCCGTATTCTGAAAAATACGAATACAAAGAAACGAAAATAATCCATCAATATAATACTTGGATTCGGCTTAAACCAAAGCCCACTAGTATTATACGCCTGAACATCATACGTGCATAAGTACACGTATGTGATCGAAGCCCTGCCGTAAAACTATACGGCCTCTACATATTTTGCCCGATGTAGGGAAATCCTCTGTGTGGGACTCTAAAGACTCGACAGTACGCTGGCAGTGGGTTTAAACACAAGCACATCAACGGTACTAGCTGCACGTAACGGCTACCCAGGTATCTGTCGATAAGAAAGCCGATGAGCAAACTCATCTGAACTCTTACTGAGCCTATCTGTGACAATCACCATACAGTCTGGTCTGTTCATATAAGAGTATCGCATATCGGGCCTAGGGGGCGGTAACCGTCAGACCCCTAATAGTGCAATAAGTTGTGTCGGAGTGTAGCCCAAAACACCCTGAGAAACTACTGGAGTACCTACCAGTAAATCTTTCTTGCCCTAGCTAGGGACTTTGTGTAATGGCTTTCCGAACACAGTGCTATATCAACCCCCAATACCGGGAGAGATGAATCCTATCTAACCGCCACTGTCTACAAGTGCTTCGGGACTGCACCCAACTACTACCTTTTTGCACGACTCCTTTGAGTCGTGGTAGGATAGTAATCTAAGAACAGTAGGAAAACACTCAAGGTGAAGTAGCAGTGTCAAGTCGATGGACTAAGCTGTACTCATGTCACCAGGGAACTGCTACCCGACGATAGGTATAATACCCACTAGCAGCTCCCCATGAGTCATGTCCAGTGTACTCATAACCAAATGAGCACCTGCATACTATCTCCAGTACGATGTACTAATGGCTGTGGGACAGACCATCTCCCTTACTGGGATGAGAAGCGTATACACTAGTCTACTCTAGAGTATCGATGCCCTGTCTCGATAATCCTATGACTAGGGACCTATATAAGGATTTGCTTATAGACTACCCAGCCCCCACTAGTGTGACTGCCATCACAACGCTGGTAATCAAGCAAAGATCCTAAGGGCTCTACCAATATGTATAAGCGATATGCAAAAAGAAACACATGCACATATTAAGGTAGAAACAAACCAAGTAGCATACTACCGTTTCGAGCAAGACTGTTACTATATTCGTGTATATCCCAAGCTTCCAATATGTAATATACAAACCAGTATGATACAATAATGGCCTCTAGGGCATATATCACTAACAATCTCCTACTTGCACTAAGGCCATGTATTGGCATATCGCAGACCTATCATCTCGAATATCCTCTCGAACCGTGTCTGAGGGATGGCCTTTATGAGTGGATCTGTAGTGTTGTTCTCCGTATATACTCTCCTCATCTCGATCTCCCGACTATCAACGATCTTCCTGATCATGTGGTACCGCCTCATGATATGTCTGGACTTCTGATGGGACCTGGGTTCCTTCGCTAAAGCTACAGCGCTGTTGTTGTCATAATACAGATGTATTAGATCTACAATGGACAGAACCACCTGAAGTTCTGTTAGGAACTTTCTCATCCAGAATGCTTCTTTCGTGGCGTCACTAGCAGCGATATACTCCGCTTCCATCGTCGAGTCGGCAACGGTGTCCTGCTTGGAGCTCTTCCAACATACCGCCCCTCCATTGAGGGTAAAGACATAACCTGATATGGACTTGGAGTAATCCTTGTCACTCTGGAAGCTAGAGTCAGCAAAGGCCTCGATATGGAGGTCTTTTCCGCCATACACCAAGAACATCTCCTTAGTCCTTCTCAGGTACATGAGAATGTTCTTTACTGCTATCCAATGGTTTTTCCCTAGGTTTGAGTGATACCGGCTTACCATGCTAAGTGCGTAAGCAACATCTAGTCCGATACACAACATCGCATAGATTATAGAGCCCACTGCATAAGCATAGGGTATAATCGACGTGCGAGCCATTTCCAAATCAGTCTTGGGAGACATCTCTTTGGAGAGGGTGATTCCGTGACAAGCCGGTAGACTACCACGCTTTGAATCTTCAATACTAAATCTTTTCACTATGGTGTCGATATACCTTGACTGTGAAAGTCCCAACATCCTCTTAGATTTATCACGATAAATCTGGATCCCAAGAATGTAGGAGGCATCACCCAGATCTTTCATGGAGAACCCCTGTGATAAGAATCCTATGACTGATTGTAGCATAGGAATGTCATTTCCTATCAAGAGAATGCCATCCATGTACAAGACGAGGAATACCATAGTTCTTGCCACAATCTTACTATAGATGCATGGTTCATCTGGATTTTTGAAAAATTCTAATTCTTTGACTGTCTCATCAAAACAGATGTTCCAACTCCGCGATGCCTGCTTTAATCCATAAATGGATTTATGCAACTTGCACACTTTCCCGCTGCTCCCACTCTGAATGAAACCCTCTGACTGATCTATCTAGACGCACTCTTCCAAATTACCATTTAGAAAAGCGGTCTTTACGTCCATCTGCCAAATCTTATAATCATGGAAGGCATCAATAGCAAGAAGGATCTGAATGGATTTGAGCATAGCCACTGGAGAAAAAATTTCATCATAGTCCAAACCAGGTCTTTGATGAAAACCTTTTGCAATAAGTCTAGCCTTATAGGTTTCAACCTGTCCATTTACACCAATTTTCTTTCTGAAGATCCATTTGTAGTCTACCGGTTTTACCCCTTCTGGAGCAATGTCCAAAGTCCAGACTTTGTTGGTGTACATGGACTCCATCTCGGTCCGCATTGCATCCAGCCATTTTACTGAGTCACCGCTCTGAATGGCTTGCTAGAAGCTAGTTGGTTCATCATTGTCAGTGATGCAATCCTCTTTATCCTTGTCTATGAGAAAACCGTAGTATCTCTCGGACGGATGAGACTGTCTGCTAGTCCTATGGACTGGCGTGGGGATGTCCTGTTCTTTTGAAACTTCTGGTTCCACCATGCTTTCAGTAATAACTTGTGGTTCTGGAATTTCTTCCAGTTCTATTGCGCTCTCACTAGTTTATTTTTCCAAAAATTGATTTTCCAAAAAGTGGACATGACGAGAAACAAAGACCTTTTGTTCCTCTGCGTAATAAAAAAGATACCCCCGGAGTTCTTTAGGTATCCCACAAACTTACGCAGTACAGAGCGTGCCTTGAGCTTGTCCGCATGCTGCATTTTTAACAAAAGCTGGACATCCCCATATCTTCAGATACTGAAGATAGGGTTTCTTCCCACACCACATCTGATATGGTGTGGTAGGCACAGTCTTGGTAGGAACCAAGTTCAAAAGATATGCAGCTGATTCTAGTGCATAGCCCCAGAAGGATCGCGGCAACTCAACGTTACTCATCATGGAAGGTACCATATCCAATAAGGTTCGGTTCCGCCTTTCCGATATACTGTTGTGTTGTGGTGTGTATGGAGGAGTAAGTTGAGAGAGAATTCCATTCTTTTTTAAGTAATTCAGGAACTCGGCACTTAAGTATTCACCACCTCGATCAGATCTAAGTATCTTGATACTTATGCCGGTTTGTTTTTCCACTTCATCATTGTATTCTCGGTATTTCTCAAAGGCCTCGGATTTATATTTCATCAAGAATACATGTCCATACCTAAAGAAATCATCCATAAAAGTAATGAAATAGGAATAACCACTTTGTGCATGTGTAGACATTGGACCACACATGTAGCTGTGTATGAGTGCTAAGAGCTCGCTCGCTCTTACTCCATGTCCAGTGAACGGAGTCATTGTCATCTTTCCTATGAGACAAGATTGATAAGTTGAATAAGACTGATATTCGAACAGATCCAAATATCCCTCTCTATGTAACTTCGTCAACCGTGTTTTATTGATGTGACCCAGTCTACAATGCCACAAGAAAGCCTTATTTAATTTTGGAGACTTTCTTTTAAGTGTGTTCTAGACGTTGAAAACCTGAACTTGATTTAACACATATATACCGTCCTCTAGTGTACCTGACCAAATCAAACCATGATTAAGGTGGATGTGGACCATATCGCTTACAAATGTAAAATCATATCCATCTTTAGAAAGTAAAGATACAGATATGATATTACAAGCTAGACTAGGTACACACAAATAGTTACGTAAAATCAATATCTGCCCACTTGTCAATCTTAGGTGATATTCCCCTACGGATACAGCGTCCACGCTCATTCCGTTACCAACCCTGGGAGTCATATCACCTGCCCTGATAACTCTACAGTTTCTCAAACCCTGTAATGAATTACAGATATAAGATTCTGATCCGGTATCTAGTACCCAGGAAGTAGAGTTAATTGACAGACAATTTTCAATAACAAAGACACCCGAATCCGAAACCACAACGTGCTTCGGATTCTGGTTTCTGGCTTTCCAAGCCCTGCAGTCTTTCTGCCAATGCTCATTCCCGTGACAATAGGAACATCCCTCCTTCCCTACTGTTAGCCTCAAAACTTTTGCCCTGCCCTTTCCTTCTACCATACTGACACCGCCTATCACCTTGGTGGAGGCCTTCTGCTTCTCTCCCTTGGCTTTCGCCTTGGATCTAGAAGAGGAAGATTCCCTAATAAGAAGAGCGGGTGTCTCCTTGGTTTCCTTCAGGGTGTAAGTAGAAGGTAGGGACTTTAGAATGAAGTTAGTACATAACTCGTTCTCCAACATGGTCTCTTGGTCCGTGAGCTCTTCAATATAGCTGATCATTGTAAGGACGTGGTCCCCTATAGATGACTCGACAGCCAACCTCTCTTGAAGAAATTCCTTCGAGGTCTCATATGTTACGATACGAGATTGCTCTCCATATAAATCTTTGTTATGGAGGAAGATGGAAGCTAAGTCCATCTTCTCGTGCTACCTCTGGTTTACACCATCTACTGAGGCCTACACGAGGCACTTAGCATCCGCACTCTTTTTCCATTGTCTTATGGATATCAACATCCGCGATGTTAGAAACTGGACCTGGGATGGAAGGGACTTTAGTAGTAAGGAGGTGACCCAGTTTATCATAGGTAATGGATATCTGGACAAACCTTTGCCAATCAATATAGTCTGGCTCAGTCAATTTATTATCTAGCTGTAACCTATGTCCGGTCACCCGGTCGCTGCAATTAGGAGAGAGAGGAGAAACACTTAGCATGATACTCTTGCAAGTTTAGATTGGTTATTAGTTTATCTAAACAGGATGGCTCCTACTGTATCTCGAATCCTTCCTCAAACCATAAAAGAAAAATTAGTCAGGATTAATCTCACCCTACAATACTTGCTTAACATTTTAGCTAGGTTGGTGTTGGTAGTTTGAGGGAGGTTTTCCAATGCTTTTGCGAAATTCCTTAATTACATAACCTCTTTTTTTTAGAGGCGTAGCCTTGCTAACACCTTTCTAGACACCTACTTGGTTTATAGCATTGATTGTTTTTAGTGAAAAATTATCCCGAGGGTTAGCGGATACTCATAGTAGGATCGGGACCCAAATATCATTGTGTGATAATCTTAAAGGAATCCTAACAAAATTATCATACTCCAAATGGTATGCAACACAAGCAAGTTTCAGTTTCTTTAGAAACTCCCGATGTGGATTTTTGCTCTAAGCTCTTATGACCTTGATGAAGGCCAACATATCATAAGTCACTAGTCAAGTTCTACCCGTCATTGTCCAGATTAATTTGAACCCACCCGTACATACCCTTGAGGAAGGCCAAAATAGTGGTACGACTGTCCTAAATCAATGCATCTATCTATGCAACAGATGAATATTCAGCAGCTACCAATCACTATGCCTTAGCGAAGGTCAAAATACATAACTTGAATACTACTGAATATCCATCTGAAATGACGGAGGGCTACGAATGGTTTTGGCGAAACAATGAACGTAAAGAACTTGATATAGCTTTCTCTAACTGGCGCTGGGGAGATGTGATGGGCTATTACAAGTAACTAGCCAAGCTCTGACGACTAGGGATATTCGCAGTCCTAAGGCAGTGATGCCCAGACTCAGCTCTTTGGCTTCGCTTCACTTGCCCTGGTCTCCGTTCTACTCGTTCGACTGACTGCCTATCTGTTACGCTTCGCTTCACTGACTTGACAAGGTATGCCTTCAATCGCTGGGGGCCCGCCCTAGTCCGAAACGAGTTCGGTTCAATGACCGCCCCCGTTAAGACGTCGACTTTGCCTTTGACTTTTCAAAGGAAAATCGACTTTCGATCATTATATACGATGAACTTGACAAGTGTATTCTAGTTCGGTAGAAGATCTATCGGCTGACGCGGACTTAGACCTGGAGATAAGTACGCGGGCTTCGATCTCCCACGCACAAATCCCACCACTGGAACTCGAGCCAAAAATTGTAAGGAAAAGTCCCGGCTGCCAACCACGCTTCGGCACCAAGATCCCACGCTCAATCATGATCCCCCAAGATGCACAGTGGCATATAAAAAGTCAAATCAAATACCCGGAAATCTCCATCGGAGAGCTACACTCAGCGAGTCCTTCAACAGGTCTCTGCAAAGTAGTAAGACCGTGTATGGGGGCTGACGCCTGCCCAGTGCTGGAAGGTCAAGGAAGTTGGAAATATTCCCCCATGGCACACCCAGAATAGGGGGCAAGAAATTGCAGAGGTCCCGACATTTTATTTATTCCGAAAATTTCAGGCTCCCTCTAGTTTTTTGCTCTTAGGTCGGATGATAGCTTTTAAAAGAGTGGTTTAGGCTCCGAATTTAAAAGTTTTCTTTTTGAAAAAACGGAGTGGTTTTAAAATTGTTCCAACGATTCAGCTTTGGTTTGTTTGCTTTGCATTAATCATATAATGCAGTCCCATCATTTACACCTACCATTGTAGAAAGAAACGAAAATACCACGTACACTTATGCCATCTGCATTTGCCACTTGGCCCCGTCTTACATCGTTAGATTACTTAACTAACGCCGGAGCGGGGGCTGGACTGGCGCGGGTGCAAAACATAAGCAACGTCTATTATATAACATATATAATATATCCATTCATCTCACGCAATAATAGGCATTCCAGATCACGGATGAACATATTAGATATACTAGGAATTCTGCATTTCGTTTAAGCCTGTAACGAAAGATAGATTTCACGGTCGTGATGAATAGACAAACCCCACCCTAGACCCTTACGGGTGCGGCAAACTCCCGCCAAATTCCCGAAGTGAAGCAACCTCCCTCAGTAAAATGAGTAGGCCACTTGGCACTTCAAGAACCCGATAGTTTGTGCATCCCACCTTGGGTCTATCCTAGGAACAAAAAACAGTAAAAGAAATAATACAACGGCGGCTACAACCTCAACCCGGATGTGCCCCGCAAAATAATATTACATCACTTTACAATTTACATCGAATGGAAGAAAGAAAACTCTCTTCTCACATCCCCCGGCTTTTCATAATTGACGATCCAATATTCCATATCCACAAAACAACATCATAGATATGTGCAACCCCCAACTAACCGACATATAGCAATTAGAGAAAGTTTACGAACACATATATCCAAACACAGAAAACCTGATAGCCAAGAACTTTAGAATTTCGATCGAAACATATTTTCCGTGTCTACCCCAAGTGCAAACCAGCACACAAACAATACTGGGTAGAAACCAAATATACCAGAAAACAGAACACCAATAATAAGAACCATAGAAGAGAACAGAGCCGACTCGGCCGCGGAATGGCGGCGAAACGCACCGTTTCGTCGCGGTTCCGCGGTCGTCATGGCGAATCAGTGACTCGTTTTTCTTCAGTGTTCTTAAAATACCCTTCCTGCAATTTTCATTCCATTGAAATGATTTTTCTGACAGTTTTAAAAATCGACAGAAAGTTAGGGTTTTGATGTTTTGTTTTCGTGTTTTCCTGACAATTGAAGTTCTAACTACTTGCTAACTAGCTAGTAAAGGTTTAGTAGGCTCTGATACCACTGTAACTCGATGTCGCGCACCCTGCGGGTTCGCGGGGAAGCGGAATACGCAAAAAAAATGATTTTTACGGGCTTCGCAACACCGACTTGAACTCCAGGATTGTTACTAAACCCTAGCTAGCTAAACTATATGAGGTTAACTACTCGGAAAGAATGTTATACCTCACAGTATCATGTCCTTTGGTTCTTCTTGCTGTCCTCCACCTCGTCATAAGCTCCTCAGATCGTATACGGATCGGGCCTCCTCATCGGTCTTCTCAAGCTAAAAACAATCCACCCGAGAGTCTATAGTCCAAGCTCCAACCTCAAATCCGATATAACTAAGGCACCTAGTTCGCTAAACTATATGTCCTAGATGATGTAGAGAGTGAAGATCTATTAGTTTGTCTCTAAATACCCTAGGTTTCTCAACACATGAGACATTTAGGGTTAGAGGAAGAAGATGGGAGCTTTGGAGGAAAGAGAGTGTTGAAGAGATGAATGAGTGAGGATGGCTAAGTCTTGAGAGATATTGAAGCAAATGATAACTCAATAATAATTGAATCAAGCATGCTTCAATAGTCCTCAAGTGAGTCACCCCATGAGTCACCAAGTAGCCATGCCTTTTCTTTTGTCAAATAACACCTCACATCCACCTCATTATCCATTAAACTAAATGGAAAAAACCAACAAATGAGGTGTCTTCTTCTAGAAGCAATCTTGAATAAATTACAAGAATGCCCCTCATCCGTATATACATACACGTATCCGTATTCCGAAGAATATGAATACAAAGAGACGAAAATAATCCATCAATATAATACTAGGATCTGGATTAAACCATAGCCCACTAGTAGTATCCGTCCAAACATCATATGTGCACAAGTACATGTATGTGATCGAAGCCCTGCCGTAAAACCATACGGCCTCTACATCTTTTGCCCGATGCAGAGACACCCTCTGTGTGGGAATCTAAAGACTCGACAGTATGCTGGCAGTGGCTTTAACCATAAGCATGTCAGCGGTACTAGCTCCACGTAACGGCTACCTAGGTATCTATCGATAAGAAGGCCGATGAGCAAACTCATCTGAACTCCTACTGAGCCTATCTGTGACAACTTTCGTACAGTCCAGTCTGTTCGTCTAAGAATATCGCATATCGGGTCTAGGGGCGGTAACCATCAGACCTCTAATAGCGCAATAAGTCGTGTCGGAGTGTAGCCCAAAACACTCTGAGAAACTACTGGAGTACCAACCAGTAAATCTCGCTTGCCCTGGCCAGGGACTTTGTGTAATGGCTTTTTGAACACAGCGCGATATCAACCCCCAATACCGGAAGAAATGAATCCTATCTAACTGCCACTGTCTACAAGTGCTTCGGGACTGCACCCAACTACTACCTGTTTACATGACTCCTTTGAGCCGTGGTAGGGTAGTAATCTAAGAATAGTGGGAACACACTCGAGGGGAAGTAGCAGTGTCAAGTCAACGGACTAAGCTGTACTCGAGTCACCTGGGAACTGCTACCCGAAGATAAGTATAATACCTACCAGCAGTTCCCCACGAGTCCTGTCTAGTGTGCTCATAACCCAATGAGCACCTAAATACTATCTCCAGTACGACATACTAATGGCTGTGGGATAGACCATCTCCCCTGCTGGGATGAGAAGAATATACACTAGTATACTCTGGAGTATCGATGCCCCGTCTCGATAATCCAATGACTAAGGACCTCTATAAGGATGTGCTTATAGACTATCCAGCCACTACTAGTGTGGCTGCCATCACAGCGCTGTTAATCCAGCAAAGATCCTAAAGGCTCTACCAATATGTATAAGCGATATGCTAAAAGAAACACATGCACATATTGAGGTAGAAACAAACCAGGTATCATACTGCCATTTCGAGCAAGATTGTTACTATATCCGTGTATATCCCAAGCTTCCAATATGTAATATACAAACCAGTATGATACAATAATGGCCTCTAGGGCATATATCACTAACACTTTACCTTCACTTCAATCTCTTTATATGTTTCTACATCTTACCTTCTGTACACCGCACTTAAGCTACTTGGTTTCTTCCTACCTTTCAGCACCAGCCTAAGATTTGGAAGAAGACTATCCAATAAGCATAATAGGTGTACTCTTCTAATACAAGGATCTCTTGGAACCTGAGAGAATGTAAAGGGAAGAGACAACCAAATAATCCAGTGGCCATCCTCGACTGAAGTAACTTCTTCAAGTTCGTCTGTAACTATACGATGGCCTTTCCAAACAATATGGATCATCATAATGACTCAGAGTGTTCTGGATAAAAGCAAAGGGAAAGTAGGAGTAGCAGGGAAATATGCGACTTTGTCATGAATCATGACAATCTAAAGCCAAAGTGTGTAAGAAGGTTCGGTTAACTTGGTTAATGAGTTTTAGTTTAAGGTAAGTCATGGTCGCATAATTAGAGAGAGAAAAGAAACACACAGCATACACTCTATCAAGATTTGATTGGTTAATCACTTTATCTAATCAGGGTGGCTCTTACTGTATCCTCAAATTCTCCTTCAAACCGTAAAAGGAGAACTAGTCAGGATTATGTACACCTTACAAGTTCGCTAACCATTCGGCCAGGTCAGTGTTGGTACTCCGAGGGAGGTCCCTCGTGCTTTCGCACGGACCCAATTTAATAACCCCATTTCCTCAGAGGTATAACCTCGTTAACACTTTCTAGACACCTAATATGTTAGCTAATTGTGAAGTGAAAATCTCCCGAGGAGTAATACCTACTCATCAGTGTGAATTGGAACCCAACTATCATCATGTGATAACTTTAACGGCAGTCGACCAAAATTACCACACTCAAGAAGAAATGTGCATATTTGGCAAGTTTTCCTTATATTTGAAACTCCCGATATAGTTTTTGCCCAAAGCGTCTTATGACCTTGACAAGGTCAACAAACCATAAGCCGCTAGTCAAGTTCAACCCGTCATTATCCTGGATTAATCTAAACCCACAGCACGAGCCCTTGACGAGGTTAAAAAGGCCGTACGATTATCCTAGGTAATTGCATTACTATGCAACAGAAAAGTATTGCATAGCTACCAAACACTATGCCTTGACGAGGTCAACAAACACAGCATAAATACTAAGCAATACTAATCTGAAATGACAGATGGCTACAGCTGGTTTTTCGCGAAAAACGCTTAACGTAATGAACTTGATATCGTTGAAGGAACTTGAGTGGTTTAGGCTCCACTTTTAAAAAACAATTGGTTTGAAAGAGAACCGAGCAGTTATAGAAACATAAACTTTCGCTTAAGAGCGAACTCTCTGTGAAGGGATCAAGGCTTTTTCCTCATCGAATGAGGTGCAAGATATTCCTAACCAAATATCTCTATGCAAAGCAAAAGAATATAACTATAGTTTTTAAAATATGGTTCCGACAACATCAAATAGGTTTGTTTTCCTTACATTAAACATATAACACAGTCCCATCAAACAAGTTTCTAAGCCACACCAGAAACAACAAAAATAGCATGCTTTTATATACCATCCACATTCGCCATAGGGTCCTGCGTCTACACTATAAGGTTACTTAACAAACGGCAGGGTGGGAATAGAGTTAGCGCAGATGAAAAATATATAGAACCATAATATATATATATATATATATATATCAACATCACAGGAATGCAACAAAGAATATGGAATAACAAATAAATTAGGAGCCTCGCGTTTCATTTGAGCCGCAAATGAGACACGACGTTCCCCAGTCATATGGATAGCCCATACAATATCGATCCTAGATCCCTACGAGTGCGGCAAGCCACCTGCCAATTCTAGAAACTGGGTTACCCATCCTCAATAACATGAGTCGGTCACCCGTCGCTTTCTAGAATTCAGTAACTTGGGCACTCCTCCGCGGGTCGATCCTATAACCCCTACAAGTGCGGCGAGCAACCCGCCAATTCTAGAGCGAGTTGGCCCGATCTCAATACCATACGATGGCCACCTACCACACTTTAGAACCCGGCTACTCGAGCTCTTATCCTGGGTTAATCCTAGTAAAAAAAAAGAAATATATACAACGATAATATCGACCGCATCCTGGTCGAGCCCCAATAAAAGAATATAAATAATACGGAAACGACAGGCACAAGTTGGCGCTCATACCGAACAAATGAATACAACATTATAAAACACAACTGTACAAGCAAACGCACGAGGGGCTATCCGTCACGACAATCCGACAAAACCATCATAGAGATATATATACAACAACAAGCAACACAAGCAACTGTGCAATCTCGTCTAATCGAACATATAGCAATTAGACGGCGTTTAATAGCACACATACAAACAATGGATCAATAAACAATGCTAAAATTTCGATCATAAGTTTTTCCATGATTGCCCAAATGAACAGACATAACAAACAAAATCTGGGCAAAAAAAACCAGGTCTAAAAATCCTAATTCCACATATCCAACCAACTGAAGCAAGATGGAGCCAATTAGAGATACTCGGACCGACCAAAATGGAAAAAATGAGATTTCTGGTGGTTTACTATTCATTTATTGGACTCATTCTTTCTCTGTGTCATTTTAACATTAAGAAGAGTCTTCTGCAATTATTTAAATTTTTTTAAAAGAGTTTGAAAATTGTTCAGTTGATAAAACTGCACTTTTAATATGACATTTTCCTTACTATTTATATATAATAAAAGATGTTTATTATAAATATAATACATATAAGGGTTTATCCGTAAAAATACTATTTTCATGTGTTTATATATTATAATTAACATTATGAAGGAAAAATGTAAGCATATAATATTCATATAATATTTGGACTATTTTAATATGCTTACTTTATTAAATATCTTTGACTAATTCTCTTAAAACTAAAATATCATGACAAATGGTTAAGATAATATCTCAATAAAAACAAATTCTACTAATATCATTTATTGAGATAATTGTGCAGGAATTATATCATGATTGAAATCAAGGAAATCCGAGTTGGCGAGATCAAATCTGCCGATGATATTCAAGTAAATTGAAGAAACCAATTCTAGCAAAAACGTAGAAAAGATTTTCAAAGTCTAGATATTCAAAAGATCAACAAGTGCTACAGATATGAAGCCATAGAAATCAGAGCCCATGTCCCACCATAAGGCGGCGGATCCGCGGCCAAACCCACCTATTGGCCGCGGTTCCACCGCACATCTGAAGAGTTAGGATTCTGGATTTTTTTTGGTTGGAATCCTAACAACTAATTACCATATTAGGAAGCTAGGGTTCTGGCTCTGTGACTATAAATAAGGACCGAGAGCCTCTTGGAAAAATCATCAAACCGACACGATCACTAAGTCTACGACGGCTCAAGAATCCTGGTTGATCATCGACAGTTCATCTAACTCCTTAGATGAGATCGAGAAGCAAACTAGGGTTTTGTAACCATTTTCTAAAGGAACAAAGTGTACTTGATCTTGTTGATTAATAAAGGTAGTTTTATTCTATTGCATTTTATTTTCTTTATGATTTCTATCTTTTCTTTTCCCAACATGCACGAATAATTCTCCGCTTGTTAGGGTTCGTAGGATTATGGTAGATTAATGGATGATGAAGATCCTTAAACTATTTTTACGTCCTATAAAGTTTATAAACATTATCAAAAGAATAGTTAACATCCTAATCAGGCGCGCTACCAATTCATTGATAGTCACGACCGCGATTTGAGATTAGATTAACGATTGCTTTGGTAAAGGCTAGACATGAACGGAGATCCATGTCAAAATAGGAGTTAAGAGTGGGAACCTTTTTTCCTCCAGAAACCCTAATCTACATGCATCACTGTCGATCTAGTTTTAAATCTATTAAAGGATAATAAGAGTTATCTTTGTGTAATCATCCATGACTACTAAATCTTAAAGAACCCTATAAGCCCCCTTCTACTATCAAACCTACATCCGTCGTTAATCTAGATCTATATTCTGCATCCGTGTTTGACGTAGATCTAGAACCTATAACCATTCTTTATTCATCCTCCTTTCTTTCTCAACACGCCAAAAGTAAGATTAAAAGATTCAATGTTTCCCTGAGGACGACCCGTATTCAACTCGGTCTAGCTACACGCGACACCGTTATTGATTGCGGTTATTGTACAAACACACTTCTTTAAAACAGATCAATCAAATGGCACCGTTGCCGGGGATACGTGCGTAATTTATTTTTCTTACTATTCGTGTTGAATTCTTTTTCGATCTATATCATAAACATAAAACAAAACCGCATCTTGCATATTTAACCATTAGTGTGTGATTCTTGCGAGGAATTCTAGAGTCACTTTAGCGAGGAGATAAAGATTCAGAGACATTCATCAAGACCCAGAGGAGAAGAGGAGGCTACTATACAAAAATTGTCAAAAGATTCCCTCATCTCACGGTGGAACCGCGGCCAAATCACCAGTATTGCGACGGAACTGCGGCCTAATTGGTGGATCTTGGCTTCAAAATTCTCTGGTATCTTCTACAACTCTTTATCACTCCTCTGAAAAATCCAATAATATATTTTCTGCAGGATTCTTTGCAAAATATCGCCGCTCAAAAATCTTTTTGCGTTCTTTGTTTTGCGGGTTGTTTTTGCATATTTTAGTACGGACTTTAAGGGGCAAGACCACAATTGAGATTAGATGGGGATTTCATCACCCTTCCTAGGCCCCACAAATCACAAAACGAGCATCCACATAACCCTATATTGATTAAAAAATATCTAGATCAAGACCCTAAGAACTGTCGCACTCAAGTAGGACAGAGGAAGGCCGTGAGTAATCTATCTCTTATCTGCATTTCTTTTGTGGTGTCTAGGTAAGTGTGTTTGAGGCAAGTGGTTACTTAATTAGGCCCGCTATTTTCGGTGATTCGTATAGCGGATACCTCCCACTTACCTGGTACTTACCTGGCCACAGGTCACCTGGTATTTATCCTACGATTTGTCCTTTAGAAGTCTGGGAGCGGTCTAGTGCTTGACCTAAGTGACCTTAGTTCTAGGATTTGCTTGTGCATTTTGTGATTTTTGTGAGTAAACCCTCAAGTCCACTTTCAAAGCAAAACAATCCAAATAGAGCTTAAATCTTTTCACCCTCTTTTCTTTTCACCTTCTTATAATGGGTAACCCAAACAGACGAACTCTGGCCGAGTTTTGCTATCCACAACTAGATATTTCTTGTCTTCGTAATCGCTTCGGTATACCATCCGACTCTCCTATTTCTTTAAGAGATCGGATAGAACAAGCGGGTAGAAATAGTTGGCCACCTCAGTCCAGGTCTTATCAACCGTATCCTAATTCTACATCTGTTTCAGTTGATACTCTGAGTGAAGGAACTCCTAAACGCATGTCCATCGCTGAGCATATAGCGAGGGCTAATGGCCAAAGTTTCAATCCAGACTGTAGGGTGTTTTTCGTCACCCCATTGAGATGGGAATACGCGCGCGCTTGTCAGGCGTACTACAGATTCCCCCTGCCTAGGGTAGGCCGGGGTTTAATGATTGTGGGGATCCGAATCTCCGGCAGCCGCGGACTAAGCTGCCGTTAATTACCCCTCGCCTTTGGGGCGAGGGAACCTCCGATTAACGGGTTAAAATGGTCATGCGAACTCAATGTGCAGTGTACGTGTGTTGTGTTTTGAAAGGGAGGGTTGGATATATCGGGAGCCACGCAGAGTTTTTACGGGGGTCCCGCTACCCGGATAGCGGGATGGGGGTCAAGGGGGCGAGCAGCCCCCTTGCGGGGTGCGGGGCAGCGCCCCGTTAGAAATTTTTTCTAACCGGGACAGTGTCGTGGAGTATGTGTATGTGTACATTTGTATACATATGTATATATAAACATGTATATATAAATAAAGGGGAAAAAGACATCCAAAGGATGCGTGGGGCCAGCACCTAGGCGCTTGAGCGCAAACGCGCCACGTGTCGGCACGAGGGCGCTTCACGCTCGAGGGCAGAGCGCTGGAGCGCAACGCGCCACATGTCGACACGAGGGCGCTTCGCGCTCGAGGGCAGAGCGCTGGAGCGCAACGCGCCACGTGTCGGCACGAGGGCGCTTCGCGCTCGAGCGTAGAGCGCTGGAGCGCAACGCGCCACGTGTCGGCACGAGGGCGCTTCGCGCTCGAGCGCAGAGCGCTGGAGCACAAGCGCGCCACGTGTCGGCACATGGGCGACTTGCGCTCGAGCGCTTGCGCTTGAGTGCAAGCGCGCCACGTGTCGACACGGGGGCGATTTGCGCTCGAGCGCTTGCCCTGGAGCGCAAGCGCGCCACGTGTCGGCACCGGGATGACTTGCTCTCGAGCGCTTGCGCTGGAGCGCATGCGCGCCACGTGTCGGCACGAGGGAAACTTGCGCTCGAGCGCTTGCGCTGGAGCGCAAGCGCGCCACATGTCGGCACCAGGGTGACTTGCGCTCGGGCGCTTGCGCTTGAGCGCAAGAGCGCCGCGTGTCGGCATGAGGGCGACTTGCGCTCGAGCGTAAGCGCGCCACGTGTCGGCACGTGGGCGCTTTGCGCTCGAGCGCCGGCGAGAAAAAGAGGCTTTTAGCCTAAAAAAAGATTTCTCTGAAGAGAAATCAGAGAGGAGTTGGACTCCTGAGTGTATTCTTTTTTTTTGTGTTGAGTGAAAGGGGTTCTTCTTCTTCCTCTTGCTGGCTGGATCTTGGAGATAAAGAGATGTGAGATTAAAAAATCTTTTCTTTTTGAGATCTGATGGCAGATCTGTGTTCCCCTTAATGTGTTTTGTAGTGGAAAACTATTTAGTTTTTACAAAGGAGGAGTAAAACTCTTGATTTAATTCAAAAGAAAGAAGAAGGTTTTGGAACCTTGAAGAAGAAAGAAAGATCTTAGATCTGAAACTTTTTTTTGGAGAGAGAAAAAGTTGTTGGGATATTTCATTGTCCTTGCCTTTATAGGCTATACACTTTACACATAGCCCCTCTGGCTTCACAAAATGGCTTTTTGCCTATCTCATGGCTCATGTGCCATTTCTTTTTGCACATAAGCCATGGGCTTTACAAAAATTTGGCTATATGCCTATTTTTCTTACATTTATCCATAAAATAAAATAAAGGAAATGCAACAAAATTATTTATTACAAAATTTTTATCTTGGCATGGGGGGAGGCCGGCCGCTTCATGTTCTGGCTCGACCCGGGCATGGGCCCACTGGATCTGGGCTTGGGCCCACTTGGCTTGGGGTTGACTTTGATTTTGACTTGGTCAACCGAGGTGTAAATTTTTACCCCAACAAATTGCCCCCAATCAATAAATGCACACCACATATGTGGGTCGTGTGCATGAAATTGATGGATCTTCTTTTACTTGGAGGCGACCTGATTTGGTTCCCGCTTTTTGGGAAGTTGGCACTGCCCTTTTTACGACATGGATGGTCGTTGCTTGACATGACTCCAAGATGGAGTGTCCGTGATAGACGTTTCCCATGGCCCGGAGTGATCTGGTTTCCGCTTTGTAGGAATCCTGCGCAGCCCTTTTTGCGATGTGGACGGTCGGTGCTGCCCTTTTTGCGACTTGGACGGTCGGTTCTGCCCTTTTTGCGACGTGGACGGTCGGTGCTGCCATTTTAGCAACGTGGACGGTCGATGCTGCCCTTTTTGCGACTTGGATGGTCGATGCTGCCATTTTAGCGACTTGGACGGTCGGTTCTGCCCTTTTTGCGACATGGACGGTCGGTTCTGCCCTTTTTGCGACATGGACGGTCGGTGCTGCCATTTTAGCAACTTGGACGGTCAGTTCTGCCCTTTTTGCGACATGGACGGTCGGTTCTGCCCTTTTCCCGACTTGGACGGTCGATTCTGCCATTTTAGCGACGTGGACGGTCGGTTCTACCCTTTTTGCGACATGGACGGTCGGTTCTGCCATTTTAGCGACGTGGACAGTCGATGCTACCCTTTTTGCGGCTTGGACGGTCGATGCTGCCATTTTAGCGACTTGGACGGTCGGTTCTGCCCTTTTCGCGACATGGACGGTCGGTTCTTCCCTTTTCACGACTTGGACGGTCGATGCTGCCCTTTTTGTGACTTGGACGGTCGATACTGTCATTTTAGCGACTTGGACGGTCGGTTCTGCCCTTTTTGCGACATGGACGGTCGTTGCTGCCATTTTCGCAACTTGGACAGTCGATTCTGGATTTGACTTGCCCCGCTTCTTGCGGCGTCAGGGATGAAGTTGATTTGTTTCCGAGGTGGAGTTTGGTTCTGCCAGGGAGGTCATTGGTTGTTTTGTCGACCTGATGTGATTTGGGTTGACATCAGTATCGCTACGCTGGAATATTGTACCAGGAGCGAATCATCATTTGTCATGACAGGGTTTGGGAATTGGTTTTTGTTTAGCATCTGCATTGCTGCACTGGAATAATGCCAGGAGCAACTCATCATTTGCCCCGGGAGGATTTGGATTTGGTTGCTTAGGAGACAGGTTTAGATCCCTGTCACCTAAGGCTTTTCCATTTTGTGAGCCGTAAGGGTCTCACAAATAATTTTCTCCCTACGGGTCATAAGGATCATGTAGGTGTATTTTCTTCTTAGGGGTCGTAGGGACTCCTAAGTGTGTTGCTCCTTCGTGAGTCGTAAGGATCTCATGCGGGAATTTTCTCCTCACAAAGTCGAGAGGACTTTGCGAGTGCATTTCATTTCTTTTTTCACGAGTTTGCGCCCTTTCGGGTTTTCACAAACTCGCCGGCAGTCCTGCTGTTTTTACTCACGGAGCCCTTTCGGGTTTTCATCCGTGCCCCTCTTGCTTGTGGACATACCATCCTTTCTAAAATTTTAATTTTTTTTTTAATTTTTGGTGGCACTTTGAACGTGGTCTCACCGGTAGGACATGAGAGAGATTGGGGTTGTTTTACGCCCGTGGATTGTATACGGTTTTGCAGGATGTATGATCCAGACCGTAGGGCCGGAAAGATTTCAGGGATTTGTTGGCGTCTGCATCGCTGCACTGGAATGTGGTACCAGGAGCGACTCATCATTCGCCGTTTGGGTATAGGATTTGGAATTTGGTTGGCGTCTGCATCGCTATACTGGAATATGATACCAGGAGCGACTCATCATTCGCCGTTTGGGGACTTGGAATTTGGATCTTGTTTGGCATCAGAATTGCTGCACTAGAATAATGCCAGGAGCAACTCATCATTTTCCTTGGGAGGACTTGGGATTTGGGTTTTTGGTCGGCATCAACACCGCTAACACTGAAGCAAAATGCCAGGAGCGACTCATCATTTGCCATTGCCCGTTGGGGAACGATGGCTTAGGAGATAGGTTTGGGTCCCTACCACCTAAGGCTTTTCAATTTTGTGGGCCGCGAGGGTCCCATAAAAGCATTTTCTCCCTACGAGTCGTAAGGATCCCGCAGGTGTATTTTCTCCTTAGGAATCGTGAGGATTCCTAAGTGTGTTGCTCCTTTGTGAGTCGTAAGGATCTCACGCAGGGGTTTTCTCCTCACAAGGTCGAGAGGACTTTGCGAGTGTATTTCATCTCTTTTCACGAGTTTGCGTCCTTTCGGGTTTTCACAGACTCGCCGGTAGTCCTGCTGTTTTTACTCACGGAGCCCTTTCGGGTTTTCATCCGTGCCCGTTTTGCTTGTGGACATACCGTTTATTTCTTCTTCTTTTTTTTGGCCGCTGGTGGGACTTTAAAGTAGTCTCACCGGCAGGATTTGGGAGAAATAGGGGTCATTTACGCCCGTGGATTGTATACGGTTTTGCAGGATGTCTGATCCAGACCGTAGGGCTGATGTGCTCAATTCGCCTACGACTTGGAGCATTCATGTGTAGTATTTCTTGAGATATCGTCCATTGATGGGTGGCATGGGCCTTTCTCCCTCTGCACTTATTAGTTGGTAAGATCCTCCGTCGAACACTTTCTCAATGACGTATGGTCCTTCACAGTTTGGCTCGAATTTTCCCTTGGCATGTCGATTGAGGATGATCGGTCTTTTGAGGACCAACACCAATTCACCTTTCTTGAAAGCGCGGAGATGAGTTATCTTGTCATAGGCCCGTGACATTTGGGCTCGGTATAGCTCCAGATTTTGCTGCATCGCGAGCCTCTTTTCTTCGAGGGCATCGAGTTCTTCAAGTCGAAGGAGCACGTTTTCCTCTTCTGTCAACTCATGCTGAACGGTCATTCTTAAGCTTGGAACTTCAACTTCGAGGGGGAGGACCGCCTCCACTCCGAAGAGTAATGAGTATGGAGTGGACTGAGTTGGAGTACGGTGCGTGGTACGATATGTCCACAATGCCTCGTGAAGCTTGAGATTCCAGTCTCTCTTATTGGTTGAAGCATTTTTCCTCAGGAGCTTGCATAGAGTCTTATTGAAGGCTTCGGCTAGCCCATTGGCTCTTGGATTATAGATGGAGGAATATCTCCAGTCTATCTTGTGCTGAGTAGCGAACCTTGAGACATTGAAGCTCTTGAAAGAAGGCCCGTTGTCAGAAATGATTCTTCTTGGTGTACCGAAGTGGTATAGAATATTATGCTGGAAGAATGTCAGAATATCTTTTGTCTTAACTTCTTTTAGCGGGACAACTTCAGCCCATCTAGAGAAGTAGTCTGTCGCGGCCAGTATGAACCGGTGGCCTTTAGATGACGGAGGATCAATTGGGCCAACAATGTCGGTGCCCCAAACTTCGAAGGGCCATGACGCCACTGTAGGATGCAATCGGTTGGGATGCTTGTGAATGAAATCACCATGAATTTGGCAGATCTGACATTTCTTTGCATGCTCTCCGCAATCCCGTATCATGGTGGGCCAATAATACCCAAGCCGTTTAATTTGAAGTCGCATCTTGGGGCCAGATTGGTGAGCACCGCAAACGCCCGAGTGAACATCTTTCAAGACCTTTTGGGCTTCGGCCAATGAGAGACACCTAAGCCAGAGTTGGTCATATGACCTGCGGTATAACGTGTCATTTACAAACACGTATCGGAGAGCTCTTTTCTTCAGCTGAATCCTCGCAGATTTTTCTTCGGGCAGCTTGTCGTATCGGATGTACTCTATGAAGGGTTCTCTCCAATCGGGCTCGTCTTGGATGATCGAAACTTCTTCCACAGGACTGCTCTTCTGTTCCGCGCTTTCCTCTTCTCGTAGAGAGACTGGGGGTAGAATTTGCCGGCTCCTGACTATGATCAGAATTTCGTCCATGTCAGAATCAGCCAGCTCCTTGGCCAAGCGAGCGAGTACATCAGCCTTTCCGTTCAACGCTCGAGGGACTCTCGTTAGTTCAATATGAGTGAACCGTTTCATGAGTTCCACCACTCGACCTCTGTACCGAGCTAACTCGGGTTTGTATATCTTATAGTCGCCGCTTACTTGGTTGACGACAAGCTGGGAGTCACCGTAGACTCGTAGCCGACGGATTTCCATTTCTACGGCAAGCTCCAAACCAGCTATCAGAGCTTCATACTCAGCTTCATTGTTTGTCCGAGGCTCGGTGAGAGCAAAAGAACGCCGTAGGGTTCCCATTGATGGTGTGATGAACACCAATCCTATCCCTGCTTTTATCTCCGGGACGCTGTTTAGACCATAATATTGCATTTTTCATTCCCCTTTTCTTATCCTTTTTATAAATAAACAGGTACTCTTGACGCACGTTTGTTGCATATTACAGGATACAGTTTTCAGGAGCAAATACAGTGAAAAAGACACAAAACAGAAAAAGGGACTTTTGACCAACAAATAGAAGGATCCTAGTCAAGCCTAGACGAAGAACAGTGCAAGGTCCAAAATGTCAAGACCAACGGTTAAAAGATCGCTACAAGTTTTCACTGAAACATCTGGAGAAGAATTAGAAGCCCAACAGAGAAAAGAACTATGGAAATATAAAACCCATGAAGCATGTAAGAAAGCTCAAAAATTTGGTGAGCCAAGCCCACCAAAGGGCCGCGGAACCGCGGCCCAAGCGCCCAATTGCCGCGGTTCCGCGGCCTGTTCAAGCCCGTGTCGGTGCAGATTTCCAGAGTAGATGCGTCGGTGCGAGGGTTTAGATTTTCCGTGGGCATATCTGTAATTGCACATGTGCGAATCCCGTAACCCTAAATTCTCCTGTTTGCTTATAAATTGTAATCAAAAATTGTAAAACCCTATGCCTCTTTTCAATCAATAAAATTCAGACTTTCTGGGAGTTTATTCAGATCTGTTCTTCTTGTTTGGAGGGAGCCATCAAATTAGTAAGTAATTTTATTTCTGTTCTTTTAATTAAAATGTTTTCTCATCCCCTAATGAGCGAGTAATCTCCTGGCTTGTTAGGGTTAGCCTTAGGGAAAGGGTTGAGAGATGAGATCTCTCACCCCTTTCAATGCCACCTTCACTTAAGAGTTAGAACTCCATGCATACGCGCACAACCGCTCCCTACGGCACCCTACCCTTAGAGGTAACGGTGAACCGTAGTATAAAGGGCCGGTTGCGCGCGTTTTCCATGGGGGTTAGGGTAATTATCAACAAAGGAAGGATACAAATCTAGAGGAAGAAACATCTTCCCAAAAGATTTGGATCCGCTTTATTGATAATTACCGTAACATCTAATAGATCTAAAAAAGTAGGCATTGAAAGCGGTGAAGAAAAACGTTAATCTCCAAAACTTTCCCTAAGCCTAACCCTAGCAAGACTTTTAATTAGATTAATTAGATCCAGTTTTCATAGATTTTTATAAAGCAACCGAAACGACACTTTGAATCAACTCGTTAAAACACATAAAAGGAATTTACCCGTCTCTGTGGATCGACCCGTACTCACCGGCTAGCTGCGAAGCGACGCCGTTTCTTGATTGCGGTTAAAAATATTTTTTATCTATCTTTTAGAAAGCGCAAGCACGCTAAATCAAACCATTCAAATGGCCATCGAATTAGTAAGTAATTTTATTTCTGTTCTTTTAATTAAAATGTTTTCTCATCCCCTAATGAGCGAGTAATCTCCTCGCCTGTTAGGGTTAGCCTTAGGGAAAGGGTTGAGAGATGAGATCTCTCACCCCTTTCAATGCTACCTTCACTTAAGAGTTAGAACTCCATGCATACGCGCACAACCGCTCCCTACGGCACCCTACCCCTAGAGGTAACGGTGAACCGTAGTATAAAGGGCCGGTTGTGCGCGTTTTCCATGGGGGTTAGGGTAATTATCAACAAAGGAAGGATACAAATCTAGAGGAAGAAACATCTTCCTAAAAGATTTGGATCCGCTTTATTGATAATTACCGTAACATCTAATAGATCTAAAAAAGTAGGCATTGAAAGCGGTGAAGAAAAACGTTAATCTCCAAAACTTCCCCTAAGCCTAACCCTAGCAAGACTTTTAATTAGATTAATTAGATCCAGTTTTCATAGATTTTTATAAAGCAACCGAAACGACACTTTGAATCAACTCGTTAAAACACATAAAAGGAATTTACCCGTCTCTGTGGATCGACCCGTACTCACCGGCTAGCTGCGAAGCGACGCCGTTTCCGATTGCGGTAAACTTATATTTTTGACACTAATCAAATGGCTCCGTTGCCGGGGACGGCGTAATTTTTCTTTTTGTGAATTTTCGGGTTGATATAAATTTTAAAAAATTATAAAAATCTGAAAATATAAAAAAAAATACAAAAATTATCAACTTTGATCTGTTTGAAGGGTGTGCTATTTGAATCTTGCAGGAACAGCAAAAACTTTTGGATCTGGAGTTTTACAGAAGGTCAAAACAGAAAAGGGGACATAAGAACAGAGAGGAATCACAAGTACAGAGCAGCACAAAATTTTCCAGAGGCTGAATCCACTTCCCCGCCGCGCTTCCGCCGCAAAAGAGTACCCCACGCCGCGGATCCACGCCTCGTCTGCCACGTCAGGACACCAGATTTGCACTGTTTGTTCTTTTCTTCTCCCCTCTGCAACCTCCATATCTCTGTCTGTAAAAAATTTTCTGCAGGAATTCTTTGCGTAAAGAGTCTTTCTCCCCCTTCTAAATAACAGATTTTCTGCAGGTTTTTTTGCGCCGCGCTAAAATTGAATGCAAGTGAATTTTTGTTTTGCATAATTTAATGGGACTTAAGGGGCTAATTGACCAAACTCAGATTGGGTGGGGATTTCATCACCCTTCCCAGGACCCCAGAAAACACCTAAAGCATTTTGCATCGACCACAATTAATTAAAAAAGATTAGACTCAGACCTAAGGACATCGAGCTCAATAGGAAAAGGACTAGTATAGGCATCGGCCGTTTATCCTAACCGACTTTGCGGTGTCTAGGCTAGTGGTTATTAATTAGGCCCACTGTAGTGGTGGTTCCTTCCCACTTACCTGGCCGTATTTGTCCGTGAAGAGGCGATTTGAGGTCCTATTTCTAGCCCTAGTTAGGAGCTGTCTAGCAGACCTAGGCAACCCTAGATCTAGGCCTGATTATGCATGTGTGGTTGATACATTTGTGTCACGAGTCCCATTTTCTAAAACCGTCTTGCAAAACTCTCCAATAAAAAAAAATAAAGAAAAATATTTTCAAAACTTGCAACTTGCCGCTAAGAAAACTTGCACCTCACTTCCATCATTTCTCCTTCATTGACGTTATCTTACCCCCACATTCTGTTTTTCTATTTTTTTTCTGACTACACTACCCCTTTTAGTGTATGTCATTTTGGACTAGGGATACTAACGCCCGATTAGTCCGTGTTTCGTTGGTACCGACCAACGAACCCTTCGACGAGCCCTTCGTCGACATTCCGTTCATTTCTTTACCTCCACCTTCAAATTCTTCTTTCGAAGGTATGTCGGGACACAACCCCAACAATACCTTACCGACGGGAATGATTCCACCTCCGTTAGGTGCGAATAACCCGAATCTTCCGCCTGTTGTAGCGCCCGCACGAGTTGCGCTCCAGGATCTCTTCTACCCCGTCCGCACTTCTTTACCTACATGTCTTTCACCCCCACCGGCGAATGGGGATAATTTTGAAATAAAACCACACTTCATCAATATGCTGCCTAAGTTTCATGGTTTGGAATCCGAAGATGCATATATTTTCATTAATAAATTCCAAAACGTTTGCGCCATGATGAAGATAACCCAATTAAGTGATGACGCAATAAGGCTAAGGGTCATTCCTTTTACCTTATGTGACCTAGCCGAGAAGTGGCTATACAGCACCGCATCACATTCCATTAGAAATTGGGACGAGTTTGTAAGAGCTTTTCTAAAAAAATTCTATCCTCACCACAAAACTGCTAGAATCCGTAACGAGATTATACAATTTTCACACCTTCCTTCCGAACCATTTTGGAAGTGCTTCGAGAGATTTAAAGACCTACTTGTTCAATGCCCTCATCATGGGATAGAAAGTTGGCAACTTTGCCAAACATTATACGAGGGATTGAACGCAGCAACGAAGCAGTTGCTAGAAACAATATGTCAAGGTCATTTTCTCTCCAAGTCTAGCGACGAAGCTTGGCAGTTTCTTGAGGACCTAAGTGAGCAAACAATTCAGTGGGAGAGTACCAAGACCACATCATCTTCTTCAGTTGGTCAATCTAGGGCAGGTATACATCAAATAGATATGTCGATTGCTATGAAGGCCGAGATGGCCTCACTTATGAAAAAGCTAGAAGCCATTGAGACCAAAATCTCATCGTCTTCTCCTGCCCCTACTCTACCCACACGAACTGTTTGTGCTTGTTGTTCTAATCCATCACATCTAACCGAAAAGTGTCCTTATAATGCACCTATTCAAGGACAGGATCAAGTCAATGCTGCATTTCAGCAACGACAAAGAAACGATCCGTACTCTTCGGCATACAATCAGGGGTGGAGGAGTCACCCAAATCAACAATTCCAAGGTAATAACAATTTTCAAAGACCTCCTCCACAACAACAACAAGCACATTTACAAACTCAAAACCAGCAACCTTTCCAACAACAACCTTATACAAATCAAACGAACAATTTGGTTCAACCAAATGATGATAAGGTTATCTCGCTCGAAAAAAGTCTAGATGCATTTCTTAAGCAAACTACAGAATCCGCAGCAAGATTTGAAAGTTATGTTCAATCTTTAATGAATAACAATGCCTCACACGATCAAAGTATCAAATCTATTGAGGCACAAATTGCACAATTAACTGCTGCGTTGAGCGAGAGAGAAAAGGGAAAGCTTCCATCTCAACCATTGCCCTATCCCGGTCACACACAAAACGCATATCACAATCACAATGTAAATGCGGTGACCACGTTGAGATCCGGAAGAGAGTTGCAAAATAATGTGGGAACTAGTGATGACATCCGCGCCGGTGGTTCTTCTTCCCCTTCTTCGTTTTCTTCACTTCCTTCTTCACCTTTTTCTTTAGAGCCTATTCTCCACCCTTCACACGGCTCTACTTCTTCTGACTCGAACGGACCCATTTCTCACAACACGAACATGTAAGTCCACGTTGCGACCCCCGGTTCTTACGGGGAGGCGGAAACGGTATAAAAAATAAATTTTTATTGCAAGGGGCAACATGGACTAAACAGAGTTGGGATCTTTTCTAAACTAAACTAGCAAACATGCAAAGGAGAGTTAACTACTCGGCAAAGTAGTTATACCTAACTTGAACTCCTTCTTCTTGAAACCTAGTAGAGGTTGATGGTTCTCTTCTCGTCGCCTTCTTCCGTCGAAGATGGATCCACCTGAGGGTTCAACCTTCGGGCTCTTTCTCGAACTTGGAGAAAACTAGAATCTTCGGCTTGCTAAACCTTTGATCCTAGAGTGAGTAGAGAGTGTCTAAGGGTTGCTTTTCTTTTAAGGAGAGGGATTCTCAACACATGAGAAGGATTCTCCTTTTGCTAGAGGAAGAAGAAGATGAAGTGAGGAGTGAGAAGCTAAATGATAGAATGAGCTCTTTTCTTTTTGCAACCATAACAAAAAGCAAAAGAATTATCAAATTAATAATAATAATAATGAAAATGAAAAGGTTGATGGAAGGTTTAGGAATGACCATTATCATTTCAAATATTAAATGAATTTGCTAGAATCAAAGAGCATCTTTCTTTTGTAATGATGATGGTCAAAACTTCAACCATGGTCAACAAGTCAGCCATGGTCAACAAGTCAACAAAAAAACCAACCATGACACAATTTCATTTTATTATATATTATTAATTGATATAACATAAATCCATTAGGGTTTGGAAAAAGACGACTGTCAACTGTGCATACGCACCCGTTCCGAAACCCTAATGAAAGTCCTCTTCCTCCTCCTCAAATAACTGTGCATACACACCTGCATTCTTGTTCCGAGGAACATGAATACTGAGAGATAAAAGCAACCCCAAAACATATACCAGTATCTGACTCAAACCAGAGCCAGCCAGTAATATCCGTCCGGACTCCAAACGTGCATAAGTGCGCGGATGAGAACGAACCCTGTCACAAAACCATGCGACCTCTACTCTGTTTTGCCCAGAGGCGAATACCCTCTGTGTGGGACTCTAAAGACTCGACACTACGCTGGCAGTGGGTTTAACCACAGACCGCAAGCGGCACTAGCTGTGCGTAACGGTCCCCAGGTAGATGCCGACAAGAAGGCTGACGAGGTGAAACCCCATCTGAACTCCTACTGAGTCTGAATGTGACAGTCTCCGTACAGTCCGGTCTGTTCGTCTAATACATCGCATGTCGGGCCTAGGGGCGGTAAAACGTCAGTCCCCTAATAGCGGTACAAGTCGTGTCGGAGTGAATCCCAAAACACCCTGAGATAACACTGGAAACCTACCAGTATATCTCGCTTGCCCTGGCCAGGGACTACTCGTGTAATGGCTCTCCTAGACACAGCGCGATGTCAACCCCCAATACCGGGAGAGACGAATCCTGTCTAACCGTCACTGCCTCCAAGTGCTTCGGGACTGTACCCAACTACTACCCGTTTGCACGACTCCTTTGAGCCATGGTAGGGTAGTAATCAAAGTACAGTGGGAACACACTCGAGGCGAAGTGACAGTGTCAAGTCAGCGGACTAAGCTGTACTCATGTCACCTGGGAACTGATAACTGACGATAGGTATAATACCAACCTGTCAGTTCCCGACGAGTCCTGTCCAGTGTACTCGTAACCCAACGAGCACCCGTATACTATCTCCAGTACGACGTACTGATGGCTGTGGGACAGACCATCTCCCACACTGGGATGAGAAGTGCATACGCTAGTCTACTCCGGAGTATCGATGCCCTGTCTCGATAGTCCTGCGACTAGGGACCTGTATAAGGATGTGCTTATAGATTACCCAGCCCCCACTAGTGTGACTGCCATCACAACGCTGGTAATCAAGCAAAGATCCTAAGGGCTCCACTAATGCGTATAAGTGATATACTGAAATAAACACAAGTACACATTGAAGTAGAAACAAACCAAGTAGCATACTACTATATTGAGCAAGATTGTTTATACAAGGTGAATATCCCAAGCTTCCATTAAGTAATATACAAACTAGTATGATACAGTAATGGCCTCTAGGGCATATACACTAACAATCTCCCACTTGCACTAAGGCCATGTACTGGCGTATCGAAGACCCATCATCTCGATCAGCCGCTCGAACTGAGTCTGGGGTAAGGCCTTGGTGAATGGATCTGCAGTGTTTTCTTCTGAAGCAACCCTCCGAACCTCGATCTCCTTGCGATCCACGATCTCCCTGATCAGGTGATACCGCCTTAAGATGTGCCTGGATCTCTGATGGGACCTGGGTTCCTTCGCTAAAGCTATAGCCCCGTTGTTGTCGCAATACAGAGGTATTGGGTCAACAATGGACGGAACCACCTGAAGTTCTTTCAAGAACTCCTCATCCAGACAGCTTCTTTTGCGGCATCAGATGCAGCAATGTATTCCGCTTCCATAGTCGAGTCTGCAACGGTTTCCTGTTTGGAGCTCTTCCAACACACCGCCCCTCCATTGAGGGTAAAGACGAAACCCGACATGGACTTGGAATCATCCTTGTCACTCTGGAAGCTGGAGTCAGCAAAGGCCTCGATCTGGAGGTCTTTTCCGCCATACACCAAGAACATCTCCATGGTCCTTCTCAGGTACTTGAGAATGTTCTTTACCGCTATCCAGTGTTTCTCCCCAGGGTTTGACTGATACCGGCTTACCACACTCAGTGCATAAGCTACATCCGGTCTGGTACACAACATCGCATACATTATAGAGCCTACCGCAGAAGCGTAGGGTATAATAGACATGCGATCCCTCTCCAAATCAGTCTTGGGAGACAACTCTTTAGAGAGGGTGATCCCGTGACAAGCCGGTAGGTTACCGCGCTTGGAATCTTCCATACTGAATCTTTTCACTATGGTGTCGATATACCTGGACTGAGAAAGTCCTAATATTCTCTTGGATCTATCACGATGGATCCGGATCCCCAGGATGTATGAGGCATCACCCAGGTCTTTCATGGAGAACCTGTGTGACAAGAATCCCTTGATAGATTGTAGCATAGGAATGTCATTTCCTATTAAGAGAATGTCATCCACGTATAAAACGAGGAATACTACAGTTCTCGCTACAAATCTACTATAGATGCATGGTTCATCTGGATTTTTGATAAAGCCAAATTCCTTGACCGTCTCATCAAAACAGATGTTCCAACTCTGCGATGCCTGCTTTAGTCCATAGATGGACTTAAGCAACTTGCACACCTTTCCGCTGCTCCCACTCTGAATGAAACCCTCTGGCTGATCCATATAGACACACTCCTCTAAATTTCCATTTAGAAAAGCGGTTTTTACGTCCATCTGCCAAATCTCATAATCGTTGAAGGCAGCAATGGCAAGAAGGATCCGAATGGATTTCAGCATAGCCACTGGAGAAAAGGTTTCGTCATAGTCCAAGCCAGGTCTTTGACGGAAACCCTTTGCTACAAGTCTAGCTTTATAGGTCTCAACCTTTCCATCTACACCAATCTTCCTTTTGAAGATCCACTTGCATCCTACGGGTTTTACCCCGTCTGGAGAAATGTCCAACGTCCATACTTTGTTGGTGTACATGGACTCCATTTCGGTCCGCATTGCATCCAGCCATTTTACCGAGTCAGCGCTCTGAACGGCCTGCTGGAAGCTAGTAAGCTCATCATAATCTATGATGCAATCCTCTCTATCCCCGTCTATGAGAAAACCGTAGTATCTCTCGGGCGGATGAGACTGCCTACTACTCCTGCGGAGCGGCGTAGGAATGTCCTGTTCTTTTAAACCTTCAGGTTCCTCTAAGCTTTCAGTAATAGTTTGTGGTTCTGGAATTTCTTCCAGTTCTACTGCGCTCCCACTTATCTGATTTTCTAAAAACTCAGTTTCCAAGAAGCGGGCATGACGAGAAACAAGGACTTTTTGCTCCTCTGCGTAATAGAAAAGATACCCCTTGGAGTTCTTTGGGTATCCCACAAACTTGCACTGTTGGAGATAGTGCCCTCATAGTCAATTATTGGATCACAGGTACGTGATTGCAATGATTGCGGAGGACCTATACCGGTATGACAGTCTTACTCGAAATGATAGTATGCTATCTGGTTTGCCTTTATCAGTCGTGTACATGTTCAGGTGACTGATTGCATGTTACACTTTGATAGAGCCCTTAGGATCTTGCTTTACTACCAACAGTATGATGGCGATCATATACGTGAGAGTTGGGTAGTTTATACGCATATCCTTAATTGTGTTCCCTAGTCGTGGGAGTTTCGAGACAGGGCATCGATACTCCGGAGTAGACTAGTGTGTACAGTCGAGACCCCGACGAGGGGCGGTGGCCGGTCTCACAAGCCACTGGTGTCAGTTGGATCACCTAAGATGTATACAGGTGCTCATTGGGTTATGAGTACACCGGACAGGACTCGCCGGGAATCTGCTAGTTAGTATTATATCTACCGTCAGATAGCAGTTCCCTGGTGACATGTGTACAGGTTAGTTCATCGACCTGAGGTCGTCATTTTTCTCGTGTGAGTTCCCACTGTGCTTTGATTTCTACCCTACCACGGCTCAAAGGAGTCGTGCAAACAGGTAGTTTTTGGGTACAGTCCCGAGCCATATGGAGGCACGTGAGCGGATCGGCAGGGGATTCGTCTCTCCCGGTATTGGGGGCGAGGTCGTGCTGTGTCTAGGAGAGCCATTACACAAATCCATGGCCATGGTAGGAGATTTACTGGTAGGTACTCCAGTAGTATCTCAGGGTGTATTGAGGCTTCACTCCGACACGACTTATACTGCTATTGGGGGTCTGACGTTGCTAGCCCCCTAGGCAGATATGCGATACTCATAGACGAACGGACCGGACTGTATATACATTGTCACTGTTAGGCTCAGTAGGGTTTTCGGAGGAGTTCGCTCATCGGTCTCCCTTGAGTTCGCTCCTCGGCCTCCCTTGAGGTCAGTCCATGGGCAGCCGTTACGCATAGCTAGTGCCGCTGACGGTTTGTGGTTAAACCCACTGCCAGGGTACTGACGAGTCATTAGAGTCCCCCACAGACAGTTTCCCAAGTTCGGACGAAACGTTGTAGAGGCCGTATGGTATTATGGCAGGGTTCGGAAAATGCACGTGCGTTTACACACGTGTTATTTTTCGGGCAGATGATACTGGTCGGCTTTGGTTTAAGCCGGATCCGAGTATTATATTGAGTAGGTATAATATCTTTGTCTCAGTTGCATTTGTATTCGGTCGTAATACAAATGCGGGTATATTTATACAGTTTCGGGGTTGTCCTGAAATTCGTTTCAGGATCACTTTTGGAAGTTGCCAGTTTCCAGTTTTCTATCAGCCGTCTTTTAACATTCTGTTAAAGACGGATTTATCTTTTCTTCAGATATGATGAGTCAGTATTCTAGAAGTTTCTAGATATGATGACTAGGATGGTGACTAGGCTAGTGACTCATCTTGACATTAATGGTTTCATTAATGACTTGATGATGTGTTTATATGAGTCATGCTTTAGGTTTAATGATTCTTGTTTTGGTTAAGATATTTTGAAGTGAGAAGCTTTCTCTTGTGGTCACCCCCCTCTCCTATGGTCACCTCCCTCTTGCTATATATGGCCGGCCCTCTCTTTCCTCACTTCACTTGATGTTTCATTTTGGTTAGAAAAGATTATGATTGTATTCGGGGTGTATGGAATTTTACAGTTCATTTCATTCCATCACCCGATTTCCACGGCAACTTCATTAACCGATCGTCCACGGATTTGGACGAAGTGAGACAAAGTCATCTACTCATTCTCTACATCATTCTTGGTCGTCTCTTTTAGCAAACTTGACGATCGAGTTGCCTCGAGTCAGAGGCGGGAGCCCGTTTAAAGAATCAGTGATGTGGTGCCACCTCGACGAAGGAATCGGAGATCGAAGAGATCGGAGCAGCCGCAACGGAGCGTGGGATGATGGTTAAAGAACGAAGGACTCGGATCGTTCGGTATAACCATTCTACACTCTTTACAGTTTGTTAGTTTAGCAATAATGGCAGATCCGGGTTAAAGTATACGATAGCGCCAGTTTAAAAGTTTTAGTTCCGCATTTGGCGTCTGTAGACGGCCGGGGCGCTAGCGTAGACTTACAGTGGTATCAGAGCCTCACCATTTTGCTATACTAACTTGTGCTAACGCGTTTAAAACATCGATCCGACCGGAAATCGAAAACTACAAAATTTCAACTTGACAGTTTCTGTTGTTTTTAAACGGTCTGATAAAATTTTTCTACATGTCTCAGTAAACTGTGCAGGCTTTTATTAGAACGACGTAGAAATTTGGGCACGTGATTCGATGAGACAGACGCGGAAACGCGGTCAAACCTATGGTTTGACCGCGCATCCGCGGCTACACAGTGAGCTCGTGGCCCCAAATTTTCACAGTGGGTTCTTGGTTAGATTTTGGGGTTTTTGGTAAATATCGTTTTGGCCCAGATTTTGTTACTGTTCACCAGTAAGTCGTGGGGCCCACTTTTTGATATTTGGTCTTTGGTCGATCGAAATTTAAACACATTAGTTTACAGTGCTTACATTATATCTTCGACCGGGAATGTCATTTGATCGGTAAACCGCGTCTGATTGCTATAGTTCTTTTAGACGGGTTTGCGAACGTGACATTCGCGTTGATGTTCTGTGTTGTGCTGTGATGTTGCGGATTTGTCGTGGTGGATAGCAGTGTGCAATGGTAGTACAGTTTGTGTTTATTTGTACATTTGATATTGCGGGGCGAGCGTCCAACTTGTGGACTGCCGTCACTGCCTGTTGTATAATATTCTTTTGGGGCACGACCAGGTTGCGGTCGATGTACCTATTGTACTATTTTTCATTACTGTACTAGGTTTTACCCCAAGACGGAGTGCACGGATAGCCGGGTTCTGAGAAGCAACAGGTCTGCATCTCATGGCTTTGAGAGGCAGAGGGGTCCCACTCTAGAATTGGCAGACTATTCGCCGCACTCGTAGGGGGTACAGGTTGACCCAAGGAGGGGTGCTCAAGCTACCGGATTCCGTGAAGTGCTGGGTGGTCCATTCACTATGCTGTAGGGGGCTGCCTCGCTTCAGGTTTTGGCGGGTAACTTGCCGCACCCGTAGGGGTCTAGGTTTCATTGCACAGGCTATCCACACGACAGGGGAACGTCGAGTTTCAGCAGCGACTCTGTGAAACTCGGGGATCCCAGATTATCTGTATTGTTCTGTGATGCTTATTACTTTTCTGTAATGTTGCATATTATCACGCCAGGAGCGATTATTGTATATTGGTTTATATACTATTAGATGTTGTATATGTTTTACACCCGCGCTAGTCCAGTCCCCGCTCTGTCGTTAGTTAAGTAACCTAACGAGTAATGACGGGACCCAGTGACGAATGCGGATGGCATATACGTACATTTTATTTTCGTTCTTTTCTGGTGTGATTTAATGATGGGACTGCGTTGATTCTGATCAATGCAAAGTTAAACAAACCTGTTTTCAGTTGTTGGAACAAATTTAAAAAGTGTAGTTACAAAGACGTTTCCTTTTGTTATGCATAGCGGTATTCAGTGGAATATCCTGCGCCTCATTCGACGGGGCAAGGGCCGATATCCCTTCACCGGGACTGACCCCTTGGACAGAAGTTTGCGTCAGAGTAATAACTTTACTATAGTCGATTACAAGTTGCTTTGCATAGCGGTATTCAGTGGAATATCCTGCACCTCATTCCACGAGGAAAGAGCCGAGATCCCTTTACCGGGAGTGACCTCTTTAGCAAAAAGGTTTTCGCCACTATATTTTAAAAAGCTATCAGATTCCTTCAGCGATATCAAGTTCACTACGCTAAAGGTTTTTCGCCAAAAACCAGCCGTAGCCCTCCATCACTTCTTTTGGGTATTCAGTAGTATTCAAGCTATGCATTTTAGCCAAAGTTAAGGCATAGTGTTTGGTAGCTGCTGGGTATTCAATTGTTGCATAGATAGATGAGTTAGTTTGGGACAGTCGTTCTGCCGATTGGCCAAAGTCAGGGGCATGTGCGGGTGGGTTCAAATTGACAAGATAGTGACGGGTAGAACTTGGCATGTGACTTATGACACTTTGACCAAAGCCAAGGTTATAAGAGCATGGGGCAAAAATCATATCGGGAGTTTCTAAAGAAACTGAAACTTGCCAAGTATGCGCATACCTTCTGGAGTATGAGTAACGTGGATGCATTCCATCACGTTATCATGCGATGAGAGTTGGATCCCGATTCCCACTGATAAGTTGGTTTACTCTTCGGGTGATCCCGATTGATTCTTCTTTAGGCTTGGGGGAGAATTTGACAGGACAGTGGGAGGTTTCCGGATTAGATAAAGTGATGACCATTCTGATCTAGGTTAGAGTGCACGCAGAGTGTTTCTTTTCTCTCTCTCTTTGGCAGCGACCTTTGACCGACCCTAGACTTTGACTCAGTGACCAGGTTGACCGAACCTTCTTAAAATACTGGCTTTTGGATTGTCTATGTTGCATAAGTCATTGCCACTCCTTCTTTTACCCTTTGTATTTCTCAGAACACCCGTATTACTACGGATATTCACTTCCATTGGATAGATCCATCGTATGGTTATATACGAACTCGAAGGGACTTCTTCGAGGATGGATCCAGGTTCAGGAGAAATAGAATTGGTTTATTCAGTTGTCTTTTATTATCACCTTCTCTCAGGTTGCGAGAGCTCCTTGGTTTAGGAGAGTACACCTATTACGCTTATTGGATAGTCTTATTCCAAACCATAGGCTGGTGCCGAAAGGTAGGGAATGAAGAAAACCAATTAGCCTAAGTAGGGTGTGCAGAAGGTAATATGTAAAGACAAATAAAGGGATTAGAAAGAGGGCAAAGTAAATTGCGACTGATATCATTCACGACCAAAACCGCGTACTTCATCGCCACTCCTATTTCACCTTTAAAAGAATAAGGTATTATTCAGTTGTCTTTTATCATCACCTTCTCTCGAGATGCGAGTACTCCTTGGTCTAGGAGGGTACACCTATTATGCTTACTGGATAGTCTTCTTCCAAACCATAGGCTGGTGCCGAACGGTAGGGAAGGAAGAAAACCATTTAGCCTAACGATGGTGTACATAAGGTAACGACTAAAGACAAATAAAGGGATTTGGAGAGATGGCAATAAAATATACGGTTGAAGTCATGAATTGGATTATGGAAGAGGCATTGCTATGAATACCAGGATACCCCTACGAAACATTTTCATGTTTCAGTGCATTGTTAAAGGAAAAACTGTTTTCCCGATTAGACACTTACTCCAAGGGTATGTATTTACCAGGTTTCATTCTCATATCTGTATGGTTTTACAGATGATGAGTGGGAGTAGGATATTGGGAATTAGGTGATTATCCTCATTATATCGGAATTCGTTGTAATTGGTGATATTTGAGGAAATCGCCAGGGTACAGTTTTCCACCTACAACGCACAGGTTTTGAGTTGTTCAACTCAGCGGACTTATACAGAGTATTGTATGTAGTCCAGTGTCCATCAGGACAAAGGGGTAGGTCCCCGTACTATGTTCTATTTACTTATAACTTCTCTAGTATTTAGACGAGTGTTTCGTAGAAATACAAGGTCTAAGTTTTGAGAAGTTGTGGGTATAAGAATAAAGTAGAGAACCAGGTATCACAAGTATCGGGATTCTTCAAAGAGATCGAAGATGTAGATTCTTATGATTGGTACTCAGATAATAGTGATGGTTTTGAGAAACGTGTTTCTCTTTCGGGTTACTCATAATTGGATGGATTCCTAAGTTGAGTAATGCTGATTAGCCTTTTTCCATTAAGTTGATATGCACTGGAGACAGCTGCATGGATTGAATCTGGTTCCAATTAAATAAGTGCCAAAGTTTCTGTATTGGATATAGAATGGATCGTACCTTAAAAGATATTAAGGTACGGGGAGTTGTCTAGCTTATGCTTAAAACCAGACACTGGATAACTCAGGGCACGTTTCTGTAATGGCTGTTTGTGGGTTGACCCTGGCTATGACGAGGGTTGATATTCTACCATTTGGAAGTCAATAGTGATATTGTTCTTGACTCGCCACAGTTTTAGTAAAAAAGGATCTTTTTCAGAAAACAGAAGTGGGAGTATGGTAGAACTGGAAGTGATTCCAGAACCGCAAACGATTACGGAAAATTTAATAGGACCTATACATTCAATCAGGTTTGACATTCCAATAGCCACTCCGCAGGTATGGTAGGTAACCTCAGACGCCCGAGAGGTACTTCGGTAGCCTCAGAGACGGTGACAGGGAGGTTCTTATCTACCAAGACTTGACACTACTGTTGTTCCAGGATATGAGACCCGGTAGGAGGGTTGTCGTAGTCAGTGGGAGCAGCGGAAGCATAGTGGGCAAGTAGCTTATATCTATTTATAGACTTGAGCAGTTATAGCGGAGATAGATCATCTAATTTTGATGTGACAGTCATGGGTTTGATTTCAATCAGAATAAGGGATGGATCAGTTAAGAAGGTAGTAGGGTGTGATGTCATGGTATCTGGATGACATACACAGAGTAGGAAGTAAAATTCCTATACTACGATCGGTTGTACTATGGTCGTCACACAGTTGTTTCTCCAGACAGGATATGGATATAATATTTGACATTCTGGTTTCTAGATCTATGGTTTTAGATCTGGATTTGGGTAGTTTCCCAATGTGGGTACTTTGACAGATATTCTAATGGTTTTTGGAATAGTTGACTCCTAGCATGGTGGTGTACCTGCAGGTGATGGAGTCACCCTCTCTAAAGGTGTCGTATAGACTAAAGGGGAGAGGGATGTGCATGATTGACAGATTACTTGCTTAGGCAATTGAGTCAATCATGAGATGTCAAGTACCACACCAGATGTTGTTTTTGCACTAGATGCAATAAATTTGTATTAATCCAATCCTGGAGAAACATAAAGGAGCAGTTTTAGAACATAAGTACATGTTCTACGGATTTGATGACGGCAGCCTCCTTCGGGAGACGGTTATCATTCCAAGCTTCAAAGGTGACATGGTTGACAGAGTGATTGTCAGAGTTATAGTTTTTCCCTCTGACGAAGAGGGACAGTATTATGGACAGGTGGTCCAAGAGGATACTGTGGGTGGCATGGTGCCCGATACTGATTAGGTTCAGTGATCGATACAGTCTAAGAAGTTTGGATTTGGAGTTCATTTATCAACTAGGTCCCATCAGATATCCAGAAATATTCTAAGACAGGTATTACTCAATTCGGGAGATGGCTTTCTCCGCGAACTTGAGATTAAGAGAGATATAGAAAGAAATTTCTAGGCGGTTCCACTCACTAAGGCTATTTCTCGAACACAATAGTTTTACAAACGGGCTTTGTGATACTGCTTAGTAGAGAAGTTGGGTGTTGGTTTCACATGGGCTGTGAGTACGCAACATCGCAATAATTAGCCTTGAGTGCAAGTGGGAGATTGTTGGAGATAGTGCCCTCATAGTCAATTATTGGATCACAGGTACGTGATTGCAATGATTGCGGAGGACCTATACCGGTATGACAGTCTTACTCGAAATGATAGTATGCTATCTGGTCTGCCTTTATCAGTCGTGTACATGTTCAGGTGACTGATTGCATGTTACACTTTGATAGAGCCCTTAGGATCTTGCTTTACTACCAACAGTATGATGGCGATCATATACGTGAGAGTTGGGTAGTTTATACGCATATCCTTAATTGTGGTCCCTAGTCGTGGGAGTTTCGAGACAGGGCATCGATACTCCGGAGTAGACTAGTGTGTACAGTCGAGACCCCGACGAGGGGCGGTGGCCGGTCTCACAAGCCACTGGTGTCAGTTGGATCACCTAAGATGTATACATGTGCTCATTGGGTTATGAGTACACCGGACAGGACTCGCCGGGAATCTGCTAGTTAGTATTATATCTACCGTCAGATAGCAGTTCCCTGGTGACATGTGTACAGGTTAGTTCATCGACCTGAGGTCGTCATTTGTCTCGTGTGAGTTCCCACTGTGCTTTGATTTCTACCCTACCACGGCTCAAAGGAGTCGTGCAAACAGGTAGTTTTTGAGTACAGTCCCGAGCCATATGGAGGCACGTGAGCGGATCGGCAGGGGATTCGTCTCTCCCGGTATTGGGGGCGAGGTCGTGCTGTGTCTAGGAGAGCCATTACACAAATCCATGGCCATGGTAGGAGATTTACTGGTAGGTACTCCAGTAGTATCTCAGGATGTATTGAGGCTTCACTCCGACACGACTTATACTGCTATTGGGGGTCTGACGTTGCTAGCCACCTAGGCAGATATGCGATACTCATAGACGTACGGACCGGACTGTATATACATTGTCACTGTTAGGCTCAGTAGGGTTTTCGGAGGAGTTCGCTCATCGTTCTCCCTTGAGTTCGCTCCTCGGCCTCCCTTGAGGTCAGTCCATGGGCAGCCGTTACGCATAGCTAGTGCGGCTGACGGTTTGTGGTTAAACCCACTGCCAGGATACTGACGAGTCATTAGAGTCCCCCACAGACAGTTTCCCAAGTTCGGGCGAAACGTTGTAGAGGCCGTATGGTATTATGGCAGGGTTCGGAAAATGCACGTGCGTTTACACACGTGTTATTTTTCGGGCAGATGATACTGGTCGGCTTTGGTTTAAACCGGATCCGAGTATTATATTGAGTAGGTATAATATCTTTGTCTCAGTTGCATTTGTATTCGGTCGTAATACAAATGCGGGTATATTTATACAGTTTCGGGGTTGTCCAGAAATTCGTTTCAGGATCACTTTTGGAAGTTTCCAGTTTCCAGTTTTCTATCAGCCGTCTTTTAACATTCTGTTAAAGACGGATTTATCTTTTCTTCAGATATGATGAGTCAGTATTCTAGAAGTTTCTAGATATGATGACTAGGATGGTGACTAGGCTGGTGACTAGGCTAGTGACTCATCTTGACATTAATGGTTTCATTAATGACTTGATGATGTGTTTATATGAGTCATGCTTTAGGTTTAATGATTCTTGTTTTGGTTAAGATATTTTGAAGTGAGAAGATTTCTCTTGTGGTCACCCCCCTCTCCTACGGTCACCTCCCTCTTGCTATATATGGCCGGCCCTCTCTCTCCTCACTTCACTTGATGTTTCATTTTGGTTAGAAAAGATTATGATTGTATTCGGGGTGTATGGAATTTTACAGTTCATTTCATTCCATCACCCGATTTCCACGGCAACTTCATTAACCGATCGTCCACGGATTTGGACGAAGTGAGACAAAGTCATCTACTCATTCTCTACATCATTCTTGGTCGTCTCTTTTAGCAAACTTGACGATCGAGTTGCCTCGAGTCAGAGGCGGGAGCCCGTTTAAAGAATCAGTGATGTGGTGCCACCTCGACGAAGGAATCGGAGATCGACGAGATCGGAGCAGCCGCAACGGAGCGTGGGATGATGGTTAAAGAACGAAGGACTCGGATCGTTCGGTATAACCATTCTACACTCTTTACAGTTTGTTAGTTTAGCAATAATGGCAGATCCGGGTTAAAGTATACGATAGCGCCAGTTTAAAAGTTTTAGTTCCGCATTTGGCGTCTGTAGACGGCCGGGGCGCTAGCGTAGACTTACATGCACTGTACTGAGCGTGCCTCGAGCTTGTCCGCATGCTGCTTTTTTACAAAAGCCGGACATCCCCATGTCTTAAAGGATTTAAGACAGGGTTTCTTCCCACTCCACATCTGATATGGTGTGGTAGGCACTGTTTTAGTAGGAACTTAGTTCAAGAGATGTGCAGCTGTTTCCAGTGCATAACCCCAGAAAGATCGCGGTAACTCAGCCTTACTCATCATGGACCGTACCATATCTAATAGGGTTCGGTTCCGTCTCTCCAATACACCGTTGTGTTGCGGAGTGTATGGAGGAGTGAGCTGAGAGAGAATTCCGTTCTCTTTTAAATAATTCAGGAACTCGGCACTTAAGTATTCTCCACCTCGATCCGATCTTAGAATCTTGATACTTTTGCCGGTCTGTTTCTCTACTTCATTCTTATATTCCTGGAACTTTTCAAAGGCTTCGGACTTATGTTTCATTAAGAAGACATAACCGTACATTGAAAAATCATCCGTAAAAGTAATGAAGTAAGAGTAACCGCTTCGCGCATGTGTAGACATTGGACCGCACACGTCGCTGTGTACGAGTCCCAAGAGCTCGCTCGCTCTTTCTCCGTGTCCAGTGAACGGAGTCTTTGTCATCTTTCCCATGAGACAAGATTCACAAGTGGCATAAGACTGATACTCGAACGGATCCAAGTATCCTTCTTTATGTAACTTAGTCAACCGTGTCTCATTGATGTGACCCAGTCTACAATGCCATAAGAAAGCCTGATTAATATCTGTAGACTTTCTTTTGTGTGTATTCTGGACATTGAAAATCTGTGGTTGGTTTAATACGTATATACCATTGCTCAGTGTACCTGACCCAATCAGAACTTGATTAAGGTGAATGTTTACAACATTACTTACAAACGCAAATTCATAACCTTCTTTAGAAACCAAAGATACAGAAATGATATTACAAGTTGCGTTGGGTACAAAAAAGCAATTACGCAGAACCAAAACATGCCCATCTGTCATTCCCAGGTGATAGTCCCCCACGGCTTTAGCATCCATGCTAGCTCCGTTTGCAACTCTGAGGGTCATGTCACCTGCCTTCAAAAACCTACGGTTTCTCAACGCCTGCAAAGAATTACAGAAATGAGATCCTGATCCGGTATCCAATACCCAGGAAGTAAAGTTTATAGAAAGACAGTTTTCAATAACATACACACCTGAAGCTGAAGCCGCAACCTGCTTCAGTTCCTGTGTCCTGGCCTTCCAAGCCCTGCAATCTTTCTTCCAGTGTCCACTCTTATGACAATAGAAGCATTCCTCCTTTCCCACAAGCTTCCCCGCAATCATTGTTGCCTTTTCCTTTCCCTTCGTACCCACTTTACTAACACCGCCTCTTGGTTTGGCGGGGGCTTTCTTCCTCTTTCCCTTGGCTTTCGCCTTGGACCTAGAGGAAGAAGATCCTCCTACAAACAAAGCGGGTGTTTCCCTACCTTTCTGTAAGGTGCCCTCTGCGCTCCTCAGCATGTTGAGGAGTTCTGAAAGTTCAACTTCCTTTTCTTGTAAGTTGAAGTTCAGTATAAACTGGGCGTAAGTGGATGGAAGGGACTGGAGAATTAAATCCGTATAGAGTTCACTTTCCAACGTGGTCCCAAGTTCCGCGAGCTCCTCAATGTAGCCAATCATCTTAAGCACGTGGTCCGCTACCGATGATCCGACGGCCAACTTTGCCGAAAACAACTTCTTCGACACTTCGTATCTTGCGATACGAGACTGCTCTCCATACAGTTCTTTTGTATGAAGAAATATGGATTCCAAATCCATATTCTCGTGCCTCCTCTGATATTCGTTGTCCATAGAGTCAAGTACGAGGCACCTGGCCTTCGCGCAATCAATCTCCCAAGTCTTACGGATTTCCTTATCCGCGACGCTGGAGGTGGGACCTGGGACGGGGGGAGCTTTGGTGGTAAGAAGATACCCCAGCTTGTCGTAAGTGATTGCCATCTTGACATTCCTGAGCCAATCTTTGTAGTTTGGCCCTGTCAATATATTTTTATCTAGAAGTAACTTAAGTCCAGTCATGTCGATTGGTCGCTGCAATTAGGAGAGAGAGAAGAAACACTTTAGCACGATGCTCTTGCAAGTTTAGAGTGGTTTTTAATTTGTCTAAACAGGATGGCTCCCACTGTCTCTCGAATCCCTCCTCAAACCATAAAGGAAGAATTAGTCGGGATCAATCCCACCGCACAATACTTGCTTAACCGTTCAGCCAGGCCAGTGTCGGTACTTCGAGGGAGGTTTTCCAACGCTTTCGCGAAGTTCCTTAATTAAATAACCTATTTTCCCTGGGGGCGTAGCCCCGCTAACACCTTTCTAGACACCTACTAGGTTTATAGCATTGATCGTTTAGTGAAAAATTTCCCGAGGACTAGCATATACTCACAGTAGGATCGGGATCCAAATATCATCGCGTGACGAAACTGAAGGAATCCTACCAGAATCACCACACTCCAAATAGTATGCAAATCTAGCAAGTTTCAGTACTTATGAAACTCCCGATGTAGATTTTTGCCCCATGCTCTTATGACCTTGACTAAGGCCAACAAATCATAAGTCACATGTTAAGTTCTACCCGTCGTTATCCAGGTTAATTTGAACCCACCCGTATCTACCCTTGACTATGGCCAACAAGGCAATACGACTGTTCCAAACCAACGCATTCTATCTATGCGACATATGAATACCCACCAGCTACCAAACACTGTGCCTTGACTAAGGCCAACAAACACAGCTTGAATACAGTTGAATATTCATATGAAACAACGGAGGGCTACGGATGGTTTTGGCGAAACCGTGAACGTAGTGAACTTGATATAGTCGATGGAACGAGATAGCTTTTAGAAGGAGTGGCTCAATCTCCGCATTTAAAAGTTAGTTTTGAAAAGAACCGAGTGGTTTTTCGAAAGTGTTCCAACGACTTTAGCTTGGTTTATTATCTTGCATTAGTTCTTTTAATGCGTGATATTCTTGTATTAGTTCTTTTAATGCGTCCCATCATTTAAATCCTACCATTGCAGAAAACAACCAAAATATGACGTACGCTTATGCCATTCGCATTCGCCACGGGGCCCCGTCATCACCCGTTAGGTTACTTAACTAACGACAGAGCGGGGGCTGGGCTAGCGCGGCTGTAAAACATAAGCAACGCCTAAATAGTTATAAATATAGCAATGATAGACATTACAGATCACAGATGAATACATTGGATATACTAGGAATCCGCAATCCGTTCGAGCCTGCAACGAAAAGCGGATTACACGGTCGCGGTGAATAGCCAAGACCCCTGCGGGTGCGGCAAACTACCCGCCAAGTACTCGGCAGTTTGTGCACCCCTCCATGGGTCTATCCTAGGAGCAAAAACAGTAAAAAGAATTATACAATGACGGCTACAACCCCGATCCGGTTGTGCGGCCAAACAAATAATAATATTACATCAATTTACATTTACAATGAATGAAAGAAAAACAAAAGCTCATCTCACATCCACCCCGGCTATTCACCCGCGACAGTCCAACACATTCATATACACATTCCAATATCAAACACAGATCACAGAGATGTATAACCCCGACTAATCGACTTATAGCGATTAGCCGACGTTCAATACAATCAAACATCACAGATATAACCAATATAGTCCAAGTGTAGTGAAGTTCGGAAAAAATACGGAATTATAGGCCCCCAAAAACAAATTTCTATTCTGGAAAATCTGGGCATATATAATATATCTTAAAAATCCCAAAACCCTACCAGGAGAACACTGCACAAAACCCGATCACGAGAGGACTCCAAACGGCGGCGGTTCCGCGGCAAATGCCTACCTCATGCCGCGGAACCGCGGCGGTTTGAATGAATCAGGGGATCGTTTTTCTTGGGTGTTCACACAAAACCCTGAGCCGAATTTAGGTGTATAACAAAACTTGTTTTGACCAGAAAAATTTTTAACAGAAACTAGGGTTTTGTAAAAGTTTGGTTTTTGGATTTTTCGGTTCCGAACTTCGTTACACTTCACTACCAAGCTAGTTTAAGTTTAGTTAGGCTCTGATACCACTGTAAGTCCACGTTGCGACCCCCGGTTCTTACGGGGAGGCGGAAACGGTATAAAAAATAAATTTTTATCGCAAGGGGCAACATGGACTAAACAGAGTTGGGATCTTTTCTAAACTAAACTAGCAAACATACAAAGGAGAGTTAACTACTCGGCAAAGTGGTTATACCTAACTTGAACTCCTTCTTCTTGAAACCTAGTAGAGGTTGATGGTTCTCTTCTCTTCGCCTTCTTCCGTCGAAGATGGATCCACCTGAGGGTTCAACCTTCGGGCTCTTTCTCGAACTTGGAGAGAACTAGAATCTTCGGCTTGCTAAACCTTTGATCCTAGAGTGAGTAGAGAGTGTCTAAGGGGTGCTTTTCTTTTAAGGAGAGGGATTCTCAACACATGAGAAGGATTCTCCTTTTGCTAGAGGAAGAAGAAGATGAAGTGAGGAGAGAGAAGCTAAATGATAGAATGAGCTCTTTTCTTTTTGCAACCATAACAAAAAGCAAAAGAATTATCAAATTAATAATAATAATGAAAATGAAAAGGTTGATGGAAGGTTTAGGAATGACCATTATCATTTCAAACATTAAATGAATTTGCTAGAATCAAAGAGCATCTTTCTTTTGTAATGATGATGGTCAAAACTTCAACCATGGTCAACAAGTCAACCATGGTCAACAAGTCAACAAAAAAACCAACCATGACACAATTTCATTTTATTATATATTATTAATTGATATAACATAAATCCATTAGGGTTTGGAAAAAGACGACTGTCAACTGTGCATACGCACCCGTTCCGAAACCCTAATGAAAGTCCTCTTCCTCCTCCTCAAATAACTGTGCATACACACCTGCATTCTTGTTCCGAGGAACATGAATACTGAGAGATAAAAGCAACCCCAAAACATATACCAGTATCTGACTCAAACCAGAGCTAGCCAGTAATATCCGTCCGGACTCCAAACGTGCACAAGTGCGCGGATGAGAACGAACCCTGTCGCAAAACCATGCGACCTCTACTCTGTTTTGCCCAGAGGCGAATACCCTCTGTGTGGGACTCTAAAGACTCGACACTACGCTGGCAGTGGGTTTAACCACAGACCGCAAGCGGCACTAGCTGTGCGTAACGGTCCCCAGGTAGATGCCGACAAGAAGGCTGACGAGGTGAAACCCCATCTGAACTCCTACTGAGTCTGAATGTGACAGTCTCCGTACAGTCCGGTCTGTTCGTCTAATACATCGCATGTCGGGCCTAGGGGGCGGTAAAACGTCAGTCCCCTAATAGCGGTACAAGTCGTGTCGGAGTAAAGCCCAAAACACCCTGAGATAACACTGGAAACCTACCAGTATATCTCGCTTGCCCTGGCCAGGGACTACTCGTGTAATGGCTCTCCTAGACACAGCGCGATGTCAACCCCCAATACCGGGAGAGACGAATCCTGTCTAACCGTCACTGCCTCCAAATGCTTCGGGACTGTACCCAACTACTACCCGTTTGCACGACTCCTTTGAGCCGTGGTAGGGTAGTAATCAAAGTACAGTGGGAACACACTCGAGGAGAAGTGACAGTGTCAAGTCAGCGGACTAAGCTGTACTCATGTCACCTGGGAACTGATAACTGACGATAGGTATAATACCAACCTGTCAGTTCCCGACGAGTCCTGTCCAGTGTACTCGTAACCCAACGAGCACCCGTCTACTATCTCCAGTACGACGTACTGATGGCTGTGGGACAGACCATCTCCCACATTGGGATGAGAAGCGCATACGCTAGTCTACTCCGGAGTATCGATGCCCTGTCTCGATAGTCCTGCGACTAGGGACCTGTATAAAGATGTGCTTATAGATTACCCAGCCCCCACTAGTGTGACTGCCATCACAACGCTGGTAATCAAGCAAAGATCCTAAGGGCTCCACTAATGCGTATAAGTGATATACTGAAATAAACACAAGTACACATTGAAGTAGAAACAAACCAAGTAGCATACTACTATATTGAGCAAGATTGTTTATACAAGGTGAATATCCCAAGTTTCCATTAAGTAATATACAAACTAGTATGATACAGTAATGGCCTCTAGGGCATATACACTAACAGAACACATCCACACTGGGATCCATTCCTACTCCACATTCTACTCCACAGACTTTTGACTCAACAAATTTTCAGAACGCTCTATTCCCAAACAGGTTGAGTCGTAGACCAAATACACAAGTGGAGAAGATTGTGGAGATATTTAAGCAGGTTAGCATAAATATACCTCTCTTGGATGCTATCCAACAAGTCCCTTCATACGCGAAAATCTTAAAGGGCTTATGCACCTCGAAGAGAAAGGCATCTCAAGTACCCAAGAAAGTGCTAGTGGCTAGTGCAGTGAGCAATGCTATTAACCACCATCAAACCTTACCCCAAAAACGAAAGGACCCCGGCTGTCCTACTATTTCAATCACAATTGGGGATAAGAAAATTAATCGAGCACTTTTAGATCTTGGGTCTAGTGTTAACCTGATTCCCTACTCCGTGTACGAACAATTAGGTGTTGGAGAGTTGAAACCCACTCGTTACACTCTCCAAATGGCTGATCGATCAATCACCCATCCAAGGGGTCAACTAGAGGATGTGTTGATCAAAGTCGGGAAATTCATATTCCCCGTTGATTTTATCATTATGGATACACAACCTGTTGCTAACCTAAGAAACCAAATTCCGGTGATTCTTGGTCGACCATTTTTGGCCACTTCCAATGCCGTAATAAATTGTCGCAATGGCTCCATGACTCTATCCTTCGGAAAGAGGTCTAGTGAGTTCAATATTTATAAGATGGGAAGTCTGCCCCCCGTACCTAAAACTAGTACACGAGAAGTTTACTCTATTCACGAAATCACACAGGAGGACTGCGAGCTTGAAAGATTTCTATTTGATGAAAACAGTTTTGACGCCACTAGTGCGTCCCTCCTTGAGCCTACTACCATTGACACAACCGATGTTGATTATGAATGTTTCACTTTTTTGGATGATGACGACTCACAGCCCGAATATGAGTCGTTTGAATTTTTGGATGAGTCAGTCGAACCATCCAAATCGGTTGTTTGCAGTGATTTCGAACCTGTGTTAGAGTCCTTTGAGTTCGAGGTAGATTCCGCAATAATTCTTTCGCCTCAGAAATTCGAACTCACGCCCTTGCCGTCTCACCTTAGATATGCCTACATAGGTGAGAATGAGACCTTTCCCATTATCATATCGGCCTCTCTAGCCCTCGAGCAAGAGAACGCCCTCTTAATAGCCTTACAAGATAGGCGGCAAGTTTTCGGTTGGACTATGGCGGACATCGAGGAGATAAGTTCCCTCATAATTGAATATCATACACAATTGATGGATGATACCATGTCAATCGAGGACCCACAGGAACATCTTGGGGGTATTGTGGTGAGTCAACCTCCTCCTTTAGAAGTTGAAATACCCCTATTTCTTTTAATAAGCTACGAGAATGCCAACACTCCACTGATTGCTGATCATTTACATTCTCGTGTTGATGCATCACCACCTCATGTATATTCGTTTCCACACCTTCCATACCACCACTTCTATCTTCCCCAATTCTTTTTGGACCGCCACAACTTATTCTTCCACCAACCAATACTCTTTACTGATAAATTTTTCAAATGGTTGGTGTTGACGTTTGGTCGATGCAAAGTTTGGCAGTAATGTCTAACATAGTTTAAATGAAGTTTGGGGGAGGGCTTTTTTGTATATATTTTTGTTTTTCTTAACAATAAAAAAACTATAAATAAATAAACAGGGGAGTGCCGGTAGTTTGACCCTCTTGGTTTAGCATGACAGTGAGGACACTGTCAAGTTCAAGTTTGGGGGTATGCTCGGTACGTCTTCTTCCTTCGCATTCATTTGTACATATTTTTGCATTTGCATACTTATTTGAAAACCCATAAAAATTTGAAAAATTTGAAAAATTATAAAATTATCGTATTCAATTTTGGCTTATTTGACTTGAGTTTGACAAATAGGTTAACTGGTTAGGAACAACTAGATCTTAGACTTAGTAAATTAAAAACCCTAAAAATAACCTTCCTTAAAGTTTAACGGTAGAAAGTATATGCCCTGTAGTTTATTTAGAAATAGGAAAATTTTGGGTTGACTTCTTGGGCTAAGTCGAAACAAGGGAAGAGTATTGATGTTCTTATTAGAGTATAAGTTTGAAAAATAGTTCCTAGCTTAAGTCTAGATTCTGAAAACGTATACCGTACAATTTGCACAATCACGCGCCTTGAAACTTGGAATAGTAGAAGAGACCTTGAAATGCTCTTGTCTAAAGTCCTTAGTACGAAGAAAATAAAAAAAAAGTGTGAATAAAGAAAAGAAAAAAATGGACACTGGTTTTTGTGATTACCTAAGGCTGTAAAAAGAGAAAAATATTTAGCGAGGGTGCCTTATCACCTAGTGCCTTAGACCAACTGGTTTGGGAGTCACTGCTAAAGCCTTGGGTGTTGCAAAGACTAGGAAGTACGCTTTAAAGTGCAAACGCATTTTGTAATCGGTCGTTGGTACCTCAAGAAGTATTAACGGTCGCATGAAGGATGCGTAAGCAAATTTCATTTAAAAATTCACTAATTAATAAGTGCTTTGGACGAGAGTATGATTGCTTGATTTGAATTTCCAAGTGTAGGGGTGATATATACACATACGTAGGGATATGTGATTGGAATTTAGATAAGAGAAAGGAATGAAGAATAGAACTTGTATCTTTAGTAGAGTTGATAAAAATTCCTAAGTGGAGATGGAACCCTAGAAGGAAAACTTAGGAAACGCCGAAAGCTAAGTAGATCTGCAAGATATATATAATCTTAAGTTAAATGATGAGAAAGTGTGAAGAATATGGGTGGATAATTTACAAGTAAAAGATAATAGAATTCCTTGTTAAAAAAAAACCTAATTGGAGAACAAAAATCAATGGGCCGAGTTGATAGGATTTTGTAGGTGTAATCCGCTGAAAACCCTCAGGAGACAACACTCCTCCTACTAGGGACACCTAGAGGTTTAACGGCTTGTTGCACATGCTCAGTGCAATCGCGTTTCCCTGCGAAAGTGTGGTTAGGATTTTAGTGAATAAAATAATAAGTTTGCTCGAGGACGAGCAAAAGGTAAGTTTGGGGGTATTTGTTTAGACCATAATATTGCACTTTTCATTCCCCTTTTCTTATCCTTTTTATAAATAAACAGGTACTCTTGACGCACGTTTGTTGCATATTACAGGATACAGGTTTCAGGAGCAAATACAGTGAAAAAGACAAAAAACAGAAAAAGGGACTTTTGACCAACAAATAGAAGGATCCTAGTCAAGCCTAGACGAAGAATAGTGCAAGGTCTAAAATGTCAAGACAAACGGTTAAAAGATCGCTACAAGTTTTCACTGAAACATCTGGAGAAGAATTAGAAGCCCAACAGAGAAAAGAACTATGGAAATATAAAACCCATGAAGCATGTAAGAAAGCCCAAAAATTTGGTGAGCCAAGCCCACCAAAGGGCCGCGGAACCGCGGCCCAAGCGCCCAATTGCCGCGGTTCCGCGGCCTGTTCAAGCCCGTGTCGGTGCAGATTTCCAGAGTAGATGCGTCGGTGCGAGGGTTTAGATTTTCCGTGGGCATATCTGTAATTGCATATGTGCGAATCCCGTAACCCTAAATTCTCCTGTTTGCTTATAAATTGTAAAACCCTATGCCTCTTTTCAATCAATAAAATTCAGACTTTCTGGGAGTTTATTCAGATCTGTTCTTCTTGTTTGGAGGGAGCCATCGAATTAGTAAGTAATTTTATTTCTGTTCTTTTAATTAAAATGTTTTCCCATCCCCTAATGAGCGAGTAATCTCCTCGCTTGTTAGGGTTAGCCTTAGGGAAAGGGTTGAGAGATGGGATCTCTCACCCCTTTCAATGCCACCTTCACTTAAGAGTTAGAACTCCATGCATACGCGCACAACCGCTCCCTACGGCACCCTACCCCTAGAGGTAACGGTGAACCGTAGTATAAAGGGCCGGTTGCGCGCGTTTTCCATGGGGGTTAGGGTAATTATCAACAAAGGAAGGATACAAATCTAGAGGAAGAAACATCTTCCCAAAAGATTTGGATCCGCTTTATTGATAATTACCGTAACATCTAATAGATCTAAAAAAGTAGACATTGAAAGCGGTGAAGAAAAACGTTAATCTCCAAAACTTCCCCTAAACCTAACCCTAGCAAGACTTTTAATTAGATTAATTAGATCCAGTTTTCATAGATTTTTATAAAGCAACCGAAACGACACTTTGAATCAACTCGTTAAAACACATAAAAGGAATTTACCCGTCTCTGTGGATCGACCCATACTCACCGGCTAGCTGCAAAGCGACGCCGTTTCTGATTGCGGTAAACTTATATTTTTGACACTAATCAGACGCTTGATTTACTGGAGGTCCTTATTGACGAGGCTCCATCGAAGTAGAGCTCCCAACATGGCTCATCTTCCTCGAGGTGCAGCACTTGTTCATCGGGTAACTCACACTTTAGCGGCGACCCTTCTGGTATGGGATGAGCGGCGAGAAAGTCTGCAATAGCTTGCCCTTTTACTGCTTTCTGAGGGGTATAAACTATGTCAAACTCAAGTAGCATGATAGCCCATCTTGCCATTCTGCCGGCTAGGCTTGCTTTGGTCATCAAGTGTTTGAGCGGGTCGACCTTGGAGATCAGCATAACCCGATGAGCGAGCAAATAGTGCCTCAGCTTCTTCACAGCAAATATTAGAGCCAGGCATTGCTTTTCGATTGGAGAGTAGTTGTGTTCCGCCCCGACTAGAGTTCGACTGAGGTAGTAGAGGGCATTTTCTTTTCCTTCCTCGTTATTCTGGGCAAGGAGCGCACCGAGTGACTCGTCCAGCGCGGCAGTGTAGAGAATCAGCGGTTTATTTAGAATGGGAGCGGCCAGCACTGGAGAGTGCAACAAGTATTGTTTGATGCTTTCGAACGCTACTTGACATTCGGCATCCCAAATAAAAGGAGCTCCTTTCTTCATGAGCTTTGAGAAGGGCCTACATCTCCCCGATAAATTTGAGATAAACCTCCGTATATAAGTAAGCTTGCCTTGAAAAGATCTTAGCTGCGTCAGACTCTTCGAAGGGGGCATCTCCATGATGGCCTTTTATCTTTGATGGGTCAACTTCGATCCCTCGATGTTGGACTATGAAGCCCAGGAATTTTCCCGATGACACGCCAAAAGCGCACTTCAGAGGATTCATCTTCAGATCGTATTCCCTCAGTCTGGTGAGAACGGTCTTGAGATCTTGGATATGATCGGCCTTGGCTTTAGTCTCGATGACCAGATCATCAACATAGCATTCGACGACTTTATGGATTAGGTCATCAAAGATATTAGTCATTGCCCTTTGATATGTAGCACCTGCGTTCTTCAGTCCGAATGGCATTACCTTGTAGCAATATATTCCGATCGGGGTTCGAAATGCTGTGTGCTTCTCATCCTCAGGCGACATCTTGATCTGATTATATCCAGACGAGCCGTCCATAAAGGTGAACAGTTCATAATTTGAGGTGTCATCGACCATCATTTCCATGACCGGTAGCGGGAAGTCGTCTTTAGGACATGCCTTGTTGAGGTCCCTGAAATCGACACAAACTCGGATCTGCCCATTTTTCTTCTTCACTGGGACTATGCATGCGATCCAGTCTGCATATTTCTCTTCCCTGATGAAGCCGGCATCGATGAGTTTCTTGGTTTCCTCGATGACCTTTTCTTCCAACTCCCTTCTCATTCTTCGAGGAGCTTGTTTGACTGGCTTAGCATCAGGAGATATAGCCAGCTTATGCACGGCTACCTCAGGGGAAAGGCCAGGCATTTCTTTGTACATCCACGCGAAGCAGTCGACGAACTCACACAGCAGGGAAATTATCTGCTCTTTCATTTCATCCGACAAGAGTGAGCTGATGTAGGTCGGCCTTGGATTATCGGGCGTTCCTAAGTCAATCTCAGTTAGCTCATCAAAGGTTGCTTGTCCGCCATCTTTGAGCTCTTGAGGAGCTTCTTCTGGCTCGGCTATCTGGTCATCATCATTTGATCTTTCGCTGGCCTCACCAACATGGATCATGTAGCACGCTTTGGAATCAGGTTGAATGTAGCCTATGCCCCGTCTATCTGGAATTCGTCCATCGATGAGTGCTCGGACCTGGGGCGGATACCATAGCCCTTCGTAAAACTTTGCTTCGGACTCCGTTTGATATAACCGGCATCCGCACTTCTTCAAGTATTCCCACATCTCGGGCGCATAGTATCTGGGATTGAGGACGGCTCTTATGCCTCTCTCATAGGGAAGGCAAGCGACAGAAAGGTCGTCTGGGTGCACAACGGGGTTTGACCTGTAAAACAGGATGCCCTTCTGTCCATTTTTCCTCCCAGGCACGTAGAAAGTTTTCAGCTGGTCTACGGTAGAGACTGACAATGCGTCGAGCTCTTTGCACATCCGTTCCGGCACCCTTGTGATGGCCAGGGACCCTTCTGCGACTTCGAAGGCCTCTCGTAGTTTCGCTTGCTGCATGGGGGGCCGATCTGCACAGCTGTTGCACGGCAGGTCCTCTTCTTCTGACTCTTCAGTGTCACTGCCAAGATGAGGGCGGACTTTGCTGCTAGATGGGCCTTCAGTAACAGATTCGTCTGTATCGCTGCCGAAATGAGGGCGAGTTTTGTGGAAGGACGGGCTTCCATCGTCGGACTCATCAGTGTCGCTGTCGAAATGCGGGCGCACTTGGGTATTTTTGCTTTTGAAAGTGATAGCCGGCGCAGATTTGCTTTTGAGTCTTGGGGCCGTTCTATCCTCAGTCAGTTGTGGCTTAGCATTTTGATGGTTCGTAAAGTACCGAGAATCTTCATATCGGACTTCATGCACACCGAACGGCTGGATGTCTCCGTCAATGCGTCTTTCTTCGCCATTTTTAGTATACTTCATGCATTGATGGAGAGTTGATGGAACGATGCCATAATCGTGGAGCCACGGCCGCCCCAAGAGAATCTTATAAGACGTGTCGGCGTCGATCACGTATATCTTAGCTTCAGTTTGCAGCTCCCCGAATTTGATTGGCAATGATATAGACCCCAGAACTTGCTGGCAATTTTGGTTGAAGCCTTGAATGACAATCCTTTCCCTTGACAGGTGTCGGACGTCCATTGACAAACTCTTCAGAGTTTGCAGGTTCATGATGTTCACTGAGGACCCCGGATCAATCAATATACGATTAATTCGATCTCCGTCGCTGTACCCGGTCACGTATAGCTGCCGATTATGCTCAACCGTTCCCAGTAGCAAGTCTTCATCCTTAAATGTGACTGCGGCGGCATGCAAAGCGTGATGGGCTTCTTTCATATTAATTTCCGCAAAGTGAGCCTGATACCGCTCAGGGTTTTGTAGAGCGTGAATGAGAACATCTCTAAGCTCCTTAGATAGGACCAAGGCGTCGTAGATGCTCAGGAGAGATGGAAGCTTCCGGAGATGTGCCAAGACATTATAGTCCACCGAGGAAGGACTTATGTTTTCATCGGCCGGTTCTCTGCCATCTTCTTCATTAGCGACTTTTTTTTCCTTCCCTTTTGGGGCGTTGCCCTGATTTTGCGGTAGAGCCCTGCCGCTTCTGAGCTGGATTTGATTGGCCTTTGTGGTGAGCTCCTCGTCCTCTTCGGGAAAACAGAGATCATCCTCGGAGTCGCTGCCAAGATGGATGGCGTAGCAGGTCACTACTGGGATCTCTTCATTGGGGTTTTCTTCTAACTCCTCCAGAATTTCAGCCGCTTGTACAGGGAAGAACTCCTTCAATTGAATCAATGTTCTTTCCTTTTGTTCATATTCTTCGAGAGAATCGATATATTTTTGAATGGTCGATCTCCCTGCAGACTCTTTTTCGTGCCGAGCTGCACTTTTCCTTTTCTTGAGCTTCTTGGATTTTGAGCTTGATGGAGCCGCATTGGCAGCTGGACTGGTAGGCTTCTTCTGTCCTTCCCATTCCATCCTGGGCTCTTTCTGAAGTAGCTTTAGCATATTTTTTGTCTTATTAGATATGGGTGTACTCCACGGAGGCCGCGATGAGTCAGTTTCTTTTTTCAGGGCAGCAGGTTCAGCTGTCTGCTCCCAGAAGGCTTCAACTTCTGTCTGTATAAAGTTGGCGGTTGCAACTTGATTGTTCACCAACACGCTTTTGGACAGCTCGATCTCTCTAGCCTTGTACTGCTTCTCGACCCAGTCCTTGAAGATATAGCAATCCTCGATCGCATGGCTCATTACTCGGTGGTACGGGCAATACAGGGGATTGTCGGTCATTTTTGCTTCTTGGGGTCTTTTCGACTCCGGCAATTGTAGGCCGTTGTTCAAGGCATCTTTAAATATCTTGCGGACCTTGTCCCTTCTGAAAGAGTAAACCTTGTTCTTTTTCTCCTCTAGGGAAGGCCCATCTCCTCCCAGCAATGGCTTTCGAGACCGGTTGGTTTTGGAGTCGCCCGCCCTTCGCTTTTCTTCATTGTCGGAGGCATTGAAGACATTGGTACTGCTGGAACTCCCGCTTCTACGGTTGTCGTCCCGCTTGCTTTTCCAGGTTTTATCTCTCTGAGAGTCCGGCGGGGACTCTTGCTTCGAGCGTTCCAGCATTTGGACTTTCTTGGTTAGCTCCTGAAATGTCTTGAGGCCCGCCGTACACAAGAATGGGACCATCCAATTGCTGAGGTTTCCAATGAGAAGGCTGACGGACTGGTCCTGCTCCAGCGGCGGTTCGCACTTGACTGTGAGATTACGCCATCGGGCGATAAAGTCGGTGTTGCTTTCATTCTTCCCCGGCTTGGTCCTCACAAGGTCGGCAATGGAGATTTTATCACTGACACTCATGAACCTTTGCCGAAACAGGGACTCCATTTGGGCAAAGGTAATGACGGACCCGTCCGGTATACTCGCATACCAGTCGAAGGCGACGCCGGTCAGGCTGTTGACAAACTGACGAAGAAGGAGCGCGTCATTACCCCCTGTATTTCCGCACGATGCTTTGAAGTGGGTGACGTGTTGATTTGCATTCCCCGTTCCATCAAATCTTCCGAACTTAGGAATGACGTAGCCGCTTGGGAACTCAATCAGATCGTACTGCGCAGGATATGGCCGCCCACTACTGCCGATTTCTTTTTGAGCTTCAGCTTCGGCCACCAATGTTTTAACCTTGCTGGTGACCAAATCCATTATCCGATCCTGTGTTAGCGGGATAGTGTTATCTGGAGCCAAGGCATCCCAGAAGCGGAATGTGGCCGGCTTTCATTCGGCTCGACCAGTCTTGGTCCCAAAGGAACAGGCATTGGCTGCCTCGGATTGTCATCACCTGGTGGATTAGTAGCGGCTTGTGCCTGATTGGGAGGCGCTCGACCAATTTGAGCCGTAAGCTGCATCACCACGTTCGTTAAGTCATCAATCTTCGAATAGAGCTTGGCCATCTCTTTATCTTTGCTCCTGAGCTGTTTTCGAAGCTTTTGAAGCAGCTCCTGCTCCGCAGTCCTGGGGCGGAAAGTCGGCTCTTCCTCGCTGTCCGAGCTTGACTCTACATGGACCGAGGGGTCTATCTGCATATCATCCTCATCGAGAGGGTTTTCTTCATCCAGCGGGGGCGGCTGTTCTTCGGCGGCGGCAACCACATTCAGGCTAGATTGGGCTTGGGATGTGGTGGCCCCGTCCTTGCTTTTGCTGCGAAGGTTGTCGCTGGGGCGCCCGCGCGCCATATAGACCGTATGGATGGTATATCCGGACGTCTTTCTATCATTGGCAGCTGATTTCACGGATCGCTGTCTTGACCCCTTATTTCGGTAGCTGGTAGTCGATTGAAGGCGGCTGGCCTAACCAGGTTCTTAAATGGTGCTGGCGCTTCTTTCCTGGGTTTGCCCCGCTGTTTTCGTGCGGCACAGAGCGCCTGATAGACCCTTGAAGTGACAGTGCCATACTTTTTCTGTTGGGGCCGGGACACGTCTCTTTGTGGCACTATTCGGACCGCTGTCTTCTTGATTTTGGCGGCCATGGCATTTTTCTGAACCCACTTTAGAGGCTCGACGGAATTGCTGATTCTTACGTCCGACTCAGCCGACGTCGCGGGGCAACCCTGCACTTGGAACTTCACACGATTCCATTTGGCCGAAGCCTTGGCCCTTTTGTTGGCTCGATACCTAAGCCGCTTCTGTCTTAACTTTTCCGTTCTAAGCACCTGGCAGACTTCGGCTCTTTGGGAAGACGCCGCAGACCGGTTGATGGAGGGCCTTGGAGATACGCTCGATTGTGCATTTGTTGGAGTCATCACCTGAGCTCGTCCGCAACATTTAATGTTGCCCTTCGCATCGGAAGTCTTGCCCCCAGCTAGAGCGCCAGGGACTCGTTCAGACACCATCTTAAGTTTCGGTTGTGGTGCCTTGGCGATCACGACATTCGGCCTCTTACCCCTTGAGACCGGCTTGGCCACCTGTTCCGCTGGGATCTCTGCCAGATGAGCGCTTCCGGCAGGGTAGATGATGACAGAGCCAAACTGGCGGGGCGGTTCCTCCCATTGTCGACTGAAGCTTGCGGGGAGAACCACACGAGCGTTGATCTTGACCACGTACGGAATCGGGGTCGCTTTGGAAGTTGAATTCGTCTTGGGAGACATTGTCGTTGAAAGTTGATTGTTGAATGAAAAGAAAACATCATTTCAGTATAGGCAATCGATATGTATTTTGATTGAGTTCGCATGAACGTTTAACCCGAAATATGGGAGGAGAGATTGGTCCCACCGGGCGTGCCAGAATCTGTAGGGTGTTTTTCGTCACCCCATTGAGATGGGAATACGCGCGTGCTTGTCAGGCGTACTACAGATTCCCCCTGCCTAGGGTAGGCCGAGGTTTAATGATTGTGGGGATCCGAATCTCCGGCAGCCGCGGACTAAGCTGCCGTTAATTACCCCTCGCCTTTGGGGCGAGGGAACCTCCGATTAACGGGTTAAAATGGTCATGCGAACTCAATGTGTAGTGTACGTGTGTTGTGTTTTGAAAGGGGGGTTGGATATATCGGGAGCCACGCAGAGTTTTTACGGGGGTCCCGCTACCCGGATAGCGGGGTAGGGGTCAAGGGGGCTAGCAGCCCCCTTGCGGGATGCGGGGTGCGGGGCAGCGCCCCGTTAAAAATTTTTTCTAACAGGGACAGTATCGTGGAGTATGTGTATGTGTACATTTGTATACATATGTATATATAAACATGTATATATAAATAAAGGGGAAAAAGACATCCAAAGGATGCGTGGGGCCAGCGCCTAGGCGCTTGAGCGCAAGCGCGCCACGTGTCGGCACGTGGGCGCTTTGCGCTCGAGCGCAGAGCACTGGAGCGCAACGCGCCACGTGTTAGCATGAGGGCGCTTTGCGCTCGAGCGCAGTGCACTCGAGCGCAGAGCGCAGGAGCGCAACGCGCCACGTGTCGGCACGAGGGCACTTTGCGCTCGAGCGCAGAACGCTGGAGCACAAGCGCGCCACGTGTCGGCACGTAGGCGACTTGCGCTCGAGCTCTTGCGCTTGAGCGCAAGAGCGCCACGTGTCGGCACGGGGGCGACTTGCGCTCGAGCGCTTGCGCTGGAGCGCAAGCGTGCCACGTGTCGGCACCGGGGTGACTTGCGCTCGAGCGCTTGCACTTGAGCGCAAGAGTGCCACGTGTCGGCACGAGGGCAACTTGCGCTCGAGCGCTTGCGCTGGAGCGCAAGTGCTCCATGTGTCGGCACGGGGGCGACTTGCGCTCGAGCGCTTGCGCTGGAGCGCAAGCACGCCACGTGTCGGCACCGGGGTGACTTGCACTCGGGCGCTTGCGCTTGAGCGCAAGAGCGCCACGTGTCGGCATGAGGGCGACTTGCGCTCGAGCGCTTGCGCTTAAGCGTAAGCGCGCCACGTGTCGGGACGTGGGCGCTTTGCGCTCGAGCAAGCGCAAGCGCGCCACGTGTCAGCACGTGGGCACTCTGCGCTTGAGCGCCGGCGAGAAAAAGAGGCTTTTAGCCTAAAAAAAAAGATTTCTCTGAAGAGAAATCAAAGAGGAGTTGGACTCCTGAGTGTATTCTTTTTTTGTGTGTTAAGTGAAAGGGGTTCTTCTTCTTCCTCTTGCTGGCTGGATCTTGGAGATAAAGAGATGTGAGATTAAAAATCTTTTCTTTTTGTGATCTGATGGCAGATCTGTGTTCCCCATAATGGGTTTTGTGGTGGAAAACTATTTAGTTTTTACAAAGGAAGAGTAAAACTCTTGATTTAATTCAAAATAAAGAAGAAGGTTTTGAACCTTGAAGAAGGAAGAAAGATCTCAGATCTGAAACTTTTTTTTGGAGAGAGAAAAAGTTGTTGGGATATTTCATTATCCTTGCCTTTATAGGCTATACACTTTACACATAGCCCCTTGGGCTTCACAAAATGGCATTTTGCCTATCTCATGGCTCATGTGCCATTTCTTTTTGCACATAAGCCATGGGCTTTACAAAAATTTGGCTTTATGCCTATTTTTCTTACATTTACCCAAAAAATAAAATAAAGGAAATGCAACAAAATTATTTATTACAAAATTTTTATCTTGGCATGGGGGGAGGCCGGCCGCTTCATGTTCTGGCTCGACCCGGGCATGGGCCCACTGGATCTGGGCTTGGGCCCACTTGGCTTGGGGTTGACTTTGATTTTGACTTGGTCAACCGAGGTGTAAATTTTTACCCCAACACAGACCAACATCAACCATCACCACCACTTTCTAAAGAAGAATTTCATAATCGGTTTGTAGCATATATGATGTCTATTGAAAATAGTCAACCAACCAACCCATATCAATATTCTTCTTATCATAATGTTGATCCTACTCCTGCCTAATTTTCGCAACCATTCTATTCCTATCAATCCTATCCAACCTTTACACCTTCTCTAGACAGTCCTTCTAATCAGTCAATTGGGAGTTTTAATTATCCACAAGAATTTCAATCTTATACTGAAACCCCTTATCGACCCAAGTCTAGTCTTGAGCGGAAATTAGAAGAAGGTGTGGAATCGATGCGCCGCCTCAGAAAGGAATTGACAGAAAGCATGGCAGAGTATAAACGAGCAACTAGTTTTGAATCAGCTCAAAAAATTTCAGTGTATGATACGGCCATAGGACAAAGTGAGAATTTGGGCAGTGAGAGAGAACTGTACCCCCTTCCTAATCAAACCTCCCCATTCCAAACTGAAATCCACAACTTCAGTTTCACAGATTCATCAAGTACATCAAATGATTCATCAATTGAAGATAGAATGTATGATAAGTTGTGTGACTTTGTAGTGTTTGATTTACCCGATTGTGGAGGGTCCATTTCAAGTGAAACCATACCCAACCCTTGTGATCTCTACACCTCCACTCTTGAACCAAAATTGATTGAAAACCATAATTTTAATGAGGTGTTTGAAAATTCTAACCTTCACTTGAATGAGGAGATTGACGTTGGGGATATATTGAATGATGAACCCAAAAATTTGGATGAGTTTGTCCCATCAATTCAATGGTTCATTTCACTTCCTTGTGGTCATCATCTCGAGCCATTAATTATTCTTCCCGAACCCCAAATGTGTCTTGAAGTTGATGATAATTGTATAAACTAACAGCAGACCGAAATTCAGCCTTCATTTCCCACATCTGGTTCAGCGATACTCGACACACCAATTTGTTTACCCATTTCAGCTTCTACTTTCTCAGGTTCTTCTTCTATTCTTCATATAACTTCAGTAAGTATTGATGAATCACAATCCGATAATTCAAGTTTGATAATTCCAGAAAGCCGACTTGATTTAGATACTTTTGAAAATAAGGTAGATGAGTTTTTCGAGTATTCTACCTCCATAATTTTTGACAAATCTGTAAGTCTATGTCGCTCACCCCGCAATCTAGCATAGAGGCGGAACAAGTAAAAATCAAAACTTTCTTACATAGCAACATAGACTAAAGCTAAAGGATCTTTGCCAAACCATTACTAACAAACTACCGGAGGTTTAATCTACTGTGATACGAAGATTATACCTCACGAAAATGGTCCTTCGGTTCTTTCCTCCGCTGTCCTCCTCGTCCAAGTGAGCTCCGAGGATCGATCCGGATCTTGATCACCTCCGCGGCCTCCTAGAGTCGAAGACGATCCACCCGAGAGTCTATAGTCCGAGCACCACCTCAAGCCGAGGTAACTAGGGCAACAAGTTTGCTACTCTTGATGTTCTAGGTGATGTAGAGGAAGAGAATGGATTTGTTTGTCTATTTAGTTTCTATTTTTCTCAACACATGAGAGCTATAGAAAAATCTAGAGAGGAGGAAGAAGAAGAACCATGGAAGCTTTCTTTTGATGAGAGAGAAAGAAAAATGAGATAATGATCCATATGAAATATATTTAGTAATCTTTTATCATGATAATTTTGATGGCTACCCTTAATTTGACCATTAGCATCTCAAAGATAAATCCAAATGAATAAGAAGAGTTCATTGCTTGCAAAATATCTAAGTCAACAATGGTCAACTAGGTCAAATTGTCAAGCAAGGTCAAATGGTCAAGCAAGGTCAAATGGTCAAAACAATTAGCCATAACACAATTATCATTAAAAAGATTAGTAAATATTTTCCTCACCTCATAATGGTTTTGACCAAATCAATGGTCAAAACCCTAATGAGGCACCTCCTTCTTCGCTCCTCATAACCGTGCATACACACCCGCATCCGCATTCCGTAGAATACGAATGCATAGAAGACAAAACTAATCCATCTATACAATACTAGGATCCGGCTTAAACCAAAACCCACTAGTATTGTCCGCCCGAACATCATACGCGCACAAGTGCACGTAAGTGATCGTAGCCCTGCCGTAAAACCATACGGCCTTTACACCTTTTTCCCAGTGTAGGGAAACTCTCTGTGTTTGACTCTAAAGACTCGACACTACGCTGGCAGTAGGTTTAACCACAGACCGCAAGCGGCACTAGCTGTACGTAACAGTACCCAGGTAGATGTCGATAAGAAGGCCGATGAGGTAAACCTATCCGAACTCCTACTGAGCCTGAATGTGACAATCTCCGTACAGTCCAGTCTGTTCGTCTAAGAGTATCGCATATCGGGCCTAGGGGGCGGTAAACGTCAGACCCCTAATAGCGGTACAAGTCGTGCCGGAGTGTAGCCCAGAACACCCTGAGAAACTACTGGAAATACTACCAGTAATTCTCGCTTGCCCTAGCCAGGGTCTTTGTTAATGGCTCTCCTAGACACAACGCGATATCAACCCCCAATACCGGGAGAGACGAATCATATCTAACCGCTGCTGCCCCCATGTGCTTCGGGACTGCACCCAACTACTACCTGTTTGCACGACTCCTTTGAGCCGTGGTAGGGTAGTAATCAAAGTACAGTGGGAACACACTCGAGGCAAAGTAGCGGTGTCAAGTCGACGGACTAAGCTGTACTCCTGTCACCTGGGAACTGTTATCTGACGATAGGTATACTACCAACCAACAGTTCCCGACGAGTTCTGTCCAGTGTACTCGTAACCTAACGAGCACCTGCATACTATCTCCAGTATGACGTACTAATGGCTGTGGGACAGACTATCTCCCCTGCTGGGATGAGAAGCGTATACGCTAGTCTACTCCAGAGTATCGATGCCCCATCTCGATAATCCCATGACTAGGGACCTGTATAAGGATGTGCATGTAGATTACCCATCCCCACTAGTGTGACTGCCATCACAACGCTGGTAATCAAGCAAAAGATCCTAAGGGCTCCACTAATATGTATAAGCGATATACTAAAAGAAAAACATGCACATATTAAGATAGATACAAACCAAGTAACATACTACCATATTGAGCAAGACTGTTATAAATCTGTATATATATCCCAAGCTTTCAAAATGTAATATACAAACTAGTACTATACAATAATGGCCTCTATGACATATCACACTAACAATCTCCCACTTGCACTAAGGCCATGTGCTGGCATATCGCAGACCTATCATCTCGAATAGCCTCTCGAACTGCGTCTGAGGAATGGCCTTTGTGAATAGATCTGCAGTGTTATCTTCTGTAGCAACCCTCTGAACCTCGATCTCCCGGCGATCCACGATCTCCCTGATCAGGTGATACCGCCTCAAGATGTGTCTGGACTTCTGATGGGACCTGGGTTCCTTCGCTAAAGCTATAGCCCCGTTGTTGTCACAACATAGAGGTATTGGATCAACAATGGACGGAACCACATGAAGTTCTGTTAAGAACTTCCTCATCCAGACAGCTTCTTTTGCGGCATCTGAATCTGTGATATACTCTGCTTCCATTGTCGAGCCAGCAACGGTCTCCTGTTTGGAACTCTTCCAACAGACCGCCCCTCCATTGAGGGTAAAGACATAACCCGACATGGACTTGGAGTCATCCTTGTCACTCTGGAAGCTGGAGTCAGCAAAGGCCTCGATCTGGAGGTCTTTTCCGCCATACACCAAGAACATCTCCTTAGTCCTTCTCAGATACTTGAGAATGTTCTTTACTGCTATCCAGTGTTTCTCCCCTGGGTCAGCCTGATACCGGCTTACAACGCTCAATGCGTATACTACATCTGGTCTGGTACACAACATCGCATACATTATAGAGCCCACCACAGATGCGTAGGGTATAGATGACATGTGAGCCCTTTCTAAATCAGTCTTGGGAGACATCTCTTTGGATAGGGTGATTCCGTGACAAGCCGGTACATTACAGCGCTTTGAATCTTCCATACTGAATTGTTTCAATATGGTGTCGATGTACCTGGACTGCGAAAGTTTCAACATCCTCTTAGATCTATCACAATAGATCTGGATCCCCAGAATGTAAGAGGCATCACCTAGGTCTTTCATGGAGAATCTGTGTGACAAGAACCTTTTGACAGATTGTAGCATAGGAATATCATTTCCTATCAAGAGAATGTCATCCACGTATAAAACGAGGAAAATGATAGTTCGCGCTACAATCTTACTATAAATTCATGGTTCATCTGGATTTTTGATAAAGCCAAATTATTTGACCGTCTCATCAAAATAGATGTTCCAATTCCACGATGCCTGCTTTAGTCCATAAATGGACTTCAGCAACTTGCACACTTTTCCGCTGCTCCCACGCTGAATGAATCCATCTGGCTGGTCCATATAGACACACTCCTCTAAATTTCCATTTAGAAAAGCGGTCTTTACGTCCATCTGCCAAATTTTATAATCATGGAAGACAGCAAAGGCAAGAAGGATCCGAATGGATTTGAGCATAGCCACTGGAGAAAAAGTTCTGTCATAGTCCAAACTTGGTCTCTGACGAAAACCCTTTGCAACAAGTCTAGCCTTATAGGTTTCAACCTGTCCATCTACACCAATCTTCCTTCTGAAGATCCATTTGCAGCCTACGGGTTTTACCCCTTCTGGAGCAAAGTCCAAAGTCCATACTTTGTTGGTGTACATGGACTCCATCTCGGTCCGCATTGCATCCAGCCATTTTACCGAGTCAGTGCTCTGAATGGCCTGCTGGAAGCTAGTTGGCTCGTCATTATCAATGATGCAATCCTCTCTATCCCAATCTATGAGAAAACCGTAGTATCTCTCAGGTGGATGAGAAAGCCTACTTCTCCTGCGGAGTGGTGTGGGAATGTCCTGTTCTTTTGAACCTTCTGGTTCTACTAAGCTTTCAGTAATAGCTTGTGGTTCTAGAATTTCTTCCAGTTCTATTGCGCTCCCACTTATTTGATTTTCTAAAAATTCAGTTTCCAAGAAGCAGGCATGACGAGAAACAAATACCTTTTGTTCCTCTGCGTAATAGAAGAAATATCCCTTAGAGTTCTTTGGATATCCCACAAACTTGCACTGTACTGAGCGTGCCTCGAGTTTGTCCGTATGCTGCTTTTTGACAAAAGCTGGACATCCTCATGTCTTAATGTGTTTAAGATAGGGTTTCTTCCCACTCCACATATGATATGGTGTGGTAGGCACTGACTTAGTAGGAAGCCGGTTCAAAAGATATGCAGCTGATTCTAGTGCATAACTCCAGAACGATCGCGGTAACTTAGCGTTACTCATCATGGAACGTACCATATCCAATAGGGTTCGGTTCCGTCTCTCCGATACACATTGTGTTGTGGTGTGTATGGAGGAGTAAGTTGAGAGAGAATTCCATTCTCTTTTAGGTAATCCAGGAACTCGGCACTCAAGTATTCACCACCTCGATCAGATCTCAGTGTCTTGATACTCTTGGCTGTTTGTTTTTCTATTTCATTCTTGTATTCCTGGAATTTTTCAAAGGCTTCAGATTTATGCTTCATTAAGAAGATATGTCCATACCTTGAAAAATCATCCGTAAAAGTAATGAAGTAAGAATAACCACTTCGCGCATGTGTATACATTGGACCACATACATCGCTGTGTATGAGTCATAAGAGCTCGCTCGCTCTTACGCTGTGTCCAGTGAATAGAGTCTTTGTCATCTTTCCCATGAGACAAGATTGACAAGTTGCATAAGACTGATATTCGAACGGATCCAAATATCCCTCTTTATGTAATTTAGTCAATCGTGTTTCATTGATATGACCAAGTCTACAATGCCATAAGAAAGCATGATTTAATTCTGGAGACTTTCTTTTGTGTGTATTCTGGATATTGAAAATCTGCGGTTGGTTTAATACGTATATTCCGTTGCTTAATGTACCCGACCCAATCAAAACATGATTGAGGTGAATGTTTACAACATTGCTTACAAATGCAAAATCATAACCTTCTTTAGACATTAAAGATACAGATATGATATTACAAGTCGAACTGGGTACAAAATAACAGTTGCGCAAAACCAAAACATGTCCATCTGTCAATCCCAAGTGATAGTCCCCTACGGACTCAGCATCCATGCTTGCTCCGTTTGCAACTCTGAAGGTCATATCACCTGCCTTCAAAACTCTACGCTTTCTCAGTGCCTGCAAAGAATTACAGATATGAGATCCCAATCCGGTATCCAATACCCAGGAAGTAGAGTTGATTGACAGATAGTTTTCAATAACATACACACCTGAAGCCGAAGACACACCTTGCTTCGAGTCCTGGTTCTTAGCCTTCCAAGCCCTGCAATTTTTCTTCCAGTGTCCTTTCTTGTGACAATAAAAGCATTCTTCCTTCCCTACAATCTGTCCCGCTACCTTTGCTTTTCCCTTGGCTTCCACCTTACTAACACCGCCCCTTGGTTTGGTGAAGGCCTTCTTCTTCTTTCCTTTGGCTTTCGCCTTGGACCTAGAAGAGGAAGCTCTTCCAACAGACAAAGAGGGTGTTTCCCTGACTTTCTGTAGGGTGCCCTCTGCACTCCTCAAAATGTTGAGGAGTTCCGGAAGTTCAACTTCTTTTCCTTGCATGTTGAAATTCAGGATAAACTGGGCGTAGGTGGAAGGAAGGGACTGGAGAATCAAGTCAGTGTAGAGCTCGTTCTCTAACGTGGTCCCGAGGTCCGCGAGCTCCTCAATGTAGCCAATCATCTTAAGCACGTATTCCGCTACAAATGATCCGACGGCCAACCTCGCTGAAAATAGCTTCTTCGAGGTCTCGTATCTTGCGATACGGGATTGCTCTCCATATAGTTCCTTAGTATAGAGAAATATGGATTCAAGATCCATATTCTCGTGCCTCCTCTGATGTTCATTGTCCATAGAGGCAAGCACAAGGCACTTGGCCTTCGTGCTGTCAATCTCTCAGGTCTTACGGATTTCCTTATTTGCGACACTGGATTCTGGACCAGGGACGGCAGGGGATTTTGTGGTAAGGAGATACCCCAACTTGTCATAAGTGATTGCCATTTTGATATTCCTGAACCAATCTTTGTAGTTTGGCCCTGTCAATATACTTTTATCTAATAGTAACTTAAGGCCCGTCATGATGTTTGGTTGCTGCAATTAGGAGAGAGAGAAGAAACCCTTTAGCATGATGCTCTTGCAAGTTTAGAGTGGTTTTTAGTTTGTCTAAATAGGATGGCTCCTACTGTTTCTCGAATCCTTCCTCAAACCATAAAAGAAGAATTAGTCGGGATTGATCTCACCATACAATACTTGCTTAACCGTTCAGCCAGGCTGGTGTCGATACTTCGAGGGAGGTTTTACGACGCTTTCGCGAAGTTCCTTAATTAAATAACTTCTTTTTTCTGTGGGCGTAGCCCCTCTAACACCTTTCTAGACACCTACTTGGTTTATAGCATTGATCGTTAAGTAAGAAAATTTCCCGAGGGGTACCATATACTCATAGTAGGATCGGGATCCAAATATCATCATGTGATAAAGCTGAAGGAATCCTACCAAAATCATCACACTCCAAATGGTATGCAACACTAGCAGGTTTCAGTTTCCTTAGAAACTCCCGATGTGGATTTTTGCCCCATGCTCTTATGACCTTGACTTTGGCCAACAAATCATAAGTCACATGTCAAGTTCCTCCCGTTATTTTCCAGGTTAATTTGAACCCACCCGTACCTACCCTTGACTTTGGCCAACAAAGCAGTACGACTGTCCCAAACCAACGCATCTATCTATACTTCATATGAATATCCAACAGCTACCAATCACTATGCCTTGACTTTGGCCAACAAACATAGCTTGAATACTATTGACTATCCATATGAAATGATGGAGGGCTACGAATGGTTTTGGCGAAACCGTAAATGTAGTGAACTTGATATAATCGAAGGAACGTGATAGCTTTTTAAAAGGAGTGGTTTAAGCTCCGCATTTAAAAGTTTTGTTGTTTTGAAAAACCGAGTGGTTTTGAAATTGTTCCAACGATTCAACTTTGGTTTATTTTCTTTGCATTAATATAATGCGTCCCATCAATTAATCCTACCATTGCAGAAAATAACGAAAATATGACGTACACTTATGCCATCCGCATTCGCCACTGGGCCCCGTCATCACCCGTTAAGTTACATAACTAACGACAAAGCGGGGGCTGGACTAGCGTGGATGCAAAACATAAGCAACGCCTACTAGATATCATATATAGATATAAACATTCGTCAGATGCAATGATAGCCATTCCATATCACAGACGAACACATTGGATATACTAGGAATCCGTGCTTCGTTTGAGCCTGCAACGAAAGACGGATTACATGGTCGTGATGACTAGCCAAACCCCACCCTAGAACCCTACGGGTGCGGCAAACTACCCACAAAATACCCGAAGTGAAGCAGCCCCCCTCAACAACGTGAGTAGGCCACTCAGCACTTCAAAGTACCCGGTAGTTTGTGCACCCCACCTTGGGTCTATCTTAGGAGCAAAAACAGTAAAAGAAATAATATACAATGGTGGCTACAACCTCAACCCGGATGTGCGACCATGAAATAATATTACATCAAATTACAAATATTACATTGAATGAAAAATGAAAACTCTCATCTCACACACCCCGGCTATTCATCACGACAATCCAACAAGTTCATATCCACAAACCAACATCACAGATCACAGATATGCACAACCCCCACTAATCGACGTATAGCGATTAGTGGACGTTCAGTACATATATCATTTCACAAACACAGAAAATTAAACGACGTTAAAGTTACGACTTCGAAACACCCACAGTGCTACAGTGAATAACTTTCAGTAAAGTCAAAATCGGCGAAAGCAAACAACTCCTGAAACCCAAAATTTAAGTCAAAAAGCCACACTACAAAAATAAACCATTTCCTCCATGCCCAAACCGAGCTCACCAGTTTTCCAGGCCATGTGGCCGGCCCAAACTTCGAGGAAATGCTCCGTTTTTGTTCTGTGCTCATTTTACTGCTCAAAGAACACTCTGTACTTGTTCAAATAATTTTCAGAGTGCATTAAAAAATCGACAAAAACTTAACTTTTGGGTCCGTTGTTTTCGGGTTGTTTCGGTTTCGTAGTTTAACGCGTCGTTTAAACTGTTAGTTATGGTTTAGCGAGGCTCTGATACCACTGTAAGTCTATGTCGCTCACCCCGCAAGCTAGCAAGGAGGCGGAACAAGTAAAAATCGAAACTTTCTTACATAGCAACATAAACTAAAGCTAAAGGATCTTTGCTAAACCATTACTAACAAACTACGGGAGGTTTAATCTACTGTGATAGGAAGATTATACCTCAAGAAAACGGTCCTTCGGTTCTTCCCTCCGCTGTCCTCCTCGTCCAAGTGAGCTCCAAGGATCGATCCGGATCTTGGTCACCTCCGTGGCCTCCTAGATTCGAAGACGATCCACCCGAGAGTCTATAGTCCGAGCTCCACCTCAAGCCGAGATAACTAGGGCAACAAGTTTGCTACTCTTGATGTTCTAGGTGATGTAGAGGAAGAGGATGAATTTGTTTGTCTATTTAGTTTCTATTTTTCTCAACACATGAGAGCTATAGAAAAATCTAGAGAGGAGGAAGAAGAAGAACCATGGGAGCTTTCTTTTGATGAGAGAGAAAGAAAAAAAAGATAATGATCCATATGAAATATATTTAGTAATCTTTTATCATGATAATTTTGATAGCTACCCTTGATTTGACCATTATCATCTCAAAGATAAATCCAAATGAATAAGAAGAGTCTAGTGCTTGCAAAATATCTAAGTCAACAATGGTCAACTAGGTCAAATTGTCAAGCAAGGTCAAATGGTCAAACCAATTAGCCATAACACAATTATCATTAAAATGATTAGTAAATATTTTCCTCACCTCATAATGGTTTTGACCAAATCAATGGTCAAAACCCTAATGAGGCACCTCCTTCTTCGCTCCTCACAACCGTGCATACACACCCGCATCCGCATTCCGTAGAATACGAATGCACAGAAGACAAAACTAATCCATCTATACAATACTAGGATCCGGCTTAAACCTAAGCCCACTAGTATTGTCCGCCCGAACATCATACGCGCACAAGTGCACGTAAGTGATCGTAGCCCTGCCGTAAAACCATACGGCCTCTACACCTTTTGCCCAGTGCAGGGAAACTCTCTGTGTGTGACTCTAAAGACTCGACACTACGCTGGCAGTGGGTTTAACCACAGACCGCAAGCGGCACTAGTTGTACGTAACGGTCCCCAGGTAGATGTCGATAAGAAGGCCAATGAGGTAAACCCATCTGAACTCCTACTGAGCCTGAATGTGACAATCTCCGTACAGTCTGGTCTGTTCGTCTAAGAGTATCGCATGTCGGACCTAGGGGCGGTAAACGTCAGACCCCTAATAGCGGTACAAGTCGTACTGGAGTGTAGCCCAGAACACCCAGAAAAACTACTGGAAACACTACCAGTAATTCTCGCTTGCCCTGGCCAGGGACTTTGTGTAATGGCTCCCCTAAACACAACGCGATATCAACCCCCAATACCGGGAGAGACGAATCCTATCTAACCACTACTGCCTCCAAGTGCTTCGGGACTGCACCCAACTACTACCTATTTGCACGACTCCTTTGAGCCGTGGTAGGGTAGTAATCAAAGTACAGTGGGAACACACTCGAAGAGAAGTAGCAGTGTCAAGTCGACGTACTAAGCTGTACTCCTGTCACCTGGGAACTGTTATCTGACGATAGATATAGTACCAACCAACAGTTCATGACGAGTCATGTCCAGTGTACTCGTAACCTAACGAGCACCCGCATACTATCTCCAGTACGACGTACTAATGGCTGTGGGACAGACCATCTCCCCTGCTGGGATGAGAAGCGTATACACTAGTCTACTCCGGAGTATCGATGCCCCGTCTCGATAATCCTACGACTAGGGACTTGTATAAGGATGTGCTTGTAGATTATCCAGCCCCACTAGTGTGACTGCCATCACAACGCTGGTAATCAAGCAAAAGATCCTAAGGGCTCCACTACTATGTATAAGCGATATGCTAAAAGAAACGCATGCACATATTAAGATAGATACAAACCAAGTAGTATACTACCATATTGAGCAAGACTGTTATAAATCTGTGTATATATCCCAAGCTTCCAAAATGTAATAAACAAATTAGCACTATACAATAATGGCCCTTACGGCATATCACACTAACAAAATCAAGTATGATAAATTCTGGCACAAAACTTACTGACAGCAAAATGTTCAATTACACCATCGATGAAAGTTTTGAAGAACTTTTTGCTGACGAACTTGCATTCTTAAACAACACGGATTTTGTGATTAATCAATCTCTACCTATAGAAGTTGAACCACCACCATTTCTTCTTATAAAATACGAGAATGTTAATATTCCACTCATTTCTGATCATTCACGTTCTCGTTTTTATTTATCAGCACCTCTTATCTCCTCACATTCACGTTCACGCAAACCCTTTCCATACTACCACTTATCTCTTCCCCACTTCTTCTTGGCTCTATATATCATGTTCTTCCACCGACCTATACGTTACATTGATAAAATCTTTGAATGGTTGGTATTAAATTTTGGTCTTTGTAAAGTCTTATATTGACCAAATAATTTCACCCCCCTTAAAATGCTTAATATTGTTTAACTCAAGTTTGGGGGGTTATATTTTTGGCTCTTGAAAATAAAATTTGTCCTCAAAATTGTGAGCCAAAAATAAGTTTGGGGGAGGATTTTCACTTTCAATTTTTGTTGCCCCCGTTAATAACCTTTCCTCCCAAGTCTACAGGTTTTTGAGCTTTAAAAGAGACAACAGTGAGGACACTGCTGCAAACAGGTTTAGGGAAGGTTTGTGCTTATTTACGTGTTACTTTGCATTATACTATATATAAGCACAAAAACTTTTGATAATGGAAGTTAGAAAGTGACAAATTACATTTGAAAGATAGAAATAGTTTAAGAAAAATAAGAAAATTAAATGTTTTCTTAAACAAAACTAGTAATAAGTAGTTATGAGCTATTGTCTCAAGGGTTAGTAAGATGAAGGAAATTGCTAATCTGAGAATAAAAATAAGTCTGAAAAATAATCGCTATTCTTGAGGCCAAACTTTTGAATGTTGATACCCTACTATATGCACTGTAACACATCTTGAAACTTGGGATTGTAGAGAATATCTTGAAATGCTCTTGTCTAAAAGCCTTAGTATGAAGGAAAATAAAAAATATATAGCGTGGGTGAAGAAAAAACCGAACACTGGTTTTGTAATTACCAAGGCAGCATAAGAAAAAATATAGCGAGGGTGCTTTATCACCTAGTGCCTTAGACCAACTGGTTTGGGAGCCATTGCTAAGCCTTAGGTGTTGCGAAACGAGGAATTACGCCTAAATACGCAAGTATATTTTGTAATCGGTCGGTCAGTACCTCAAGAAGTATTGATGGTCGCATGAAGAATGTGTGAGCAATTTTATCGATAATATTGACCAACTATAAAGTACTTTGGAAGATGGACAAGAGTATAATAACTTGAATTGAATTCTCAAGTGTAGGGATGTATTTTACACACACGTAGGGGTGTATGATCAATTTTTGGAAGATAGATAGGGAGGAAGACTAAAGGCGATGTTTTATTGAGGGATGATGTGATTTCTAACATCTTTTCACGACCACTAAGATAGGGCTCATAGTAACTGAAAAGCTGGTATAGTTGGAAACTCTTATTTTCAAGTTCTTTATTTTATAGTTCTTATCTTTATATGTAACTTTCACTATCTTTCTTTTATTATGGGATTTTGTGGGTGTAATCAGCTGAAAACCCTCAAGAGACAACACTCCTACTACTAGGGACACCTAGAAATTTAACGGCTTGTTGCGCATGCTCAGTGCAATCGTGTTGCCTACGAAAGTGTGTCGTTTAGGATTTTATATTTCCTTTTCTCCTTCTCTTGAATAACTAGTTTGCTCGGGACGATCAAAATTAAGTTTGGGGGTATTTGTTCAGTTGATAAAACTGTACTTTTAATAAGACATTTTCCTTACTATTTATATATAATAAAACATGTTTATAATAAATATAACACATATAAGGGTTTATCCGTAAAAATACTATTTTCATGTGTTTATATATTATAATTAACATTATGAAGGAAAAATGTAAGCATATAATATTCGTATAATATTTGGACTATTTTAATATGCTTACTTTATTAAATATCTTTAACCAATTCTCTTAAAACTAAAATATCATGACAAATGGTTAAGATAATATCTCAATAAAAACAAATTCTACTAATATCATTTATTGAGATAATTGTGCAGGAATTATATCATGACTGAAATCAAGGAAATCCGAGTTGGCGAGATCAAATCTGCCGAAGATATTCAAGTAAATTGAAGAAACCAATTCTGGCAGAAACGTAGAAAAGATTTTCAAAGTCTAGATATTCAAAAGATCAACAAGTGCTAAAAATATGAAGCCACAGAAATTAGAGCCCATGATCCCACCATAAGGCGGTGGATCCGCGGCCAAACCCACCTATTGGCCGCGGTTCCGCCTCACATCTGAAGAGTTATGATTCTGGATTTTTTTTGGTTGGGATCCTAACAACTAGTTATCATATTAGGAAACTAGGGTTCTGGCTCTGTGACTATAAATAAGGACCGAGAGCCTCTTGGAAAAATCATCAAACCGACGCGATCACGAAGTCCACGACGGCTCAAGAATCCTGGTTGATCATCGACAGTTCATCTACCTCCTTAAAAGAGATCGAGAAGCAAACTAGGGTTTTGTAATCATTTTCTAAAGGAACAAAGTGTACTTGATCTTGTTGATTAATAAAGGTAGTTTTATTTTTTTGCATTTTATTTTCTTCATGATTTCTATCTTTTCTTTTCCCAACTTGTGCGAATAATTCTCCGCTTGTTAGGGTTCGTAGGATTATGGTAGATTAATGGATGATGAAGATCCTTAAACTCTTTTTACGTCCTATAAAGTTTATAAACTTTATCAAAAGAATAGTTAACATCCTAATCGGGCACGCTGCCAATTCATTGATAGTCACGACCGCGATTTGAGATTAGATTAACGATTGCTTTGGTAAAGGCTAGACATGAACGGAGATCCATATCAAAATAGGGGTTAAGAGTGGGAACCCTTTTCCCTCCAGAAACCCTAATCTACATGCATCAATGTCGATCTAGTTTTAAATCTATTAAAGGATAAAAAAGAGTTATCTTTATGTAATCATCCATGATTACTAAATCTTAAAGAACCCTACAAGCCCTCTTCTTCTATAAAACCTGCATCCGTAGTTAATTTAGATCTATATTCTGCATCCGTGTTTGACGTAGATCTAGAATCTACAACCATTCTTCACCGTTCATTATTCTTCCTCCTTTCTTTCTCAACACGCCTAAAGTAAGATTAAAAGATTCAACGTTTTCCTGAGGACGGCCCGTACTCATCATGGTCTAGCTACACGCGACACCATTATTGATTGAGGTTATTCTACAAACATACTTCTTTAAAAAAGATCAATCAAAAATCCCAACAGAAACTTGGATGTTTGGAATTAAAAACGGAAAAATTTTGGCTTCGAAACTAAAACAACGTCTAAACTAGTTTTAGTGTTTGGGTTGGCTCTGATACCCTTGAAAGTTCTTAGTGCTCTTGCCGCTACAAGCGCGGCCAATACGGAATTGAAAAACAAAAAAATTTATGGGGAGCACTAGAAACTAATCCTTATCGTTCGTTCCAAACACTAAACTAGAAAACAAGCATGCAGGGTTTAAGAACTACAACCTTTGATGCATGTCTACCCAATCGTGGAAGACCCCTCTAAGCTCCTCGTAGGCGTTGGAAACAAACTTGAGAGGTGACCGCCCTTACCAAAAATGATCCACCCGAGGGAACTGATCCAAGATCCAATTTCATCTAGTGAAGCAACCGATACTTCAAGCTTGCTAGAAATGGACGGTGGGGATGTAGGAATTTTCCACTATCATTTTCTCTCTAAAACTAAGCTCAAGAGAGAAAAGAGGAAGAAAAAGAAGGAGGACGATGAAGAGGTAGCCATAACACAAAATGAGGTAATGGGGTGAATGCATGAATGAATGGAATAGAATGGCTTCATAATTTTTCTTCCATCAAAAATATCACAACCATTTGCAATAAACAAATGAAGCCCATCTCTCTCTACATGTCCACAACCATACTCAAAGCCACCCCACCCTCCACCTCATTTTGTTTTGATTTCTAAAAAGAAAATCAAATAATAAGATGTCCTCCTTCTAGAAGTATTCCGTATAAATACGGAATACAACCCAGTATACGTATCAAAATACATATACGCGCATCCATATAAAAATACGAATAGCCAAGAGAGAGAAAATGAATAGTGAACAGAAATACTAGAATATATATATATATATATAAATTACTAAATGAAAACTTGATTTAATAATTTGGCTTAATCCTAAGACGGCTAGTATTATCAACCGTCCGATTAAATTCCGTGTAGTCTGTACACGTATTTAATCGGACCCCTGTATGTATCAATATACGTCATCTACACCATATCGTCTGAACTGGGAAAACTTTCTGTATGGGACTTTAAAGACTCAACAATACGCTGGCAGTGAGTTACTGGATAAATCCATAACCACAAGCACGTCAGCGGTGTAGCTATATGTAACGGCTACCCAGGTATATGCCGAAAGGGAAGTCGACAATCAAGTCTGTCTGTACCCTACTAAACCTGAATGTGATAATCTCCATACAGTCTGGTCTCTTCGTCTAAGAATATCGTATACTTGGTCTAGGGGGTGGATAACGTCAAACCCCTAATAACCGGATAAGTCATGTCGGACTAAAGCTCATTACCTACCGAGAAACTACTGAACTCCTATCAGTAAATCACATCCATCATGGCCACGGATTTAGGTGATGGCCATCCGAACACAACGTGACATCGACTCCTAATAACAGGAGAGACGAATCCTTGACAATCGCTCACTGCCTCCATATGGCTTGGGACTGTACCCAACTAAAATATGTTTGCACGACTCTTTTGAGCTATGGTAGGGTAGTAACCTAAGTACAGTGGAAACTCACACGAGAAAAATAACGATCTCAGGCCAAAGGACTAACATGTACTCATGCCGCTAGAGAACTGCTATCTGACGATAGGAACAATACCATCTAGAAGTTCTCATTGAGTATGTCCAATGTACTCACCTCCACTGAGCACCTGTATACTATCTTAGGTGACACAACACCAATGGCTTATGAGACCGGCCGTTGCCCCTTGTCGGGGTCTAGAAACGTATACACTAGTCTACTTTGGAATATCGATGCCTTGTCTTGATACTCGCTCGACTATGGACATTTAAGGATGTGCTTATGGACTACCCAGCTCTCACATATATGATCGCCATCACAATGCCGGTAGTCAAGTAAGAATTTTACGGGCTTCATCATTATGTATTAGCGATACATAATAACAAATAAAACATATGTACATCAATGATAAAGACAAATCAGATAGCATACTATCATTTCCACCTGTATAAGTCCTCCCTCAATTATCATAATTGCCTACCTGCAATTACAATAATTTTCTTGAAGGCACTATATCCAACAGTACAAACAGGTTTTAGTTGGGTATAGTTTTGAAGCACATGGAGGCAGTGAGCAATCGAAGGGATTCGTCTCTCTCGGTATAGGGAGTCGATATCGCGTTGTGCAAGACATGACCATAACCAGAAGTCCTCGGCTGAGGCGGTTGAGATAAACTGGTAAGTGTTATCTGTCGTATCTCGCATGGTTATGAGTTCGATATCTGCATGACTTATTGGGTTATTGGGGGTCTGACAGTTCCGCATCCCAGACCCGGCATGCGATACACACTGACGAAGAGATCGAACTGCATGGTATTTGTCGCTTATAGACTTTGTCGGGTCCGAATGAGTTTTTTCTTCGACATGCCTAAATCTTGATCAATATCTGAGTAGCTATTATGTGTAGCTAGTATTGCTCACAAGCTTGTGGGTTAACCAATGAGGGGGTTGAATCTGAAAGTGTTTCAGATTCAATCGGATATGATCCTATTTAACCCACTTCCAGTATATTAACAGGTCTTTAAAGTTCCGCAACAAAAGTGTCTGCCCAGGCGATATGATGATGTGGCGTGCGTATGGGGATACGTGCGGTTGTTCGATTAAATACGTGTGCAATATATGTATTTAATCGGACAGTTAGTATACTAGCCGGTTTATTTATGAATCGGATTATTAAGTTAAGCATTGACTTAATAACCATATGTGTCATATGGTTTCTATTATAGTGTATATGATATACACTCTTTTGCTCTCTTATTGGTATATGATACTAATGTTATTTTAATGTATATGTTACATTAATACTCTCTCATTATATATGTGTGTGTGTGGGTGTGTGGGTATGGGTGTTACATTAATACTCTCTCATTATATATATATATATATATATATATATATATATGTATATATATATATATATTCTTTCTATTTCTTTTTATGTATTTGATAAAATGGTGTATATGTATTTACACACACACGCACAGCTATATATTCTTGTCACATGATGACAAAAGGTCATGTGATGATGTGGGGACAACCTCCTCTACACTTGACACATGGATGGAGAGAGACTGAGAATGAGAGAAGGAAGATAAATTCTCATCTCTTGATATCTTTTCCTTAAGGGAAATGAAATTTCCACGAAAGCTATCCATGAGCTTCTTCTTCTTCTTCTTCTTCTTCTTCTTCTTCTCTCTTGATTTTTTTAAGTAAAGGTAGAGAAAAGAAAAGAGATAAAGAGAGTTTTTACGGCACATCATCCTACCCCTAATCACTAGCAAGGATCTAGGGCCAATTTCTCCACTTGTTGATGGAGTTGGAGTTTTAGGCTGGTTGCTTTCACCGCGGATCATCTACGGCGAGACGGTTGACAACTACGTTCATCCAGGAGCTCACAGGTCTAACTAGATATAACACCCTAATACGATAGTACGTTATTAAATAGATTATATTGGGAATTTAAATTATTATTATTTTTATAGGGTTATGATTGGTGTTTGCATGATTATTATGATAATCGTATTGCCTTAATCACTGGTTCAAATTGATATAATATTTTTACCCGACCCGCTTGCATAAAATGTGTTATGGGGTCAATATTTAAATGGAATACTTTATGGTTATATAAGTTGGTTATAAAGGATAATTAGTATCTAACAATTGTTTGCTAGTGTGCTATTATCTTATTTAAAGATTCATATGATATTTTATTGATATTTATCTATTGTTTGTAAATCTATTTGCATCTTAAATAATATGCATATAATATACAGTCCGGGATATTTTGTAGCCATGATATTATGGTTTAGCATGTTGTGAAGGTAATAGGTATATAAATTAGTTGTTTGATAATCCCCTATATATATTTTTGAAATTCTAGTAACAGGTTGATAGGGGTTTTAAAATATCTTTGTATAGTATTATATTTACACAACTATAACACACACACACACACACACACACACACACACACACACACACACACAACTAATAATAATACTTTTATAAAACCAAACCAAATTAAAAATAAATAAATAAAACCCATCTCCATCTCTCTCTTCCTCTCCCCCGTCGCCACCCTCTCCCTTGTTTCCATCTCCCATCACCGCCGAGCATAACAACACCCTCCTTTGACCACCGCAACCCTAGACTGAGCAGCCACCTTATCACCATTGCCAAACACCGATCGAGACCTCCACCATCACCTACCCTTCGCCTCACCATCGACCCAAGCATCGTCGCCATCATCGTCTCCTTCACCTTCATCCTTTTCCAAGAACCCAAACCAAGGTAACCATCATTGCCACCATCATCTCCACCTCACAAACCGAGCAACCCATCTCGCAACCCATCACCTTTGCTCGATCCTATCTCCTGCATCTTCTTCAATAGCCGAAACCACCATCCAGTGGCATCCATCATCTTCACCATCGCCTGAACCCTGCGCAACCTTGCCGTCGCTGGAGACCCTCACCATTATATGAAACTGTTGCCACCTTCTTCTCATGTCGTCGTCTCCTTCGTCTTCTTTAAACCCGAGCACCATCAGCTACCGAAGCCGAGACCCTAACTCCATCCATTCTTCATCGTCATTGTCGTCGTTTTCACCTCTGTTCTTTTGAGCTAGCACATAGCCAAGCCAACTTCAAGCCGAAGCACCATATCGAGATCCTTAGCCGAGATCAAGTGTCGATCTTGCTTCATTCGGGCCATCGTGTCGTCGTTTCCTCTGTCTTGATCATCGTTGTATACGAGGCAAGTATTTTACTTGCTACATGCTAGTTATGGTATATATAATAGTGTCGTAATATTACTATTTTATTTTACTTTTGTCATGACCCACCCCCAACACAGACGGTATTGTCGGTTCCGGCCGAAGCCGTACGGTTTTGTCCTTCAGAGCGAACTAGACCTGACCAAGGGCCACTTCGAGGTCACCCGTCCCAGAATTTTCCCGGCCCGAGCGTGCTTAACTATGGAGTTATCAAGCTCATGTAGTGTCGGTTCACTTAAAAGGCGCATCTGTATTAAAGAGTGGTATCATTCCATTTATAGTACATATCTGCTCTCTTTCGGAATGTATTTCGAAAATTCACCATTATTTTACAGTGGGTCCTACGAACTCAAGAGGTGGCCCCCGCCCTTTAGCATGGCACTTTGTTTTGTGCGGCACTTTATTCCGTGAGTAAGGACCGGGGCTCGACATCCTCCCCACCTTTGAACAATGGTTCGTTCTCGAACCACAGACCTACTATTGAGGGACCATCTCTGATACCATTCTGTCACGACCCACCCGCAACACAGACGGTATTGTCTGCTCTGGCCGAAACCGCACGGTTTTGTCTTTCGGAGCGAACCGGGCCCAACCAGAGGCCACATCCCAGGATGTCACCCATCCCAGAATTTCCATGGCCTGAGCATGCTTAACTACAGAGTTCTCAAGCTCATGTAGTGCTGGTTCACTTAAAAGGCGCTTTTGTATTAAAGAATGGTATCGGAGCTGGTCTCTCAATAGTTGGTCTGTGGTTCGATTACGAACCATTGTTCAAAGGTGGAGAGGATGTCGGGCCATGGTTCTTGCTCACAGAATAAAGTGCCATAAGGAACAAAGTGCCATGCCAAAGGGAGGGGGCCACTTCTTAAATCGGTGGGGGTCACCTCTTGAGTCCGTGGGACCCACTGTAGAACAACGGGGAATCTTCGGAATACATTCCGAAAGAGGGCAGATCTGTACTATAAATGGAATGATACCACTCTTTAATACAGCGGCGCATTTTAAGTGAATCGGCACTACAGTAGCTTGATAACTTCGTAGTTAAGCGTGCTCGGGCCCGGGAAATTCTAGGATGGGTGACCCGTGGGAAGTGCCCCCTGGTCGGGTCCGGTTCGCTCCGAAGGACAAAACCCTGCAGCTTCACCCAGAGCGGACAATACCGTCTGTGTTGGGGGTGGGTCATGACACTAGGATCTTCTGATAGACGATCGGACATGCTACAAAGGTTGTATCCCCTTTCAAACCCTCTTTAGTTTTTTCTCCATGCTGTAATTTATTGTAAATGTTCACCTTTTGATTGGAATTGGTTGTTGTTTCCTTGAAATTTGCGTTATTCACTTCCGCCGGGTCCGCAAGTGTTGCGACCCTAGCACCGATTCCATCATGACGTTCCTCCATCAGTGTGATGGCTTCTATCGCCTCTGCATAAGTATCGAAATGTTGGGCACCAATGGAGAAAAACAGCTGCGTATCTAGGTATCGCATGAATCTCTTGATCCGGATCTTTTCGGTGGGTACCAACTAAGGAGAATATCGAGACAACTGCATGAAATGAAGGTTGTACTCGGCCATGGTCATGCCAGGAGTCTTGCGCAAAGACTCAAAACTATGAGCTCGAGCATCTCTGACACTCTGAGGAAGGAATCGGGCTAAGAAGACTTTCGAGAACTCATCCCAAGTCATAAGAGAAACACCCACTGCTCGGCCTCTCTCGATCGACTCGCACTAGGTCTGAGCAAGACTCTCCAGACAAAAAATGGCCAACTCCACAGATCTTTCATCGGAGCATCTTAACGAATGAGATATCCTAGCCATCCTATCGAGAAATGACTGAGGTCCTCTGCTGTGTCCATACCAGTAAACACCGGAGGCTTCAGTCTCATAAACTCTGGAAGAGATACCTCGATAGTCCCAGCAGCAGAGGGTGCGGATGGTCCATGAGCGGCAGGCAACATAACCGGCTACGAAGTAGGCTGTACAACATCAGGCCTCTAAGTCTGGCTGGCTTCAACTAATGAACCGATCATCTAGTGTAGATCCTGAACGCTCACCTCCAGCCTAGAAATCCTTCCTAGAGAAACAAAATCAACCTGTTCCAGTGTCACCAGAGTACCATCTTAGTCAGTCCTCTTCTTAGGAGAGCCTGTCCTAGCCTCATCTATAGCTGCAGCCCTCTCGGCTCGCGTACTCTTTTGGAGCATGGTGACTAGAATAAGAAACGAGAGTTAGTAGGAATATAGCAACAGAAATGAAGGAATACATAAAATCGAAGAAAGAATTTTCAAGATACATCCTAAGGTTACTTAAGCGGAGTACCGTATCTTAAATATGCCTCAGAATATACGCACGCTAAGTAACTCTACTTAAGCTACCTACTTCATCATACCAAGGATAACCTACATAGCAAAGGTTCGATTTTAAGACCCCCAAGATCAAGTCTAAGTTCCGCATGGTTAAGCCTAGCTTTCGAAAGATCATAATCTAGACTCCACATGGTTAAAGCTAGATCTACCAAGGACAACCTACGCATCGAAAGTTCGGGTATAATACCCCCAAAATCAAGTCTAAGTTCAGCAAGGTTAAGCCTAGACTCGACAAAGGTAAAACCTAGGGCTCTGCTACTAATTTTGTCATGACCCGGAAAAGACATGTGACCGGCACTAAAATCATGTGACGTCACTAGGACGTCGAAGCAACTCAAGTAAGCCAAAAACCAGGAATCTAAACCATTTATAAGAAAAATAAAAGATGTGAAGTTTTTAGAAAAAGGTTTATTAAATGAAATTAATCTTGTTTTGAAAGATTTGTTGTTTTAAAAATGTAGGTAAAGTTTGTTTAAAATATATGAAAACATTTTTCGTTTAAAAATCCAGCAGCACCTCCTTTGTAAATTTTGAAGAAATTTCCTATACAATAATAATTAAAAAAGAATCCCAATACGGGAGCAAGATCGACATCCACACGGTGGAGACACAATCCATGCAATAATATACGACGCCCAAAGCGAAGAATAATACAAACAAATATAAGAAATCACATAAATATAAGCTTATAACCAAATCTACCCAAGTTCGACCCAAAAGAATAACATCCAAGTCTCGACTCAATCTAACTCACACGAATATACAAGTGGTGGATGGAGTTATAACTAGATACAAGTAAGTACAAAAGGAGGTGGTTACGATTACAACTTCATAACCTACCTAGCTAAAAGCGATCACGCCAAAAAGGAAATGTGCCAACGAAGTCTTTATTGACCCAACCGGTCGGTCCTGCAAGAAGTTATGGCACAACGGGGGTGAGTTTCCAACTCGTGAGTAAAAAGACATCACAAGATAGAAATCGTATGCATAACGATCTACAAACTAATCATAAAGTACAAGATTAACATGATGTGTGATAATATGTGTATAACATAAGTAAATGTAAGCGCATCATAAAGGATCACTCACAATAGAAATCCACATCAATAAAATATCATCAAATCTTGTGTCAATCATCGACACTCGAAATCGCAATCTCATAAGGTGCTATCTCTCGGGACAGCCCTCATATCATTATCATCATATGACATCGGTCGGTATCCTCCAGATATCCGCCATATTCCAAACTATCATCGGAATCGAATAACTTTGCTAGTCTCCCTGCCTTTCTATGCGGATTTTCTTCCTCTTGGTATCGTATGGGTTCCACCATGTATCCGTAACCAGTTCTCCCCAACCTAGGTTTCAGATATCATACATCTATAAATTTATAGAAAACTCATGGTGGACGTATAATCATCAACTCAAGAGTAAATCGCAATTTGAAAGCATAACCAAGTTTTATGAAATAGTATCACGTGGTTTCTCAAATCTCAGGAAAAACGTCAAACTCATAGAAACCACAACGCATAATTAACTTTATATTAGCGGAAATTAAAATAAGAATGTACGGAGCAATGATATCAAAATAATGAAATATGATAAAATGTATATGATACTAGCATGGATGTAAATACAAAAAGAGTTAACATGACAATGTCTATACGTGTCAAGGCAGTTACTAATGATGTGTACGTATAGCATATGAGTTTGTGATGGTGCCTCATGGTAATCATTATTAATTGTGCAAGTGTTTTAGCCAATGTGTTCGCGAGATATATTCGAATAAACATGGCAAGTTCTATACGTGTCATGACAGTCACTAATGATGTGTACGTGTAGCTTATGAGTGTGAGATGGTGCCGCATGGTAATCGTTAGTAATTGTATAAGTGTTCTAGCAAGTGTGTCCGTACAAGCATAAGAAGGAAAATGAAACATTGCATTGTAAAATGAGCATATGAGACATGAATTATAATGAATAATAAGTGTTCATAAGAATTTTCTTTGGTTTCGGGGTCCTATACACCATCCACTCGATTTCTTCCATGTAGATTCTAATCTACACACCGAAATGCGGCTCGAGCTAATCGAAGCCAACGACCTCCTTTCCTTTCCTGGTCTACTTGGGAGTCTCCACAGTTGATCCTATATATACGTAAAGGTGCAACATAAATATCAATATCGAAGCTAACTAAAACAATAAAAATGTATATCTAGCTTAAACCTATGATGAACGCGCCTAAACCCCTTATGATTGCTCCCTAAATCGATGTATATTCAAGTAGAGATTATTTGAGAAGGGTTGAGAGCAAAACTCTAGGCAGAAAAGCAAACATGACTAAACAATTGAACTTCGGATGTCTGATGAACAAGTTCCACACATCCGACACAAAGAATTCTAAAGTTTTAGAGAGTGGACAGACGTCTAAAGAACAAGTGTCAGACATTTGACCAAAGACAAAGAAGAAACCCAGAGATAAAGAAGACGTCTGATGAAGGATAAACAGACGTCTGACCCAAAACACAATGAAACCCAGAGAACGACCAGACGTCTGAAGCTCAAAGCTCGGACGTCTGGAAAAAATTACAAGCTCATACAGAGCGCACGCAGATGTCTGAAGCTCTAAGCTCAGGCGTCTGAAGTACAAAACTACAGCTCGAAAACTAAAGTTTGTAAAACCCTTTTAAAAAGAACTTTGCTTTAAAATACCCTCAACTATCCCAAACAAGTTGTAAAAAATAAGAAAAATTACACTAACACCCTACAACTACAAGTACCCATTTAAAAACATATTTTTACAAGATTTTAAACCATAAAAACAAGATTTTTAGGTAGAATATATATTTTTCAAGGCAAGTATTCGAAACTTGCTAAAAAGATGGAGTTTTTACCTTTTAAATGGAATGGAAAAGGAGATCCAAGCTTGAAGGAGGCAACAAGGAGGTTGATGAGGACTTTGAGGGTTGCCTTGTATGGAGAAAACTAAACTTTGAGGGTTGCCACAATTTAGAGGATGAGGGTGAGAGAGAGCTAAGTTTTGGGGTTGGGGATTTGAGAGAGAGAATTTTGGAGAAGAAAGGGAGATGAAAATGGATATGGAGATGGTGCCCATGCCCCCCTCTCTCTCCTAATATATAAATTAGCCATGCCTTCCCTTCCATACCTCCCTCTTTCTTTCCATATTTTATTTTTAAATTTAGGGGAAAAAAAGAAAATTAAAATATTAAAAAAAATTATGCTTTCCATGCCAAAGAAAATCCCGCAGGTAATCAACCACCGTCGCATTTGTTAGGATGCTATGTTCTCCTAGTTGTAACTTTAAACGTAGCAGAAGGTATAAATTTGAAAATATAGAGAACAATAACACCACAAACTCTAGAATCAACCCAAAGACCAAAACTTGAAACAAACTAAAGAGTTATACTAAGGGTTTTAGCGCCTACAACCTTTGTAACATGTCCGCATAATTGCGGAAGACCCTTTCTTCGCTTCAAGTCCACCGGGAACATGTTTGGACTCTTGTTAGGCTCCGTAACTCTGGGATCGAGATTGTATGAAGATCTTCTTGTCAAAGATTGTAACATTTCAGAAAATGGAAAATACTATTTTGAATTTAAATAATAAAATAATGAATTTTATGGATATTATACGAGTACGGATTTGAGTTTTCGTAGATTGGTAAAATTATATACCTCTGTTTTTGGAAAATAGTTCAAAATTTAAAATGAATTATTAGTTTTGAAAGCATTTATTTAATTTGTGATTTTCATAAATTAGTATATAATTATATCCATACTAGTTTGATATTAAACTTAATTAGTGTTTTCCTATTTGTGAATTAAACCATGCTTGATTTCTGTTAAACCATGCTTAGGTGCATGACATGCTATTTATGTGTTATCTTTCATTTTAGTTTTATGAATGGTTTAAATTTTACAAGAGGAGAGAAAAGAAAAGAAATGAGAGTATGGTGGTAAAATTTTAAACAGATATGGGTATGAGAGAGAAGGAGAGAGTGAGGGGTCATGGTTGCAACCATTTCATTTCTTATCTCATTTCCATCTTCTTCTTCTTCTTCTTCCTCTTCTCATTCCCCGCCTCCTCCACCTCCCTCTACAAATCACAAACACCCCACAAACCTTCTCAAAACTCAATGTAGCCTTTACAAAAAAATGTTCATATTTTCATCCTAAGTATCATGGTGTGAGCAAGTCTTCATTTTTGGAACCTTTGGTCATCTTAGAATTTTCCCTAGTTGCCATTTTGAGATAATAATCCCACTTTTAATCATGTTTCTAGATTTCTTGCATTCACAACTAGTTTAGAGTTAAAAAAATTCATGTTATATAGACTTATGTTTTCTAAAAAAGAGTTTTAGTGGATAGTACTTGTAGTGGTGGTATAGTATGAGTTTAGTGAGTGACTACAATCTTATTAAGTGATAGATGAGGGTATATTAGTGCAAGTGTCATGAGTTTAGAATTTCAAATGTCAGTTTTCTTGAGTTTTTGATGGTTAATTGAAATCTGGTACAACTAGGAATCTCTGAAAATTATTTAGAAGATACAGTGAGATGTTTAGATTAGTATAAGACCACCGTAGAAGCCCGAGCCTCTAACTCATAACTCAGACCGCAAATTAATCTATTTGGACCGCAATTTGCGGCCATGTCAGGGAGTTAGGGTCCGGGGTTTGTTCTGTAGCTCACTCACTCGATAACTAAGTCTACGCTATATGATAAAAAGTCCCAGATCACCTAAAGAAAAATCTGGGAGCATTTTACTTGGTTTTGGCAATGTTTCACGATATTTGAAAACTTGATTTTTGGATTTTCATGATGTAACTTGGTCATTCGACGCTCGTACGTCGAAGTCGGGGGGTATTTTGTTGTTTTAGCATGCGTTAATCATAGGTTCTAACCTATGTACACTTTGCCCGTGATTTCAACTTCGAATTTGGGTTTTTATGCGATTTTGGTTATGATTTCGATTGTAGGTACAATCGCATGGACTTCCGAGATGATGAAGAAGAGCAAGGCGTCCGTCGACTTCGACTAAAGTGAGGTGTTTGTCGGTGAGTAGATGTATATCTACGGGGGAAGTCGGATGGATGGAATATAGCACCCCGCAACCGTAGAATTAGGATATGATATGTATATTAGAATCGTATACTTAGCAATAGGTTTACTAGAATACTATATTCGTATATTTCTGTACTTAGTAGAAGTTATACCTCTAATATCTATTTCTTTCCATTAGGCTATACATACTTACACGCATATATATAAGGATATTTACGTTATGATGATATGAGGTGATATAATATGATATGATACGATATGACATGAGATGAGATGAGATGAGATGATGTATGCGACTATAGATCCGTACCATTTTGATTTGAGGATATCGTATGAGGGATATTCCATACATGACATGATGAGGATGGATCGCCGACATTTATTTCGACTTGAGGAGTTTTGTTAAAATTCACGAATTGGATATTATAGGATATTTAGAACCATACCTACTTTCAAAACTAATGAATCGTTACATACTTTTAAATGATAATTTCAAGGGTGCGCTACAAATTTTCAAATGGTAACTTTTTAAAAAATATCATAGCCCTCTATTTCTAAAACATTGTTTCGTACTATTTTAAACTATAACTTTATGGCTCATATGTAGTCGGATATTTTTATACTTGTTCACGTTATGATATCTTTATTCCGTTTACGCTCGCATTTTGATTTTTTATTTCTGCATACGCTCACGCTTCGATCATTTACGATATATAATACGTTTATATCTTTAGCTTATGTGGCATCATTGCTAGGCCACGCGCACCATTACTGTTGACTTACATATTGCGCGTACACATACTCGTATGCTCACACACACATCATCAGTAATTGCCATGCCACGTACACAGATAGAAATCACTATGTCACAGTTTCATATTATAACCTGTTAGCATTTTAGATTCTGTTGGTACCTTCTTTACATTTCTATACGACATGCTTATATGAACACACTTGTTATGTATTACAGTATTGTTTGTATTTGTATATATTATTCCATTATTGCCATATTCTTATGAGATTCTGTTTTCATGAGATTTCTGGATTTGAGAAACCATAGATATGATTTAAATAAACTTTTTTATGTTTTAAAAACGCGGTTTTCTCTTGATATGTTATTTCGACGTCCACCATGAGATTTCTCGGTTCTGAGCTATGATTACTACCCGATTCGAGGAGTGAGGAGTCACCATATCTGGGTACATGGTGGACCCGGTACGATACCTAGGGGCAAGAAGATCGTATAGAAAGCTTTTGAGCCTGGCTGGGAACACTACCTACTGGTGACAGTATTAGACTCGGTGGATATCCAGAGGATACTGACCGGAGTGATATGAGACAGATGGATATGAGGGCCGATCTAAAGAGATGGCGCCTGAAATATGAGGATTTACATGTCGATGCTTGACACGAGATTTATGATGATTTCGAGTGTCGGTGCTGGACATTCAGAGTTTTATGATGATTTTGAGTGTCGTTGATGGAGACTCGTCAGATGACACACACACACACATAGAGAGAGAGAGACACATGCTATGGATGACATGTTGCCATATATTGATGCAGGCACGATATATATATATATATATATATATATATATATATATATATATATATATATATTTATTTATTTATTTATTTATTTATATTTATTTATTTATTTATATATGCGTTCACCTTCGATACCACATGGTATAATATTATTATACATTATGACCTAGGTAGATCGTTATGCATTCGATTTCTACCTGATGATGTCTTCTACTCTCAAGTTGGCAACTCACACCTGTTGTGCCATAGTTTTCTTGCAGGACCAACCATTCGGATCAGTAGCGGCTTGCTGGCACACTTCTTCTTTGGGTGATTGCTTGGTAAGTGGGTAACACTACAGATCGTAACCACCATTTTTTTATGTATATTCTTTGTAATCTAATTAAAAGTTCTATCAACCAGATTATGTATATTGTAGACTTAGAGGCCAGAATGTATATTCTTGCAGACTTAGAGACGGGTCTTAGATATATTCAATATATTTGACGTGATGATGTTTTGGTATTTCTTTATTCTTTCTTTTCTGAGTTGATCTTCGCTTTGGGCGTCGTGTGTGTGTGTGTGTGTTGCGTGGTTGTGATTCCGCTGATTGGCAATGAGTTAGCTCCCGATTAGGGATGCTAATATTATTATTGTTTATATACTGGTTTTGATCAAAATTTACAAAGGAGGTGGTGCCCAAATTTCAAATAACGAAAAACGTTTTCAAAACTTTAGTATACATTCCACTTGTATTTTCAATGAACCTTATTTACAATTTAAAAACGAAACTGTAGTTCATTTATACCCTTTTTCAAAACTTCTCCTCCACTATTTTCTTAACAACATTTAGATTCCTGGTTTTCAGCTTACTTGGGTTAAAGTGGGGTCCTATAGACTTCACGTGATTCAAGTGCCGGTCACATACCATTTCCGGGTCGTGAAAAAGATGATCCATCTTGAGGAATGCCTAACTCAAGCTCCTACTTCACAACAATAGATTCTTGTGAAGTAACTAGCTCTCACAAATTTGCTAGAAGTCTGAAAGAAGATGTAGAATTTTCCTTCCTCTCTTTATCTCTCTAATATTTTCTCTTTTTCTCCAAGGAAAAAAACTTAAGAGAGAGAATGAATGGATGAGAATAGAATCAACTAGAGAACTAGAGAGAGAGAGAGAGAGAGAGAGAGAGAGAGAGATCTTTATCCAAATGAAAACCCTAGAAGGCTCCAACAATCTCTACACATCTTTCTCTTTCTCTCTCATGATTCATTTCTCATTTTTTATTTCATAAATAAATAAAATGAGTCATCCATATAGAAACCATCTGGCATATCATATACATACAAAAGTATTTGTATCAAATAGAAATACATAATGAGAGATAAATAAAGTGAGCATAATACTAGAAAATACACACACACACGTGTGTGTGTATAATTATTAAATCAACACTTGATTTAATAATTTGGTTTCAACAAAATTCGGCTGGTATTATGAAAACGTTCGATTAATGTACGTGTATCAAATACACGTGTTTAATCGAACTCCTGCGCGTATCACCATATGCACTCTATATCGTTTCTCCTGAGCTGAGAAACCTCTGTGTGAGACTCTAAAGACTCGAAAATACACTGGCAGTGGGTTAGGATTATATCCATAACCCACAAGCAGCCAGCGGTACTAGCTGCACGTAACGACTATCTAGGTATTGATCGAAAGGAAGATCGACATGCAAACTCATTTGAACTCCTCCAGAGCCTATAAGTGACATTCACCATACAGTCCGGTCTCTTCGTCTAAGACTGTCGCATACCGGATATGGAGGGTGGAATCCGTCAGACCCCCGATAACCCGATAAGTTATGCCGATATATAACCGACAACTATATGAGAAACTACAGATAACACTTATCAGTAAATCTCATCTGCCGTGGCCAAGGACTTATGGTTTTAGCCAATCATGCATAGCGCGACATCAACTCCATATACTGGGAGAGACGAATTCCTTCCGATCGCTCACTTCCTCCATATAGCTCAAAACTGTACCTAATTAAAACCTGTTTGCACGGCTCTTTAAAGCCATGATAGGGTAGTAATTAAAGAACAGTGGGAACTACACAAGACACTATGACGATCTCAGGTCTACAGACTACCTTGTACTCATGTCTCCAGAAGACGGCTACTTGACGATATGTATAATACCATCCTGGAGTTCTTGGTGAGTCTGTTCAGTGTACTCATTCTTCAATAAGCACATGTATACAATCTTTGGTGTCAAACACCAATGACTGTGGATCAACCATTGCCCTGCTCAGAGTCAAGAAACATATACACTAGTCTACTCTGGAATATCAATGCCCAGTCTCGATACTCCCACGACTTGGAACATTTAAGGATGTGCTTATGGATTACCCATGCCCCATTAGTATGATCCACATCATAATCCCGGTAGTCAATCAAAGGTCATACGGGCTCTATCAACATGTATTAACGATACATAATAGCAAGTAAACCATATACACATATTAAGATAAAAACAAACCAAATAGCATACTCTCATATCGAGCAAGACTGTCATGTTCATACATATGTCCAAGCATCCACTATAATATTCAATAATGGTCTCTAGGGCATACATATCCAACAATCTCCCACTTACACTAAGGCCAGTAATTGGCATATCTTATACCCAAGATCTCGAATAGCCGCTCAAACTGAGGTTGAGGGATGGCCTTGGTGAATGGATCCGTTGTGTTGTCTTTTGTGTCTACTCTCTGAATCTCGATCTCCCGGCGATCAACTATCTCCCGGATCAGATGATACCGCCCCAGAATGTGTCTGGATCGCTGATGGGATAAGGGTTCCTTGGCTAGCGCCATGGCCCCATTGTTATTGTCACGCCCAGCTTCCCAGTGTACGGGGAAGAAGACGTGGCGGTCCGCGGCGTATTTACTCAGAAGTAAGCACGTTAAGCGTAAATAAGCAATATAAATAAATAACACAAGAATAACAAGAGATGAAATAAAACAACAAATTTTTATTGATAATCATTATTTACATACAACTGAAAACTAAAGTACAATGATAGAATGCGATGCCTAAACAATGGCATATGAACTAAAAAGAAAATAGTACAAGTAAGGCCTAAAAGTCTGCATCCTTTGTAAACTGCTCCAAATCGTCCTAGCTGGGCTCGATCTTCTGAGAGTCGGGTCCTCCTGAAAACATTCCAAAGAAAAAAGAGACAGGAATGTCGTCAGCGAACTAGCGCTCGGTATGTCCCAAAAGATAGAATGTAATAGATAGGTAAAGAGAATAGAATAGGTAAGGTATGTGTTTGTTATGCTAACGTAGTTGTTTATAGTTTGGTACAGAATGTACCAATGTATACGAGAGGAGTCCAACTTGCTCCGTAGACTAAGGTAACATGTAAGTACAAGACCCCGTTAAAACTCATGGAACAACGGCACAGGATGTTCATGTAGGTGTTTTTTAGTAACCATCATCGTGCCACTTTTAACACATTCTGTACCAATATACCCCGTTAAAACCCCGTAATGTATATTGTATTGATTGTAGTTATCAGAATTGCCGAGACTATGGTATAACTTGTTCATGTAAACTGATTTAGGATGTAAATGGTAGTCATGTAGTTAAGTTCAAGATATAGCCATGGTTCGGTCAAGTCAAGTCATGTTGATATTGTTCTGATATTCATGTTCAAGTTCAAGTGTTCATGTTTGGTATATTGGATTCATGTTGAAGTGGAGTTATGATTGGATTCGTGTTTGGATTGTATTCAGATTAGATTGAGTCAGATACTTAAATAGATTTGGTTCCTGAATTAGATTTTAGTGTTATAGGTAACTGCTGCACATGGACGGCAGGATTTGTGTTTTTTCCAAGACAATTACCATTGATAACCCGTTTTAGTTTTCTACCTTAAATAGGCAAGCACCCACTTTCTCCGGCTCCCTGAGGCTCAAGAAAATTGGTCCCGCTTAAACCTATATTTACTAGAGTCCTTATTGTAAGTTAATATAACTTGAAGGGTTTTTTATAAAAATGTTTTTAGTATACTTTCAAAATAAAGCTCAAGTATTTATTTATGTTAGTTAGGGTTTTCATGGATGTAAATTTTTAGAGAATAAAGTATATTAGTGAAACTTGAATAGTTCAAGATATTTTAGTGTAAAGTTTGACTTGTATTGATACTTGATAGTATTCTCATGAAACTTGTAATTCTTTTATTTTTTTTAGAAAACATAGAATTTTAGTAATATCTTAAAAATATGTGGTTTGATAATATTTATATAATTATTAAAAATAAATTTTTTATTATTAAATAGAAATCCTCGTTTTTCTTAAAAATTGTATAAAAATTCCATCGAGATCGAATGCTCCGTGTGAAGGTCTGCATCTCGCTCGACTAGTCCCGAGGATGTGCGATAATCGGCACCATCCCGGCCGGGTTCCCCAAAATAGGTTGTAGAGGCGTAATCATAAAGAATTAAGTAACACAATTTAAAGAAATCCGGTTTTTAATAGTTTAAGGTATTTTGATGAAAAGTCATATTTTGCCACAAAAATATTGTTTAAGAGAATCGTGCTATGCCAGGATGTGTGTATGTGAGAGATAGGTCATTACCTCGTGAGGTTTTCTAAAGGTATGCTAAGCAAAAATAATTAAAAGATGTCATATGTAAAGTTTGCGGTATTAAAACGAAAAACGCAATTTAAAGTTACATAACATGGTATTTTAAGATGAAAATTGTTCTAATTATTTGTTCAATGATTAATGAGAAAGGTATAGTGATATGGATGAATGAAGAAAAATTGTAATTTTAAAAATTATATAATCGAGTGTCGGTATAACTCTACTTACCGAAAAGTTTTGAAAAGAAGAATTTTTATGGTAGAAAGAGAAGAAGAAAGATAGGACTTACTTGCTAAAAGAATAGAGGGGAGATAGAGGAAGAGAATGGTAGCCTTCGTGGAGTCGCGTAGTTGCCGGAAACGTCCCGAATCCTCGCCGGAATTTGACCTAGGGCTAACTCCACTTGTACTCTTCTTAGACTTAGAAATGTTTTGAGAATTTTGACAATAGGTTTCAGAATGAAGAGTGCTAGGGTATGGTGTTGTATTTATAGGATGAAATTAGGGTTTTGGAATTGAAGAAAGAATTAAAAAGCATTTAAAATTGGATTTAAAGCTTCATTTTAATTCTCTAGATAATTTCAAGGAAATCAAACAGAACAGGGGTAGTGGGGGGGTCCAAGGGTTTTAGTGTGCAGAGAACGTGGCCATTCCCTACGGTGGGGCCCGGTGGTACCGGCCTAGGGCTTGATCTCGCCGACCAAACTGAGGGGGTGGGGGCTTGGATTGCTGCCACGTGTTCTTGGTTGTTCATACAACATTGTGCACATGTTTATTTTTCTGTCTTTTCATTTCTTACGTGTATTGCACATGTAAACTTTTAGGCTACCTAAAAGTTTAAAATAAAAATCAGTAAAAAATATATTTGGCCGGTGGGATTCGAACACAGGGACTACGTCACAGTAGTGCAAGGGCTTTACCAGTGAGTTACAAGTTGTTTCTTACTGTTCTTAAAAAAAATTAATTCATAACTTGTACTCAGGTTAGCAAACTCCATTCTGTATATTAACTTTTTAAAAAAATTCATACAGTGAAATTAGTCATTACAATCTACCCCCTTTATAAAAATTTCGTCCTCGAAATTTATAATTATATAAGGACTAATTTACAAATAAGAAAGGGTATCTTGCAAGCATGTCATCTACACGTTCCCACGTTGATTCTCCTGACGAATCTTTTCTCCACATCACTCGGAATAAGTTTACTTCCTTGTTCCGTAATGTCTTCACCTTTCTGTCCGAGATTTCAACGGGTTGTTGCTGACAGGATAGGTCTGTCTGTACAGTGAGCTCAGATTGATCAAGAATGTGGCTGTGGTCGCTCACATATCTTCGAAGCTGGAATATGTAGAACACGTTGTGCACTCCTTCCAATGAAGGTGGAAGTGCCAAATGATATGCCACTTCTCCGACTCGTTCGACTATGTCGAACGGTCCAATAAATATCTGGGACTGAGCTTACCCCTCTTGCCAAAGCGAATTACTTCACGGTTTGGATAGATCTTTAAGAACACATGATCTCCTGGTTAGAACTCCAGGTTTCGGCACTTTGCATCAGCCCGGTGCTTCTTTCTGTCTTTGGATATGTGCATTCTTTCCCTGATTGTGCGAACTACGTCCACATTTGCCACGATCATCTCTGGTCCAAAGAGTTCCCAATCTCCAATGTCGTCCCAACTTAATGGTGAATGACATTTCCTTCCATGGAGCGCTGCAAAAGGTGTCATTCCAATACTCGCCTAGTAGCTGTTGTTGTATACAAACTCCACAAGATATAGGTGATCTTCCCATGATCCTCTGAAGTCCAACATACAAGCTCTTAGCATGTCTTCAAGGATCTGAATCGTTCACTCAGACAGTCCATCTGTTTGTGGATGGTAAGCTGTGCTGAAGTTCAGACTCGTTTCCAGGCTAGCTTGCAGACTCTGCCAAAACTGCGATCAAAATCTAGTGTCACGATCGGAAACAATGCGAACCGGTACTCCATGTAATCTCGTGATCTCCTGCATGAGTTCATGGATATCATAAATAGTACATCTTGAGGTTAAATCTTACATTAGATTCATGCTTACCTCCATGTACTTCTTTGTTAGTGTCTCGGTAGATTGGCCAACTCGAAATAGGATGAAGTGAGCCGACTTGGTGAGTCGATCCTCAATAACCCATACCGCATCCTTACCTTTCGTGCTGCGAGGAAGTACAGTCACGAAGTCAATGGTGATGTGTTTCCATTTCCATTCTGGAATAGGTAACGGTTGAAGTAAACCAGTAGTTCTCTGATATTTAGCCTTTACTTGCTGACACACCAAACATTTGGCTACGCTTCTGGCTACTTCACGCTTCATGCCATACCACCAGTAATGTTGTCGTAGATCTTTGTACATCTTTGTACCACCAAAGTGTACTGAGTAAGGAGAGTTGTGAGCTTCTTTCATCAACTCTTCCCGAACAGAACCTTGTGGTACACACAACCTGCTTCCATATCTTAAAGATCAATCTTCGTGGATGATGAACTCTGTTCGTAGTCCACTTTCTATTTGTTCTCGGATCTTTTGCAACTTGGCATCACTTGCTTGAGCTTCTTTGATCTGATTGACAATAATAGACTGAACTTGTAAGTTCATCAAATATGAAGCGTTACCTGGCATAACCACTTCTATCTCCATCATGTGCAATTCCTATTGAAACTTCCATTGTGCAGTGAGATTCATTGATAGAGGTTGGCGACTAAGGGCATCAGGAACTATATTCACCTTCCCTGGTGATACTGTAGGTTGATGTCGAAGTCCCCCATAAGTTCTAGCCATCTTCTCTGCCGCATATTCAACTCCTTCTAAGTAAACACATATTTCAGACTCTTGTGGTCAGTGTATATGTCCACTCGCTCTCCAAGAAGATAGTGGTGCCAAATCTTAAGTGCAAAAATAACAGCCGCCAACTCCAAGTCATGTGTTGGATAGTTGCACTTATGAATCTTAAGTTGTCTTGATGCAAAAGCTACAACCTTTCCATGCTGGTGTAGAACACATCCTAAGCCTTTACCCGATGCATCGCAATGCATAACGAAACCTCCAGATTGGTCCGGTATTACGAGAATAGGTGCTGATGTCAATCTTGACTTGAGTACCACAAAAACTTGTTCACATGCTTCTGACCACATGAATGCTTCATCTTTACATGTGAGCTTGGTCAGGGGTGTTGCAATCTTCGAGAATCCTTCTATGAATCTTCAGTAATATCCTACTAATCCCAAAAAACTTCGAATGTCCTTCACTATCTTTGGTGTCGGCCATTCGCTTACTGCTGATACTTTAGCTGGATCCACAGAGATTCCTTCGTCTAAAACGATATGTCCGAGAAATCCGACTTGATCTAGCCAAAACTCGCATTTGCTGTACTTGGCATGGAGTTGATGCCGTCGCAAATTCTTCAGGACAATTCGTAAATGCTCAGCGTGCTCTTTCCGGTTCTTTGAATACACCAGGATATCGTCGATAAAAATAACAACAAATCTGTCTAGGTACTCTCAGGAAACCCGATTCATCATATTCATAAATATAGCTGGTGAATTGGTCACTCCAAATAGGATCACGAGAAAATCATAATGACCATAGCGAGTCCTAAATGATGTCTTCAGAATATCAGACTCTTTGACCTTCACCTGATGATAACCCGAACGAAGATCTAGTTTGGAGAAAACACAAGACCCGCTTAGCTGATTGAACAGATCGTCGACGCGCGGCAGTAGATACTTATTCTTTATCATGACTTCGTTTAGAGCTCGGTAGTTTATGCACATTCTATATGAACCTTCCTTCTTCTACACAATCAAAACTGGAGATCCCCAACTTGAAGTATTATGACGAATCCATCCTTTCTTCAAAAGTTCTTCCAATTGAGTACGGATCTCCTTCAATCCTTTCTGGACTTAAGCGATATGGTGCTTTGATCACCGGTTGTGCACCAGGTACTAAGTCAATACTGAATTCAAGAGCTCGATCAGGATGCAAACCTGAGATGTCTTCAGGGAATACATCCTCAAACTCTCGAACTACCTCTAGCTTGTTTTATTCCGCCTATATTGTTGCAATCACTGCCTTCCTTGGTTTAGCTTTTTAGGTGCTAGGTTCCACGGTACGGTCTCCATTCTTGAAATAAAAGACCGGATGATCTGGAATCTCGAACACTATCCTCCTTTAATGACAGTCGATGGTAGCAAAGAAAGTTCCTACCTAGTCCATTCCCAAGACTACATCGAAGTTCGGTATGTCCAGCACCTTGAAGTCCACATAAAATTCTCTGTTGCAGACGACTACTGGACACAGATCGTATCTCAAAGTTGTCTTTAGAACGTCGTTCCCTAAACTGAAATTCCAGCTGGATACGATCGGTTTAACTGGAATCGCATGAGTTCAGACGAACCGTTGTGACATAAAGCAATGTGATGCTCCAATATCGAAGAGTGCCAGTGCAGAAAGGGAAGCTACTAAGATTGTACCTAAGTTGTGTGGAATATGTTTAGGTATAAGAAAAGATACATTGATGTATAAAGATTGAAAAGGTATGAAAGATTGGAAGTTACCAGTGATGACTTGGCCAGTGACTTCAGCTTCTTCCAAAGTCATTGTGAAAGCATGTCGCCTATGTACATTCTTCCTTGTAGGAGGCACATTCCTCTATCCGTTCCTCTGTCCTTGAGGCATATTCCTCTGTGCCTGATGGAACTGACGAGGAGGCTATGCAGGAGGTCCATGAGGAGGTGCAGCTAGGAAAGAAAGACGAGGTGCAGGAGCCTGGATAGCTGGCCGCTGTGGATAGGTGATCGCTGGTCAGGGTGCGGGAGCTAGGGTGAGACGATGTGAGAAATCTCTAATGGCGTGAGTGGATGCGCCACAAACTAAGCAAAAGCGGTTAGCACGGCTGCAATCCTTTGCCAGGTGTCTATTCTTCTTCCAGTAGAAGCAAAAGTCTGGACTTGGCCGGTTAAAAGTTACTCCCAGTCTCCTGGGTACAAACGGTGGCCTGGAAGTGGCTCCTCCCATTATCTGAGTAGCAGGGCGCTTCATACTAGCAGACTGGGGTCTGCCCTTCTTTACAACTATTGGGATCCGGCGCCCGCGCCGTGGAGGCCGCTAGCGAGGTGGAAACGAAAAAAAACTTTTTTCGGGCACTGGACGTGCAAACCCAAGAATTCGATTCAAACACACTAAACTAGAAAACTAAAACTTGCAAGGTTTGAGAAATACAACCTTTGTCGCGTGTCCACCCAATTGTGGAAGACCCCTCCAAGATCGTAGCCGCCGTGATCGCGCTTGAGCATCGACCACCCTTTGCCGAAGACGATCCACCTGAGGGAACATGGTGGAGGCTCTAACTGACGGTCTAAAGTTGCTAGGTTTGGATGGCCGGTGATGTAGGAATACTCCACTAAATTTTCTCTCTAGAATCTTGCTTAAAAATGAAAGCAAGAAGAAGAAGGAGAAGAGCTAGAGAAGAGCATGAAGCATCCATGGAGGAGATGAAGAAAAAATCCTCAAGTCAACAAGTGTAGGAAAGAAATAGCTATAATATCCAACCATGATGCAATAGTGCATCCAAATGAGATAACAATATAAAAATGCCAAGCCATGCTTTCCAACAATGTATACACCATGCTTCATTGTCTCCACTTGCCACCTTATTTTCCTTTTAATTTTTTAAATAGAAAATTAAATATGAGGTGTCCTTCTTCTAGAAGCATTACCATATAAATATGGAATACTTCACCTGGTATATGTATCGCTACATATACGCGTATCCGTATAAAAATACGGATAACACTAAAGAGAGAAAATAAATAGTGAACAATAATACTAAAATATATGTATCAAAATACATATATAAATTATTAAATCAAAACCTGATTTAATAATCCGGTTTAATCCTAAGCCTGTTAGTATTATCAACTGTCAGATTAATGTCCGTGTATCGCGTACACATATTTAATCGGACCCCTGCACGTACCAACGTACGGCTCCTACATCTGTCGCCTGAACCAGAAAAACCCTCTGTGTGGGACTCTAAAGACTCGACAATACGCTGGCAGTGGGTTCAACCACAAGCACGTCAGCGGTACTAGCTGTACGTAACGGCTACCCAGGTAGTTGTCGAAAGGGGGGTCGACAATCAAGTGCGTCCTTACCCTACTGAGCCTGAATGTGAAAATATCCGTACAGCCCGATCTCTTCGTCAAAGAGTATCGCATATTGAGTCTAGGAGGTGGATAACATCAGACCCCTACTAACCCAATAAGTCGTATCTAAGTCAAGATCATCACCAACTGAGATACTGCTGATCAACTATTAGAAAATCTTCCCTACCGTGGCCACAGATTTCTTGTGATGGCTAACCGAACACAGCGCAACATCAAATCCTAATACCAGGAGAGACGAATCCCTGACAGTCGACTGCTGCCTCCATGTGGCTCGGGACTGTACCCAGCTAAAACCTATTTGCACGACTCCTTTGAGCCGTGGTAGGTTAGTAATTAAAGTACAGTGGGAACTCATGCGAGGCAAATGACGACTTCAGATCGAAGGACTAACCTGTACTCATGCCAACTGAAAACTTCCATCTGATAATAGGTATAATCCCATCTAGAAGTTCTCGGCAAGTCCATTCAGTGTACACCTCCAGAGAGCACCTGTATACCATCTTAGGTGTCACAACACCAATGGCTTACGAGACCGGCCACCGTCCCTCGTCGGGGCCTCGAAGCGTATACACTAGTCTACTCCGGAATATCGATGCTCAGTCTCGATACTCCCACGACTAGGGACATTTAAGGATGTGATTATAGGCTACCCAGCTCTCACGTATATGATCACCATCAAAATGCTGGTAGTCAAGAAAGAATCCTATGGGCTCTATCAACATGTAATAGTGATTTGCAATACCACATAATGCATGTACATGATGATAAAGATATACCAGATAGCATACTATCATTTTGAGTAAGATTGTCCTACCCGTATAAGTCCTCCCTCAATCATCACAATCGCATGCCTGCGATTACAATAATTGACTTGAGGGAACTATATCCAACAATCTCCCACTTGCACTTAAGGCCAATTATTAGGTTATCGCATACCCACAGCTTGTGTGCTACCGAATACCCAACTTCTCTACTAATCAGTTTCTCAAATCTCTTTTGAGGAACATCCGTGTTCGAGAAATAGCCTCAATGAGCAGATCCGCTATAATGTTTCAACTTCTTCTTTCTATATCTCAATATTGCAGAGATGAACAATCTCCTAATCTGAGCGATACCCCGTCTCAAGAATTTTTCTGGATACCTGATGTGACCAAGTTCATCAATGAACAACTCCTATCCAACAAACTTCTTGGGTTGTATCCTCTGTTGAGTTATAACTAGCGTCTTGAACCATACCTACCTTGGTAGCCCTATTGGAACATTATCCAGTATACTTATCCTCAGAAGAGGCTAAACTCAAAACTTGACAGTATCTCTGTCATTCAGGTCACCTTGGAAGCCATATCCGATAACCGCCTCTCGAAGGAGGCTGCCGTTACCAAATGCCAAGAACATCCTCTGATATTCATAATTGCTTCCTTTTGTTTCTCTAGGATTGAATTAATATCTGCTTATTGCAATTAGTGAAAAAGAAATATCTGGTGTTTTACAAGACTTTGCATGAATGACTCAATTGCCTAAGCAAATGATGTGTCATTCATGCCTTCCCCACTCTTCATCAGTCAAAAAGACATCCTTTTTAAAGAGGGTTACTCCATCACCTGCGGGTTCACCACCATGCTAGGAGTCGTCCATACTAAAATACTTTTAGAATGCAGTCTAAGTACCTGATTGGGAAACTTCCTAAATCTAGTTCTAAAATCATAAATCTAGTCACCAGAACTCCTGATATACTATCCATATCCAACGTGGAGAAAATACTGTGTGAAAACCAGAGTGTGACCGATTGTAGTATAGGAATATTACTTCCTATCTAGAGTATGTCATCCAAAACTAGGACAGTACTCCCTACAACCTTTTTACTAGATTCATCTTTTGTTTTAATGAAGTCAATCACATTGACCGTCACATCAAAACAGATTATCTGTCTCCGCTATCCTTACTTTAGTCTATGAATAGACATAAGCATCTTGCACACCTTCCGCTGCTCCTACTGACTACAATAACCCTCTGGTAGAGTCATATACACGTGCACTTCGAAAATCCCAATTGGAAAGACGTGATAATCACCCACTTGCCAGATATCATAGCCATGAACTGCATCAGCGCCAAAACATATCCATATGGACTTCAGCATAGACACTGATGTAAAAGTCACATCACAATCCATAACGGATATTTGATGAAAACTCTTTGCAACAAGTCTAGCCTTATTAGGTTAGCACATTTCCACCTGCACAGATCTCGAAAGATCTACTTGCTCCTAATGTGTTTTACCCCTTCAGGAGCACCCAGCAAAGTCTAAAATCCATGATTTGCTGAAGTGCGTGGAGTCCATCTTGGGTATGAAATACACGGTCACCTAAAAGTTACCACTTCCTCTAACCTGTTAATAGCAAGTAGTGAGAATAGCAGTGTCAAGTCATATCCATATGGACTTCAGCATAGACGCTGAAGTAAAAGTCACATCACAGTCCACAACGAGTATTTGATAAAAACTCTTTACAACAAGTCTAGTCTTATTAGATTAGTACATTTCCACTTGCATAGATCTCAAAAGATCTACCTGCTCCCAATGGGTTTTACCCCGTTCTGGAGCACCCAGCAAAATCAAAAATTCATAATTTGCTGAAGTGCATGGAGTCCATCTTGGATATGAAGAATCTGGTCACCTGGAAGTTTCCACTTCCTAGGACCTACTGATAACTAGTAGGTTCATCATCACCATGATGCTGACCTCCCTGTCACCTTCTATGAGAAAATCGATTGTCTCTCGGGTGTCTGAGGTCACCTACAAAAATCTGTGGAGTGGCTAAAGGTTGTCAAGTCCAATTGAATGCTTAGGTTCTACTAAATTTTCGGTAACCGTTTGTGGTCCTGGAATTACTTCCAATTCTACCATACTCCTACTAGTTTTTTCTTTTGCAAAAAGTTCCTTTTATGAAAAGGTGGCGAGTCAAGAACAATATAACTATTTATCTTGAAAATGGTAAAAACAAAATCCTAGCGAATGCGTGGGATAATCCACAAATCGCCATTACCGAAGTGTGCCTCGAGTTTTTCCGGATTCTGCTTTTAAACAGAAACCGGATAACCCCATATCTTAACAACCTAAAGATATGTAACCATTCTATATCCATATAGAATCAAGGCACTAATTTATATGGAACCAGATTCAAAAGTCATGCAGCTGTTTCCAGTGCATATTACCTAATGGAAAATAGCCAATGCAGCATTACTTATCATGGAGCGCATCCACGGATGAGTAATCTGTGAGAGAATCAAGTTCTCGATACTAGTATGATGGAATACCTAACATAAGTATCTATATCTTCGATAACCTCGAAGAATCCCGAAACTTCCAACGTATGTTTTCTACTTTATTCTTATACCTACAAACTTCTCAAAATTTTTGGACCTTGCATTACTACGAATGCGTGTCTAAAACCAGAGAACTTATAGGTAATTCTGAATGAAGTAAGAGTACCAACCCCTTTGTCCTAAAGGACACTGGACAACATACATTTTCATGTATAAGTCCCAAGAGTATACCAACTCAAATTCTGTGTTTTGTAAACTGAAAACTGTAACTTGGTTAAGAATGTCTTACACCGTTATTTAATGCACCTTACCCTATCCTCAACTGATAAAGGTAAATGTTTACAACACAATTTTAAAATGTATATCTCACTTTATAAAGGTACAGATCATATTAAAGTTTGGTGCATAACAATGGTTATTCGAAGCCAAATATTTGCTGTCAGGAAAAATCCAGACAATTTAATCCAATATCACGAATTCCGATATTGAGGATCAAATTGCCCATTTCCCAATATTCTGCTCCTACTCATCATTTGTAACACCGTACAGATATAAGATCCAAATCTGGTAAATACATACCCTGGAGTCAGAATAAATTGGGGAAACAGTTCTCTTTTACATGTATACAGAAATATTGAAACATGAAAATATTTCATAGGGGATGGTCAGGTATTTCTAGTAATGCCTTTTCCATTATCCAGATTCAAGACGGTACTTGCAATTTCCTTTGCCCTCACTTCAATCCCTTTATATGTCTTTACTTCTTACCTTCTGCACACCGTCCCTGTGCTAACTGGTTTTCTTCCTACCCTACCTTTTGGCACCAGCCTATGGTTTAGAAGAAGACTATCCAATAAGCGTGATGGGTGTACTCTCCTAATGCAAGGAGCTCTCGCAACATGAGAGAAGGTAAAAGGAAGAGACAACTAGATAATCCTATTCAATTTCTTCAAAAACTGTGGCCATTCTCGACTGAAGTAACTTCTTCGAGTCCATATGTAACTATACGATGGCCGTTCCAAGAATATGGATCATCGTAGTGATACGATGTGTTCTGAAGAAATGCAAAGGGTAGAGTAGGACTGGCAGGGATATATGCGACTTTGTCGCGAATCAAGACAAACCATAGCCAAGGGTGTAAAAAGGTTTGGTCAAATTGGTTCACGAGTTTTTAAGGTAAGTCATGGGTCACTATACCAGAGAGAGAGAAAAGAAACACTCAGCGTGCACTCCATCAAGATCAGATTGGTTATCGCTTTATCTGATCAGGATGGCTCCTACTGTTTCCTCGAATTCTCCTTCAAACCCTAAAAGGAGAACCAGTCGGGATCATTTACACTTAAAATATCCCAAGAAGTAATACATACTCATCAGTGGGAATTGAGACCCAACTATCATCATGTGATAACTTGACAGAATCCACTCAAGTCACCACACTCCAGAAGGTATGCACATACCTGGAAAGTTTTCCGTATGTTTGAAAATCCCGATATAGTTTTTGCCCCGAGCGGTTCATGACCTTGACAAAGGTAAAAAAACCATAAACCACTAGTCAAGTTCAACCCATCATTATCCTGGATTACACTAAACCCACTCGTATAAGCCCTTGATAAAGGCCAATAAAGCCATACGACTGTCCTAGATAATCGCATTATTATGCAGCAGAAAAGCACTACATAGCTACTGAACACTGCGCATTGACAAAGGCCAACAAACGCAACACGAATACTAGGTAATGCCAATCTGAAATGATGGAGGGCTACGGCTGGTTTTGGCGAAAATCTTTTAACGTAATAAACTTGATATCGTTGAAGGAACTCGAGTGGATTTGAAATGGAGTGGCTTAAGCTCCGCTTTTTAAAACTAGTAACATAAACTTTTGCTTAAGAGCGAACTTCCAGTGAAGGGATCAAGGCTCTTCCCTCATAGAATTAGGTGCTGGATATTACCGAATACCTCTATGCAAAGTAAAAGAATACGACTAAAAGTTTTGAAGAAAACCGAGTAGTTTTAAAATTGGTTCCGACGACTTCATTTAGGTTTATTTTTCCTTGTAATATTTAGATAACGCGTTCCCGTCATTTTATGTTTCCAAGCCACAAAAGAAACAACAAAAATAACATGCGTTTTATATGCCATCCGCATTCGCCACATGGCCCCGTCATGAGCGTTAGGTTACTTAACTAACGGCAGAGCGAAGGCTGGACTAGTGCGGATGCAAAACATATAGAAGTATCTACTAAATATATATATATAATATATATATATCAACATCGCAGGCAAATAATAGTCATCATAGCAGATAAAAAATCATCACAACCATGCGAACAATAATATGGAATAGTGGATAATATAGGAGCCCCGCGTTTCATTTGAGCTATAAATGAGACGCGATGTTCCCCGATCGTATGAATAACCAGTTGTTCACCGCCGAAAACCGGGAAGACAAACGTCTTGCCTGAATTTCGGGGCATATGCTAATTGGTGCTATCCGTCCACCTCTCCGAAGACACCAAGTTGATTTATGGCACCATGTATCGAAGGTTTAAACGGATGCGGCCGATGTAGCAGACTTCATCAGATTCCCCCTCATTGTGAGCGGTTTTTGATTGTGGGGACACTCTTCCCTGCAGGCGCAAGCCCCTACAGTTAATTACGCTACCGCATCGCGGTAACCACTTTCTCCTTCTCCGGATGGTCACGTCGTGTCGTGGGTGTTTTTTTGTGTTTGGTTGCCCGTGGATTGTATACGGAAACTAATTTACGTTGTCGCCCGTAGGGCGTGGACTAGTCCAAATCCGTATCTTTCTTAGATTTGGGTTTGGGGTTGGGTTTAAGGATACGTTAGCCTCATTTTGAGACTAAGATCAACTTAAACGTTTGTTAAGGATACGTTAGTCTCATTTTAGACTAAGATCAATTTAACGGGATCGTTTCGATCCAACAAGAGAGCAATTGGGCTCTATTGTTTAGTTTAGTGACATTGCGGTCGATTAGTTTAAGGACATTACGGTCCATTGTTAGTTTAAAGACATCACGGTCGAGGTTAAGAACATCATAGTCCATGAGTTTAAGGACCCTACAGTCCAATGTTAGTTTAAAGACATCACGGTCGAGGTTAAGGACATCATAGTCCATGAGTTTAAGGACCCCACAGTCCAATGTTAGTTTAAAGACATCACGGTCGAGGTTAAGGACATCATGGTCCATGAGTTTAAGGACCCCACAATCCAATGTTAGTTTAAAGACATCACGGTCGAGGTTAAGGACATCATAGTCCATGGGTTTAAGGACCCCACAGTCCAATGTTAGTTTAAAGACATCACGGTCGAGGTTAAGGACATCATATTCCATGGGTTTAAGGACCCCACAGTCCAATGTTAGTCCATGGGTTTAAGGACCCTACAGTCCAATGTTAGTTTAAAGACATCACGGTCGAGGTTAAGGACATCATATTACATGGGTTTAAGGACCCCACAGTCCAATGTTAGTTTAAAGACATCACGGTCGAGGTTAAGGACATCATAGTCTATGGGTTTAAGGACCCCACAGTCCAATGTTAGTTTAAAGACATCACAGTCGAGGTTAAGGACATCATAGTCCATGGATTTAAGGACCCCACAGTCCAATGTTAGTTTAAAGACATTACGGTCGAGGTTAAGGACATCATAGTCCATGGGTTTAAGGACCCCACAGTCTATGAAATGGGTGGTTGTCGGGATCCGTCACCTCTCTGAAGACGTTGAAGGATTACAACGACAAATATCAGAGGAGTTAAGAGATGTACCCTCGAACCAAAGTGGATTAAGTGATCTGTAGTCCAATTTGGAACTAAAATCAATTAATTAGGTTATGAGCACATTGGCTCAGTTAAATCTGAATTGAGGACTTATGTCCAATTTGGGCTAAGTCCAATTAAGTTTGAAATGTTGGCCCTTTGTTGGCCTGTTGAGTATTTGTCTGGGTTCAGCCCCTCATTATTTAGCAATGCAAAACAAGAGTTTGAGGGCTCTGAGAACATTTTGTCTTTAACTGAGCATTAAACATTATAGCTCTGAGTTTTACTTTGTATGTCATATGAAATGATCAATTTTGAGATTCAGTTGAAGGGGAGGCTTGTCTCCGGACAACTTAGCCAATTTGGCTAAGATTGGCCTTAAAATAGTGTTAAACACTAGAAGATATCCGGTGGTCTCGTGTCCTCACGTGATATATTTAAAACAGTGTTAAACACTGGAAATGAAATGCTCAAAATAGTATTAAACACTAGAAAGGAAGGGGTCACGTGGGGTCACGTGAGGCGCATGATGATTAGGCCTTGCCTCTGTTATTTTATTCCCAGAATATAAATGTTAAACACTTGGCCTTTATGACCATCACGTGTGAGCACGTGATGGGTATCCATGATTTGGATATTGAAGTGTTTATTAGGGGTCACGTGGGAGCACGTGATACCCCAAAAGAGAAACTGTCCTGGCTCTATTCCCCCTTATTTTGAAAAGCTTTTTAAGGATCACATGGAAGCATGTGATATACCCCAAAAGTGGAACTGTCTTTATTGTTTTTAAGGGTTCCCTTTTAAATAAGCGTTAAACACTTGATCTTTGCGGCCATCACGTGTGGGCACGTGATGGGTATCCATGCATTGGATATTAAAGTATTTGTTAGGGATCACGTGGGGACACGTGAGGGCGCCCATAATCTGCTCTGCCTTTGGCTTTGTTCTCTTTTGTTTCGAGGGTCACATGGAAGCACGTGGGGCATTACCTCCAAGTTTTTCTTTCTTATTTTTGAGGGATCTGTTCTAGGGGTCACGTGGGAGCACGTGACCCAGTCTCGTTCTTTCTTTTCTGTTCATTGGGGATGGGGGTCACGTGTCACCACGTAACCAATTTCTTTACGTGCATGGAGAGCTTTAAGTCTCTTGTTTTAAGAATTAAATTCTCTTTAGGGTTAAACCCTAATTCTATTTTGGAGGAATTAAATTCCGATGTATATGGAAGAATTAAATTCTCAAATAGGGTTAAACCCTAGTTCTGTTTTGGAGGAATTAAATTCCTATGAATTTGGGAGAATTAAATTCTCATATAGGGTTAAACCCTAGTTTTATCTTTGGGAGAATTAAATTCTCTAAACTCAATTCTCCTTCTAAGTTTTGGATCTGCATGGCAGAATCTCAACCCGATGAGAATTAAATTCTCAACCTATGGGGAGATTTGTTTCTGCAGATCTTCAACTAGAGAAAGAACTAAGTTCTTTTTGCAGAAGAGTTAAACTCTTATATTGAGAATTAAATTCTCTTTTTTTGTTTTATGAAGCTTTGATCCCTTTCCCTTTTCTTACCTAGAGTTTTCTTTCTTGAGAATTAAATTCTCCTTTCTTTTCTCTCTGCTATTTTCCTTTAGAAAATTTCAAGATCCCAAACTTCTATCTCTTCTTCTCTTCTTGGCTCCTATTTATAGGAGAAGGAAAAGAATCAATTTGTTTAGTGAATCTTTCATTGAAAGATTTTATTTATTTTTGTAACCAACATGATCTTTTAGATCACTCAGTGAATTTTATTCACCATTGGATTTTTAATCTAAAAGATATTCTGTTTGTTTTTTTTGTTGAATTTCAGGGAAATCTTTCCTTGTATAAAATCTTTCCATAAATTGTTGATTTTTAATCACCATTGGATTTTTAATCCAACGGTGCTCCATTTTACAGAGCACCATCTTTTTTGTTTGGAAAGATTTAAAGAAATATTTTTCCAGTTAGGGTTTTTGATTTCCCTTAATCAGAATTTAATTCTATTATTTCAGAGATTTTAGGATCCCATCACATGTTGACACGTGACCCCCTCGATAAAGCATTTAACCAAAATTTAATTCTGTTGTTTCAAAGAACTTAGGAATTATCACGTGTCAGCACGTGACCCTTGGTCACGTGTGGGCACGTAATGCCCCATTGGGATTTTTCCTGTTGTTTTATTATACTTTTTAACTCTATTTAATGAGTTTAGAGGCCTATCACGTGTTGGCACGTGACCCCATTGTTTAGAATTTAATTCTTATTATTTCAGAGGGTTTAAGAGCCCATCACGTGTTAGAACGTGACCCTACTGATTAATTGTTTAATTAGAATTTAATTCTATTAATTCAGAGAGCTTAGGAACCCATCACGTGTCTGCACGTGACCTTTGGTCACGTATCTGCACGTGACCTTTGGTCACGTGTGGCCACGTGATGCCCCATTGGGGTATTCCTTGCTGTTTTATAATATTTTTTAATTCCTTTCAGTGGGTTTAAAGGCCCATCACGTGATGGCACGTGACTCCTGTTGATTAGAATTTAATTTTATTAGTTAAAGAGCCTAAGAACCCATCATGTGTCTGCACGTGACCTTTGGTCACATGTGGACACGTGATCCCCCATTGGGGTATTCCTGATTGAACTTTTAATTTTCTTCAGTGGGTTTTCAAAGGCCCATCACATGATGGCATGTGACCCCATTTAATTATTTATTTTATTCAGTGCCTACAGGCTTTGCCTGTAAATGGTCACGTGTTGGCACGTGATGCCCGGTCACATGTGGGCACGTCATGCCTCGTAACTTTTGATCCCGGATGAATTATGAAGCCCATAATATATCAAATCGAAGGATTTTTCGAGACGCTTTCGATTCCATCAGAATTTAGTTGTTTCTCATTCAGGAGTTTGTCAAAATACAGCCCGGAAAATACTGGTTCATATTTTCTTAAACGTATTGCTGCCATTTAATACCTTGGGCTCTTTTGCGCGGAAATTTTTTAGCGGGAACAAATGCCCCTTACTACTTTTCCCACGTAAGTATATACATGGGTGAAGTAGTGCAGCGTAATTCATAGCGTATGACCAGTTTTGGGTTGGTATATAATTTTCAAAATCATGATCTGAGAAAATAACGAGCGGACACAAGTATCGTCATTTATCATTGACTCAAATCTCGACTCTTAAGGGATATAGTTCCAAACCATCAGTTCCATAAGCCGCACCCTTCTATTTCTATATGTTTTACTCTGGCATGAAGTAGTTTATATGCTCATGAGTAACTTCTCCATTTCAGTGGCATGTAGCTTTGGCAAGTGTGGCCCATAGATGGTAGATAACAGTTCATCTTGAACTCTTTATAAGGTAGCGATGGCTTAGGAAACAGGGTTAGGATCTGTTGCCTAAGACTTTCCAACTTTATGAGCCGTGAGGGTCTCACAAAGGCTTTTCTCCCTACGAATCGTGAGGATCTCGTAGGTGTCTTTTCTCCTTTGGAGTCTTGAGGACTCCTAAGTGTGTTTTCTCTTGAGAATCGTAAGGATCCCACAAGAGAATTTTCTTTATGCGTAGGGACACTAATTTCCCCGCAAGTTAAGACGAATCGAGAGATTCTCGCAAAGACACTAATTTCTTTGAGGGTCGAAACGAATCGAGAGTTTCTCGCCAAGGATGCTGATTTCCCTGAATCGAGATAAGAAGCGATGGCTTAGGAAACAGGTTCAGATCTGCTGCCTAAGACTTTTCAACTTTATGAGCCGTGAGGGTCTCATAAAGATTTTTTCCCTACGAGTCGAGAGGATCTCGTAGGTGTATTTTCTCCTTAGGAATCATGAGGATTCCTAAGTGTGTTTTCTCTTGAGAGTCGTAAGGATCTCACAACAGAATTTTCTTCCTTACAAGTCAAGAGGACTCGTAAGTGATTGATGAGTTGACCTACTTCCGAGTCAAAGCATTGCTTCAATAGGGAGGTCGAGGGTTGACTTTGGTTTGTCTGTGCACCGCTGAGTCATGGAACTGGGAACTTTGTCGCGGCTCCGCTTTGCTGGCGTTGTATATTCCTGCAGAGACGCTGATTTTTCTGCGAATCGGCGCAAATCGAGATGTTCTCGTCAAGGACGCTGATTTCCCTGAATCGAGGTTTCTGCCAAGGACACCGATTTCCCTGAATCGAGGTTTCTGCCAAGGACACCGATTTCCTTGGGGTTGAGACGAATCGAGATATTCCTGCAAAGGCACTTATTTCTTTGCGGGTCGACGCGAATCGAGATGCTCTCGCTAAGGACGCTGATTTCCCTGAATCAAGGTTTTACCAAGGACACTAATTTCCCTGGAGTTGAAACGAATCGAGGTATTCCTGCAAAGACATTAATTTCATTGCAGGTCGACGCGAATCGAGGTGCTCTCGTCAAGGACGCTGATTTTCATGAATCGAGGAGGTTGCTAAGGACACTGATTTCCTCGGAGTTGAAACGAATCGAGGTATTCCTGCAAAGACGCTAATATCTCTGCGGGTCGACGCGAATCGAGATGCTCTCGTCAAGGACACCGATTTCCCTGAATCGAGGAGGTTGCCAAGGACACTGATTTTCCTGGGGTTGAGAAGAATCGAGGTATTCCTGCAAAGACGCTGATTTCTCTGCGGGTCGATGCGAATCGAGATGCTCTCGTCAAGGACGCTGATTTCCCTGAATCGAGGAGGTTGCCAAGGACACTGATTTCCTCGAAGTTGAAACGAATCGAGGTATTCCTGCAAAGACGCTGATTTCTCTGCGGGTCGACACGAATCGAGATGCTCTCATCAAGGACGATGATTTCCCTGAATCGGGGAGGTTGCCAAGGACACTGATTTCCTCAGAGTTGAAATGAATCGAGGTATTCCTGCAAAAACGCTGATTTCTCTGTGGGTCGACGCGAATCGAGATGCTCTCGTCAAGGACGCTGATTTCCCTGAATCGAGGAGGTTGCCATGCACACTGATTTCCCTGGGGTTGAGATGAATCAAGGTATTCCAGCAAAGACGCTGATTTCTCTGCGGGTCGATGCGAATCGAGATGCTCTCGTCAAGGACGCTGATTTCCCTGAATCGAGGAGGTTGCCAAGGACACTGATTTCCTCAGAGTTGAAACGAATCGAGGTATTTCTGCAAAGACACCGATTTCCTTGCGGGTCGACGCGAATCGAGATGCTCTCGTCAATGACGCTGATTTCCCTGAATCGAGGTTTTATCCAAGGACGCTGATTTCCTCGGAGTTGAAACGAATCGAGGTATTCCTACAAAGACGCTTATTTCTCTGGGGGTCGACGCGAATCGAGATACTCTCGTCAAGAACGCTGATTTCCCTGAATCGAGGAGGTTGCCAAGGACACTGATTTCCCTGGGGTTGAGACGAATCGAGGTATTCCTGCAAAGACACTGATTTCTCTGCGGGTCGACGTGAATCGAGATGCTCTCGTCAAGGACGCTGATTTCCCTGAATCGAGGTTTTTGCAAAGGATACTGATTTCCCTGGGGGTTGGTAGACTTGTTTCCAAGACGGAGTGTTGATCCGGCAGGGAGGTCATTAGTTTACTCTAGGTTGTCTGTGGACTGTAGAGTCTTGGAACTAGGGACTTTGTCGTGGCTCCATTTGGTGATGCTGCATCCGAATCCTGCTGGAATGAGGCGAAACGCCATTGTTGTTCTCTAGGCTGTAGACATGGCCGTCGAGATTTGGAACTAGGGACTTTGCCGTGGCTCCGAGATTGATTTTCGTGTATAAATCCTGCTGGAATGAGAAGGAACGCTGTTGTGATCTCTAGGCTGTAGATGTTGCCGTCAAGACTTAGAACTAGGGACTCTGCCATGGCTCCGAGGTAATCTCTAGGTTTTCTGTGAACCGTCGAGACTTGGCTCTCCTTTTGACAGATCCTGGTGGGAAAACATGGTTCCCCCTTTTTTGTTTGTGCCCCTGGATTGTATACAGGGATCGATGTGATCACATCTGCAGGGCAAAAAGTTTCATTCTTTCATTTTTTTATTTCTTTTCGCGATGCTCTATCATTTTAGCTTTTTGTATCGCGAAAGTCGCGATTGCCCAATCATTTCGGCTATTTTTCACGGTGCCCAATCATTTCGGCTATATTTTTTTTTACTCTCTTTTTTTATTGCGGGTTGCCTAACCATTTCGGCTATTTTGTATGCATATATTTTTACTTGCTGATTTTGTTGCAAGTTGCCCTATCATTTTGGCTATTTCATATGCATTTTTGGCTCGTCGACTTTTCGCCACGAGTATGGAACTTGGGATCTGGTGCCAATCTTAGCATCAGCATCGCTTTGACTGGAATATCGCCAGGAGCGAATCATCATTTGCCGTGAAAGGGCTTGGAATTTGATACCGATTTAGGCATCAGCATCGCTACCACTGGGACATTGCCAGGAGAGAATCATCATATGCCTCTGTCGATGTTGAACAAAGGTGGCTTAGCAAACAGGGTTAGGATCCCGTCGACTAAAGCTTTTGACTTCATAAGCCGTAAGGGTCTCATAAAAGTGTTTCTCCCTACGAGTCGTGAGGATCTCGTAGGTGCGTTTTCTCCTTAGGAATCGTGAGGATTCCTAAGTGTGTGTTCTATTATAAGTCGTAAGGATCTTACAAGAGTGTTTTCTCCTTATAAGTCGAGAGGACCTACAAGTGTTTGTTCACCGTATGAGCATATCCCTAGTCGCTGGTGGGACTCTGTTAGGGAAATGTTCATTCGTGCCCGTGTATTGTATACAAGGGTCAATATTGAACCACTTGTAGGGAAATCTGGGGATTGCGATGGCTTAAGAACAGGTTCAGATCCCTGTAGCTTAAGGCTTTTGAACCCTGTGAGCCGTGAGGGTCTCAAAGGGGAATTCTCCTTACGAGTCGTGAGGATCTCGTATGTTTTTCTCCAGTGTATTTCTCCTTTGTAAGTCATAAGCATCTCACGCAGGTGGTTTCTCTTTACAGGGTCGAGAGGACCTTGCAAGTGTCTTTTAACGAGATTGCGCCCTTTTGGGTTTTCACAAAACTCGCCGGTAGTCCTGCTACTTTTACTCACGGAGCCCTTTCGGGTTTTCATCCGTGCCCATTTTGCTTACGGACGTACCGTTTTTTTTTAACGAGTCTGCACCCTTTCAGATTTTCACAAACATCGCCGGTAGTCCAGCGGTTTTTACTCACGGCGCCCTTTCGGGTTTTCATCCGTGCCCATTTTGCTTGTGACATACCTTTTTTTTACGAGTCTGCGCCCTTTCGGATTTTCACAAATATTGCCGGTAGTCCTGCTGTTTTTACTCACAGCGCCCTTTCGGGTTTTCATCCGTGCCCATTTTGCTTATGGACACACCGTTTTTCTTTTTATTTTTTATTTTTTTCTCTTTTTTTATATCAGCCTTGGGATGCTGCAATCCACAGTAGTTTATCGACGTCTCGGTCAGTTTCAAGTTTTAGGACATTGCGGTCAATCGTTAGTTTAGGGACATTTCGGTCCGCTGTAGCTTTGAGGCGAAGTTTCGCCCGATGCTTTATGAACAAGTATATTTCTCCTTGATAGACCTTGTCATATAATCCAAGGGTTTTGGCACTGCTCCTGCCCCCAGCTCCTCTACGTTATCTCCTAACGCCGAGTGAGCTGCTTTTTTACCTAGCGACAAATGAGCGATCATGTGGCAACTTGCCACATAATCTTTGGATTCTTTTGACAAGTCGTTTCCCTCATCATTGTCGTTATCTTCATTCTCAAGGATGTGATTGAGGAACTCTTGAAGCGTGACTGGGGTTCGCGCCCTCTGGTTGTATTCTTTCAGCGCGTCAATATGCTTTTGCAGATCCGTGCGTTTGTCGTTAGACTGCGTGGGCTTTTTGGTCTTCTTCTTTTTCTTCGAAGACTTTGACGGTTGGGCCTGAGCATTTTGACCATTGCTATTAATTCTCGATGTTGGGCATGGTTTCAGCATCTCGTCGATGATCTCCGGCTCTTGCGGGCTTTTCCACCTGATCGCCAGACATGTTTGAAGATCTTTCAGCATTCTTTTAGTTTTTTCCGAAAGAACAACTTCCCATGGAGCTTCCTTTATGAATGAGCATGATGCCCCCGGCATGTCCATCTTTTTCGGAGCATGTGGTTGTGGCGGATTTACCTTCCAGTTTTCGGACAGCGCGAACTTGCCCTGCTGATACTAGTCTTCAACCCAATTTTTGAAGACGTAGCAATCTTCGATCGGATGACCCAATACTCGGTGGTAGGGGCAGTAATTGGGATCGTTGACGTCGTTCGGTTGCGGTGGGTGTCTCTATTCCGGTAGAGTGATGAGCCCATTGCGCACAGCCGGTTCAAACAGTTTCCTTGTTTTATCCCAGGGAAACGAGTAAGGACGTCTCAACTTCTCATCGAGGGATTGCCGCTTGTTGCTTTGGCGAACAACCGGTCTCGGGCCACTCGGATGTTGTGAGCATTGGCGACGAAGGTTGCTTTCCCTTTGCCCTTTTCATTCCAAGGCTCCGTCTTTGAAGAGGAAGGCTTATGGCCCATCTGGTCCATTTGGGCCAGCTTGTCAATCAAGGCCTGGAAGATGGTCGGCTTGAAGAACATCATGAATTAGGATATGGTCGCCTGCGGATCAAGGGTTCCCACAAACTGTTAGTTATGTATATGCCCTAGAGGCCATTGTTGTACATTTGATGTATATTATGATGGATGCTTAGATATATACAGAGAGGACTTTCTTGCTCGTCATGATAGTATGCTATTTGGTTTCACTTTATCTTAACATGTTGACTTGTATTGGTTTACTGTCTGACTCTCACATGTTGATAAAGCCCTTAGGATCTGTACTCGACTACTGGGACTATGATGAGATCATACTAGTGGGGCCATAGTAGTCGATGAGTACATCCTATAACTGTTCCTAGTCGAGGGTATATCGAGACAGGGCATCGATGCACCAGAGTAGACTAGCGTATACGCATCTTGAGCCATATGATGGGCGATGGATGATCCCATATCCATCGGTGTTTGAAATCAAGGATGGTGTACGGGTGCTCAGTGGAGACTGGGTACACTGGACTGACTCGCCGAGAACTCCCAGTTGGTGAGATACCACACGTCAGATGGCAGTTCTCCGGTGACACTGGTACAGGGTAGTCTGTAGACCCGATATCGTCATAGAGTCTTGTGTGATTCCCACTGTGCTTTGATTTCCACCTTACCACGTCCACGAAGGCGTGCAAAACGGTGGCTTTTGGGTACAGTCCCGAATCACATGGAGGCAATGAGCGATAGGAGGGGATTCGTCTCTCCCGGTATAGGGAGTTGATGTCGTGCTGTGTTCGATTGGCTATAACTGGAAGTCCCTGGCCAGGGCTGATATAGAGATTTACTGGTAAGTGTTACTAGTAGTTTCTCGACCTGTTATGAGCCTCACATCGACACGACTTATCGGTTACTGGGGTCTGACGTTTACCACCCCTAGACTTGATATGCGACATATCAGACGAACAGACCGGACTGTACGGGAGTGTTACTGATTGGATTCACAGGAGAACGGACAGGCTAGCTTATTGATCTTCTAATCGATCAATACCTGGGTGGCTGTTACGTTTAGCTGACCGCTTGCAGCTTGTGGGTGTTTGATATGATCATCACCTGCTACCGGCGTATTGACGATTCTTTAGAGTCCTACACAGAGGTTTCTTGGCTCAGGCGAAACGGAGTAGAGGCACATATGAGATATGTGCAGGACCGAGGATAATACGATATGAGATACCGTATTATATTCTCGCGATATTTTGATATGAATCGGGACATCGGATCAAGTGTTGATTCGATGAATCGGTACATGATATATTAGCCGGTTATATTCGATATAGCCGGATCGTTGGATCAAGTGTTGATTCGATGATTTAATGTATAATAATATATATGATATATTGTATTATATTATCTAATATTGGCTCACTTTATTATTTCATTTTCTCACTGGATTAATACATTGATATATATGCGATATATGTTAAATGTATTATTTTCTTATGTTGCAAATATATAATATATATGTGATATATATTATTGTAACATGATATGATTTATTATTAAACATGTTTAAGGATGATAATGAGGGATTAGGGTTTGATTAGGGTTAGCTCTTTCAAGTTCATTCTAGAAGGATTCTATTTTGTCTTGGTTAAGATATTATGGTTGATCTTTATCTTTAACCTAACCAAACCCTAACCCTAGTTTATTCTCTACAACTTCTTAGCCTATCATCCTTGACCATGGTTGATATATCAATCATATAGTTTTCTTTTCTATTCATCACAAAAGGATTATCTTTTCCAATCTCATCTTCTTCTCTCTTGAGTTCTAAAAGAAAATGCTTACTAGTTAATTCTTATGTGATGATTTCAAGTGAGAAAGTGAATAAAAAGAAAGCATAAATACTACTCCCTCATCCTCATCTCATCTAGCCCATGATCTTAGGGTGTTCATCTCTTTAGAGTGAGAAAGCTTGGGTTTTTGCAACTTCGACGTAGATCATCGGAGATTCGGAACACTTCAAGCTAGCATGGATCGTTCGAGTCATGGAGCCTCTCTTGAGTCCGGGAGATCGTGCATCGCGGCGAAGGGACTACTACTCGGAGCTTGTGAAGCGAAGGAGCGGACTACAAAGGTTGTAATCCCTCACACTTAGCTTTAAAGATATCATCTTGCATGCTAAACCCTAATAATCTAGCTAAGATCCCGTCTTTGGGTTGTTCGGCACGTCTAAAATTTTATCCGGGCATGTTTGATGCCTTATGAACCTTCACAAGAGTGCCTAGGAACCCTACAGTGGTATCAGAGCCTAGCTAGAGCATTAGCCGACGTGTTTACGAAGTTAAAACTCCGATCGAACCCGAACCGACGAAATTTACCCCCTCTCTGGAAATTTTTCAAAATCTGGGGTTTTTCTGAATTAAAAATACCTGAAAAATACAGCAAGAAAAGATAAGAATTACTGTGAAATTCGTACCTCTAATTCGACCACGTGGCCACGGAACCGCGGCAAAGACCCCCCATTAGCGGCGGTTCCGCGGCAGTATAAGTGAATTAGCAACGGTTTTCTGCACAGTAATTCTTGTCTCTGTGTTTACTATTTTATGGATATTTTTAATCTGACTCAAGTGTTGAGTATTCTGGGGTTTATTTTGTAATCGTAGATTCGATCGGAATATTTAAATTCGTTATTATTTCCGGATATTTAGAAACTGTTAAACTATTTGAACGGATATCATTAACCCACTTTATCCCGGAACGGCAAACTTTCAAGTGTTGAATTTTTATTGGGTTTAAATCTTTCGGAAAAATTATACAAGTTAAGCAGTGGACCATCTAGAAGACAACAAACCTTAACTCGATTATGTGACCGTCTTGAACTGCCCTTTGAACCTTCGAGTTTGGGGCAGTACGGCGTGCCACATGTGAGGCGTTGGCTTGACCCTTCTACGGCTGGATCACTGGTACTATGACATATTCTGGGATTATTTGAACTCCGCTCAAGTGTTGAGCACTTTGGGAAATTTTGGGTATTTGATTATCTGTTCGAAAAGTTTAATACTGTCTATTTATCTGGAATGTGATACAATATGTGGAATTCATAGAGTTAGGCATGAAATGCGAAGTATGTGATATTTCGGATTTACGATGTCTAAAGTGATTGTGGATTCCAAATATTGTAGTTTTACACTTTCTTTTCTGTGACCGTAAGTGTAGTATGTATTTGTATTACCGGTCTTCGTTGCTATACATCGGAGACGATCGGTGTATGCATACTTACTTACGTTGATGATATGTGATATTATGTGTTGCTGAGATATGATGTGCAGGATTGTCGCGATTGAATAGCCGGGGGTTTTATGTGAGATGAGAGTTTTAAATTTTCATTCATGTAAATTCAATTGTAATGTAATATTCTTTTATTTGGGGCACTTCCAGGTTGAGGTTGATGCCACCGGTGTTGTATATTATTTACTTTTCCGCATTAGGATGGACCCAAGGAGGGGAGCACAGGTGACCGGGTTCTGGGGTTCAGTGGGAGGCTATCTCGAGGAGTCGAGACCGGGTCTCCTAAACTCCAGAATTGGTAGGGTCGCTTGCCGCTCTCGTAGGGGTCCAGGGTGTGGGCTTGGCTATTCATCGCGACTGTGGAATCTGTATTTTCTATTGTTGGCTAAATACTAAATACGGGCGTCCTAGTATATCCCACATTATATCTATGTTTCTGCTGCAATATCTGTGATGTGATCATTTGATATATTCTGATGGATACAGTATATAGTATATATGATATATTATATAGACGTTACTTATATTTTACACCCGCACTAGCCCTGCCCTGCTCTGTCGTTAGTTACCTAACCTAACGGTGCACGAGAGGACATCGAGGCGAATGCGGATGGCATAAGTGTACGTCGTATTTATCTGTGATGCTTAGGAAGCATAAGCTGATGGGATTTTATTAATGAGATTAATAAAAAGAAAAGAAACCTAAAAGATGTTGTAGAATCAAAACTTTATAAAAAGGGTAGCTACAGTTTTGCTTTGCACAGTGATATATATGATATATCCTGCACCTTATTCGATGGGGAAAGAGCCGAGATCCCTTCACCGGGAGTGACCGCTTTAGCGAAACTGGCAGATGCTACAAAACACGGTTTGTCTTTTGATTGCTTTTAGAGTTTTGCTTTGCACAGCGATATATATGATATATCCTGCACCTTATTCGATGAGGAAAGGGCCGACGATCCCTTCACCGGGAGTGACCCCTTTAGCGAAACTAAGAAAAGCCTCAAAAACACTCCTTTTTCAAAAACTACTCGATTCTACGACGATATCAAGTTCATTACGCTCAGGGTTTTCTGAAAAACCTGCGTAGCCCTCCGTCATTTCAGATAGATATTATTTAGTATTCGTGCTATGTTTGTTGACTTAGTTAAGGCATAGTGTACGGTAGCTAAGTAATGTTTATCTGTTAAAACATGAGATGTGATTGGATTAGGGTATTCGTACGGCCTTGTTGACTCAGTTAAGGGTCGTACGGGTGGGTTTAATTCAATCGGGAAATGTACGGGTTGAACTTGACTTGCGATTTATGGTTTGTTGACTTAGTTAAGGTCATAGATCGCTAGGGGCAAAACATTATCAGGAATTTCAAGTGTTGAAATTTGCAATGAGATTGCATACCTTCTATGAGATAGTTGGATCCCGATACCCACTGCGAGTAAGAGTTACTCCTGGGAGAGTTTTACACAGGACAATTAGTCGATCAAGTAGGTGTCTAGAAAAGTGTTAACAGGGTTACGCCTCTGGAAAAACGAGGTTTACTTTAATTAGGTCCGTGCGAAAGCACGGGGAACCTCCTTCAAAGTACCGACACTGATCTGGCTGAAAGATTGACGAAATTGTAGGGTGTAATTAATCCCGGCTAATCTTACCTTTTAGGGTTTGAAGGTAGATTTGATAAAAACAGTAGGAGACATCCTGATTAGATAAGATAATAACCAATCTAATCTTGCAAGAGCATACGCTAAAGTGTTTTTCTTCTCTCTCTCTCCAGGTAGCGACCATGTCAGGCCATAATCAAGATAATAATATGGATGTATTGATTGAACCAGCTTATTATACTGAGCAGGGGAACATTGGACCCGTTCTTTCTTATAAGAGTTATAAGACTGAACAGGGAATAGAAGAATATCTAGATTCTCAAGCCGCCCAAAAGAACATGCATGTTGATGCATCATCTTCGGGTGTGTTAGTTATTGAGAACTGTTTCTCAGTTCACCCTACGTCCTGGGTATTAGATACCGGATCAGGATCCCACATATGTAAACAGTTACATGGGCTACGTAAAGGTAGAGAACTGGGAAAAGGGGATCATTCCGTTCAAGTAGGGAACGGTGCAAGTATTGCAGCCAAAGCAGTTGGCGAATATCACCTTGTATTGCCAAGTCGTAATACACTGATTCTAAATGAGTGCTATTATATACCGAACATGATGTGCAACATTATATCAGTTTCTTTATTAACTAAAGAAGGATATAATTTTGTAGTAAAGGATAATGTTATGAACATATTCCTAGATCAAAAGTTGATTGCATCAGGCTCGTTACATAATGGCATATTCATTTTAAATCAGAATACAGTCCTCAATATACAAAACACACACAAGAGGAAAAGTTCAGAAATGAACGAATCTTTCTTGTGGCATTGTAGACTTGGTCATATCAATGCGACACGACTGGCTAAGTTACATAAAGATGGTTATTTGAATCCGTTCGAATTATCATCTTATGATACTTGTCATTCATGTCTCAAAGGAAAAATGACCAAAGCTCCGTTTAGTGGACACGGAGAAAGAGTTACCGAACTCTTAGGACTGATATATAGTGATGTATGCGGTCCCATGTCTACGCATGCCAGGAACGGTTCTTCATACTTCATTACATTCACTGACGATCTCTCTAGATTCGGACATGTGTTCCTGATGAAACACAAGTCTGAAGCTTTTGAGAAATTCAGAGAATATAAGCACGAAGTAGAGAATCAAACGGGCAAAAGTATTAAGATTCTTCGATCTGATCGAGGAGGTGAATACTTAAGCAGTGAATTCCTAGATTATCTAAAAGAGAATGGGATTCTCTCTCAGCTTACTCCTCCTTATACACCACAGCACAACGGTGTATCGGAACGAAGGAATCGGACCCTATTAGATATGGTGCGATCTATGATGAGCGATGCTGAGTTACGTATTTCCTTTTGGGGGTATGCGCTTGAGACAGCCATATACATATTGAATCTAGTTCCGTCTAAATCTGTACCTACCACACCATATGAGATATGGAGTGGGAAGAGACCATATTTTAAACGAGTTAAGATATGGGGTTGTCCGGCCTATGTCAAAAGACAAAATCCAGACAAACTCGAGGCACGATCAGTTCTTTGCAAATTTGTGGGATATCCTAAGAATTCTCAAGGATATATTTTCTATCACGCTGAGGAACAAAAAGTGTTTGTTTCTCAATATGCCACCTTTTTAGAAAAGGAATTTCTTGCAAAAGAAATTAGTGGCAAAGAGGTAGAGCTGGAAGAGGTTCCAGAAACACAAATTGCAACTGAAGATTTAGTAGAACCAGAGGATTCAGTAGTACCCGACGAACCCCAGCCTCTCCGCCGATCTAGCAGGGTTTCTCATCCACCTGAGAGATACTACAGTTTTCTCATTGATGGTGGAAGCGAGGATTGCATCATGGAAGATGATGACCCGACTAGTTTCGAGCAGGCCATCACGAGTGGTGACTCTGTGAAATGGCTGGATGCAATGCGATCTGAGATGGAATCCATGTACACCAATAAAGTATGGATTTTAGAAAATGATCCTGAAGGGGTAAAACCCATTGGGAGCAAGTGGATTTTTAAAAAGAAATTTGGTGTAGATGGAAAAGTTGAGACTTTCAAAGCTAGACTTGTAGCAAAGGGTTTTCGTCAACGACCAGGTGTGGATTATGACGAAACCTTTTCTCCAGTGGCTATGCTTAAGTCCATCCGGATCTTACTTGCCATTGCTGCATACCATGACTACGAAATCTGGCAAATGAATGTTAAGACCGCCTTTCTAAACGGTGATTTAGAAGAGAGCGTGTACATGACTCAGCCAGAGGGCTTCGTAGATAGTGGGAGCAGCGGAAAGGTGTGCAAGCTGCTTAAATCCATTTATGGGTTAAAGCAAGCATCGCGGAGTTGGAACATCTGTTTTGATGTAGTAGTCAAAGAGTTTGACTTCATCAAAAACATAGACGAACCTTGTATCTATAAGAAGGTAGCAGAGAGTAAGGTTGTCTTCCTCGTATTGTACGTGGATGACATACTCTTGATAGGAAATGATATTCCTATGCTGCAATCAGTCAAGCTCTTCTTATCACAGAGATTCTCAATGAAAGATCTAGGTGATGCCTCCTGAATATTGGGAATCATGATCTATAGAGATAGATCTAAACGGATACTGGGATTGTCCCAATCCAGGTACATTGAAACCATCCTAAAGAGGTTTAGTATGGAAGAATCCAAGCGTGGGAACCAACCCACGATCTCTGGACTCACTCTCTCCAAAGAGATGTCTCCCAAGACTGATTTGGAGAGAGCTCGCATGCAAGGGATACCCTATGCTTCGGCAGTAAGCTCTATCATGTATGGGATGCTATGTACCAGGCCCAATGTAGCATACTCACTAAGTGTAGTGAGTCGGTATCAAGCAGATCCTGGAGAGAGTCACTGGACAGCTGTGAAGAACATTCTCAAGTACTTGCGAAGGACTAGAGACATGTTCTTGGTGTATGGTAACGGAGAACTCCGGGTGGAGTCCTTTACCGATTCCAGCTTCCAGAGTGATAAGGACGACTCTAAGTCGCATTCGGGTTTTGTCTTTACCCTCAATGGAGGGGCGGTATGTTGGAAGAGTTCCAAATAGGATACCGTTGCAGACTCGACGATGGAGGCTGAATACATCGCTGCCAACGATGCTGCCAAAGAGGCTGTCTGGATGAAGAAGTTCATTAGTGAACATGGAGTGGTTCCATCCATTGAGCATCCAATACCTCTGTATTGCGATAACAATGGAGCTATGGCTTTGGCCAAGGAACCCAGATCCCATCAGAAGTCCAGACATATTCTGAGGCGGTATCACCTGATCAGGGAGATAGTTGCTCGCCGGGAGATCGAGGTCAGGAGAGTAGATACGAAGGACAACACTGCAGATCTACTCACGAAGGCCATTCCCCAGATACAGTTTGAGAGATTATTCGGGATGCTAGGTATGAGATACTACAGCAGCTGGCCTTAGTGCAAGTGGGAGATTGTTAGTTATGTATATGCCCTAGAGGCCATTGTTGTACATTTGATGTATATTATGATGGATGCTTAGATATATACAGAGAGGACTTTCTTGCTTGTCATGATAGTATGCTATTTGGTTTCACTTTATCTTAACATGTTGACTTGTATTGGTTTACTGTCTGACTCTCACATGTTGATAAAGCCTTTAGGATCTGTACTCGACTACTGGGACTATGATGAGATCATACTAGTGGGTCCATAGTAGTCGATGAGTACATCCTATAACTGTTCCTAGTCGAGGGTATATCGAGACAGGGCATCGATGCACCAGAGTAGACTAGCGTATACGCATCTTGACCCATATGATGGGCGATGGATGATCCCATATCCATCGGTGTTTGACATCAAGGATGGTGTACGGGTGCTCAGTGGAGACTGGGTATACTGGACGGACTCGCCGAGAACTCCCAGTTGGTGATATACCACACGTCAGATGGCAGTTCTCCGGTGACACTGGTACAGGGCAGTCTGTAGACCCGATATCGTCATAGAGTCTTGTGTGATTCCCACTGTGCTTTGATTTCCACCTTACCACGTCCACGAGGGAGTGCAAAACGGTGGCTTTTGGGTACAGTCCTGAATCACATGGAGGCAATGAGCGATAGGAGGGGATTCGTCTCTCCCGGTATAGGGAGTTGATGTCGTGCTGTGTTCGATTGGCTATAACTGGAAGTCCCTGGCCAGGGCTGATATAGAGATTTACTGGTAAGTGTTACTAGTAGTTTCTCGACCTGTTATGAGCCTCACATCGACACGACTTATCGGTTACTGGGGTCTGACGTTTACCACCTCTAGACTTGATATGCGACATATCAGACGAACAGACCGGACTGTACGGGAGTGTTACTGATTGGATTCACAGGAGAACGGACAGGCTAGCTTATTGATCTTCTAATCGATCAATACCTGGGTGGCTGTTACGTTTAGCTGACCGCTTGCAGCTTGTGGGTGTTTGATATGATCATCACCTGCTACCGGCGTATTGACGATTCTTTAGAGTCCTACACAGAGGTTTCTTGGCTCAGGCGAAACGGAGTAGAGGCACATATGAGATATATACAGGACCGAGGATAATACGATATGAGATACCGTATTATATTCTCGCGATATTTTGATATGAATCGGGACATCGGATCAAGTGTTGATTCGATGAATCGGTACATGATATATTAGCCGGTTATATTCGATATAGCCGGATCGTTGGATCAAGTGTTGATTCGATGATTTAATGTATAATAATATATATGATATATTGTATTATATTATCTAATATTGGCTCACTTTATTATTTCATTTTCTTACTGGATTAATACATTGATATATATGCGATATATGTTAAATGTATTATTTTCTTATGTTGCAAATATATAATATATATGTGATATATATTATTGTAACATGATATGATTTATTATTAAACATGTTTAAGGATGATAATGAGGGATTAGGGTTTGATTAGGGTTAGCTCTTTCAAGTTCATTCTAGAAGGATTCTATTTTGTCTTGGTTAAGATATTATGGTTGATCTTTATCTTTAACCTAACCAAACCCTAACCCTAGTTTATTCTCTACAACTTCTTAGCCTATCATCCTTAACCATGGTTGATATATCAATCATATAGTTTTCTTTTCTATTCATCACAAAAGGATTATCTTTTCCAATCTCATCTTCTTCTCTCTTGAGTTCTAAAAGAAAAGGCTTACTAGTTAATTCTTATGTGATGATTTCAAGTGAGAAAGTGAATAAAAAGAAAGCATAAATACTACTCCCTCATCCTCATCTCATCTAGCCCATGAGCTTAGGGTGTTCATCTCTTTAGAGTGAGAAAGCTTGGGTTTTTGCAACTTCGACGTAGATCATCGGAGATTCGGAACACTTCAAGCTAGCATGGATCGTTCGAGTCGTGGAGCCTCTCTTGAGTCCGGGAGATCGTGGATCGCGGCGAAGGGACTACTACTCGGAGCTTGTGAAGCGAAGGAGCGGACTACAAAGGTTGTAATCCCTCACACTTAGCTTTAAAGATATCATCTTGCATGCTAAACCCTAATAATCTAGCAAAGATCCCGTCTTTGGGTTGTTCGGCACGTCTAAAATTTTATCCGGGCATGTTTGATGCCTTATGAAACTTCACAAGAGTGCCTAGGAACCCTACACAAACATGCCTACTGCAGGAGCTTCTTCTATGCGTTGTCCGCACTTCGACCATAGGTTGCGCCACCATATCGCATACTGAACCCATGTTTCGCCTGGTTTCGCCCTGGCATTGATCAACGCCGTTATTGGGGTGCATTCACTAGCACTCGCGAAACGCTGGGTGAATAGCAACTCCATCTCTGTGAATGTCTTGACAGAGTCATTTGGGAGTTCGGAGTACCACTCAAATGCTGTCTCCGACAAGCTGCCAACGAATTGGCGAAGCAGTAGCTTATCATCACCTCCGGTGTTGCCGCACAGAGCCCTAAATTGAGCGACATGCTGATGCGGATTTCCAGTCCCCTTATATACATGGAATTTGGGGATCGTGTATCCCAGCGGGTACTTTATTTGGTCATACCAACCCGGATAGGGTCATCCAGTTTTAACAATTTGCCCAGCCGCTTCATTCGCCTGGTGAACTCGTATCTGTTGAGCGATGTAATCATCCCGGGAGGCTTTTGAGATGGTCTCCTCCTTGGCTGCTGATAGAGCCGGCAGAGGATTTGATGTCTTTCCTCTATCATCTTCAATTATTACTGGAGGGTCTTCGGCTGGGGGATCCGGCCGGATCATCATGCCTACCATATCTTGGAACAGAAGGGCCATTTGTTTTATATTGGCCGCTTGTTCCGCGGCCTCTTTGTCCTTCTTTTCAAGCATTCTCCGAAGGAACTCGGCATCAGTTTCCTGCTCGTGACGTTGTTCTGAGGATGTCTCTGGGCTTGCTTTCGGTCCTGTGAGCGCGGCCATAGCAGTCATCATCTCCTGAAGCTTCTGCTGTTGCTCTTGGGCTTTTGTCACGGATCGCGTAAGCGGTCGATGGCCCGTGGAGATACGGCTATCCTCTTTTTCGGATGCCATATAGACGGTATGCACCACCATGCCCCCAGACTTAGGGCGTTTGGGCTCAGTGCCTTTGACATTTTTCGAAGGCATGGGGATTTTCTCCGGCCTTCTCTTCTCATGAGCGGTCGAAGTTGAGGGGGCAGTTGCAGTGGGCACCCAAGTAGTCGTCGTCTTTTGTGGCTTAACAGGAAGGTTTTCTTCCTGTCGGACCTTCAACTTCTTCTGCCGGCGGGGATAGTCTTGATCCACCACTGACTCTCGGACTTGTCGCCATATTTTGTAAACTTTGGAAGACAGCCGTTGGGGGGACTGCTCCGGCTTTATTTCTGTGACAGTCTCCACCGGTGGCGAAGATCTTTTTAGTACGGCAATAGGCGAGTTCCTGCGTACCTTGTTCAGCAGCTCAAAACTGTTCTCGATTGAAACAGCAGCATTGACTTCCACCGTTGGAGCTGGTGGAGTTAGCCCAGAGGGGGAGTTGCCCCCAGCCTTCCTCACTCGGCGCCAATGGCGACGTCGAGCATGTCGAGCCGTTGGTGTTGGTTCAACGATGGGAATGGCTTTGTCTTTCCCCCTGTCCAGATTAAGCGCCGCTGGTGCCAGCCTCTTGAAGACTGACGTCTTTTGAGTAGCGGTATCCAATCTGTCAAAGACAGACCTCCAAGCAGGAACGGGTGCCGGAATAGTCAGTCTTGTAAAGACCGACTCTTTGGCAGGAGAAGCCGCCTTGACGACTTCAGGAGAAAAGATGGCTATCTTCTTTGGGATGGCCACTTCAGGTGTCATGGGCTTCTTGGCAGGCCCATCGGAGTTCAGGCTCAGTCTGGCAAAGACCGAGGAGTTGGAGCTGGACGACCCGTTGAGAGGGGCCGTGGTAGCAGCAAGCCGATCGAAGACCGACTTCTTGGAAGCTTCCGGTGCTGGCATAGGAGCGCTGAAGCTCGTTGGTAGGAGCATGGTCCCGAAAAACAATCCTGTGGTGGCTTGAGTGACCTGTTCCACCGGTATTGTGAACAGGGAAGCCGCTTGGGGCCCATAAGCTATGCCTCCAGATGAGGCGGAGCGGGGGTTGCAGTTGCATGTGGAACACTTTGAGTAGGTGAACGCCATTGATCTTTGCTTTCTGCACCAAGCAAAACGCCAAATCTCAGTATCTCGAACCCAAGGGCAACCATTAGCAAACCGCGACTCGTTCGCGAACACGACACATGAAGTGTGGAGTGGAAAGAGTTTGTTAAGGACACGTTAGTCAAATTTTAAACTAAGGTCAACTTAACCATTTGTTAAGGATGCATTAGTCTAATTTTAGACCAAGATCTACTTAACGGGACCATTTAGATCCAAAAAAAGAGCATTTGGGCTCTATTGTTCTAGTTTAGAGACTTTGCGGTCAATTGCCAGTTTAAGGACATGGTGGTCCAATGTTAGTTTAAAGACATCACGGTCGAGGTTAAGGACATCATAGTCCATGGGTTTAAGGACCCCACAGTCCAATATTAGTTTAAAGACATCACGATCGAGGTTAAGGACATCATATTCCATGGGTTTAAGGACCCCACAGTCCAATGTTAGTTTAAAGACATCACGGTCGAGGTTAAGGACATCATAGTCCATGGGTTTAAGGACCCCACAGTCCAATGTTAGTTTAAAGACATCACGGTCGAGATTAAGGACATCATAGTCCATGGGTTTAAGGACCCCACAGTCCAATGTTAGTTTAAAGACATCACGGTCGAGGTTAAGAACATCATAGTCCATGGGTTTAAGGACCCCACAGTCCAATGTTAGTTTAAAGACATCACGGTCGAGATTAAGAACATCATAGTCCATGGGTTTAAGGACCCCACAGTCCAATGTTAGTTTAAAGACATCACGGTCGAGGTTAAGGACATCATAGTCCATGGGTTTAAGGACCCCACAGTCCAATGTTAGTTTAAAGACATTACGGTCGAGATTAAGGACATCATAGTCCATGGGTTTAAGGATCCCACGGTCCATGAAATGGGTGGTTGTCGGGACCCGTCACCTCTCTGAAGACGTTGAAGGATTACAACGACAAATATCAGAGGAGTTAAGAGATGTACCCTCGAACCAAAGTGGATTAAGTGATTTGTAGTCCAATTTGGAACTAAAATCAATTAATTAGGTTATGAGCACTGTTCCCCTCCGAAAGACGACGCGACGTGGACGTCTTGCCTGAAATTCGAGGCAGATGCTAATTGGTGCTATCCGTCCACCTCTTCGAAGATGCCAAGTTGATTTATGGCACCATGTATCGAAGGTTTAAACGGATGCGGCCGATGTAGCAGACTTCGTCATATTCCCCCTCGCTTGAGGGGTTTTTGATTGTGGGGACGCTCTTCCCTGCAGGCGCAAGCCCCTGCAGTTAATTACGCTACCGCATTGCGGTAACAACTTTCTCCTTCTCCAGATGGTCACTTCGTGTCGTGGGTGTTTGTTTTGTTTGTGGTTGCCCGTTGATTGTATACGGAGACTAATTTATGTCGTCGCCCATAGGACGTGGATTAGTCCAAATCCGTATTTTCTTAGATTTGGGTTTGGGGTTTTGGTTTGAGGATACGTTAGCCATATTTGAGGCCAAGATCAACTCAAACGTTTGTTAAGGATACGTTAGTCTAATTTGAGACGAAGATCAACTTAACGGGATCGTTTAGATCTGACAAAAGAGCATTTGGGCTCTATTGTTCCAGTTTAGGGACATAGTGGTCCATTGTTCCCATTCTGGGGACGGATATTGGTTAAGGACACATAATTCCATGAGTTTAAGGACCCCACGGTCCGTATTAATGTGTGGTTGTCAGGACCCGTCACCTCTCTGACGACATTGAAGGATTACAACGACAAATATCAGAGGAGTTCAGAGATGTACCCTTGAACCAAAGTTGGTTGAGAGATCTATATTCCAATTTGGGACTAAAGTATGTTTGAAGGTTTGATTTAAGGACACGTTAGCCATATTTGAGACTAAGATCAACTTAAACGTTTGTTAAGGATACGTTAGTCCAATTTGAGACTAAGATCAGCTTAACAGGATCGTTTAGATCCAACAAGAGAGCATTTGGGGGCTCTATTGTTCTAGTTTAGGGACATAGTGGTCCATTACCAGTTTAAGGACATGGTGGTCCATTTACAGTTTAGGGACAAGGTGGTCCATCTCCAGTTTAGGGACATGGTGGTCCATTGTTCCCATTTTGGGGACGAAGATTGGTTTAAGGACGCATTAGTCCATGAGTTTAGGGACCCCACAGTCCGTATTACCAGTTTAGGGACATGGTGGTCCAACATTCCCATTTGGGACCAACATTAGTTTAAGGACGCATTAGTCCATGAGTTTAAGGACCCCACAGTCCATATCAATGTGTGGTTGTCGGGACCCGTCACCTCTCTGACGACGTTGAAGAATTACAACGACAGATATCAGAAGAGTTCAGAGATGTATCCTTGAACCGGATGTAAATTAGGAGGTCTGTAGTCCAATTTGGGACTAAGATCAATTAATTAGATTGTGAGCACATGGACTCAGTTAAATCTGAATTAAGGACTTATGGCCAGTTTGGGCTAAGTCCAATTATGTTTGAAATATTGGCCCTTTGGGCCATTAGACATTTTTCTGGGTTCAGCCCCTCATCATGCAGCAGTGCTAAACAGAGATTTGGGGGCTCTGACAACATTTTGGCTTTTATTAGGCACTGACCATTCATCATGGCTCTAGAGTTTACTTTGAATATCATGTGAAATGATCAAGTTTGGAAAACAAGGGTATATTTGAAGTTCAATCAAAAGGGAATCCTGCCTCTGGAAAAACATAACCGTTTTGGGCTAGGTTGGTTTTGAAATAGTGTTAACACTAGAAGGTATTTGACGATCACGTGTTCCAACGTGATGCACTTTAAAAATAGTGTTAAACACTAAAAATGGGGTGGTCACGTGGGGTCACGTGAGGCGTCTGAGATTGGGCCGAAACTCCTTTATTTTACCCTTAAGGCTGCAAATAAGTGTAAAACACTTAGCTTTCAGGCCATCATGTGTGAGCACGTGAGGCATCTGAAGATGGGGCCAGATTTCCTTTTACTTTGTTCTGCAAATAAGTGTTAAACACTTTTTGACTCTCTGGCAATCACGTGCGGGCACGTGATAGGCACCCATCCATTGGATATTAAAGGGATTTGTAAGGGGTCACGTGGGAACACGTGGGGGCGCCCTAAATGTGGAGCCAGATCTCCTTTGTTCTATCCTCAAATCTGCGAATAAGTGTTAAACACTTTTATTTTTATTTTAGAGCATCACGTGTTTGCACGTGATGGGGATCTGTGCGCCAATTGTTAAAGCATTTGCTGAGGGGTCACGTGATAACACGTGAGAGCGCACAGCTTTCATTCCCTTTGCTTTTTCTTTCTGCGTTTTGGGAGTCACGTGGGAGCCCGTGAGGCATCCTTTTTATTTTTGGGGATCTTTTTAGGGGTCATGTGGGGACACGTGATCCTGGTTTTATTACTTCTTTTCTAATCACTGCGGATTGGGGTCACGTGTCATCACGTGACCAATATTCTTTATGTGCATGGAGATCTTTCAAGTCTCTTTATTTTAATAATTAAATTCTCTGTAGGGTTAAACCCTAATTTTGTTTTGGAGGAATTAAATTCCTATTGTGAAATAATTAAATTCTTATTTAGGGTAAAACCCTAATTTCTTTTTAAAGGAATTAAATTACCAGATATGTAAAAGAATTAAATTCTTGATTAGGGTTAAACCCTAGTTTTATTTTAGGAGGAATTAAATTTCTGTGAGTTTAGGAGAATTAAATTCTCAAAACTCAATTCCCCTTCTAAGTTTAGGATCTGCATGGCAGGATCTCGACCCGATGAGAATTAAATTCTCATCTTATGGGGAGATATGCTCTGTACAGATCTTCAACCAAAAGAAGAACTAAGTTCTTTATTTGCAGAAGAGTTAAACTCTTAAATTTTGAGAATTAAATTCTCTTTTTGAAGTTGATATTTTCCCATTTCTCACCTAGGGTTTTCTTTGTTGAGAATTAAATTCTCCTTTCTTTTCTTCCCTCTTGAGAATTAAATTCTCCTCTCTCTGTTTTTCTCTCCAAAAAAAGGTCCCCCTTCTCTTCTTTTCTTGGCTCTTATTTATAGGAGAAAGAAAAGAATCAATTTGTTTAGCAAATCTCTCATTGAAAGATTTGATTTGTTTTCATTATTAATATGATCCTTTAGATCATTCAGTGAATTTTATTCACCGTTGGATTTTAAATCCAAAGATATTCTATTTGTTATTTCCGGTGAGATTTTAGGGGAAATCTTTCCTTGTCTAAGATCTTTCCATAAATTGGAGATATTTAATCACCCTTGGATCTTTAATCCAACGGTCCCCATAATCCTTTTTCCATTTGGAAAGATTTAGAGAAATTTAGAATTTTAATTCTATTTCGAAAGATTTTAGAGAAATTTAGAATTTTAATTCTATTAAACTGAAAGGCTTTCAAAGCATGTCATGTGCTGGCACGTGACCCTTGGTCACGTGTGAGCACGTGACCCCCAAATTGGTTCCTTTAATAGCCACTTGTTTATGTTGTTGTTTTAACTATCACGTGTCAACACGTGACCATTGGTCACGTGTGAGCACGTGATACCTCATTGAGGTAACTTCTGATTTTTAATCAGGGAACAGATTTTAGAATTTAATTCTATTCAGTATTTTAGAGGCCTTAAGAGCCCATCACGTGTCTGCACGTGACCCATGGTCACGTGTGAGTACGTAATGCCCCATTGGGGTCTTTTCTGAGTTTTTATTATATCTTTTAAATCCTCCAGCGGGTTCTTAAAGGTTCATCACGTGTGGACACGTGATGCCTCATAACTTTTGATTCCGGATGAATTATGAGGCCCATAATATATCAAATCGAAGGTTTTTTCGATACTCTTTCAATAACATCAGAATTTAGCAGTTCCTCCTTCGGAAGTTTATCAAAATACAGGCCGGAAGATACTGGTTCGCATTTCCTTAAGCGTATCACTGCCATTTGGTACCTTGGACTCTTTTGCGCAGAAATTTTTGGAGGGAACAAATGCCCCCCACTACTTTGCCCACATAAGTATGTACGTGGGTGAAGTAGTGCAAAGTTATGCATGGTCACCGAATTGAGGGCTTAGGAGACAAGTTTAGGGTCCTTGTAGCCTAAGACTTTTCAACTTTATGAGCCGTGAGGGTCTCACAAAGACTTTTCTCCCTACCGATCGAGAGGATCTCGTAGGTGTATTTTCTCCTTAAGGGTCGTGAGGACTCCTAAGTGTGTTTTCTTTCATAAGTCGTAAGGATCTTATAAGAGAATTTTCCCTCTTACGAGTCGAGAGGACCCGTAAGCGGTTGTTTCCCTCCTTGTCGAGATTCGACTTTGGAGAGTGTGACCCGTGGATAGTATGCAAGAGACCGTTTTGGATCGCCTTGCAGGGCCCTAGTAGTTAGGAAACAGGTTTTTTCAATCCCCGCTGCCTAAGGCTTTTCCTCACGAGTCGAGACGAATCGAGAAGTTCTCGCAAAGACATCAATTTCCTCACGAGTCGAAACAGATCGAGCATATCTCGCAAGAATATCCTAACGTCACAGTTAACCTCTGCTCTTTACGACAAAGGTCTGTTAGGGTCTGTGGTACTAGGATTTTGGCCGTCGTACCGTCGCGTTGGCTGATGTATTCCTCGATAGGCAGTTTTGTTGTTCGAGTAGCCTTGCGACATGTCGTGTCTCTTATCCCTTCGGGGGCTGGACAAGACGTCTTCAAGCAATCCTCCTAGGCAGTTTGACCGTCGGAGGAGCAAGCGTTAGGAATTTTGCCATGCCGCTTTTTACTTGAGGTTAGGCTCATTTTAGAGAGCCCCGATGAGTCATAACCACTCCGCGCTGGTGTGGGATGATCTCCGATAGGCTTTCAGGCTTTATATGACTTGCCATTAAGACCCTGAAGCCAGGAATTTGGCCTTTGCTTCGTTTGCTGGCATTGTGTCCTCTGTATCGAGACGAATGTCGTGGTTTTCTCTAGGTTGCTGGTGAACCGTCGAGGTTTGGAACTAAGGGATTTTGTCGTGGCTCCTTTTGGTGATGTTGCGTCTGCTGTATCGAGACAAACGTCAAGGTGGTGACCACTCCGCACTGGTGCGAGATAATCTGCGATTGTCTTTCAGGCTTTATATGACTTGCCGTTAAGACGCATGAAGCTAGGAATTTGGCCTTCGCTTCATTTGCTGGCATCGCGTCCTCTGTATCGAGACGAATGTCATGGTTGCCTCTAGGTTGCTGGTGAACCGTCGAGGTTTAGAACTAGGGATTTTGCCGTGGCTCCTTTTGATGGTGTAACATCTGTGTCCTGCTGGAATGAAGAGGCACACCGTTGTTGGTCTCCAGGCTGTAGATGTGGCCATTGAGATTTGGAACTAGGGACTTTGCCATGGTTCCGTTTCGTTGCGACTCTGAGGTCGGTTGTTGACGTCACGTCTGCATCTGGTTGGAGTGAGGAGAAATGCCGTTGGTGATCTCTAAGTTGTCGATGTTGACGTCGAGACCGTGAAGCTCGGGATCTTCCTTTTGCTTCGTCTGTTAACATTATGTCTGCAATATTGCGACAAATGTCGAGGTTGTCTCTGGGTTGTCTATGAACCGTCGATATTTGGCTTCGATTTCTGGCGGAGCCTGTTTTGAAGGTATGGTTCCCTCTTTGTTTGTGCCCCTTGACTGTATACAGAGATCGATGTGATCTCACCTGTAGGGCAAAAAGTTTCATTCTTTCATCATTTTTTTAATTCTTTCCGCGATGCTCTATCATTTCAGCTTTTTATATCGCGAAGATCGCGATTGCCCAATCATTTCGGCTATTTTCCGCGGTGTCCAATCATTTCGACTATTTTTCTTTTTACTCGCTGTTTTTTATTGCAAGTTGCCAAATCATTTCGGCTGTTTTTTTTTTATTTTACTCGCTGCTTTTTATTGCGAGTTGCCCAATTATTTCGGCTGTTTTTGTATGCATGCATTTTTACTTGCTGATTTCGTTGCAAGTTGCCCCATCATTTCGGCTATTTCATATGCATTTTTGGCTCGCTGATTTTTTTTTATCGCGAGTGTGGAACTTGGAATCTGATGCCAATCTTAGCATCAGCATCGTTACGACTGGAATACTGCAAGAAGCGAATCATCATTTGCCGTAAAAGGACTTGGAATTTGATACCGTTTTAGGCATCAGCATCGCTACCACTAGGATATTACCAGGAGCGAATCATCATTTGCCTCTGTCGATGTTGAACAAAGATGGCTTAGCAAACAGGGTTAGGATCCTGTCGACTAAGGCTTTTGACTTCATGAGCCGTAAGGGTCTCATAAAGGTATTTCTCCCTACGAGTCGTGAGGATCTCATAGGCGTGTTTTCTTCTTAGGAATCGTGAGGATTCCTAAGCGTGTGTTCTCTTATAAGTCATAAGGATCTTACAAGAGTGGTTTCTCCTTATAAGTCGAGAGGACTTACAAGGGTTGTTCACCGTATGGACATATCCCTAGTCACGGGTGGGACTTGGTTAGGGAAATGTTTATTCTCGCCCGTGGATTGTATACAAGGGTCAACATTGAGCCGCTTGTAGGGCAGTATCGGAGGTTGTGGGGGTTGCTTAAGAACAGGTTAAGGTTCCTGTAACTTAAGACTTTCAAATCTTATGAGCCGTGAGGGTCCCATAAGAGAATTTTCCTTACGAGTCGTGAGGATCTTGCAAGTGTAATTTTTCCTTAGGAATGTGAGGATCCCTAAGTGTGTTGCTCCCTTGTGATTCGTAAGGATCTCACGCGGGTGGTTTCTCCTTACAAGGTCAAGAGGATCCTGTAAGTGTCTTTTAACGAGATTGCACCCTTTCGGTTTTTTCACAAACACTCGCCGGTAGCCCTGCTATTTTTACTCACGGAGCCCTTTCGGGTTTTCATCCGTTCCCATTTTGCTTATGGACATACCGTTTTTTTTTTGTTTTTTTGTTTTTTTTTTAAACGAGCTTGCGCCCTTTCGGGTTTTCACAAAACTCGCCGGTAGCCCTGCTGTTTTTACTCACGGAGCCCTTTCGGGTTTTCATCCGTGCCATTTTGCTTATGCACATACCGTTTTTTTTGTTTTTTTTTTAAACCACGCTAGCCTGAGGATGCCGTGGGTTGATAGTAGTTTAACGACGTTTCAGTCATTTGCAAGTTTTAGGACATTGCGGTTCGTCGTTAGTTTAGGGACGTTTCGGTCTGACGCCAGCTTTAGGACATAGTGGTCCATTGTTAGTTTAAGGACGTTTCGGTCCAACGCCAGTTTTAGGACATAGTGGTCCACCGTCGCCATATTTGAGGCGAATCTCTAGTTTACTGACTTTTCGGTCAATGGGGCTTTTTCTATGAAAGAGCACGATGCCCCCGGCATGTCCATCTTTTTCGGAGCATGTGGTTGTGGTGGGTTCACCTTCCATTTTTCGGGCAGCGCGAACTTGCCTTGTTGGTATTGGTCTTCAACCCAGTTTTTGAAGACGTAGCAATTTTCGAGTGGGTGACCCGTTACTCTGTGGCAGGGACAATAGTTAGGATTATCAACGTCACCTGGCTGCAACGGACGTTTTGGATCTGGCAGAGTGATGAGCCCGCTGCGTACTGCTAGCTCGAACAATCTCTTTGTTTTATCTTTGAGAAACGAGTAAGGACGTTTCAACTTCTCATTGAGGTATCGTGGCTTATTGTTTTGACGACAAAACGGTCTCGGGTTACTCGACTGTTGTTGAGCGTTGGCGACGAAGGTCGCTTTTCCATTCCCCTTATCCCTTTTGTTCGATCCCTTGTTCGCAGGTCCGAGATTCTTTCCGGGTAGCATGCGATTACACGGCTGAATGTTCTCGCAACTCTTCAACTCTTTCTTTTTAGCGATGGATTCCTTGAAGAGAGGGCCAAGGGATACTTTTTCGTCGGAGTCGCTCCCGAAGGTGAAAACTCGCGATCCCCCGGGATCAACCCTATGGCAATTGCTGGCAATTCTTTTACGCTCTTCTGTCGTATTTTTTCGCTGTCTACGAGCTTCCCGCTTTATTCTGTTGATGTGTTGTCTATGAGTGACATACCCTTGCCACCAACACTTAAAGGAGTCGCAGTCTTTAGTGGGATGTGCGATCTTCTGATGATACAAGGAGTAGTTAGGATGCATGTCCGTTTCATCAAGATGTATACCGCCAGGAGAATTTTCTCGGAAAGAGGGCAGTTTCATCCCCATCGATACGGCTTTGGCGAATCGTTTCCTTGTCTTGATCCTGCTTTCATTTACGTTGGATGTACTTTGATCCGGTTGGAGTGTTTCGACCCTTTCATCTAGTCGCCGGCGTTTGGCTTTCTCGAATATGGCCATCTCGCGCTCTCGATCAGCTTTGCTTTTAAGACGGGCTTCGTTCAGGAATGCATCAATCATTTCGTCTGATGGTCCTATAAGTTCTGGCTCAGGATCTTCCCCCAGCTTCTCTGTGTAAGGAGCTCCTTCGTCGTTTATCAACGAGTGAGAGATCACATGGCAGCTCGCCACATAATCTTCAGATTCATCCGACGAGTCTTCTCCATTGTCATCATCTCCGTCCTTAATGACGTGGCTGAGAAATTCTTGGCGTGTGATTGGAGTCCGCGCTTTTTGATTGTATTCTTCCAACACGTCAATCTGCTTTTGCATGTCCGTGCACTTGTCGCTAGGCTTCACGGGCTTTTTGGTCTTCTTCTTCGACGACTTTGACGGCTGAGTGTGAGCGCTTTAGCTATCATCACCGATCTTTGGAATTGGGCGCGGTTTCAGCATCCTCTCGATGATTTGAGGCTCGAGCGGGTTCTTCCATTGGACCGCCGGGCACGTATGAAGATCACTCAGCATCCTTTTGGTTTTGAATGAAAGCACGACCTCCCATGGGGCTTCTTCAACAAAAGAACAAGTTGCCCCTGGTGTGTCTGTCTTCTTAGGAGTGTGCGGTTGTGGTGGGTTTACTTTCCACTTCTCAGACAGCGCAAACTTGCCTTGTAGGTACTGATCCTCGATCCATCCCTTAAAAACGAAGCAATCTTCGATCGGGTGGCTTACCGTTTAGTGGTAAGGGCAATAATTGGGATTGTTGACATCGTCTAGCTGCAACGGACGTTTTGGATCCGGTAGATTGATGAGTTTGTTGCGCACTGCCAATTCGAACAGTTTTCTCGTTTTATCCTGAGGAAACGAGTAAGGACGTCCTGGTCTTTCCTCAAGGGATGGGCGTGGAGGCATATTGTTTTGAAGGACAACCGGCTTCAAGTTGCTCGGCTGTTGTTGAGCATTGGCGACAACGATCGCTTTTCCTTTGCCCTTTTCATTCCAAGGCTCTGTCTTTGAAGGAGATGGTCTATGACCCATCTGATCCATTTAGGCCAACTTGTCAATCAAGGCCTGGAAAGTAGTTGGCTTGAAGAACATCACGAATTGGGAGATGGTCGCTTGAGGGTCGAGAGTACCCACGAACATGCCCACAGCAGGAGCTTCTTCGATGCGCTGCTCGCACTTTGACCATAGATTACGCCACCGTATCGCATACTGGACCCAAGTTTCTTCAGGCTTCACCCTGGCATTGATCAATGCCGTGATTGGGGTGCGTTCGCTAGCACTCGCGAATCTTTGTATAAACAGTAGCTCTATCTCCGCAAATGTTTTGACAGAGTCGTTAGGTAGCTCCGAATACCATTCAAAGGCCGTCTCAGATAAGCTGCCGACGAATTGGCGAAGCAGCAGTTTGTCATCGCCTCCAGTGTTGCCGCATAAGGCCCTGAATTGAGAGACATGCTGATGGGGATTCCCTGTCCCTTTATATACGTGGAACTTAGGGATCGTATATCCCGGCGGGTAACTGATCTGGTCATACCAGCTCGGATAGGGTCGTCCGGTCTTGACAATTTGGCCAGCCGCTTCATTCGTCTGATGAGCTCGTATTTGCTGAGCTATATAATCATCTAGGGCGGCTTTGGAAATGGTTTCCTCCTTGGCTGCTGAAAGGGCCGGCGGTGGATTTGACGTTTCTCCTCTGTCATCTTCAAGGATAATTAGAGGATCTTCGGCTGGGGGATCCTGCCGGATCATCATACCCACCATGTCCTGGAACAGAAGGGCCATTCGTTTTATATTGGCTGCTTGTTCCGCAGCCTCTTTTTCCTTCTTTTCCAGTATTCTCCGAAGGAATTCGGCATCGGTTTCTTGCTCCAGGCGTTGATCCGAGGATGCTTCCGGGCTTTCTTTTGGCCCGGTGAGTGCGGCCATCGCAGTTATCATTTCTTGGAGTTTCTGCTGCTGCTCTTGAGCTTTAGTCACCAATCGCATAAGCGGTATATGACCTGTGGATATACGGCTATCCTCTTTCCCGGACGCCATGTATACGGTATGTACCACCATGCCCCCAGACTTAGGGCATTTGGGTTCAATTCCTTTGACTTTTTTCGCCGGCACAGGGATCTTCTCCGGCCTTCTTTTCTCAAGAGCGGTCGAAGTTAAGGGAGCAATCAAGGTGGGCACCCAGACAGCTTTTCGTGGCTTAGCAGGATGGCTGACTTCCTTTTGGACCTTCAGTTTCTTGTGCTGGCGGGAGAAATTTTGATCGATCACCGACTCTCGGACTTGTCGCCAGATTTTGTAAATTTTGGAAGACAGCCGTTGAGGGGACTGCTTCGGCTTTATTTCCGTGACAGTCTCCACCGGTGGTGGAGATCTTTTCAGTACGGCAGTGGGCGAATTCCTGCGTATTCTGTTCAACAGCTCAAAATTGTTCCCGGTTGGGACAGCAGCATTAACTTCCACCGTTGGAGCTGGTGGCGTTAGCCCAGAGGGGGGTTGCCTCCGGCCTTCCTTACTCGGTGCCAGTGGCGACTCGAGCGTGTCGAGCTGATGGAGTTGGTTCGGTGATGGGGATGGCTTTGTCTTGCCCCCTGTCCAGGTGAGGGGCTGCTGCTGGCATCACCTGTTGAATACTAATGTCCTTCGAGAAGCAGTATCCAATCGGTTGAAAACAGTCTTCTGAGCAGGGAAAGGAACCATAGCGGGAGCCGGAACAGCCAATCTTGTAAAGACCGACCCTTTGGTAGGAGAAGCCGCCTTGACGACTTCAGGAGCAGGGATGGCTATCTTCTTCGGAAAAACCTTCTCTGGGATTGCAAGCTTCATTGTGGGCCCACAGGAATTTTGGCCCAGTCTGGCGAAGACCGAGGAGCTGGAGTTGGACGACCCGCTGAGAGGGGCCACAGTAGCTGTAAGCCGATCGAAGACCGACTTCTTAGGAGCTTCCGGTGTTGGCACAGGAGCGGTGAAGCTCATTGGCGGATGCATGGTCCCGAAAAACAATCCTGTGGTGGCTTGAGTGACCTGTTCCATCGGCATTGTGAACAGGGAAGCCGCCTGGGGCCCATAAGATATACCCCCAGTTGAGGCAAGACGTGGGTTGCAGTTGCATGTGGAACACTTTGAGCAGGTGAACGGCATTGATCCTTTGCTTTCTGCACCAAGCAAAATGCTAAATCTTAGTACCTCGAAACCCACAGGCAACCATTAGTAAACCGCGGTTCGTTCGCGAACACAACACACGAAGTGTGGAGTGGAAAGAGGAAAATGTCCCACCGGGTATGCCAGAATCTGTTCCCCTCCGAATGACGGCGCGACTGGGACGTCTTGCCTGAGATTCGAGGCAGATGCTAATTGGTGCTATCTGTCCACCTCTCCGAAGATGCCAAGTTGATTTATGGCACCATGTATCGAAGGTTTAAACGGATGCGGCCGATGTAGCAGACTTCGTCAGATTCCCCCTCGTTCGAGGGGTTTTTGATTGTGGGGACGCTCTTCCCTGCAGGCGCAAGCCCCTGCAGTTAATTACGCTACCGCATCGCCGTAACAACTTTCTCCTTCTCCAGATGGTCACTTCGTGTCATGGGTGTTTGTTTTTTGTTTGGTTGCCCATGGATTGTATACGGAGACTAAGTTATGTCGTCGCCCGTAGAACGTAGATTAGTCCAAATCCGTATTTTCTTAGATTTGGGTTTGGGGTTTTGGTTTAAGGATACGTTAGCCATATTTGAGGTTAGTATCAACTTAAACGTTTGTTAAGGATACGTTAGTCTAATTTGAGACTAAGATCGACTTAACGGGATCGTTTAGATCCGTCAAAAGAGCATTTGGGGGCTCTATTGTTCCAGTTTAGGGACATAGTGCTCCACTGAATGTATGGCCATCGGGACCCATCACCTCTCTGACAACGTTGAAGGATTACAACGACAGATGTCAGAGGAGTTCAGAGATGTACCCTTGAACCAATGAGTTGGTTGGGAGATCTATAATCCAATTTGGGACTAAAGTCTGTTTGAAGGTTTTGGTTTAAGGATACGTTAGCCATATTTGAGGCTAAGATCAACTTAAACGTTTGTTAAGGATACGTTAACCTAATTTGAGACTAAGATCAACTTAACGGGATCGTTTAGATCCGACAAAAGAGCGTTTGGGCTCTATTGTTCCAGTTTAGGGACATGGTGGTCCATCTCCAGTTTAGGGACATGGTGGTCCATTGTTCCCATTTTGGGGACGAAGATTGGTTTAAGGACGCATTAGTCCATGAGTTTAGGGACCCCACAGTCCGTATTACCAGTTTAGGGACATGGTGGTCCAACATTCCCATTTGGGGACGAACATTAGTTTAAGGACGCATTAGTCCATGAGTTTAAGGACCCCACAGTCCATATCAATGTGTGGTTGTCGGGACACATCACCTCTCTGACGACGTTGAAGAATTACAACGACAGATATCAGAGGAGTTTAGAGATATACCCTTGAACCGGATGTAAATTGGGAGGTCTGTAGTCCAATTTGGGACTAAGATCAATTAATTAGATTGTGAGCACATGGGCTCAGTTAAATCTGAATTGAGGACTTATGGACAGTTTGGGCTAAGTCCAATTATGTTTGAAATATTGGCCCTTTGGGCCATTAGACATTTTTCTAGGTTCAGCCCCTCATCATGCAGCAGTGCTAAACAGAGGTTTGAGGGCTCTGACAACATTTTGGCTTTTATTAGGCACTGACCATTCATCATGGCTCTGGAGTTTACTTTGAATGTCATGTGAAATGATCAAGTTTGGAAAACAAGGGTATATTTGAAGTTCAGTCAAAGGGGAATCCTGCCTCTGGAAAAACTTAGCCGTTTTGGGCTAGGTTGGTTTTGAAATAGTGTTAACACTAGAAGGTATTTGACGATCACGTGTTCCCACGTGATGCGCTTTAAAAATAGTGCTAATCACTAAAAATGGGGTGGTCACGTGGGGTCACGTGAGGCGCATGAGATTGGGCCGAAACTCCTTTATTTTACCCTTAAGGCTGCAAATAAGTGTAAAACACTTACCTTTCAGGCCATCACGTGTGAGCACGTGAGGCATCTGAAGATGGGGCCAGATTTCCTTTTACTTTGTTCTGCAAATAAGTGTTAAACACTTTTTGACTCTCTGGCCATCACGTGCGGGCACGTGATAGGCACCCATCCATTGGATATTAAAGGGATTTGTTAGGGGTCACGTGGGAACACGTGGGGACGCCCTAAATGTGGAGCCAGGTCTCCTTTGTTCTATCCTCAAATCTGCGAATAAGTGTTAAACACTTTTATTTTTATTTTAGAGCATCACGTGTTGGCACGTGATGGGGATCTGTGCGCCAATTGTTAAAGCATTTGCTGAGAGGTCACGTGATAACACGTGAGAGCGCCCAGCTTTAATTCCCTTTGCTTTTTCTTTCTACATTTTGGGAGTCACGTGGGAGCACGTGAGGCATTGCCTCAAAGCTGTTTCCTTTTTATTTTTGGGGATCTTTTTAGGGGTCACGTGGGGACACGTGACCCTGGTTTTATTCCTTCTTTTCTGATCACTGCGGATTGGGGTCACGTGTCATCACGTGACCAATATTCTTTATGTGCATAGAGATCTTTCAAGTCTCTTTATTTTAAGAATTAAATTCTCTGTAGGGTTAAACCCTAATTTTGTTTTGGAGGAATTAAATTCCTATTCTGAAATAATTAAATTCTTATTTAAGGTAAAACCCTAATTTCTTTTTAAAGAAATTAAATTCCCAGATATGTAAAAGAATTAAATTCTTGATTAGGGTTAAACTCTAGTTTCATTTTAGGAGGAATTAAATTCCTGTGGGTTTGGGAGAATTAAATTCTCAAAACTCAATTCCCCTTCTAAGTTTAGGATCTGCATGGCAGGATCTCGACCCGATGAGAATTAAATTCTCATCCTATGGGGACATATGCTCTGTACAGATCTTCAACCAGAAGAAGAACTAAGTTCTTTATTTGCAGAAAGTTAAACTCTTAAATTTTGAGAATTAAATTCTCTTTTTGAAGTTGATCTTTTTCCCTTTTCTCATCTAGGGTTTTCTTTGTTGAGAATTAAATTCTCCTTTCTTTTCTTCCCTCTTGAGAATTAAATTCTCCTCTCTTTGTTTTTCTCTCCAAAAAAAAGGTCCCCTTTCTCTTCTTTTCTTGGCTCCTATTTATAGGAGAAAGAAAAGAATCAATTTGTTTAGCAAATCTCTCATTGAAAGATTTGATTTGTTTTCATCTTTAATATGATCCTTTAGATCATTCAGTGAATTTTATTCACCGTTGGATTTTAAATCCAAAGATATTCTGTTTGTTATTTCCGGTGAGATTTTAGGGGAAATCTTTCCTTGTCTAAGATCTTTCCATAAATTGGTGATATTTAATCACCCTTGGATCTTTAATCCAACGGTCCCCATAATCGTTTTCCATTTGGAAAGATTTAGAGAAATTTAGAATTTTAATTTTATTTCGAAAGATTTTAGAGAAATTTAGAATTTTAATTCTATTAAACTGTAAGGCTTTCAAAGCCTGTCACGTGCTAGCACGTGACCCTTGGTCACGTGTGAGCACGTGACCCCCAAATTGGTTCCTTTAACAGCCGCTTGTTTATGTTATTGTTTTAACCATCACGTGTCAACACGTGACCATTGGTCACGTGTGAGCACGTGATACCTCATTGAGGTAACTTCTGATTTTTAATCAGGGAACAGATTTTAGAATTTAATTCTATTCAGTATTTTAGAGGCCTTAAGAGCCCATCACGTGTCTGCACGTGACCCATGGTCACGTGTGAGCACGTGATGCCCCATTGGGGTCTTTTCTGAGTTTTTATTATACTTTTAACTCCTCCAGCGGGTTCTTAAAGGTCCATCACGTGTGGACACGTGATGCATCATAACTTTTGATCCCGGATGAATTATGAGGCCCATAATATATCAAATCGAAGGGTTTTTCGATACGCTTTCAATACCATCAGAATTTAGCAGTTCCTTCTTCATTAGTTTATCAAAATACAGGCCGGAAAATACTGGTTCGCATTTCCTTAAGCGTATCGCTGCCATTTGATACCTTGGACTATTTTGCGCAGAAATTTTTGACGGGAACAAGCACATTGGCTCAGTTAAATCTGAATTGAGGACTTATGGCCAATTTGGGCTAAGTCCAATTAAGTTTGAAATGCTGGCCATTTGTTGGCCTGTTGAGCATTTGTCTGGGTTTAGCCCCTCATTATTTAGCAATGTTAAACAAGAGTTTGAGGGCTCTGAGAACATTTTGTCTTTGACTAAGCATTAAACATTATAGCTCTGAGTTTTACTTTGTATGTCATATGAAATGATCAATTTTGAGATTCAGATGAAGGGGAGGCTTGTCTCCGGACAACTTAGCCAATTTGGCTAAGATTGGCCTTAAAATAGTGTTAAAAACTAGAAGATATCCGGTGGTCATGTGTTCTCACGTGATATATTTAAAACATTGTTAAAAACTGGAAATGAAATGCTCAAAATAGTGTTAAACACTAGAAAGGAAGGAGTCACGTGGGGTCACGTGAGGTGCCTGATGATTAGGCATTGCCTCTGTTATTTTATTCCCAGAATATAAGTGTTAAACACTTGGCCTTTATGACCATCACATGTGGGCACGTGATGGGAATCCATGATTTGGATATTGAAGTGTTTATTAGGGGTCACGTTGGAGCACGTGATACCCCAAAAGAGAAACTATCCTGGCTCTATTCCCCCTTAATTTGAAGAGCTTTTTAAGGATCACGTGGAAGCACGTGATATACCCCAAAAGAGGAACTGTCTTTATTGTTTTTAAGGGTTCCCTTTTAAATAAGTGTTAAGCGCTTGATCTTTGCGGCCATCACGTGTGGGCACATGATGGGTATCCATGCATTGGATATTAAAGTATTTGTTAGGGGTCACGTGGGGACACGTGAGGACGCCCATAATCTGCTCTGCCTTTGGCTTTGTTCTCTTTTGTTTCGAGGGTCACGTGGGAGCAAGTGGGGCATTTCCTCAAAGTTTTTCTTTCTTATTTTTGAGGGATCTGTTCTAGGGGTCACGTGGGAGCACATGACCAAGTCTAGTTCTTTCTTTTCTGTTCATTGGGGATGGGGGTCACGTGTCACCACGTGACCAATTTCTTTACGTGCATGGAGAGCTTTAAGTCTCTTGTTTTAAGAATTAAATTCTCATTAGGGTTAAACCATAATTCTGTTTTGGAGGAATTAAATTCCTATGTATATGGAAGAATTAAATTCTCAAATAGGGTTAAACCCTAGTTCTGTTTTGGAGGAATTAAATTCTTATGAATTTGGGAGAATTAAATTCTTATATAGGGTTAAACCCTAGTTTTATCTTTGGGAGAATTAAATTCTCTAAACTCAATTCTCCCTCTAAGTTTTGGATCTGCATGGCAGAATATCAACCCGATGAGAATTAAATTCTCAACCTATGGGGAGATTTGCTTCTGCAGATCTTTAACTAGAGGAAGAACTAAGTTCTTTTTGCGGAAGAGTTAAACTCTTAGATTGAGAATTAAATTCTCTTTTTTTGTTTTATGAAGCTTTGATCCCTTTCCCTTTTCTCACCTAGGGTTTTCTTTCTTGAGAATTAAATTCTCCTTTCTTTTCTCTCTGCTATTTTCCTTTAGAAAATTTCAAGATCCCAAAATTCTATCTCTTCTCCTCTTCTTGGCTCCTATTTATAGGAGAAGGAAAAGAATCAATTTGTTTATTGAATCTTTCATTGAAAGATTTTGTTTGTTTTTGTAACCAACATGATCTTTTAGATCACTCAGTGAATTTTATTCACCATTGGATTTTTAATCTAAAAGATATTCTGTTTGTTATTTTTGTTGAATTTCTGGGAAATCTTTCCTTGTATAAAATCTTTCCATAAATTGGTGATTTTTAATCACCATTGGATTTTTAATCTAACGGTGCTCTTTTTTACAGAGCACCATCTTTCTTGTTTGGAAAGATTTAAACAAATATTTTTCCAGTTAGGGTTTTTGATTTCCCTTAATCAGAATTTAATTCTATTATTTCAGAGATTTTAGGATCCCATCACGTGTTGACACATGACCCCTTCGATAAAGCATTTAACCAGAATTTAATTCTGTTATTTCAAAGAACTCAGGAATTATCACGTGTCAGCACGTTACCCTTGGTCACATGTGGGCACGTGATGCCCCATTGGGATTTTTCCTGTTGTTTTATTATACTTTTTAACTCTATTTAATGAGTTTAGAGGCCTATCACGTGTTGGCACGTGACCCCATTGTTTAGAATTTAATTCTTATTATTTCAAAGGGTTTAAGAGCCCATCACGTGTTAGCACGTGATCCCGCTGATTAATTATTTAATTAGAATTTAATTCTATTAATTCAAAGAGCTTAGGAACCCATCACGTGTCTGCACGTGACCTTTGGTCACGTGTCTGCACGTGATGCCCCATTGGGTTATTCCTTGCTGTTTTATAATATTTTTTAATTCCGTTCAGTGGGTTTAAAAGCCCATCACGTGATGGCACGTGACTCCTGTTGATTAGAATTTAATTTTATTAGTTAATGAGCCTAAGAACCCATCACGTCTCTGCACGTGACCTTTGGTCACGTGATCCCCCATTAGGGTATTCATGATTGCACTTTTAATTTTCTTCAGTGGCTTTTCAAAGGTCTATCACGTGATGGCACGTGATCCCATTTAATTATTTATTTTATTCAGTGCCAACAGGCTTTGCCTGTAAATGGTCACGTGTGGGCACGTGATGCCCGGTCACATGTGGGCACGTGATACCTCATAACTTTTGATCCCGGTGAATTATGAGGCCCATAATATATCAAATCGAAGGATTTTTCGAGATGCTTTCGATTCTATGAGAATTTAGCTGTTTCTCATTCGGGAGTTTGTCAAAATACAGCCCGGAAAATACTGATTCATATTTTCTTAAACGTATTGCTGCCATTTGATACCTTGGGCTCTTTTGCGCAGAAATTTTTTGCCGGGAACACCAGTACAATGAAGATCCTAGACTCTTATGAGTGCGGCAAGTTACCCACCAATCCCCGAAGTGAGCCAACCCCAATCAACAAAGTGAGTGGACCACCCAGCACTTCACGGAATTCGGTAACTTAAGCACCCCTCCGTGGGTCAACCTATTTCCCCTACGAGTGCGGCGAATAGCCCGCCAATTCTACAGTAAGGCCCCCCCGGTCTCATCTCCATGAGATGCAGGCCCGTTGCCTTTTAGAACCCGGCTATTCGAGCACTCCTCCGCGGGGTAATTCTAGTATATAAAAGAAAATATATATACAACGGCGGCATCGACCTCAACCCAGTCATACCCCAATAAAAGAATATACAAACTGGCAGTGACGGCAGTCCACATGTCGGACGCTCTCCCCGCAATAATGAATATACAAATGAATCTGAACTGTACATCTAACTTTGCACACAATGCTATCCATCATGACAATCCGCACAAACCATAACCAGACATATATATATATATATATATATATAATAGGAGAAGCAAGCAACACCAGAATGTGTGCGACCCCGTCTAAATGAATATATAGAAATTAGACGATGTTCAGCAACACATATATCACATCAGAGATACCGACGATGCAAAAGTTTTGAGTTTTTAAAACTCCCGAATTGTCCCAAAGCAAAGATGACATAAAGTGAAATCTGGGACAAATCAAACTACACCCAAAATACCAATTTACAAAACCCAAGACGCAGCATGAAAACGAGCTCCAAAGTGAACAGTAGAACGGGTGAGGCCGGCCAAAATGGCATTCTCGCCGGTCCAATCAAGACCAAATCCGCTCGTTTTCATTGTGTGTCACTATCTAGTCAGCTTCTACAGTTGTTTTAAAAAAAATTTAGAGACCAAAAAAATTTCGAACAGAAACTGGGTTTTGAAAATGGTGTTTTCGGTTTTGAAATATAAGCATTTTCAAACACTAGTTTGTGGTGTTTGGGTGGCTCTGATACCATGTTGGGATCCGGCGCTGGCGCCGCGGAGGCCCAGGGCGAGGTGGCACCGGACGCGCAAACCCAAGAATTCGATCCAAACACCCTAAACTAGAAAACTAAAACATGCAAGGTTTGAGAAATACAACCTTTGTCGCGTGTCCACCTAATTGAGGAAGACCCCTCAAAGGTCAATCTTATAAGCTGTACGAAATGCCCAAAAAGCATCCGTCAATTTGGTTGACTAATCTTTACGGTTTTTAAAAACTGTTTTCTCCAAAAATTTTTTGATCTATCTATTAAAAATCTCAGCTTGCCCGCTCGTTTGGGGATGATAGAGCGTAGAAAGTTTTTGGTTGATTGAATATTTCCGCATCAAAGCCTCGAAAGACCGATTACAGAAATGCATCCCGTTGTCGCTAATTACAGCACGAGGGTGTCCGAATCATGAAAAGATATTTTCTTTAAGGAACTTAATAACAACCTTGTTGTCATTAGTGCGACAATGTATTGCTTCTACCATTTTGAAACATAATCAACCGCTAACAAGATATATAAATTCCCAAAAGAGTTGGGAAAAGGGCCCATAAAATCAATACCCCAAATATCGAATATCTCCATAACCAAGATAGGTTGGAGCGGAATCTCATTTCTTCGTGAAATCCGACCCATGTGTTGACACCGTGGGCAAGTTTTGCAATGATCATATGTATCTTTAAATAATGTTGGCCAATAAAAGACATATTGCAAAACTTTCTCCGCCATTTTACGTGGACCAAAGTGACCACCACATGCATGATCATGACAAAAAGACAATACACTCTTGAATTCATTATTAGGGACACATCTGCGAATGGTTTGATCGGGACAATACTTTAAAAAAAAGGGTCCATCCCAGTAAAAGTGTTTTACTTGGGATAGAAATCGATGATTGTCTTGTTTCGACCAATCGCTGGGAATAAGTCATGTCGCTAAATAATTCACAATATCCACGAACTAAGGGTCGCAGGATACAGTCAAGAGATGTTCGTCAGGGAAGGAGTCGTTTATTGGCAAGGTCAACGTTGGTGAAGAATTGTTGCGTGAAAGATGGTCGGCTACAACGTTTTCACATCCACTCTTGTCTCGTATGACAAGATCAAACTCTTGTAATAACAGGATCAAACATATTAGCCTGGCTTTAGCATCCTTCTTCGATAAAAGGTGTCTTAGGGCGGAGTGATCGGTGTAAACCACTATTGGCGAGCCAATCAAGTAGGGCATGAATTTTTCTAAAGAAAATACAACTGCCAAGAGTTCTTTCTTAGTAGTTGTATAATTAATTTGGGCATCGTTCAAGGTCCTACTTGCATAATAAATTACATGTGGCATTTTATAAATGTGTTGTCCTAAGACTGAACCAATAGAAAAATCCGATGCATCACACATAAGCTCGAACGGATGGTTCCAATTCAGAGATGATAGAACGGGGGCTGTAGTGAGAGAACTTTTAAGTGATTCAAAAGCAGCCTCGCAATCCAAATCAAAGTGAAATGTTGTATCCTTAGCCAAGAGAAGGGTTAAAGGTTTAGCAATTTTGCTAAAGTTCTTAATGAATCTCCTATAAAATCCTGCATGACCAAGGAAAGATCGTATATCTTTGACGCATTTGGGAGGAGGAAGGTTATGGATGACATCTATTTTAGCCCTGTCTACCTCAATGCCTTTTCTTGAAACGATATGTCCAAGGACAATACCTTCTTGGACCATGAAATGACATTTTTCCCAATTTAGAGTTAAGTTCTTATCCTTACAGCGAGTAAGAACCACGTCAAGATAACATAGGAAATCCTCAAAGGAGTCCCCAAATATAGAGAAATCGTCCATAAATATCTCCAGAAAATTCTCGACCGTGTCTGAGAATATCCCCATCATACACTGCTGAAATGGAGCGGGAGCGTTACATAACCAAAAGGGCATGCGTCTATAAGCAAAAGTACCGAAAGGACAAGTAAATATTGTTTTATCTTGATCCTTTTCAGCGATGGGGACCTGGTTATAGCCAGAGTATCCGTCTAAGAAACAATAGTATTCATGTCTAGCTAATCGTTCCAACATCTATTCAATGAAAGGTAGAAAGAAGTGATCTTTCCTCGTTACAGCATTGAGTTTCCTATAATCAATACATACGCGCCACCCAGTTTGGGTGTGTATTTGGATCAACTCATTAGCCTCATTAGTTATGACCTTGATGCCAGACTTTTTAGGGACCACATGAATAGAACTTACCCATTGGCTATCAGATATTATGTAAATTATACCGCTGTCTAGGCATTTGACGATTTCCTTCTTTACCGCCTCCTTCATGACGGGATTTAATCGTCTTTATGGTTCTCGGGCTGGTTTGGCTTCATCCATCAAATGTATATGATGTAAATCAATCAAGGGACTAATCCCTTTGATGTCCGCCATTGTCCAACCAAATGCTTGCCGATTTGATCTCAAGATCGTCAAAAGAGCGTTCTCTTGCTCTAAAGATAGAGAAGCAGATATGATCACGGGCAAAGACTCATTCTCACCTAAATATACATATTTAAAATGAGAAGGTAGCGGTTTAAGATCTAGTGTCGGCGGAGAGACGATAAAAGGTGGGGTAAGGGAATGATACTCGGACTCTCTAAGAGGTTCATAACTTGCGTAGGATATTGACTCGGAAAGCACTACTGACTTTTACGACGAGTCAAAGGATTCAAACTCGGGGGTCGACTCGTCGAAGGTGTCCTCACTATAATGATTTGCTAGATCAAACAATGTCGCACTAGTGTCGTCGAGATCATTATAGCAAAGTTCCTCAACTTCGCAGCTGTCGGAAGCTATCTCGTTGACAGAATAGACATCGATTAGATGAGAAGAAGGTTCAGATGGTTGACTTCCTAGCTTGTAAATATTAAACTCAATTGTCATCTTCCCGAAGGATAAGTTCATAGAACCGTTACGACAATTAATTACAGGATTGGAAGTAGCTAGAAAAGGCCGACCAAGAATCACCGGGATTTGGTTTCGTGGGTTCTCCACAGGCTGTATATCTAAAACAATAAAGTCCACAGGGAATATAAATTCCCCGACTTTGATTACCACGTCCTCTAGCTCACCCCTAGGTTGGGTGATAGTTCGATCGGCCATTTGGAGAGTGCAGTGTGCAGGTTTCAACTCTCCAATACCTAGATGCTCATAAATAGAATACAGGAGCAAGTTAACACTAGCGCCTAGATCAAGTAGAGCACGATTTATGCTTTTACCCTTAATAGAAATAGATATTGTAGGACTTCTGGGGTCCTTTGGTTTCTTAGGTAGTTTTAGTGTAAAAGCAATGCTTACATTACTCACAAGGAAAACTTTTTTAGGCACTTGAGTTTTCCTCCTCCTAGTGCACAAGTCCTTAAGGATTTTCACAAAAGACGGAACTTGTTGAATATCATCTAGGAGAGGAATATTTATGTGAACTTTCTTAAACATTTCCACAATCTTCTCCATTTGTGCATTAGGTTTGTTGGCCCTCAACCTGTTGGGAAAAGGAGCTTTATCAATAAGGGTTGGGTCCAAGATTGGAGGAGAAGTTTATGGGGATGGAATCGATCCCAGGTTTGGAGTTGGAATCGTTTTAGGTTGACTCAAGGGAGTAGGCGGATGGTTTGAGCCTAGTGGAAAACGGAGAATATGCTCAAAAGAAGATGGTCTAGACGAAATAGGGTTAGAAGAAGTTGGGGTTTCAATTGATTCCTCATCATCAACCTATTCACCGACTTGATTTTTCAACACTCTTTCTGATCTCAACGTGGTAACGGCACTCACATTATGACTCTGTGACTGACCAAGATTCGGTAGGGGTTAAGATGGAAGTTTCCCTTTCTCTCTCTCACTCATCGCGGCATTTAACTGTGCAAGTTGTGCTTCTATCGATTTTATACTTTCACCATAGGAGGCGGTGTTCTGCGTTAACGTTTGGATAGAAGACTTTAATTCAGTCGTCGTTTGCATGGAATGTTTAGAAAAAAGTATCCAAGCTTCGTTCGAGTGCAGAGAAGTTTTCGGTACCGTCTGTTTGGAAAGAATTATTATAAGGTGTAGAATTGTTGGCCGGATTTTAAAAAGGTTGTGATTGAAAGGGATGGTGACGCTGTGGCGGTGGCTGCTGTTGAGGATGTCTTTGATAGTTATTTTGGCTTGGAAACGTATTTTGAGTTTTGTTTTGGTTGCAAACAAAATTAGGATGATTCCTCCATCCCTGATTGTATGTGAAAGAATAAAGATCGTTTCTCGTTGCTGAAAAGCAGCATTAGTGTGTTCTTGACCTTGAAACGGAGGATTCAAAGGACATTCTTCCGTCAGATGTGATGGGTCGGAACAGCAACCACACACGGTTTTGGGGAGCGTAAGTTGGTTTAGGGAGACTGATGAGAATTTGTTCTCTATAGCGTCATGTTTCTTCTGCATCGCTGCCATTTCGGCTTTTACTGTGATGGAAACATCGAGCTGATGGATACCTCCGCTAGACGATGATGGTCTAACACTTTCCCACTGCAAAGTTTGTTCAGCGAGATCTTTCAGGAATTGCCAAGCTTCCCTATCGTCTTTAGACATGAAATGGCATTGACAAATGGTTTTAAGCATCTGCTTTGTCGCTGGAATAACACCCTCATTTATAATTCGGCACAAATCCCATCTATTGATTCCATGATGAGGACATTAGAAAAGCAGATCTTTAAACCGTTCAAAGCATTTGCAAAATGGTTCGTTGGAAAGCTGGGTAAACCGGTTGATCTCGCTCCGAACACGGGCGGTCTTATGATTGGGATAAAACTTCTAAAGGATTTCTATAATGATTTCATACCAATTAGAAATAGACTGTGCGGTAGTGTTATAAAGTCATTTTCCTGCTAGATCGCACAAAGTAAAAGGGAGAAGACGTAAGCGCATAGTATCCACTGAAAGTTGTGAAGTTCCCATCATTATACATACGTTTTCGAATTTGGTGATAAAAACGTATATGTCTTCAGACTCAAGCCCGTGAAATTTGGGCTAAAGGTTGATGAAGTGGGGTTTAATTTCAAAATTATCCCCATTGGCTGGTGGAAAGGATAGGAAAGTAGGGAGGAGACCGTGTATCGGTAGCATCTCTCTTGGAGAGAGATGCGCGATGGATTCTGCGCACCTGTGGGTGGTGGCAGAGTGGTGTTATTAAAATCTGATGGAGAACCGTCCATCTTGGTCGATGTGGTGGGTGGAGGGAAAAAAGAAGATGAAAAAATACCGACTTCAGAGTCGATAGCAGAAACACGGACAAGACGGGCACAAGAATCCCGTGTCCAGCCGAGCATGCACTAAGCGGGTTTAGCGCAAGTGGAAGCGTGTGTGAGAACTATTTAAAATGGTTTGTTTTGAAAAATGTCGGACGTGAGATAAATCACACAAAAAATGTAAAATCAACCCTAAAACTAAGGTCATCTAGGTCAAGTCACTAGACCGCTCCTAGACTTCCAAAGAACAAGCCGCAGGGTCAATCCTCTATCACCTTTTTATCGCTCTTGTGGCCTGGTATGTGCCAAGTAAGTGGGAGGTATCCGCTATACGAATCACCGAAAATAGCGGGCCTAATTAAATAACCACTTGCCTCGGTCACACTTGCCTAAACACCACAAAAGAAATGCGGATAAGCGATAGATTATCCACGACCCTCCTTTGTCCTAATTGAGCGCCAAGATCCTTAGATTCTTAGTCTAGATATTTTTTAATTAATATAAGGTTATGCGAATGCTCGTTTTATGATTTGTGGGGCCTAGGAAGGGTGATGAAATCCCTACCTAATCTGAATTTTGGTCATTGCCTCTTAATGTCCGTATTAAAATATGCACAAACAAACCACTTTCAAAACACGCAAAAGATTTTTTTTGAGCGGCTAAATTTGCAAAGAATCCTGCAGAAAAATATATTATTGGATTTCCAAAGGAGAGAGAAAGAGTTGTGGAAGTTACCAGAGGATTTTTGCTAGGCAAGTCCACCAAGTGGCCGCGGTTCCGTGGCTAAATGAACAATATTGCGGCGGTTCCGCCACACTATGGTGCTTTCTTCTGATGATTTTTATTCAGTAGCCTTCTAAGTTTCTCTGGGTCTTGATGAATGTCTCTGAATCTTTATCCCTCGCTACAGTGACTCCAGATTCCCTTGCAAAAATTCGCACACTAATTGTTAAATACAAAATATGCGGTTTTGGTTCTCTTTTATAGTATTTTTATGGATCGGATAAGAAATCAACCCGAAAAGTAAGAAAAAAAATTTACGCACGTATCCCTGGCAACGGTGCCATTTGATTGTTAGTGAAAGAGTGTTTGTAGTTAACCGCAATCAACACGGCGTCGCGTGTAGCTAGCTGTGGTGAATACGGGTCGTCCGCAGGGATGCATGGAATTTCTAATCTTGCTTTAAACGAGTTGAATAAAATAAAAGAAGAAAGGAGAATAGTTTCTAGATCTATGTTAAACATGGATGTAGAATTTATATGGAAAAGGTTTGTAGGGTTCATCGGATTTAGTAGTCATGGATGAATATAAAAGATTACTCCATTTATCTTTTTAATAGATTTAAAATTAGATCGATAGCGATGAATGAAGATTAGGGTTTTTGAAGGGAATAGGGTTCTCACTCTTAACCCTTATCTTTTCATTGACCTCTATTCATGTCTAGTCTTTACCAAAACAATTGTTAATCTAATCTCAAATCATGGTCGATACTATCTATAATTTGGTAGCGCGCCCGATAAGAATGTTAACAATTCTTTTGGTAAAATTTATAAACTTTATAACACGTAAAAAGAGTTAAGAATTTTCATCATCCATTAATCTACCATAATCCTTTGAACTCTAACAAGCAGAGAATTACTCGCGCATGTTTTGAGAAGAAGAAGAAAGGATAGAGAAGGAGATCATATTGTAAAATGCAGAAAGTAAAAACGCGATAAGAATAAAACAGCCACCTTTATTAATCAGCTTAATTAATTACACTTTTTGATCCTATAGAAAGTGGAATACAAAACTCTAGTTTGCTTCTCGATCTCTCTTGAAGGAGGTAGATGAACTGCTGATTGATCAACCTGGATGCGTGGATCGTCTGTGACCTCATGATCTCTTCGGTTTGATGCTTTTCTAAGTGAAGCTCTCGGTCTTATTTATATTCACAGAAGATACAAATTGTAAATGTCATATGTGAGGGTTTGTTGAGAAGATCCTACCCACAAAATCCCAAACCCTAATTCCTCATAACGACCGCGGATCCACCGCGTTTATGTGGTATTTGCAGCGGAAAAGCGGCGGTTTGAGATCGTGGATTCAATCTTCTGGTGCTACCTGGTGTTGACACGTCGGGATTTATGTGATGTCTGGATTCTTTATATCTTTTTCTGAGTCTCTGCCTTTATTGATTTTGCGATTTTATTTAATTTCATCGGCACATTTTATTCCCGACATCTCGGATATTCCAATCTCCAGACCTGAGCCAAATCTGCACAATATCTCAATATATAATATTAGTAATATTTGTCATATCTTGAGATATTATCCTAACCATTTGTATGATATTATATTTTTTAAGAATCTTGATTAGAATATTTGATATGATATGCATATTTTAATTACAAAAATATCATATAAATATAATATGCATATATTTTCCTTCATAATGTTAATTATAATACATAAACATATGACACTAGTTATTTTACAGATAAACTGTTGGAGATAGTGCCCTCAAAGTCAATTATTGGATCGCAGGTACGTGATTGCAATGATTGAGGCGGGACCTATACCGATATGACAGTCTTGCTCGAGATGATAGTATGCTGTCTGGTTTGTCTTTATCATCGTATATATGCTTTAGTCTACTATTGTGTGATGATAGAGCCCATAGGATTCTTGCTTGACTACCAGCAGTATGATGGCGATCATATACGTGGGAGCTGGGGTCTGTAAGCCCATCCTTAAAATGTCCCTAGTCGTGGGAGTTTCGAGACAGGGCATCGATACTCCAGAGTAGACTAGTGTATACAGTCGAGACCCCGACGAGGGGCGGTGGCCGGTCTCACAAGCCACTGGTGTCAGTTTGATCACCTAAGATGTATACAGGTGCTCATTAAGTTATGAGTACACCGGACAGGACTCGCCGGGAATCTGCTAGTTGGTATTATACATATCGTCAGATAGCAATTCCTTGGTGACATGTGTACAGGTTAGTTCATCGATCTGAGATCGTCGTTTGTCTCATCTGAGTTCCCACTGTGCTTAAATTACTACCCTACCACGCTTAAAGGAGTTGTGCAAACAGGTTTTAGTTGGGTACAGTCCCGAACCACATTGGAGGCAAGTGAGCGGATCGTCGGGGATTCGTCTCTCCCGGTATTGGGGGTTGATGTCGTGCAGTGCACGGGTGGCCATCACTAGGAATCCTCGGCCGAGGTAGTGGAGAATTACTGATTTGGATCAGTAGTTTCTCAGGAAGTGATGGGCTTCATGCCGACACGATTTATCGCGTTATTAGGGGTCTGACTTTATCCACCCCCTTAGACTCGATATGCGATACTCTTTAGACAAATGGACCGGACTGTATATACATTGTCATTGTCAGGCTCAGTAGGGTTTATAGATGAGTTCGCTCGTCAGCTTCTCTTCCAATCAATACATAGGCAAAACGTTACGTGCAGCTTGTACCTCTGACGTGCTAGGGGTTATACCCAGTGCCAGTATGTTGATGAGTCATTAGAGTCCCCCACAGACACTTTCCCAAGTTCGGGCGAAACGTTGTAGAGGCCGTATGGTGATATGGCAGGGTTCGAAAAAAGCACGTGCGTTTTTGCACGTGTCATTTTTCGGGCAGATAATACTGGTCGGCTTTGGTTTAAGCCGGATCCGAGTATTATGCTGTGTAGATATAATATTTTTGTCTCAGATGCATTTGTATTCGGTCGTAATACAAATGCGGGTATGTTTATACCATTACGGGGTTATCCTGAAATTCGTTTCAGGATCACTTTTGGAAGTTGCCAGTTTCCAGTTTTCTATCAGCTGTATTTTGACATTCGGTTAAATACGGATTTATCTTTTCTTGAGATATGTGTGGAAGTTTCTAGAAGAGGTGACTAGGATGGTGACTAGGATGGTGAGGTGGCTTTGTTCATTAATGGTGCATTAATGTGTTGATGACTATGTATTATGATTCATCACTTGCATTAATGCATTCATACTAAGTGTTTTGATGACTCTTCTCTTCATTAATGGTTGTAGTCACCCCCCCCCCTCTCCTACACTCACCTCCCCCCTCTCCTTAAATGGCCGGCCACCACCTTGGTGGGAGATCATGGTTGTTGTTTGAAATGATTAAGGATTTTGGTTCATGGAAATTGATATACTTCATTTCTCATTTCGTATCGATCCAAAAGGCAACTTCATTAACCGTTCGTCCATAGCCTTGGACGTAACGAGACAAAATGTTCTACTCATTCTCTACTTCATCTTGGTCGTCTCTTTTAGCAAACTTGACGATTGAGTTGCCTCGGTTCAGAGGCGGGAGCCCGTTTAAAGATCCGTCGACGTGGTGCCACCTGGACGACAAGATTGGAGATTCAGGAGATCGGAGCAGCCGCAACAAAGCGTGGGATGATGGTTAAAGACCGAAGGACTCAGATCATTCGATATAACGTTTCTACCCCTTTGTAGTTTGTTAGTTTAGCTTTAATGGCAGATCCGGGTTACGGTACACGATAGCGCCAGTTGTTAAAAGTTTTTGTTCCGCATTTGGCGTCTGTTAGATGGCCGGGGCGCTACCGTGGACTTACAGTGGTATCAGAGCCTCACCATTAAGCTATACTAACTTGTGCTAACACATTTAAAAGATCGATCGAACGGAATTTCCGAAATCGCAATTTCATGCACACTGAGTTTCTGTCGATTTTTCAAAAGGCCTAAAAATAATTTTACATATCACAGAAAAGCGTGCAGGGTTTTTTAAGCACACTGGAAAATTTTGGACACGTGTTCCCACAAGATCACCGCGGAACCGCGGTTCTTTTGAGGGAAAAGTGCATCAATTTTTTCCCAATAAGCTTTATTTGGAAATAGTGGGTTTTGGAATAGTTCTTTTGGGCCCAGTTTTTGTTACTGTACAGCAGATGTACGTGGGGCCCACTTCGGGAAATTTAGTCAATCGAAATTTTAAACTTGTTAGTATGCAGCATTTACATTACATCTCCGGCCGGGAATGTCATTTGATCGGTAAACCGCGTCTGATTGCTATAGTTCTTTTAGACGAATTTGTGAACGTGACATTCGCGTTGATGTTCTGTGTTGTGCTGTATTGTTGCGGATATGTCGTGGTGGATAGCAGGGTGCAATGATAGTGCAGTTTGGATTTATTTGTACATTTGATATTGCGGGGCGAGCGTCCAATATGTGGACTGCCGTTACTGCCTGTTTGTATAATATTCTTTTGGGGCACGACCGGGTCGAGGTCGATGTACCCGTTGTACATTTTTTTTTCGTACTAGGTTTATCCCGCGAAGGAGTGCACGGATAGCCGGGTTCTGGAGGGCAACGGGTCCGTATCTCATGGCTTTGAGAGGCAAAGGGACCTCACTCTAGAATTGGCAGACTATTCGCCGCACTCATAGGGGTACAAGTTGACCCAAGGAGGGGTGCTCAATTTACCGGATTCCGTGAAGTGCTGGGTGTTCCATTCACTATGCTGTGGGGGACTACCTCGCTTCAGGTTTTGGCGGGTAACTTGCCGCACCCGTAGGGGTCTAGGTTTCATTGCACAGGCTATCCACACGACCAGGGGAACGTCGGGTTTCAGTAGCGGCTCTGTGAAACCTGGGGATCCCAGATTATCTGTATTGTTCTGTAATGCTTATTACTTTTCTGTAATGTTGCATATTATCACGCCTGGAGCGATTATTGTATATTGGTATATATACTATTAGATGTTGTATATGTTTTACACCCGCGCTAGTCCAGCCCCCGCTCCGTCGTTAGTTAAGTAACCTAACGGGTGATGACGGGATCCAGTGGCGAATGCGGATGGCATATACGTACATTATATTTTCATTTTTTTCTGGTGTGATTGATTGATGGGACTGCGTTGATTCTTATCAATGCAAGATAAAGCAAACCTATATTTGATGTTGTTGTAACAAATTTTAAAAAGTGTTATTACAAAGATGTTTTCTTTTGTTTTGCATAGCGGTATTCAGTTAGAATATCCTGCACCTCATTCCACGAGGCAAGGGCCGAGATCCCTTCACCGGGAGTGACCCCTTGGGCAGAAGTTTACGTCAGGGTGATAACTTCAATATAGTCGATTACAAGTTGCTTTGCATCGCGGTATTCAGTTGGAATATCCTGCACCTCATTCCACGAGGAAAGAGCCGAGATCCCTTCACCGGGAATGACCTCTTTAGCAAAACGTTTTCGCCACTATATTTTTGAAAAAAGCTATCAGGTTCCTTCAGCGAGATCAAGTTCATTACGTTAAAGGTTTTTCGCCGAAAACCAGCCGTAGCCCTCCGTCGTTTCTTATGGATGGTCGGTAGTATTCAAGCTATGTTTGTTGGCCAAAGTCAAGGCATAGTGCTTGGTAGCTGTTGAACATTCATCTGCAGCATAGATAGATGTGTTGGTTTGGGACAGTCGTTCTGCCTTATTGGCCAAAGTCAAGGGCATGTGCGGGTGGGTTCAAATTAACCTGGACAATGACAGGTAGAACTTGACATGTGACTTATGATTTGTTGGCCAAAGTCAAGGTCATAAGAGCATGAGGCAAAAATCACATCGGGGGTTTCAAATATACAGGAAACTTGCCAGGCATGCGCATACCTTCTGGAGTGTGATAACTTGAGTGGCTTCTATCAAGTTATCATGCGATGATAGTTGGATCCCGATTCTCACTGATGAGTTGGTATACTCTTCGGGTGATCCTGACTAATTCTTCTTTCAGTTTTGGAGGAGAATTTGAGATTACAGTGGGAGGTTTCCTGATTAGATAAAGTGATAACCATTCTGATCTAGGTTAGAGTGCACGCATAGTGTTTCTTTTCTCTCTCTCTCTTTGGCAGCGACCTTTGACCGACCCTAGACTATGACTCAGTGACCAAAGTTGACCGAACCTTCTTAAAATACTGGCCTTTGGATTGTATTAGTTGCATAAGTCATTGCCGCTCCTTCTTTTACCCTTTGTATTTCTCAGAACACCCCGTATTACTACGGACATCCACTTCCATTGGATAGATCCATCGTATGGTTATATACGAACTCGAAGGGACTTTTTCGAGGATGGATCCAGGTTCAGGAGAAATAGAATTGGTTTATTCAGTTGTCTTTTACTATCACCTTCTCTCAGGTTGCGAGGACTCCTTAGTCTAGGAGAGTACACCTATTACGCTTATTGGATAGTCTTCTTCCAAACCATAGGCTGGTGCCGAAAGGTAGGGAATGAAGAAAACCAATTAGCCTAAGTAGGGTGTACAGAAGGTAATAACTAAAGACAAAATAAAGGGATTAGAAAGAGGGTAAAGTAAATTGCGACTGTTATCATTCACGACCAAACCGCGTACTTCATCGCCACTCCTATTTCACCTTTAAAAGAATAAGGTATTATTCAGTTGTCTTTTATCATCACCTTCTCTCAAGTTACGAGTACTCCTAGGATTAGGAGAGTACACCTATTATGCTTACTGGATAGTCTTCTTCCAAACCATAGGCTGGTGCCGAACGGTAGGGAAGGAAGAAAACCATTTAGCCTAACGATGGTGTACAGAAGGTAACGACTAAAGACAAATAAAGGGATTTGGAGAGATGGCAAAGAAGTATACGGTTACAGTCATGAATAGGATTATGGAAGAGGCATTACTAGGAATACCAGGATACCCCTACGAGACATTTTAATGTTTCAGTTTCACTGTGCATTGTTAATTATAAACTGATTTCCCGATTAGATACTTACTCCAAGGTATGTATTTACCAGGTTTCATTCTGCATATCTGTATAGTTATACAGATGATGAGTGGGAGTAAGTTATTGGGAATTAGGTGATCATCCTCATTATATCGGAATTCGTTATAATTGGTGATATTTGAGGAAATCACCTGGGTACAGTTTTCAACCTACGATGCATAGGTTTTGAGTTATTCAAACTCAGCGGACTTATACAGAGTATTGTATGTTGTCCAGTGTCCGTCAGGACAAAGGGGTAGGTCCTCGTACTGTGTTCTGTTTACTTATGACTTCTCTAGTTTTTAGACAAGTGTTTCGTAGAAATACAATGTCTAAATTTTGAGAAGTTGAGGGTATAGGAATAAAGTAGAGAACCAGGTATCGCAAGTATCGGGATTCTTCAAAGAGATTGAGGATGTAGATTCTTGTGATTGGTATTCAGTTGATAGTAATGGTTTTGAGAAACTTATTTCTCTTTCAGGTTACTCATAATTGGATGGATTCCTAAGTTAAGTCATGCTGATTAGCCTTTTTCCATTAACTTGATATGCACTGGAGACAGCTGCATAATTTGAATCTGGTTCCAATTAAATTAGTGCCTCTATTTCTATATGGTATATAGAATGGTTCATATCTTAACGATGTTAAGATACGGGGAGTTGTCCAGCTTATGCTTAAAACCAGACACTGGATAACTCAAGGCACGTTTCTGTAATGGCTGTTTGTGGGTTGACCCTGGCTTTGACGAGGGTTGATATTTCTACCATCTGGAAGATCAATAGTGATATTGTTCTTGACTCGCCACAGTTTTATTAAAATTGAATTTTTCAGAAAACAGTAGTGGGAGTATGGTAGAACTGGAAGTGATTCCAGAACCGCAAACGATTACGGAAAATTTAATAGGACCTATATATTCAATCAGGTTTGACATTCCAATAGCCACTCCGCAGATATGGTGGGTAACCTCAGACACCCGAGAGGTACTCCGGTAGCCTCAAGGACGGTGACAGGGAGGTTCTTGTTTACCCAGACTTGACACTACTGTTGTTCCAGACTATGAGACCCGGCAAGAGGATAAGTATAACGTCGTTTCTAAACATGCTTTAGAAGTGTACGTAGATATTATTATGCCAGAGGGTTGTCGTAGTCAGTGGGAGCAGCGGAAGCATAGTGGGCAAGTAGCTTATGTCTATAGACTTGAGCAAATATAGCGGAGATAAGATCATCTAATTTTGATGTGACAGTCATAGGTTTAACTTGATCAGAATAGAGAATGGATCTATTAAGAAGGTAGTAGGGTGTGATGTCCTGGTATTTGGATGACATACACAGAGTAGGAAGTAAAATTCCTATACTACGATCGGTTATACTGTGGTTGTTACACAGTTGTTTCTTCACAAAGGACATGGATATAATATCAGACATTCTGGTTACTAAATCTATGGTTTTTGGATCTAGATTTGGGTAGTTTCCCAATTTGGGTACTTTGTTAATATTCTAATAGTATTTTAGAATAGATGACTCCTTACATGGTGGTGTACCTGCAGGTGATGGAGTCACCCTCTCTAAAGATGTCTTAGAGACTAAAGGAGAGAGGAAAGTGCATGATTGGCAGATCACTTGCTTAGGCAATTGAGTCAATCATGAGATGTCAAGTACCACACCAGATGTAGTTTTTGCACTTGATGCGATAAGTTTATATTAATCCAATCCTGGAGAAACATAAGGAAGCAGTTTTAGAACATAAGTGGTTGTTCTACGGATATGATGACGGCAGCCTCCTTCGGGAGACGATTATCATTCCAGGCTTCAAAGGTGACATGGATGACAGAGTGATTGTCAGAGTTATAGTTTTCCCTCTGACGAGGGACAGTATTATGGACAGGTGGTCTAAGAGGATACTGTGGAAGGCATGGTGCTGGATACTGATTAAGTTCAGTTATCGATACAGTCTAAGAAGTTTGGATTTGGAGTTGATTGATGAACTAGGTCCCATCAGATATCCAGACATATTCTAAGACAGGTATTACTCAATTCGGGAGATGGCTTTCTCCGCGAACTTGAGATTAAGATAGACATAGAAAGAAACATCAGAGCGGATCCACTCACTGAGGCTATTTCTCGAACACAAGAGTTTTACAAACTAGCTTTGTGAAACTGATTAGTAAAGGAGTTGGATGTTCGGTATCACACGGGCTGTGAGTATGCGACATCGCAATAATTAGCCTTAAGTGCAAATGGGAGATTGTTGGAGACAGTGCCCTCAAAGTCAATTATTGGATCGCAGGTACGTGATTGCAATGATTGAGGCAGGACCTATACCGATATGACAGTCTTGCTCGAGATGATAGTATGCTATCTGGTTTGTCTTTATCACCGTATATATGCTTTAGTTCACTATTGCATGATGATAGAGCCCATAGGATTCTTGCTTGACTACCAGCAGTATGATGGCGATCATATACGTGGGAGCTGGGGTCTATAAGCACATCCTTAAAATGTCCCTAGTCGTGGGAGTTTCGAGATAGGGCATCGATTCTCCAGAGTAGACTAGTGTATACAGTCGAGACCCCGACGAGGGGCGGTGGCCGGTCTCACAACCCACTGGTGTCAGTTTGATCACCTAAGATGTATACAGGTGCTCATTAGGTTATGAGTACACCGGACAGGACTCGCCGGTAATCTGCTAGTTGGTATTATACATATCGTCAGATAGCAATTCCCTGGTGACATGTGTACAGGTTAGTTCATCGATCTGAGATCGTCGTTTGTCTCATGTGAGTTCCCACTGTGCTTAGATTACTACCCTACCACGCTCAAAGTAGTTGTGCAAACAGGTTTTAGTTGGGTACAGTCCCGGACCACATTGGAGGCAAGTGAGCGGATCGTCGGGGATTCGTCTCTCCCGGTATTGGGGGTTGATGTCGCGCAGTGCACGGGTGGCCATCACTAGGAATCCTCGGCCGAGGTAGTGGAGAATTACTGATTTGGATCAGTAGTTTCTCAGGAAGTGATGGGCTTCATGCCGACACGATTTATCGCGTTATTAGGGGTCTGACTTTATCCACCCCCTTAGACTCGATATGCGATACTCTTTAGACGAATGGACCAGACTGTATATACATTGTCACTGTCAGGCTCAGTAGGGTTTATAGATGAGTTCGCTCGTCAGCTTCCCTTCCAATCAATACATAGGCAAAACGTTACGTGCAGCTTGTACCTTTGACGTGCTAGGGGTTATACCCAGTACCAGTGTGTTGATGAGTCATTAGAGTCCCCCATAAACACTTTCCCAAGTTCGGGCGAAACGTTGTAGAGGCCGTATGGTGATATGGCAGGGTTCGGAAAAAGCACGTGCGTTTTTGCACGTGTCGTTTTTCGGGCAGATAATACTGGTCGGCTTTGGTTTAAGCCGGATCCGAGTATTATGCTGTGTAGATATAATATCTTTGTCTCAGATGCATTTGTATTCGGTCGTAATACAAATGTGGGTATGTTTATACCATTACGGGGTTATCCTGAAATTCGTTTCAGGATCACTTTTGGAAGTTGCCAGTTTCCAGTTTTCTATCAGCCGTATTTTGACATTCGGTTAAATATGGATTTATCTTTTCTTGAGATATGTGTTGAAGTTTCTAGAAGAGGTGACTAGGATGGTGAGATGGCTTTGTTCATTAATGGTGCATTAATGTGTTGATGACTATGTATTATGATTCATCACTTGCATTAATGCATTCATACTAAGTGTTCTGATGACTCTTCTCTTCATTAATGGTTGTAGTCACCCCCCTCTCCTACACTCACCTCCCCCCTCTCCTTAAATGGCCGGCCACCCCCTTGGTGGGAGATCATGGTTGTTGTTTGAAAAGATTAAGGATTTTGGTTCATGGAAATTGATATACCTCATTTCTCATTTCGTATCGATCCAAAAGGCAACTTCATTAACCGTTCGTCCATAGCCTTGGACGTAACGAGATAAAGTGTTCTACTCATTCTCTACTTCATCTTGGTCGTCTCTTTTAGCAAACTTGACGATCGAGTTGCCTCGGTTCAGAGGCGGGAGCCCGTTTAAAGATCCGTCGACGTGGTGCCACCTGGACGACAAGATTGGAGATTCAGGAGATCGGAGCAGCCGCAACAAAGTGTGGGATGATGGTTAAAGACCGAAGGACTCGGATCATTCGGTATAACGTTTCTACCCCTTTGTAGTTTGTTAGTATAGCTTTAATGGCAGATCCGGGTTACGGTACACGATAGCGCCAGTTGTTAAAAGTTTTTGTTCCGCATTTGGCGTCTGTTCGACGGCCGGGGCGCTACTGTGGACTTACATAAACCCTCATATGTTTCATATTTATAGTAAACACCTTTAAATATTTAAGAAAATTAAGGAAAATGTTATATCAAATGTGCGATATTTTCAACTGAACACATACTTACCACACTAAGTGCGTAAGCTATATCTGGTCTGGTATATAACATTTCATATATGATGGATCCCACCGCCGAAGTGTAGGGTTTATCATTCATGCAAGCTCTCTCCTCATCAGTCTTAGGAGACATATTTTTAGAGAGGGTGATTCCGTGACAAGTGGGTAAATTACCGTGCTTGGAATCTTCCATACTAAACCTCTTTAGTATGGTGTCTATGTACCTGGACTGGGACAATCTCAACATACTTATAGATATATCCCTATAGATCTTAATCCGCAGAATGTAGGAAGCATCACCCAGACATTTCATAGAGAATTTCTGTGACAAGAAGAGTTTGGCCGATTTTAGCATAGGAATATCATTTCCTATCAAGAGAATTTCATCCACGTACAATATGAGGAATATGACAATACTCCTTACAACCTTCTTATATGTGCATAGTTCATCTACATTTTTGATGAAGTTAAACTCTTTGACTGCAATATCAAAACAGATGTTCCACTCAGCGATGCCTGCTTTAATCCATAAATGAATTTAAGTAGCTTGCACACTTTTCTGCTGCTCCCACTTTCTACGAAGCTCTCTGGTTGTGTCATATATATGTTTTCTTCTAAATTACTATTTAGAAAGACGGTCTTGACATCCATCTGCCAGATTTCATAGTCATGGAAGGCAGTAGACATAGGACCGCAGAAAGATCATCGGTGAATGTAATGAAGTATGAGGAACCATTCCTGGTATGTGTAGACATAGGACTGCATACATCACTATGTATCAGTCACAAAAGTTCAGTAGCTCTTTCTCCGTGTCCCGTAAATGGAGTTTTGGTCATCTTGCCTTTGAGACATGACTGACAAGTTTCATAAGATATAAATTAGAACGGATTCAAATATCCATCTTTATGCAGCTTGCCTAGTCTTGTCGCATTGATATGACCAAGTCTACAATACCATAGAAGACTTCGTTCATTTCTGAACTTTTCCTCTTGTGTGTGTTCTGTATGTTTAGAACTGTATTTTAATTTAGAACGTATGTACCATTACACAACTTACCAAACCCAATCAACACTTGATTTTGGAAAATGTTCATAACATTTTTCTCTGATGCAAAGTTATATCTTTCTTTATCTAATAAAGAAACGGATATTATATTGCACATCATTGACGGTACGTAATAACAGTCGTTCAAAATTAATGTATTACCATGTGGTAATACAAGGTGATATTCGCCGATAGCTTCGGCAGCAACAATTGCTCTGTTCCCTGCTCTGAGAGACATATCACCCTTTTCCAGTTCTCTACTTCTCCTTAACTCTTGTAACATATTACAAATATGGGATCCTGATCCGGTATCCAATACCCAGGACGTAGAGCAGACTGAGAAACGGTTTTCGGTAACTAACACACCTGAAAAAGATGTATCAGAATGCTCTTTCTTCGCTTGGGTTGCATTGGAATCCTTCTATTCCCCTATTCCTTTCTCAAACTTATGAATGTCATAAAATAGAGCGGAACCAACGTTTCCCAACCCAGTATAATAAGCGGGTTCGGTCAATACATCCATATTATTATCTTGATTAAGGAGTGTCATGGTCACTACCCTGATAGAGAGAAGAAAACACTTTAGCATGCGCTCTTGTAAGATTAGATTGGTTATTATCTTATCTAATCAGGATGTCTCCCACTGTTTTGATTAAATCTTCCTTCAAACCCTAAAAGGTAAGATTAGCCGGGATTAATTACACCCTACAAGCTTGCCAATCGGTCAGCCAGGCAGGTACTGGTACTCCGAGGGAGTCTCCCCATGCTTTCGCATGGAACTAATTAAATAACATCGTTTCCGCATGGGCATAACCCCGTTAACACCTTTCTTAGACACCTACTAAATTAGCTAATTATAAAGTGGAAAACTCTCCCAGGAGTAACACTTACTCACAGTGGGTATCGGGATCCAACTATTATATAGAAGTATGCAATCACATTGCAAATTTCAACACTTGAAATTCCCAATATCTGTTTTTACCCCTAACGACCTATAACCTTGACGGAGGTCAACAAACCATAGTCCGCTAGTCAAGTTCAACCCGTCATTTCGTGATGGAATTAAACCCACCCACACGACCCTTGACGGAGGTCAACAAGGCCGTACGACTACCCTAATCCAATCATATCAATATACGGCAGATAAGCACTAATCAGTTACCGTACACTACGCCTTGACGGAGGTCAACAAACGCAACACGGATACTAAATAGTATTTATCTGAAATGACGGAGGGCTACGACTGGTTTTGAAGAAAAAATTTAACGTATTGAACTTGATATCATTGTAGAATCTAGTGATTTGAAAAAGAGTGGTTTAAGCTCCGCTTTTAACATCGAGTAGTTTTCAAAACAAACCGAGTGGGTTGTAGTATATGCTAGTTTTGCTAAAGAAGTCATTTCCGGTGAAGGGATCTAAACTCTTTCCTCATCGAATGAGGTGCTGGATATTCATAATGGAATACCGCTATGCAAAACAAGAACTAGAGCTACCTTTTAGGAAAAATTTAATTCTACAACATATTTAGGTTTCTTTTCTTTTTATTAATCTCATTAATGGAGTCCCATCATTTATGTTTCCTAAACATCACAGAAAAAACGAAAATAAAACCACATATATGCTATCCGCATTCTCCACAGGGATCTGGGTCTTCACCATAAGGTTACTTAACTTACGGCAAGGCGGGGTCAGGACTAGCGCGGATGCAAAACATATATAGTGTCTATTAGTATATCATATATATAAGTAGAATTCGTCTCACGCAGTTATATGATCACATCATATCACAGAAATCAACAGAAGCAAATATAGGATATATTAGGAGGTCCGTGTTTTAGATTAAACCAATAATGAAAAACACGGATTCCACGGTCGTGATGAATAGCCAAGCCTACATCCCTAGACCTTTATGAGAGCGGCAAGCAACCCTGCCAATTCTAGAGTTGGGCGACAGGTCTTGACTCCTCGAGATGGCCTCCCACTGGACTCTAGAACCCGGTTACTTGTGCTCCCTGCCTTGGGTCTATCCTAATGCTGAAAAGTAAATAATATAAATTAATGGAGACAACAACCTCAACCCGGAAGTGTCCAAATAAAACAATATTACATACAAATTTTATACATGAATGAATTGAAAAATTCTCATCTCACGCAAAACCCCCCGGCTATTCAATCACGACGATCCAACATAACATATCAACCAACAACACAGTAACATCATATATCATCAACGTAAGTAAATATATGTATCCCTAATGTCGTTGATGTATAGCAACGAGATCGGGGATACTACCACATATTACACTTACGGTCGCAGAAAAGAAATGAAAACTACAATAATTATAATCTGCATCATCCTTAGACATCATAAACCCGGATTATCACATATTCCGGATTTCATGCCCAACCCTATAAACCTTGCATTTAAGTCTTGAATTGAAAACACTTTTCAAAAACAAGTCGGGCAACTCAACAAGATTCCCGATTACAAGATCGAATGCTCGTCGGGAACTTTCGTAGATAGCCGCACCCCCGATGCCGTCAACGAAGTGCACTTGGGCGGAACACCGTGGCCGCGAGCACCCGAGCGGATTCTTTTGCCGGTTCTCCTATAGTCACTTGGTCGGGGCTATGGTGCATGGCTGTCTAGTAGTGTCTCCTGACAAGTGATCGCGTATGATATGAGATTGCGATGGAGTTTTGATCTGAATCGAAAATCCGTAGCAATCCATCAAACGAAACTAAAACACGAGATTTACAAATCGTTAACTAGTTTTCACAAAACTAATCAATGTGGATTCCAAAAATTGTATCACATGTAAAAACTATCTAGACGATATTAAACATTTCGATTGATACTTCAAACACCAGTAAATCACAGAGACCTCAACAACTTGAGCCTCACCAAAAATACCCAGAAAGTTCAAAATGAGACAATGAAGCAGCAGAAGAAAAAAGAGTCCACAACTCCTCATGTTAGCGGCGGAACCGTGGCCAAAACACAGATTAGGCGGCGGTTCCGCGGCCACATTTAGGAGTTAGGCCCTCTTACTTCTTGGGGCTCCATACAATTACCTACATGATTTTCTGAGAATTTTTAATCTGTAAAATTTCAACTTTTGAAAAATTGGACTGAAAAAAGTAAAAACCCGGTTTTAAAATTTCGATCGAACGCTTTAACGTCATTTAGACTTCGCTTAAGTCTCTACTTTGGCTCTGATACCATGAAAGTCTGTCTTAGCACCTCTAGGTTTCTACAAGTATCAAGTATGCAATTTTAAAAAATCTCGAGGTCTAAGCCATACTAACATAGAATCTAACTAGTGAATTAGGGTTTTAAGTAAAAGAATACAAGTTCTAAACTAAGTGATGGAGGTTTACAACCTTTGTAGACCGGTCCTTCACTTCTAAAGCTCCAAGTAGTAGTCCCTAGAACTCTTCTTTGACTCCACTTGAAAAAAGGATCGAGCTTGCTTGAAGTCTTCGATGCCGAAGATGATCTACCTTGAAGCCTCTCTAACTCAAGATCACTCTTCACTAGTCAAAGTATTAGTGAAGCAAACAACCTAAACTAATGAGCTAGATTAGTATAGATTGATGAAGTAGGAATTTTGCTCACTAGAAAATCTTTTCTCTTTTCTTTTTTCCAACTCAAGAAAACCCCCAGAGGAGAAAAAATGAAAAAAAGATGAGGATGAACTTGGATGAAAGAATGAACCATGAGTTAGAGATAAAGTTGGGATGAATAAATATCTAAGAGTAAAACAAAAATGAGGAGATGGGTCATGGTTTCTCAATGCTTCTACAAGCATCCAAAGCTATGACTCATTTTCCACCATTTCTATTTTTCTTAAACCAAAAATCACCCCAATGATCTTTAGACTCTAGTATGCTTCCTATACAACCATGTTCTATGTATCATCAACCATGATACATATCCAAAATACATATTTAAATATATATCACATATATATAAATGTATGTAAAGAGAATAAAATCTTAAGTGAGCAATAATATAAGTTTATATATATATATATACACACACACATATATATATATATATCAAATTATTAAATCAACACTTGATTCAATAATCCGGTTATATCATATATAACCGACTAATATCAAATATCTATGTATATCACATTATTAAATCAACACTTGATTCAATAATCTGGTCATATCACATATAACCGACTAATATTCAATATTAGATATTAAACCAACACTTGATTCAATAATCCGGTCATATCATATATAACCGGCCAATATCAAATACATATACATAAATCAAATCATTGAATCAACACTTGATTCAATAATCCAGTTATACCACATATAACCTAACCGATATCAAATATCGCGAGATTAGAATACGGTATCACATACTCATATTTAATCAAGCTCCCGCACATATCTCCATATGTGCCCTATTTCATTTCTCTTGAGCTAGGAAACCTCTGTATGGGACTCTAAAGACTCGTTAATACGCCAGCAGTAGGTAATGATCACATCAGATACCCACAAGCCATCAGCGGTACTAGCTGGACGTAACGGCTACCCAAGTATTGAACAAATAGAAGATCAACAAGAAAGCTTGTCCAAACTCCCGTAAAGCCTATAAGCAACACTTACCGTATAGTCCGGTCTCTTCGTCTGATATGTCACATATCGAGTCTGGGGGGTGGAATCGTCAGACCCACACTAACTTGATAAGGCATGCCGATGTGTGGCCTATAACCTTTCGAGAAACTACTGATAACACTTACCAGTAAATCTCATCAGTCCTGGCCAAGGACTTAATGTTATATCCAATCGAGTATAGCGCAACATCAACTCCCAATACCGGGAGAGATGAAACCCCTCCTATCGCTCACTGCCTCCATGTGATTCGGGACTGTACCCAAAATCCACCTGTTTGCACAACTCCTTTGCGCCGTGGTAGGGAGGAAATCAAAGCACAGTGGGAACCATACAAGACACTATGACGATCTCGGGTCTACATATTAACCTGTACAAGTGTCACCGGAGAACTGCTATCTAACGGTAGGTATGGTACCATCTAGGAGTTCTCGGCGAGTCCTATTCGGTGTACCAATTCTTTAATGAGCACTTATGTACAATCTTTGATGTCAAACACCAATAGTTGTGGGATCAACCATCGCCCCATACAGGGTCAAGAAACGTACACACTAGTCTACTCTGGATTATCGATGCCCTGTCTCAATACTCCCTCAACTAGGAACAATTAAAAGATATGCTTGCGGACTACACAAGTCCCACTATTATGATATGCATCATAGTCCTGGTAGTCAATCCTACATCCTAAGGGCTTTATCAACATATATCAGAGAGACGGTATAATAATACAAGTGTACATGTTAAGATAAAGAGCAACCAGATAGCATACTATCATGTCGAGCAAGAAATTCCTTTATATATATGTCCAAGCATCCACTATATCATACAATAATGGCATCTAGGGCATACATATTCCCAACATACCCGCATAACCCTTTGCAAAGGTCAACAAAGTCATACGAATGTTCTAACCAATCACATCAACGTACGACAGAAAAGAACTACTTAGCTATCGAATACTACGTCTTGGAAAAGGTCAACAAACGTAGTACGAATACTAAGTACTACTATTCTGAAATAACAAAGTCATTCTGAAATAATGTCATGAGTGGGCCGCTCGGCGCTTTCTTGAGTTTGGTAACTTGAGCACTCCACCGCGGGTTTATCCTAAACCCCTACAAATGCGGTGAACAACCCGCCAATTCTAGAACGAGACGGCCCAATCTCATTACCATGAAATGGACACCTACCGCATTCTAGAACCTAATGACTCAGGCACTTCTCCGTGGGTTATCCTAGAACATTAAATGAAATATATACATATAATGGCAACATCAACCTCATCCCGGCATTGTCCTAATAAAAGAATATACATATTACATCAAATGGATACATGAAGTGCATACACCAATTTTGTACATAAACATCATATCGCACGAGGGGCTATTCATCACGACAATCCGAATAAACCATCACAGAAGACACAAACAAATAACTAATATGCAACCCCGTTGAATTGATCATGTATTAATTCGACGACGTTTACTAACACGTTTCTTTAAATGCGGAACAAAAACAATGCTACAATTTCGATCAAGAAGTTTTCCGAACTACCCACAAACACAAATATGATCAAATCAAAATCTGGGAAAAAATGAAATATACCAAAAATCCAATTTCTAGAAGTTTAAGCCCAGAGAGAAATTGGGGGCTATTTATTGAAACCTGGCCGACCCAGGCGGCCAAAGAGCCGACTTGGTGGCCAGGGCACAATATTTATACCTTGTATTTCAATCCCATAAATTATTTTTCAAATACATTACAATAGTGTATATCGAAAAAATTTCAAGTGAAGTTTTTGAAAATGGATAGAGGGTTAAAATTAGAAATTAGAAATGACAAAATTTCTTGATCCGAAACTATAGCTTCGTCTAAACAAGTTAAAGTCTTTAGGGCCGGCTCTGATACCACTCCTAGGATGCTATGCTCACCTACTTGTAATTTTAAATGTAGCAGAAAATATAAAATAGAAAAACTAGAGAGAAATAATACCACAAACTCTAGAATCAACACAAAGACCTAAACTTGAAACATGTAAAAAGCTATAATAAGGGTTTTAGTGGCTACAACCTTTGTAGTATGTCCGCCTAATTGTGGAAGACTCTTTCTTCGCTCCAAGTCCATCGGAACATGTTTAGACTCTTGTTAAGCTCCTTGACTTCGGGATCGAGCTTGTATGAAGATCATATTGTCAAAGATAATCCACCTTAAGGAATGCCCAACTCAAGCTCCTACTTCACAACAATAGAAGCTTGTGAAGTAACTAGCTCTCACAAATTTGATATAAGTGTGAAATAAGAAGATGTAGAATTTTTCTTACTCTTTTTCTCTCTAATATTTTCTCTTTTTCTCCAAGGAAAAAAAATCAAGAGAGAGAATGAATGGATGAGAATAGAATCAACTAGAGAACTAAAGAGAGAGAAAGAGCCATCTTTATCCAAATGAAAACCCTAGAAGGCTTCAACAATCTCTACACATCTCTCTCTAATGACTCATTTCTCATTTCTTTATTTTACAAATAAAAAAATGAGCCATCCATCTAGAAACCATCCAGTTTCATACTAGATAATAGATAATGAGAGATAAATAAAGTGAGCATAATACGAGAAAATACACACACACATATTTAATTATTAAATCAACACTTGATTTAATAATCCGGTTCAACAAGAGTCGGCTAGTATTATGAAAACGTCCGATTAACGTACATGTATCAAATACATGTTTTTAATCGAACTCCTGAGCGTACCACCATACATACTCTACATCGTTTCTCCTGAGCCGGAAAACCTCTGTGTGGGACTCTAAAGACTTGACAATACACTGGCAGTAGGTTAGGATCACATCCATAACCCATAAGCACGTCAGCAGTACTAGTAGCACGTAACGGCTACCGAGGTAGTGATCGAAAGGATGATCGATAAGTAAACTCATCCGAACTCCTACAGAGCCTATAAGTGACATTCACCATACGGTCTGGTCTCTTCATTTGAGAGTTTCGCATACCGGATCTGGGGGGTGGATGTTGGGTTATGGCAGCGCCCCGGCCATCATTCCGTTGCCAAATGCGGAACAAAAACTTTTAGAAACCGGCGCTAACGGAACCCTAATCGACGGATCGTACCATTAACCCTATACTAGTTATATAAAAAGAGTTTAGAGAGGTTATACCGATCGATCCGTGTCCTTCGGTCTTCAACCTCTGTCCCAAGCTCTTCGCGGCTTCCTCGATTAAGTTCTGTCTCCGGTCTCCCCCATCGAAGACGGTCCACGTCGAGAGTTAGTAATACGGGCTCCCGCCTTAAAACCGAAGCAACTCGGGTATCTAGTTTGCTAACCTAGATAGCCAAGATGAAGTAGAGAGTGTGTGTGAATATTTTGGCTCAAAACACCCAAGGATTCTCAACTCATGAGAGGGTATGGGTGGAGGTTGAAGAAGAAGCTATGAAGGAAAAGTGTGAGCTCAAGAGAAAAGAGCGAGTAAAGAAAAGTGTCTGCTCTTTTCTTTGGTTATTTTTGCTAAGTGTTTTTGTGTGTGTTATTTATTGTTGTGAGCAAGAGCAACTAAAGAAAAGCTCACTAGAAAATATCTGCCATCACAACAAGAATATCTCACACAAAATATCTTAACAAAACCAAACAATCCCATGACCCAATACCATGAGTCACCAAGACCACATGTTACATCAATGCACAATGCCAAGACTTGCACTCACACTTTCCACACAATAAACATTAACCTAAATGTTTAAATCCAAGAAAAATAAATGGCAACCTCAAAAGTAAACTCGTAACGAATTACAAGAATACCCATCATCCGTATATACATACCTGCATCTGTATTCTGACTGAATACGAATACAACGAGATGAAAATAATCCAACAATATAATACTAGGATCCGGCTTAAACCAAAGCCCACTAGTATTATCCGTCCGATCATGATCCGTGCACAAGTGCACGTATATGATCGAACCCTGCCATAAAACCATGCGGCATCTACAACGTTTCGCCCGAACCAGGAAAACCCTCTGTGTGGGACTCTAAAAACTCATCAATACGCTGGCAGTGGGTTTAACCACAAACACGTCAGTGGTACTAGCTGTACGTAATGGCTACCTAGGTATTGAGCGAAAGGGAGGCCGACGAGAAAACCCATCCTGAAACCCTACTGAGCCTGACAGTGACAATATCCGTACAGTCTGGTCCGTTCGTCCATGAGTATCGCATATCGAATCTAAGGGGTGGATAAGGTCAGACCCCTAATAACTTGACATTTAGTGTCGGCATGAAACCTTTCACCAACTGAGAAACTACCGATCCTAGATCGGTAATTCTCGTCTATCCCGGCCGAGAATTTCTGGTGATGGCCACCCGTACACACCGCGACATCAACCCCCAATACCGGGAGAGACGAATCCCCTGACGATCCGCTCACTGCCTCCATGTGGCTCGGAACTGTACCCAACTAAAACCTGTTTGCACGACTCCTTTGAGCCATGGTAGGGTAGTAATCAAAGCACAGTGGGAACTCATACGAGACAAATGACGATCTCAGGTCGATAGACTAACCTGTACACATGTTTTCAGGGAATTGCTATCTGACAATAGGTATAATACCAACTAGCATGTTCCCGGAGAGTCCGTCAAGTGTACTCATAACCCAATGAGCACCTGTATACATCTTAAGTGAACCAACTAACACCAATGGCTTGTGAGACCGGCCACCGCCCCTCGTCAGGGTCTCGATCCGTATACACTAGCCTACTCTTGGAGTATCAATGCCCAGTCTCGAAACTCCCACGACTATGGACACTTTAAGGTTGTGCTTATAGACCACCCAACTCTCACGTATATGATCGCCATCATACAGCTGGTAGTCAAGCAAGAATCCTATGGGCTCTATCAACATGTAATAGTGATCTATAATGTCACCTGAAGCATGTACACGATGATAAAGACAAACCAGATAGCATACTATCATCTTGAGTAAGACTGTTCTACCGGTATTGGTCCTCCCTCAATCATTGCAATCATGTGCCTGCGATCCAATAATTAACTTGAGGGCACTATAGCCAACAGTGGAATCCGTCAAACTTCCAATAACCTGATAAGTCATGCCGATGTATTGATAACCATCTGAGAAACTACTGATAACACGTATCAGTAAATCTCATCTGCCCTGGCCAGGGACTTATGGTTATAGCCAACTGTGCACAGTGCGACATAACTCCCTATACCGAGAGAAACGAATCCATTCCGATCGCTCACTGCCTCCATGTGGCTCAGGACTATACCCAACTAAAACTTGTTTGTACGGCTCTTTAAAGTTGTGGTAGGGTAGTAATCAAAGCACGGTGGGAACCATACAAGACACTATGACGATCTCAGATCTACAGACTACCTTGTACTCATGTCACCAGAGAACTTCTATCTGACAATAGGTATAATACCATTTAGGAGTTCTCGGTGAGTTTATTCGGTGTACCCATTCTCCAATGAGCACCTGTATACAATCTTTGGTGTCAAACACCAATTGCTGTAGGATCAACCATTGCTCCGATCGGGGTCAAGAAACGTATACACTAGTTTACTCCGGAATATCGACGCCCTGTTTTGATACATCCATGACTAGGAACATTTAAAGATGTGCTTATGGACTACCCAGGTCCCACTAGTATGACCCACATCATAATCCTGGTAGTCAAGCAAAGATCCTACGTGCTTTATCAACATGTATTAGCGATACGTAATAGCAAGTAAAACATATACACATGTTAAGATAAAGACAAACCAAATAGCATACTATCATATTAAGCAAGTCTGTCATGTTCATACATATGTCCAAGTATCCACTATAATATACAATAATGGCCTCTAAGGCATTACATATTCAACAAGTTATGAGAAGAAAGAGCAATATACTGCTTTATAAATACCGGCCGAACGGAGCTTCTCAATCTCAAAATGTAGAATGTACTTGGTCTATTCTGTATATGCTGAGAGGAAGCTAGGGACATTATAAAATTAGAAAGCAAGAAACAAACGTTCCTGTAACCCACTCGCTATGAGAATTCCCAATAGTTCGGGATATTTGGTAGGCTTATGCATCGTATGAGGTGCTATCATTAGTAAGCGTTGGTCGCAATTAAGATATTGTTGCAAGGCGCCAGATTTGTCGAGCTCAGCCTCAAGAAGATGCAAAGACGGACAAAATTCAACTGGATCAGGGAAAAGTCGATCCTTGTCTTCTACGTGTACTTCATAGGGCTTCAAAATAAGATGACGTACAAAATATCCATCCCAAGTTAGGCGACCAACCAATAAAGAATTGTGTAGTGTTGCCCTCTCTTTCAAATTAGTAGGGTCGGCTTTAGCAAAAATCTCTTCCAAGAAAGCTCCGTGAGGATCGTGGAAAGGAATTTCATCGGTACAAATCCAAAGGTATGGACCTTCAGGGAAATATATTCTCGCCGATTCTTCAATATTTGACACAGATACTTTCTTCTTCATCTATAAGAGTAGCAGTTTCAGACTCTGTAGCCACGGATTCAAGCTGAGCCTCCTCGGTATCCGAAGCCTCAAAGTCCACTTATTCTTCATCTCTATCCATTGGAGATGGACTTCTCGATAGAATTTTAGCGAAGTCTTGTTCCTGCAGAGTAGAACTGAGCAAGTTATGACTCTGAACAGTCGTTTGCGGATTTGTCATGTTGGCTTGAGCCACAGGCTGATTGCTCTCAAGAACAGGGGTAGTGTTGTCAGTTGCATTGCCAGTCGACATTTTAAACTACAAGAATGAAAACACGCATGTTAAATTCTATGTATGTGATACATGTGTATATACATAAGTATAAAGAATTCAAAAATAAATTTGAAAGCTTGTGTCTTTTTTATATATATTAAAAGTGACTTTGAAAAAATTTCAAACCCCCCTAAGAAGTGGATGGTTCGTCTAAAATACTTCATTATAGAAGTTTAAAAGGACTATAAAATAAATTCTTAATAAAAAACACTTAATAAAAACAAACAATCCTTCGGAAGGTCTCCTGACCAAATATTGCTCAATAAGGAACCCTCCCGCAATGCTCAATCAGGAGACCTCCCGAAGGCGTCGGGAGGCTTCCCAAGAAGCCATTTAATGGAAATTATATAGAATTTCCTTTAAGGAATATTTCTTTAAGGTATTCTATTAAGAATTCTTAGGAAATTTGACAGAATCCCTCCAGGATTTTTCAATTTTCCAGAATTTAGGAACTAAGGAAAAACCCTAGTTCCAAATAAAGAATTAAGAAAAGTCTTAATTCTATAAAAGAAATAGTCAGAGTCTATTTCCATCGATGAAGAACAAGAATTTCTTCTTGTTCTTAATGGATATATGAACCCATAAGATCACCCCTAAATCTCGATCTCCAATAGAAATCGAGTCTGGGTTGCCGGAAAAGTCTAAAAGACTTCTCCTTATCCAACGTGAAGGCCATGGTGTTGAAGATCATCAAGGTTTACCTTGATGATGATGGCGGTGGCTCGAAGAAGATGAGAGTGGGAGAAGAAACCCTAGAATTCTTTTGAATTATTTTATGAAAAAATTAAGAAACCAATGGGTTTCTTCTCTCCTCAGGGTGATCCAGCAAACCGCTGAATCACAGCCACGTGTTCCACGTAGCCCCCACTTGGCCCAATAAAAGCTTGAGCCGATGAGGCTTTTCTTCATTAAGTTTGATGACTTAATATATTCTCTTAGCATAAAATGCATATATATATATATATATATATATATATATATATATATATGCGACAAAAGATATGCATAAAATTGTGCATATCCATTTGTTGGTGGCATTTATAGAGTTAAAAATTCAACTTCAAATAACTTTGAATACTTATATAAGTATTCAATCAAAAAACAAGATCAATAATCAAGAATTAGTCAATTAAGACCAAAATTGATGTAAACAACATCATAAACAAGTTAAAAACATGTTTAAAATAACCCAGGACCCATATATTGAGGATCCCCTTGCAAAAAAAACTTAAAAAGAATTGTTTTAAGGGGGTCCTGATGGTCGGGACCCCCTCCCGACATCAGGAGGTCCGAATTTAGGGTGTCCCGACTCGCTTTGATAAGCGGTGTTCATACCAGAATATTGCATTTTATACCGCCCATTCTTACGCTCGTTTGTTTATAGGCAGGTGCTTTTAATCAGTGTTTGCTACATATTTGCAGGATACTAGTTCTCAGCTCTAAACAGTGAAATTCATGGAAAAGTACGACAGATTTTGGATTACTGCCAACAACAGATAAAACACGGGTCTCTGCTCTCTATCCGTGTGTTGCCACACACCAGTTTAAGGGACAAAATGGCAAATCGATGTCATTTTCATGCACAAAGCTCAATGTCAACACAAGATCCAACATATCTACGCGGAACTTGAGGAAATTATGGCAAAAGATCCACATCATATCACCTTTTGATCTACTGAAATTCTGGAAGAATTGTGAAGAGATTCTGAGAAAAGTACTATACCACACTGAAGAGGGCCACAAACCAGGGGATCCGACAAAAGATGAAGGCACAAGCCTTCTAAAAGGCCGTGGAACCGCGGCATAAGCGCGCTTAGGCCGCGGAACCGCGGCCATGTGGGCTCCGCACTTGGTCAAATTTCAGGGGCAGTTTTGGAATTTCATATATTGACAGATTGTTGCCCTAGGTGCTCTGTTTCCTGCCTATAAATTGCCCAGAACTTGCCAAGCCAATGAGTTCTTTTTCATGCCCTCTTTTTGTTAGTTTTTAGTTTACTTCTTCTTCTTCTTCTTCATTCTTTCCTCCATGAAATTGTTGTGAGAGCTTTTGAGTGGATGTTAAATGAAGATGAAGGTTATTTTGTATCATTCTTTTGCTTAGCTTCCTCTTGAGATCCTTGCTTTCTCTTGATCTTTCAACCTCTTCATTGAGCTTGAAGGTTTAAGGGTTGGTATTTGATCTCAAGGGTTGTATCATCTTGGAATCAATAAAGTCTTCTCTTTTGTGCTTCATTCACCATGAGTTCTTTGCCTCTTCTTGATCTTGCAACCTCTTAATTGAGCTTGCAAGTTTAAGATTTGGTTATTGAACCCATGTCTTGTATTTGGTTCTATGGTTCTTATTGTTATTTTCTTACTTATTTCTTTCTTGCTTTTTATTACCTTGCTTTACTTTCATGCACTTAAATTCCATGCACTTTTAATTACTTGCTTGTAATCTTTTCTTTTCTTTGTTTATCTTTTCTTTTGCTCTTTTTGGTTTTTTTTGTGAATGGTTGTAATATGTTGTTGTTAAGAATAAATACAATATTGTAAGTTAAGGTTTCTTTCCTCATTTCCTTTTCCCGTTATTTTCCTTTGAACTCTGCCCAAACGTTACGCAAGCGCTCCGTTAGGTACCCTACCCTACCAAGGTAACGGTGATTCCTAACCGCGACCGGTTGCGTTCAATTTGGCCGGAGGCGAAAGCAAGAGACAAGAACAGAAGGACAAGGGTAAATAAGCCGGATTCCACGAATACCGCGCTTAAATCCCCTAATCCACGTTATTGCCGATTGCTCTAGCTTCAATTGGTCAAGATTCGGCTCAAAGGTTTTGAGTGCGGATTTCTTTAGCTTACACTTTCGTATCTTTTTCTTAACAACTTTATACTTGCATATAAAACACTTAGGATAGATTTGAACAAACATATACACATTATTTATTGACTCGTCTAAAACTCGAACGGACATACAACCATCTCCCTGTGGATCGACCCGTGCTCAACCGGCTAGCTGCGAAGCGACACCGTCCTGATCGCGGTTATAACTTTAGAACTTTGAACATCCGACACGCCAAAAGTGTGCGATCAAATGGCGCCGTTGCCGGGAAAACGGTAACATATCTTCTTTCTTGTTATTCGGGTTAATATTCTTTTTGTATATATATAAAATTGTAAATAAAATAAAATAAAATAAAAAATCTTTTTGTTATTTTTGATAATTTTTGTGAGCAAGTGTGCAGGCTAATCTGGAGCAAATACAGTAATCCAAAAAGAAAACTTTTTATTTTGGAGAAGAGAAGAATTGGAGTTCGTTGACAAAAGACAAATCCCCAAGTCAACATTTTGACCGCGGAACCGCGGTCAAAAGGTGCCTTGAGCGGCGGTTCCGCGGTCCCATTGAGGCCTCTGTGCCCAATTTTTTTTTTCTCCACCTCTTTTTCTTTTCTTTTATCTTCTCTGTGAATTCCACCATACTGTATTTTCTGTAGATTTTTATGGATTTGTGAACTGCGATTGTGGGGAGCAAAGTGTACGTTCAAGGCTAAGGTGATTGCAAAATACAGTGCCAAAGATCCGGGTAGTTTGACCAGCGCAAGCGAACTTTTCAAGCTTACCGGATTTGATTCAACGGGGGTTTTCTAAACCCGAAAGCTTAACGGTACGTATTTTACTAACACCTTCTTCTCAAATCCGACGCGTCCACTATAATATCTTTGCAGGATTCTTTGCAAGTCACTACCAAACGAAGAAAAAAAATTGACTAACCCGTATTTGTTGCAGTGCCGTGCTTAATATAAAAAAACGATTGTTTGATTCTTTATAGAATTTTTATTAAATTGCGCATTGCATACATTAATACGGATTTAAGGGCAAGCGAACCCCACAATATACGGTAAAGGATTTCATCACCTTTTCCGTGGCCCACAAATCACGAACTTGAGCATAACGTCTACCCGCACAAATTTTAAAAGAAATTAGACTTTAAGCCTTAAGGACTCCGCGCTCACTAGGAGAAGTTAACTGTGTTTAGAATACCGCTTAACGGTATATTGTTTACGGGGTGTCTAGGAAAGTGTTCACGGCGAAACCGCCAAAAGAGAAAGGGTTATTTAATTAAGGACCTTCGCGAAAGCGTCGGAAAATCTCCCATTATCTCTGCACTTACCTGGCCTCGTGATCAGTATATCTTGAGCTCGTTTCTCGACACAGTTTCACTTCGACAATCAAGTTCTTGAGCAGGTCTAGTTGACCTAGGTGAACCCTAGATCGACTAGGTGTGTGGTATTTTTGTGTCGTGATTGTTTTTTTTTGTACAGATTCTTTTTATATGTATATTTCATTCTTTTGTTAATATCTAATTAAAAAAATCACATTCTTTTTCCCCTCCTTTTCTCTGCCTTTCTTTCTTTCTCTTTTCATATCATGGGTACCCCACCTCGCAAAACTCTTGCCGAACTTTGGTACCCACAACCAGACATTACTTCTTACGGTTTTTGCTTTGGCCGAACGTCGAACGATCCCTCCATGCCCAAAATCCCTTTGAAAGATCGGATAGACGTGTCTAGGACAAACACTTGCCCTCCGCAATCCACTTTGTATCAACCTTTTCAACCTCCCCCACCCTCTTATGTTGATGCCCCTTTTGCAAGTCGTCCTTTGTCCGTCGCTGAACATATTGAACAATCCTGCAGCCGATCTTTCACTCCTTTCACCACTACAGATTCTTAGGATCAACAATTCCATTCACCTTCTTATCCAAATGTTGATCCTGCTCCTGTTCAGCCATTCAATTCCTACCAGTTCTACCCGACTTTTGCACCTTCCCTAGACATTGCTTCTGAACCGCTATTTGGGAGTTTTCAGTATCCAAACAACTTTGAATCTTTTACTGAAACCCCTTCACAACCCATGTCTAGTCTGGAACAGTCATTGGAAGACTTTAGGGTAGCGTCGTACCAACATATGATGGATTTGAATGGGTCCATGGCCGCCCTCATACAACCTAGTGACCCGGTAGCTAGTTTTCAACTAGCTCCAAATTTTCCAATGTATAAAGAGGCGGTAGGACAGGTTGAGAATTTGAGTGGAGAGAGTGAGATGTACCCCCTTCCGAATCAAGCCTACTCGTTCAACTTGAATCCCACAACTCCGGTTTTGAATGTCTATCTAGTGTTCCAAACGATTCATTGATTAAAGATAGAACAGATAATGAGTTGTGTGACTTTGTAGTGTTTGATTTGCCCGATTGTGAAGGGTCCTTTTCGAGTGAAACCACATCCAATCCTTTTGACCTCTACACCTCCACTCTAGAACCTGAATTGATTAATATCCATGCTTTTGTTGAGGTGTCTGAAAATATTGATTTTCACTTGATTGAGGATATTGACACCGGGAATATTTTGGATGATGAACCTGTAGATTTGGCAGTGTTTTTCTCTCCAATTCATCATCCCGAGTCATTAACTATTTTTCCTGAATCCCATATGCGTCTTGATTTTGATGAAATTTGCATGGATAAGCTGAATTTTGAGGAAACATTTGAGGATATTTTTTAGGATGAACCAGTTTTAATTGATGAGTCGGATTTTCCAATTCATCATGTTCCTTTCATTGACTATGTACACCCTCCTGAACCTTTAACCGATAACCTTCCTCAATCACCTACCTCCATCCTTTCCATCGTTCCGACCTTGCAAGAAACCGTCTCACTTTCATTTTATATGTCTGGTTTACCGAGTTCGGCATACCCATAGTTTCTCACGAATCTTGAGGGATTTGACCTCATTTCTCGTCATATTGATAGATTATTACAATCCATCTTTTCACATCGATCATTACAGATTGTACTAATTTATTCAGTCAATTTCCACCCTCAAGTTCGTATTCCACTTCTTTCTCCCTTCCGCCGTTCTTCTTCTCATATACCGAGACCGTATCCCGCTTCTATCTCCATACGGTCTCGCGTATTCTCCATTTCTTACCTCTCCGCGTTCTTTCACCAACCAGCACATGATAGAGATAAAATCTTTGAATGGTTGGTGCTCTCTTTCGTCCTGTGTAAGGCCTTGTATAGTTTGAAACTGTTCTCTTTCTCCCCTGATCCTGAGCTTCAACGCTTAACAGTGGAAACACTGTTTTACTTAAGTTTGGGGGGGAACCATTTTGTATATATTTTTTGTTTTCCTTTTTGGTTATTGATCGCACGCTTTTGGCGTGTTGGATGTTCAAAGAATTTAAGTGTAACCGCGATCAGGACGGTGTCGCTTTGCAGCTAGCTGGTGAGCACGGGTCGGTCCACAGGGAGATGGTGTTATCTTACCTTCTTGTTTTAGACGAGTCAATAAAGAATCTGTATGAGTTTGAGTCTAACCTATGTGTATATCTGCAAGTATAAAGTTGTTAAGAAAAATACGAGATTGTAAGCTAAGAAATCCGTACTCAAAAACCTTTGAGCCGAGTCTTGACCAATTGAAGCTAAGCAATCGGCAACAACGTGGATTAGGGGATTTAAGCGCGGTATTCGTGGAATCCGGCTTATTTACCCTTGTCCTTCCGTTCTTGTCTCTTGCTTTCGCCTCCGGCCAAACCGAACGCAACCGGTCGCGGTTAGGAATCACCGTTACCTTGTCAGGGTACGGTGCCTAACGGAGCGCTTGCGTATGGTTTTGGCGAAGTTCAAATGGAAAATAACGGGAAAAGGAATTGGCAAAGAAATGTTAACTTATAAAACCGTATTAATTCTTAACAACAACAATAATTACAACATTCACAATATGAACAAAAGAGAACAAAAGAAAAGAACAAAGAAAAGAAAAGATACAAGTAATAAAGAGCATGAATAAAATGCATGAAATAAAATGCAAGTAATAAAAAGACAAGTAATAAAAAGCGGGTAATAAAAAGAATACGGAACTAGGACCCAAGCCAAGCATGTGCTCAATAGCCAACCCTTAAACTTGCAAGCTCAATGAAGAACTTGCAAGATCAAGGGAAGGGTAGAGAACGCATGTGAAATGAAGTGCTAGTCCGTGAGAAAATACGACCCTTGAGATCAATAACTAACTCTTAACCATTCAACCTCAATGAAGAGATTGAATGAGCAAGAGAAAGCAGAAATCTCAAGGGGGAGCAAACTAACAAGAAATATAAAAACCCCTCATCTTCATTAATCTTCCACTCAAAAGCTCTCACTACAATTTAATGGAGAAAGAATGAAGAAGAGGAAGAAGAAGAACAAAATAACAAAAATCAAGAACAAAGAAAAGCTCAAAAATTGCTCCCTTGGCTTAGCTCTGGTCTGCTGTATTTATAGGCTGGAGAATGGCATTCTAGGGCATCCACCAGACCAGAAATGAAACACCCAAACTACCCCTGAAATTCGGCAGAGAGTGGGCCCCACCTTGCCGCGCATGCGCGGCCAATACCCCCTATTGGCCGCGCATGCGCGGCCGTACAGTTGAATTGGGCAGTGGGCTTTTGTGGCCTGTCCTGGTTTCCTGCTTCCTGTTGTTTGGTACATGTAGTTTCTGATAATCTTTCCAGAATATCTTCAGAATTCCAAGTCCAAGATTGCATTATCTTTTCTTCACTTTTGACTTTATCTCCCTCGAGCTCCGCGCACCCATTGATTCTTGTGCAGCCCACCTCGTGCTCTGTGCTTGTCCCAGACATGAATGACCACTGTCATATGTCTTGTATCGGGAACCGGTACTCGGCACTGGACGGATATGGATGACCGGAACCCGGCTTTTATCTGCTGTCGACAGATGTTCTGCTTTTAGCGTAACTGTGGAGATTTTATCCTGATTTGCAATATTTGTACTGGAAACCTGTATTCTGTAAACATGTAACAAACACGGATTAAAAGTACCTACCTATAAACACACGAGCGTAAGAATGGGCGGTATAAAATGCAATATTCTGTTATGAACAAATACCCCCAAACTTAACTTTTGCTCGTCCCGAGCAAAACCAATTATTTACAAAAATAAAATGATAACCGCACTTTCGCAGGGAACGCGATTGCACTGAGCATGTGCAACAAGCCGTTAAACCTCTAGGTGTCCCTAGTAGGAGGAGTGTTGTCTCCTGAGGGTTTTCAGCGGATACTACCCACAAAATCCGGTCAAGCTAGTTTTGTAAAATAACTAAGATTCAAGCCCCTAAAGTTTTGTTTCAGAGAATAACAATTCTATAATCCTAAGTTTAGACTATCGAACCTTTATTTTTCACACATCGCTTCTTATTTAACTACAGATTTTATATGTATTTACGTGCAGTGCAAATAGTGTCGTTAAGTTCCGAAAGGTCGAATAAAGTCATTATGTCACACAATAAAGCCCAGATAACAATTTTAAAAGGATCACATAAGTTTTATAAAGAGTTAAGCATTTTTCAAGTTTCGTTTTCCAGTAAAGTTTCAACTTCAGAATTTCTATCTTCCCTAACAGGAAACTAGGTCTTATTCTTCACTCCATTTTTTTCTTGTTTTCATTTCATACACACCACTGTGAACGTGCAATAGTCTTTATCATAGAATAAAACCTTCATATCTCCGTTAAAATTTTTTTATAAAAGCCTGTCTTTTATCAAGATTATTCTCACACAAAGAACCGTTAGGAATTTTAACTCGGAGAGAACGCTTGCTTGACTTTGTTTTAAACTGGACTTTCTAGGCTTCTTAGCGAGCTTTGGGCCAATGCACCCAAACCAGTTGGTTTTAGGCCATTAGGTGTAGAAACACCCCAGCGAACTTAATTACTCAAGTTACCTAGGTCCAAAAACAAAAGACAGTTTGACGTGAAAATCAGATGATTTAATACGAACGGAGGTATAACCGGCAGTTCAAATATTTTTTTGGATAAAAGACGTGTTTAGTGGGTTTGGTGTGTAATCATTCCAATCAAGTTTCCGATGGGTTATTTTTCAGACTTAGCTCCAATTACGGCATCAATAACATTCCTTCATATTCGCTTTACTTCATAAACTATTCTTGACATTACTTATTTCAGAACAAACCTATTTGATCCTCAGAAAATCATTTATCTTATTTAAAAGTTTTTTTTTAGACATAAAAGACTTGTCTTCTAATTTCCACAACTCACGACACGTGTAGTGTAATGTAAAGACGTATAACAGCCATAGTTAACTTCAAAGGAGAGTTATCTTTCAGGTTTTCAAAATCTAAACATAAGATTTAGTTATTCCTATTTTTTCAAACAAAAACCGTCGAATGTTGAATCAGAGTTCTTCCACAAGCTAACTTGACAAAAAAGTTTTTTTATATTTTTGGAAAATTTTTGATTTTTATGGGTTTTTAATAAGGTATGCAAATGCAGAATATACAAATGAATGCGAAGGAAGAAAGCTTACCGAGCACACCCCCAAACTTAAACTTGACAGTGCCCTCACTGTCAGGCTATACCAAGAGGGTCAAAATTGCCGGCGCTCCCTAAAAACAAATTATATACAAAACCAAAAAAAAAGAGAAAACAAAAAATATATACAAAAAAGAGCCCCCCCAAACTTAAGTAAAACAGTGTTTCCACTGTTAAGCGTTGAAATTCAGGATTAGGGGGGAAAGAAAACAGTATCCATCTATATAAGGCCTTACACAGGCCAAAGGTTAGCACCAACCATTCAAAGATTTTATCGTCATAAAGCAGTGGCTGGTGGAAGAATGCGGAGAGGTAAGAAATGGAGACTACGCGAGACCTCTTGTGGAGAGAAGTGGAATGCGGTCTCGGTAGATGAGAAGAAGAAGAAAGGCGGAAGGGAAAAAGAAGTGGAGTACGAACTTGAGGGTGCAAATGGAGTAAATAGATTAGCACAATTTGTGATGACCGATTTGTGAAAATTGATTGTGCTAATATATTTACCCGTCGAGAAATGGGGTCAAATCCCTCAAGATTCGTAAGAAACCATGGATACGCCGAACCTGGTAAACCAGACATATGAAATGAGAGCGAGACGGGTTCTTGCAAGGTCGGAACGATGGAACGGATGGAGGGAAGTGGTTGAGGAAGGTTATTGGTTAAAGGTTCAGGAGGGTGTACACAGTCAGTGGAAGCGACAGGATGAATTGGAAAATCCGACTCATCAATTAAAACTGGTTCATCCTCAAAACTATCCTCAATATTCTCCTCAAAATTTAGCACATCCATGCACATTTCTTCAAAATCCAGACGCATATGAAGTTCGGGAAAAACATTTAACGACTCGGGATGATGACTTGAAGAGATAAACTCAGCCAAATCTACGGTTTCATCATCCAAAATATTCCCAGCGTCGATATCCTCAATCAAGTGAAAATCAAAATTCTCCGACACCTCAACAAAAGCATGGATATCAATCAATTCAGGTTCTAGAGTGGAGGTGCAGAGGTCAAGAGGATTGGGTATGGTTTCACTCAAAAGGGACCCTTCACAATCGGGCAAATCAAATACTACAAAGTCGCACAACTCATTAAACATTCTATCTTCAATTGATAATTCATTTGGGATACTCGATAGACTTTCAAAACAGGAGTTGTCGGATTCAATTTGGGATGGGTAGGTTTGATTTGGAAGGGGGTATATCTCACTCTCTCCACTCAAATTCACAGCCTGTCCTGCCGCCTCATCATACATTGAAAAATTAGGAGCTAGTTGAAAACTAGCTACCGGATCACTAGGTTGTATGAGGGCGGCCATGGACGCATTCAAATCCATCGTCTGTTGTGAAGCTACCCTAAATTCTTCCAAGGACTGTTCTAAGCTAGACATAGGTTGTGATGGGGTTTCAGTAAAAGATGCGAATTTGGTTGGATACTGGAAACCCCCAAATGGCTGTGTAGAATCAATGTCTAGGGAAGGAGCAAAAGTAGGATAGGATTGGTAGGAATTGAATGGCTGGACAGGAGTGGGATCAACATTGGGATAAGAAGGTGAATGGAATCGTTGATCCCGAGAATTCGAAGTGGTGAAAGGAGTGAAAGATCGGCTACGGGATTGTTCAATACGTTCAGCGATGGACAAAGGACGACTTGCAGAAGGGGTATCAACATAAGTGGGTGTGGAAGGTTGAAAAGGTTGATACAAAGTGGAATGAGGAGTGCAAGTGTTTGTCCTAGCCGCTGCTATGCGATCTTTCAGTGAAACTTTGGGCATGGATGGATCGTTCGATGTTCGGCCAAAGCAAGACCCGTAGGATGTAATGTCTGGTTGTGGGTACCAAAGTTCGGCAAGAGTTTTGCGAGGTGGAGTACCCATGATATGAAGAGAGAGTGAAAGAAAGGAAGAGAAAAGGAGCGGAAAAAGAGTGTGATTTTTTTTTTTTAGTTAGTTGTTAGCAAAAGAATGAAATATACAAAAAAGAATATGGACAAAAATCACGACACAAAAATACCACACACCTAATCGTTCTAGGGTTCACCTAGGTCAACTAGACCTGCTCAAGACTTGATTGTCGAAATTAAACTGTGTCGAGAAACAGACTCACGATACACTGATCACGAGACCAGGTAAGTGCAGAGATAAGGGGAGGTTTTCCAACGCTTTCGCGAAGTTCCTTAATTAAATAACCCTTTCTCTTTTGGCGGTTTCGCCGTTAACACTTTCCTAGACACCCCGTAAACAATATACCGTAGGCAAGCTTCTAAATACAGTTAACTTCTCCTAGTGAGCGCGAAGTCCTTAAGGCTTAAAGTCTAGTTTCTTTTAAATTTGTGCGGGTAAACGTTATGCGCAAGTTCGTGATTTGTGGGCCACGGAAAAGGTGATGAAATCCTTTACCGTATATTGTGGGGTTCGCTTGCCCTTAAGACCGTATTAATGTATGCAATGCGCAATTCAAAAAATTCTATAAAGAATAAAACATTCGTTTTTTAGTTTAAGCACGGCGCTGCAACAAATACGGGTTAGTCAATTTTTGCGTTTGCTAGCGAACTTGCAAAGAATCCTGCAAAGAATAGTATATTGGAAGCGTCGGATTTGAGAAGAAGGTGTTAGTAAAGTACGTACCGTTTAAGTTTTGGGTTAAGAAACCGCCGTTGAATCGAGTCCGGTAAGCTTGAAAGGTTCGCTTGCGCGGGTCAAACTACCCGGATCTTTGGCACTGTACTCCGTAATCACCTTAACTTTGAATGTACACTTTGCTCCCACAATCGCAGTTTGCAAATCTGCAAAAATCTGCACACTTGCCCACAAAAATATTGTCCAAAAAAAAAAAGAATATTTTTTTTATATATATACAAAAAGAATATTAACCCGAATAACAAGAAAGAAAATACGCTACCGTCTCCCCGGCAACGGCGCCATTTGATCGCACGCTTTTGGCTTGTCGGATGTTCAAAGAATTTAAGTGTAACCGCGATCAGGACGGTGTCGCTTTGCAGCTAGCCGGTGAGCACGGGTCGGTCCACAGGGAGATGGTGTTATCTTACCTTCTTGTTTTAGACGAGTCAATAAAGAATCTGTATGAGTTTGAGTCTAACCTATGTGTATATCTGCAAGTATAAAGTTGTTAAGAAAAATACGAGATTGTAAGCTAAGAAATCCGTACTCAAAAACCTTTGAGCCGAGTCTTGACCAATTGAAGCTAAGCAATCGGCAACAACGTGGATTAGGGGATTTAAGCGCGGTATTCGTGGAATCCGGCTTATTTACCCTTGTCCTTCCGTTCTTGTCTCTTGCTTTCGCCTCCGGCCAAACCGAACGCAACCGGTCGCGGTTAGGAATCACCGTTACCTTGTCAGGGTACGGTGCGTAACGGAGCGCTTGCGTATGGTTTTGGCGAAGTTCAAATGGAAAATAACGGGAAAAGGAATTGGCAAAGAAATGTTAACTTATAAAACCGTATTAATTCTTAACAACAACAATAATTACAACATTCACAATATGAACAAAAGAGAACAAAAGAAAAGAACAAAGAAAAGAAAAGATACAAGTAATAAAGAGCATGAATAAAATGCATGAAATAAAATGCAAGTAATAAAAAGACAAGTAATAAAAAGCGGGTAATAAAAAGAATACGGAACTAGGACCCAAGCCAAGCATGTGCTCAATAGCCAACCCTTAAACTTGCAAGCTCAATGAAGAACTTGCAAGATCAAGGGAAGGGTAGAGAACGCATGTGAAATGAAGTGCTAGTCCGTGAGAAAATACGACCCTTGAGATCAATAACTAACTCTTAACCATTCAACCTCAATGAAGAGATTGAATGAGCAAGAGAAAGCAGAAATCTCAAGGGGGAGCAAACTAACAAGAAATATAAAAAACCCTCATCTTCATTAATCTTCCACTCAAAAGCTCTCACTACAATTTAATGGAGAAAGAATGAAGAAGAGGAAGAAGAAGAACAAAATAACAAAAATCAAGAACAAAGAAAAGCTCAAAAATTGCTCCCTTGGCTTAGCTCTGGTCTGCTGTATTTATAGGCTGGAGAATGGCATTCTAGGGCATCCACCAGACCAGAAATGAAACACCCAAACTACCCCTGAAATTCGGCAGAGAGTGGGCCCCACCTTGCCGCGCATGCGCGGCCGTACAGTTGAATTGGGCAGTGGGCTTTTGTGGCCTGCCCTGGTTTCCTGCTTCCTGTTGTTTGGTACATGTAGTTTCTGATAATCTTTCCAGAATATCTTCAGAATTCCAAGTCCAAGATTGCATTATCTTTTCTTCACTTTTGACTTTATCTCCCTCGAGCTCCGCGCACCCATTGATTCTTGTGCAGCCCACCTCGTGCTCTGTGCTTGTCCCAGACATGAATGACCACTGTCATATGTCTTGTATCGGGAACCGGTACTCGGCACTGGACGGATATGGATGACCGGAACCCGGCTTTTATCTGCTGTCGACAGATGTTCTGCTTTTAGCGTAACTGTGGAGATTTTATCCTGATTTGCAATATTTGTACTGGAAACCTGTATTCTGTAAACATGTAACAAACACGGATTAAAAGTACCTACCTATAAACACACGAGCGTAAGAATGGGCGGTATAAAATGCAATATTCTGCTATGAACAGTTATGTATATAAATTTGATTTTAGGGAGCGCTGACAATTTTGACCCTCTTGGTGTAGCCTGACAGTGAGGGCACTGTCAAGTTTAAGTTTGGAGGTGTGCTCGGTAAGCTTTCCTCCTTCACATTCATTTGTATATTTTGCATTTGCATACCTTATTAAAAACCTACAAAAATCGAAAATTTTCCAAAAAATATAAAAACTTTGTCGTCAAGTTAGCTAATAGGGTAACTTTGATTTTTATTCTGAAAGTTTAGTTGATATGTTAGAAATAACTAAATTCTAAGCTTAGGAATTGAACATCCTAAAAATAACCCTCATTCTGTCTAACTTTGGTAAGTATACGTCCTTACAGTTTTTTTGAGAAATAGGTAATCTTGAGTTCAGTTCTTGAATTAAGTCAAAATGAGGGGAAAGTATTGAAGCTCTACTGAATGATAAGTCTGAAAAATAGTTCTTTTCTTGAGTTCAAATTCAGAAAATATATACCCTACAAACTGCACTTACACGCACCTTGAAACTTGGGATAGTAGAGGATACCTAGAAATACTCTTGCCTGAAAGCCTAATATGAAAGGAAAAAAAACGGTATTTAAACCTAAACACCAAAAGAGCATATTGAAAAATATATCCGGTCTTGAAAATGAAAAAGAAAAAGAAAAAGAAAAATAGAATAAAGTCAAGACCTGGAAACTGCTATTTACGCTTTAAAGTTCACACATTCAGTAATCGGCCGTTAGTGCCTCAAGAAGCATTAATAGTCGCATGAAAAGTGTGTGAGCAACACCGTCCATCATTAAATGAAAAGAAATAGTATTAGGTATTAGAGCAAGGGTATTATAGCTTGAATTGAATTCTTGAGTATAGGGGTGCAAGTATACACACACGTAGGGGTATACAATCGATGTTTGGATAAAAGATAGAAATAAAGAATAAGACTTGTGTTTTCTGTAAAGTTAATAAAAATACCTGATTTGAGGCCACACTTTAGAAGGAAAACTCAAGAGAACCAACATCTTTCTAAACTTTTTTGGAACGTATAGGATCCAAGGTTAAATAGATAGGAGGTGTGAAAAATAGGGTTGGATAATTCTAACTTAGGATGATAGAGTTTCTAACGTAAATACTAAACTGTAGGAGTAGAATCGATATTAACTTATGACACTAGCTTGACGGGATTTTGTGGGTGTAATCCGCTGAAAACCCTCAGGAGACAACACTCCTCTTACTAGGGACACTTAGAGATTTAACGGCTTGTTGCACGTGCTCAGTGCAATCGCGTTCCCTGCGAAAGTGCGGTTAGGACTTTTTTGTGAATAATTGGTTTTTCTCGGGACGAGCAAAAGTTAAGTTTGGGGGTATTTGTTCATAGCAGAATATTGCATTTTATACCGCCCATTCTTACGCTCGTTTGTTTATAGGCAGGTGCTTTAAATCAGTGTTTGCTACATATTTGCAGGATACTGGTTCTCAGCTCTAAATAGTGAAATTCATGGAAAAGTACGACAAATTCCGGATTACTGCCAACAACAGATAAAACGCAGGTCTCTGCTCTCTATCCGTGTGTTGCCACACACCAGTTTAAGGGACAAAATGGCAAATCGATGTCATTTTCATGCACAAACCTCAATGTCAACACAAGATCCAACATATCTACATGGAGCTTGAGGAAATCATGGCAAAAGATCCACATCACATCACCTTTTGATCTACTGAAATTCTGGAAGAATTGTGAAGAGATTCTGAGAAAAGTACTATACCACACTGAAGAGGACCACAAACCAGGGGATCCGACAAAAGATGAAGGCACAAGCCTTCTAAAAGGCCGCGGAACCACGGCATAAGCTCGCTTAGGCCGCGGAACCGCGGCCATGTGGGCTCCGCACTTGGTCAAATTTCAGGGGCAGTTTTGGAATTTCATATATTGACAGATTGTTGCCCTAGGTGCTATGTTTCCTGCCTATAAATTTCCCAGAACTTGCCAAGCCAATGAGTTCTTTTTCATGCCCTCTTTTTGTTAGTTTTTAGTTTACTTCTTCTTCTTCTTCTTCATTCTTTCCTCCATGAAATTGTTGTAAGAGCTTTTGAGTGGATGTTGAATGAAGATGAGGGTTATTTTGTATCATTCTTTTGCTTAGCTTCCCCTTGAGATCCTTGCTTTCTCTTGATCTTTCAACCTTTTCATTGAGCTTGAAGGTTTAAGGGTTGGCATTTGATCTCAAGGGTTATATCATCTTGGAATCAATAAAGTCTTCTCTTTTGTGCTTCATTCACCATGAGTTCTTTGCCTCTTCTTGATCTTGCAACCTCTTAATTGAGCTTGCAAGTTTAAGATTTGGTTATTGAACCCATGTCTTGTATTTGATTCTATGGTTCTTATTGTTATTTTCTTGCTTATTTCTTTCTTGCTTTTTATTACCTTGCTTTACTTTCATGCACTTAAATTCCATGCACTTTTAATTACTTGATTGTAATCTTTTCTTTTCTTTGTTTATCTTTTCTTTTGCTCTTTTTGGTTCGTTTTGTGAATGGTTGTAATATGTTGTTGTTAAGAATAAATACAATATTGTAAGTTAAGGTTTCTTTCCTCATTTCCTTTTCCCATTATTTTCCTTTGAACTCCGTCCAAACGTTACGCAAGCGCTCCGTTAGGCACCCTACCCTACCAAGGTAACGGTGATTCCTAACCGCGACCGGTTGTGTTCGGTTTGGCCGGAGGCGAAAGCAAGAGACAAGAACGGAAGGACAAGGGTAAATAAGCCGGATTCCACGAATACCGCGCTTAAATCCCTTAATCCACGTTGTTGCCAATTGCTCTAGCTTCAATTGGTTAAGAATCGGTTCAAAGGTTTTGAGTGCGGATTTCTTTAGCTTACACTTTCGTATCTTTTTCTTAACAACTTTATACTTGCATATAAAACACTTAGGATAGATTTGAACAAACATATACACATTATTTATTGACTCGTCTAAAACTCGAACGGACATACAACCATCTCCCTGTGGATCGACCCATGCTCAACCGGCTAGCTGCGAAGCGACACCGTCCTGATCGCGGTTATAATTTTAGAACTTTGAACATCCGACACGCCAAAAGCGTGCGATCAAGCGGTTTCGGGACCCCCTCAAAATAGGCACTGAGGCCTATATTTTTAAGGAGTGGGGAGTTACTTCAGCCACACTCGCTCTAAAAACATGGGAGAGTGGTGTTTAACCGCTCCCACTTCTAGAGAAGTATAAATACTTCTCAATTGACAGATTAAAAAGGAGAATTGATTCAAGAGAGAATTTTAGATAGAACAACTAAGTGTTCTAAGAGTTTAAGAGAAGAAGAAGAAGAAAGGTAAGAATCAGGGGAATGGAGTACCATTCCTCTTTCTATTTCATATTCTTTTATCTTTCTCTCCACCTCTTTATGATTCTGATCAAGGATCTTTGAAAGATCCATGGAAACTTGATGAGTTTCCTCTTTAGAGGAGAAGATATTCATGACAATGGTGTTTAACATGAAAAATTCATCAATTAATTGTAAACATGTAGTTAAATATTTATTTCAATCTACAGGTAAAAGATCACCAAACCTGGGATAGAGACTACATAGGTTAACAAAACAGTATACAAAATTCTCGAACTCCCTCTCGGCCTTCTCTACCATATCGTAACGACGATTCTCGTAAAAAGTCGCACCCCACCGATCAGCGCCATGTTCGTCGGCAAAAGTAGATATGACGGCCCGTTGAGCCTGTATCTGACTCAGCAAATGGATGGAGAGGTCCCTTAAAGACTTCATGATCAGACCGGCCTCCTCAAAACACTCAACTTTGTCCTCCGCTGTGTCGAGCATCGCCAAAGTCATCTCCGTCGGGTGAGGAGGAATGTCATCGAGAACGGAAAGGAAAATCGTGCGAAACCATATGGAGCTGGCGGGAAGAGGAGATCCCCTATGAATCATGAGCTCATGCATCACTGTGTTCCACCGATCATCCGTGAGAGCAGGATTCACCAGACGTGTAGCAAAACGAGGAATAATCTCCTCGAAAAGCACCTCCCATAGATTTCAAGAAGCATGAAGGCGAGCAAAAGCCATGATTCTTTCTGTGAAAAATAGTTCTCTCTATGTGAAAGTGAGGGAGAAGATGAACATTTCTTCAAATTATAAAGAGAAGCATCCAAGTCTCAGCATAGAAAATATTGCGCATGGTGTCAGTTGGAACTATTCCCAAGCTCTGACCGAAAGAGAGTGTTGGAAAAGAAAAGGATGACTCAGAAAATCATGAGAAGAGGAAATGAAACCCTTCCATATGCAAAGCATGTAAGCACTCACATGAAAAGCATGTGACCGCCGACTTCAAGGATGGTTAAAATCCTATGACTTGGCTTCCACGTGATATCCACGTGAGCACTCTTATGCAAAGGATGTGAACTCCGGCTTCAGTAAGGATTAAATCCTATGATATAAGCTCCCATGTGTTGAACACGTAAGCGCTCACATGCAAAGCATGTGAGCGCTGAATACATATAAACAAAACCCATGCGGACTCCCACGTGTTGAACACGTGAGCACTCACATGCAAAGCATATGAGTGCTGAATACATATAAACAAAACCCATAAAGAGCTCATATATTAAACACGTGAGCGCTCATGAGAAAAAGAAAAACACGTAAGTGTATCAGTTTGAAGCACCGGTTTCAGATAGAATTAAAGTCTATATAGAGTTAAATTCTATTTGGGGAAATATTTTCTCCTGATCTTTCTAATACTAGAAACATTTTTTCTCTGTTAAACAGAGAGCCTTTGGATTCAAAATCCAATGGTGATTATAATATCATCGACTACATCAGAAGATAAAATCAAATTCATTGTTAGGAAAATATTTTTCATGATCTGGATAAAACAAACAGAAAATATTTTCTGTTAAATAAAATTCCCCGGATCTTAGATCCAAGGTGCATAAAATTCCCCGAGTGATCTTTGAGATCAATTAAAATCAATTGATATCTCTCAATGAGAAATTTTCTCAAACTAATTGATAGTTTTTCCTCCCATATATAAAGGGCCCGAGACTTCAAGTCTCATATACAGAATCATCCCCATAAGGTGATAAAAGCTACGATAGAGAATTTAATACTCTTTTCGAAGAAATATCATTTTCCTTCTTTAAAAACTCTCGGTAAAGAATGTAGAGAGATCAAAACATCTCATTTACCTATCGTATATATATATAAGGGTTAAATCCTTTAAAAAAGAACTTACTTCTTTCTCTGGATCTAAGATCCACAAGAAAAATCTCCCATAAGTTAAGAATTTAATTCTTATCGGGAAGATCTTATTCTTCAGACTCAAGATCTAGGGGAAAACTATGATGTTTTATCAACCCCCTCCCCCCACCCCCCAATATAGACATGAGAGAAGAACATGGAAGAAAGAGATGGAATTTACATTCCAGGAATTTAATTCCTTTGAAAATATGTTTAGACAGGATTTAACCCTTCAAGGAACTTAGTTCCCATATAAAAAAATGAAGAACTTAGTTTTCACAAAAAAAGAGAAACGAAGAACTTAGTTCTTGCAGTTGGTCTCTACATGATATGGTAGATTCTTATGTGAAAGGCATGTGAAAACCCAGAAAATAAAGACTCACGTGATATCCACATGAGCGCTCCAGGAGAAGTCATCCAAGACTAAAAATCTCACATGAAAAGCGCGTGAGCATCAGGAAGAAAGGTAAACAAAAGGATGCCCTCACGTGATATCCATGTGAGAAACACTAATAGGGAAACGCCGAAGCTTGAGCATCTCACGTGATACTCACGTGAGTGCCAGAGCCTTAGCGCCCCATATGATATCCATGTGAGCATTGTATAAAAGTGCTTAGCACTAATAGGGCAACGCCCAACCTGAGCGTCTCACGTGAGCGCCAGAGCCTTAGCACCCCACGTGATATCCAGGTGAGCGCTGTATAAAAAATGTTTAGCACTAATAAGGCAACATCCAACCTGAGTGTCTTACATGATACCCATGTGAGCGCCAGAGCCTTAGCGCCCTACGTGATATTCACATGAGTGCCAATGAATGATCTGGATATTATATCTATACTCTAAATGACTAAGTGTTTAGCACTGCTGGGTAATATAAAAGCCCATGACTGAGCTCCAAAATTGGCCGAGTCTCTAGAGTTTTAAACTCCTTGAGCCCATATTTCTTATTGTAGCCGAGCCCATATGCTCCTTAAATGGATCTTAATAAGATTAATGATCATTAACTGTACGTCTAAGTTAATCATAGTCTTATATGAGACCAACGAATTCTTAGCCTATACGCTCATATATTTAAGTAGATCTTAATCTAAAACAAGATTAATGATCCTTAAACCCATGAACTGATGGAGCATATGACCCAATTCAAAACCCAGATCTAATATATACGGATTTGGACTAATCTGCGCCCTATAGGCGAAGTCATATACTAGTCTCCGAATACAATCCAAGGGCAACCATAATAAACAATATATATAACACGACACGAAATGACCTACTATAGCAGATGAAAGTTGTTCTGGCAACACGATAACGTAATTAACTGTAGGGGCTTGCGTCTGCAGTGTAGAGTGTCCCCATAATAAAAAAAACCTCAAAGAGTGGGAATTTGATAAAGTCACACTACATCGGTCGCATCTGTCAAAACCTCCGATATACGGTGCCATAAATCAACTTGGCATCTTCAGATAGGTGGATGGATATATTCCATATAGCATCTGCCCCCAAATTCAGGCAAGACGTCTTATCCCAGTTCATCTCTGTTTTCAGCGGGAAACAGATTCTGGCACGCCCGGTGGAACCTCGTTCTCTTTCCACTCCATACTTCGTGTGTCGTGTTTCGCGAACAAAATCGTGTTTCTCTATATTCATGGTTGCCCTTGGATTCGAGATGCTAAAATTTGGTGTTTCGTCTCTGTGCAGAATCAATGGCCTTTAACTGCACTTCCTGCAACGGCAACTCTCATTCCATCCCATCAGGAGGAGTTACTTATGAGCCTAATGCGGCCTCTATATTCTCTATGCTGGTGGGGCAGGTTACATAAGCGACCACCAGATTGTTCTTTGGGATCATGCTCATGTCCTTGAGCTTTAGTGCCTCAACGCCCAAGGAAGAAGCTCCTCGAATGTCGGTCTTTGATCGGCTAGCTACCGTGGCGGCCCCCATTAACAAACCGTCCAACTTTGAAGTTTCAGTCTACAATAGGCTGAAGGAAAGCTCGAAGAGCCCCGCAAAGAAGCCCATGATCCCTAAGGGGGTTTCCCCAAAACGGCTATCTCTCCCCGCTCCTGCCATGCACGAAGCCAACAAGAGTGTTTCGCCACAAGGATGGTCGATCTTCAACAGACTGACTAATTCTACTTCGGCTCCACCAAAGACATTGGTCTTTCATAGGTTAACTTTGGGCGAAACCCCCAAACAATGTCAGGGGCATGATAAAGGCACCCCTGATGCTGAGATGAATCCCACTGCGAGACATGCTCGACGTCGCCATTAGCGCCGAGGGAGACAAGCCGGGGGCAATTTCGCTTCTGCACTTACCACACCAGCTCCTGTGGTAGCTATTGACGCTGTTGTTCCAACCGGGAACAGCTTCGAACCGCTTAGAAGGATTCACAAAAACTCCCATATGGTGGTATTGAAGAGATCACCTCCTCCCGAAGAAGTTCCAACGCAGCAGAAGCCGAAGCAGTCTTATCAACGACTCTCATCACAAATTCAAAGAATCTGGTGAAAAGTTCAGGACTCGGTACTTGATAAAATCTATTCTCGTCGACCGAAGAAATCCAAGGTTCGACAAGAAAACGATTGCTCTTCCACCATACAATGGGGGACTTCTCAAAAAGCGGTACCTGTCATAACGGTTCCTCCTACTGCGGCTTCTCATAAAATATTGAAGCATGAGAAATTTCTATCGCCCGAGGAAAAACCCAAAGGTGAGATCACCAAACGCCCTACATCTGGGGGAATAACTATACACATAGTCAATATGACTGGTTGTAAAGAGGAGAGTCGGGCTTCCATTAGTCACAAACCGCAAATTTGGTCGCTGAAGAAAGCTCAGGAGCAACAACAAAAGCTCAAAGATATGCTCGCCAAGATGGCAGCGCTTACCGAACCTAAAGAAAGTCCGGATAAAGAAATAGAATAGCACCAGGAACAGAAAACCGATACCGAGTTCCTGCGACGGGTGATTGAAAAGAAAGATAGGGAGGTGGAAGAGCAGGCTGCTAATATAAAGAAGATGGATCTTCTCTTTCAAGACACGATTGGGATGATGATCCAACCCGAACCACCGGCTGAAAAACCTCCTATGATTTTCGATGATGATAAAAGGGAAACGTCAAATCCTCCTCAGGCCCTATCAACGGCCAAGGAAGAAATGATCTCCAAGACGGCGTTGGATGATTATATCGCTCAACAAATCAAAGATCATCAGGCCAATGAAGCTGCCAATCAGCTCGTCAAAACTGGGCGACCATATCCGGCCTGGTACGACTAGATGAAATACCCACCGAGATATACGATCCCGAAGTTCCACGTATATAAAGGGACGGGTAATCATCATCAAACGTTGCACAGTTCAGAGCTATGTATGGCAATACTAGAGGCGATGAAAAATTGCTACTTCGTCAATTCGTCAGAAGCTTATCAGAGACGACTTTCAAATAGTACTTAGATCTCCCAAATGACTCCATAAAAACCTTCTCTGAGATGGAGCTGCTATTCACGCAAAGGTTCACCAGTGCAAGTGAGCACACTCCAATCACGGCGCTGATCAATTCCAGAGTCAAGCCATGGAAAAAATGGGTCCAATATGCGATTCGATGGTGGAACTTGTGGTCCAAATGCGAACAGCGCATTGAGGACTCTCCAGCTGTGAGGATGTTCATTGGGACTACCGATCCTCAATCGACCGTATCCCAATTCATGATTTTCTTCAATCTCACCACGTTCCAAGCATTGATTCATAAGCTAGCCCAAATGAATCAGATGGTTCATGGTCCTTCCTCCTCAAGCAAGGACATGCGAAATAATAAAGGCAAGGGTGTTAGATATGTATACCCTAGAGGACTGTATTGTATAGGATGCTAGGGATATGTATGTACAGGTCAATCTTGCTCAGTTGTATATACTATATTATTTGAGTTGTCTTTATCTTAAAATGTGCATTTCTTTCTATTGATACTTTATATTGCTTGCACATATTGATAAAAACTCGATACAGTAGTATACTATTATGGTTTGACTTTATCTTAACATGTGCATATGTTATACTCGATATCACATATGGCGAATACATGTTGATAAAGCCCGTAGGATTTTGCTTGACTAACATCGTTATGATGGAAATCATACTTGTGAGAGCTGGGTAGTCCATAAGCACATCCTTAAAGGTCCTAAGTCGCAGGAGTATCGAGACCGGGTATCAATACTCCATAGTAGACTTGTGTATATGTTTCTAGATCTCGACGAGGGGCGGTGGTTGGTCCCACAGCCATTGGTGTGATCACCTAATATTGTATACATATGCTCACTGGGGGTGAGTACACTGGACGGACTCGCTGAGAACCTCTAGATGGTAGTATACCTATCTTCAAATAGCGGTTCTCAGGTGACATGAGTACAGATTAGTCTTTAGACCTGAGATCATCATTTGTCTCATGTGAGTTCCCACTTGCTTTGATCACTACCCTACCACGGCTCTACTGAGTCGTACAAATAGGTTTTGGTTAGATACAGTCCCGATCCACATGGAGCCAGTGAGTGATTGTCAGGGATTCGTCTCTCCCAGTATTGGTAGTTGATGTCGCACTGTGTCCGGTTTGCCATAACCATAAGATCTTGGCCAAGGCAATTGAGATTTACTAATGGTTAGATCGGTAGTTTCTCGGATCGGTCCTGAGCCAAATCGACATGACTTATCGGGTCAGTAGGGGTCTGACGTTTACCATCCTCTAGACCCGGTATGTGATACTCTTAGAAGAAAAGACCGGACTGTACGGAGATTGTCACGGATAGGCTCAGTAGGGGTTTCGGACGAGCTTGCTCGTCATCTTTCTTTTCGACAGGTACCTGGGTAGCTGTCACGTACAGCTAGTGCCGCTAACATTTTTGTGGTTAAACCCACTTCCAGCGTACTGTCGAGTCTTTAGAGTCCCATACAGAGGGTTTCTCTGGTACAGGCGAAACGATGTGGTGGCCGTATGTTTATACGTGTAGGGCTCCGATTGAATGATAATATTAGCCGGCTTAAGATTAAACCGGAATATTAAATCAGGTATTGATTTAATAATTTACATATATCGATAAGTATATTCTAGTGTTATCCAGGTTTTCAATCAGACGATTGATAATACTAGCGGGCTTAGGATTAAGCCGGTTTGTTAAATCAGATATTGATTTAATGCTAGTATTATATTAGTAGTATTATTCTATCTCTTGGGTATTCGTATTTTGGTACGAATACGGATATGTTTATACAGTAGAAGGTATTTTGTATTTATACAAAATACCTTCTAGAAGATGACACATCATCATGCATTTTTCTATTTTTTTTAAATAGAAAATGAGGTGGAAAAGTGTGAGATGACATGAAGCATGATGAAGCATGGTTTTGGTATTTATTGCAAATACTATTGAACTATGGTTGGATTTTTAATGAAAATATATATACTTCATAACACAAAATGAAAAGACTTAGCCATTTTCATGAAGCCATTCTTCACTTGCCTCTCTCTCTCTTCTTCTTGAGTTGGTTCTCTTGTTCAAATCCTTAGCATTCTCATGTGTTGAGAACCAAAGGATTTGAGATAGAAAATTACTACTAAACATCACCAAATCATCTAAGCAAACTAGATTAGCAAACTAGTTTGCTTCTTTTTGAAGTAGGAGCTTGAATCAAGAACCTTCAGGTGGATCATCTAAGACCGAGGAGGCCGGCCATCAAGGTTGATCCAGGAGACCTCAAGGAGCTTAAGAAGAAGAGTGAAGACCCGAAGGATACGTGTCGTTAGGTATAACACTCTTTCACAGTAGCTAGACTCCTCTGGTTTGCTAGTTTTGATATTTGGTTAGATTCTAGGATGTGTTTTCTTATGCCAAAGTTTTAAAAAGTGAAAGTTTTTCGTTCTACAACGGCCGCGGGCAGCAGCCAGGACGCTAGGAAACCCAACAAAGGGAAAAGCATCCTTTTTCGCCAATGTGCAGCAACAGCCGGACAGTTCGAAAGCAACCATCCGCCAAAACAACAGCCGAACGTGCCCAACCTTAGAAGAAAGGATGGGACATGCATATTCCTTCCCTCACGATAAGACGAGGAGATTATTCGAGCTGGTTATGCAAAATAATTTGATAATATTGTCAGAGCCGCGGCGGCCTGCACAAGTTGGTGATGTTAACAACCCTAGCTGCTGTCCCTATCACCGGGTAATGAGCCATCCAATTGAGAACTGCTACGTCTTCAAAAACTGGGTCGAAGACCGGTATCGGCAGGGAAAATTTGCACCGTCAGATAATTAGAGGATAGATGGGTCCCAAAAGCACGCTCCCAAGAAATTGGATACGCAGGAGGTATCATGCTCACTCGTAGAAGATGCTCCAAGGGAAGTATTCCTTCCGGCAAAAACCAAAAGAATACTGAAAGATCTACGAGCATGCCCGGCGATCAAATGGAAAAGCCCGCTTGAGCCCGAAATTATAGAAGGGATGTTGATACCGCGTCCCACACCTAAAATTGCTGACAAAGGGAAAAGCCCCCAAGTCAAAGCTTCGAAGTCTTATAAGAAAAAGAAGAAGATTAAGAAGCCTGTGCAGCCCGTTGAGTATGTCAATAGGCGCACGGACCTCCAAAAATATATAGACGCGCTGGAAGAGTACAATCAGAAAGCGCAAACACCAGTCACACTTTAAGAGCTCCTCCAGCATATTCTCGGGGAAAAGGACAGTGATGATAATAAGGAAAATGACTCATCAGAAGAAGTGGTAGAACATGTGGAAAGCTGCCATATGGTCTCCCATTCATCACTATATGATGAAGAAGCTCCTCCGGCGTCGGAAAGCGATATGGACGAACTGGGGCAGAATCGGCACTAAATATCCCGAAACTGCCAGAAGAAGACCTGATTGAAAGGCTGTTGAAAGAATCTTTTCAAAAGAGCAAAGACAATCAATAACACGAGATGGCCATATATGAAAAGGCCAAACGACAGCGTTTAAATAAAGAAGCTGCGGCGAAGACTTGTCATAAAGCTCTCCGACCGAACCAAGGCATGCCTGTAACAAATAAGAGCAAGAATAAAACTAAGAAGTGGTTTGCCTAGGCCCTATCAATAGGGATGAGGCTACCACCTCTTATGATGTACACTCCAGGGGTATCATATTTCGATGGTGGAGAGGGACACCCAAAATACTGCATGTATCACCGAAGAATCGCTCATCCCATCGAGGAATGCAATGCCTTAAAGAACCAGTGGCAAGGATATATTGCCTATAGAAAACACTTCAAGAAAGAGAAGCGCGAGGCTCGCGCTCGTCGACGTGAGAGTAGTGAGGCGGCAATGTATAAAGAAGCAACTGGCAACTGGCATATGGTTGGTACCGGTTCAAAAGGGGGGAAATCTCGGGTTCTCACGTTCAGAGTGACTCTGAGGATGAAATGTCCCTCAACCCTCTCTTTGAAAGCTCCGCATTGGAAAAAGAAGAGGAGGAAAGATTGCAAGAACATCTAGTTGTGCAACCGGACTCTGCCTGAAAAGAACCTCGGACCCACAAACAAGGTTCGAATAAAAAGGATAAATAGAAGGGGAAAATGCCCAAGGAGATCGCCTTTGATGAAGAGGTGGCCAAAGAGCTCACCACAAAGGACCTGCCTAAGAAAATCAAGGTGGACTATAATGTCCTTACACATTTAAGGAAGATACCCTTACAATTGAGCATATTGGATGCTCTAATCTTATCCAAAGAGGCACGAGACTCCTTAATCAAGGCCTTGAAAGAACCTGATCAGTTTCAAGCCTTCCTCGTAGAAGAGAAGTTGAAAAATGAACTGGCAGAGGTCCACACGGCTGATATTACATTCAGAGATGAAGATCTACTCCTCGGTACATGCGAGCATAATCGACCGCTATATATCACCAGGTACTGCCATGACATCAAGATAGGAAAAATCCTTGTCGACAACGGATACTCCGTCAATCTTCTCAATGTGAGAGCGCTGAAAGAGATATGAATGAATGTTCAGGATCTTGCCCGAGAAAAAATTACCTTCTCGGGGTTCGACTCGCAGTCGTCACGGAGACTTGGGTCCGTAATATTGACACTCCGCTTTGTGCTGCTCGTCACTGATATCAATTAGAATATCATTGATGCCAAGACCTACTTGGCAGGTCTTGGCTACATGAGTACAACATCATCCCTTCTACATAATATCAGTGTATAAAGTATTTTAAAGATGACTTAGAGTACACTGTCACGGGAGAACTCAATCCTTTCTCGGTGAATGAGGTGCAAAAGTATGAGGATGCAAAATACTTTCAGCCGAATTTTGAGGACACTAAGAGGTTCTATAAACCGCAAAATAAGCAAAAATCTATGGACACCATCCCAGTCTTCGCAAGTGATACTGAAGAAGACGAACAAATAGTCTACTCGAGACAGCCTCATAGGGAAAACAATAAACCTGGACCGTCAACCCCTATTCTAGTCTTTGTTAGCGACTCCGAAGATGAGACAAATTCAGTGTTCTCCATTCGCCCATCGATGCAGACTCTTTTCGAAGCGGATCAGAGGCTATATGTTATGATGGATCCCCCTCGACATTATAAGTAACTTGATGTGCTCAATACATATAGCGTGCAAGAGTTGGAAACTTTCTACATGCCACTAAGGCGAAGAGATGAAAAGGAGATTCTCTTCTATAAATCCATGTAAACCAAGATGGAAAAAGAAGTTTGGCATGGGGCTGATTCGACTCTTGACAAGTTCCAGCCCATCTGTATGCTAAGATATTATGCAGAGGGATTAAAGGAGCTGTTAAAGCGCTAAGGCATGCCCTTCGAACAAACTGTTCAACATGCCTAATTCTATAAAAAAAATTATATTCCCGGGACTCAATGAAAGAAGCCCAACGAGAAGATGGAAACAATAGGCTAGGATATGTTCAGTCCAAGAAACGGGAGAAAATCTACAGCTGACATGCCATAAATAGCTTGAATGGAGAAGAAGATGTTTCTCCAAGTAGTTATGTCGCCGAATGAGAAAATAGTCTCGCTTAAAGAACCTCTAGTCCATCGCTCAAGGAAAAAATTGACAAAATAATAAAAGAAGCTTGTCAAGCGAGCCAAGACAACCACAGTCACGAAATGGTCATATATGGAAAAGCCAAGATACAGCGTCTCAATAGACAATCAGTGGAAGAACTAAGTCATGATACTCTTCACCCACAACCCATTATGTACTCTCGCGAAGAAGGAAAATCCCGAAGCGGAGACAAGAATAAGGAAACAATCGCGAACAATGCACAAGGAAAACAAAGCAGGTTTAAGACGCCGTTTAGTCGAGAAAAGTTTGGTTGGGCCCGTCCTTCATAAAGAAGATGGGACAAAAATATTCGTTCCCTTAGGACAAGACAAGTAAGATCTTCAGCCTTGTCATGAAGCACCAAATGATGACGCTTCCGAAGTCTCGACACCCCCGAAAAGATAAATGAAGTCCATCATCCAGATTATTGCTCCTATCACCGAGCAATAGGATACTCCTTTCACGTTCAAGAACTGGGTGGAGGACTGTTGGGAATTCACCCGCACGCGCAAACGCGTATGTTTTGAAAATGTGATCGTTTAAGGAAACGGTACGCGCACGCAAGATCGTTCTCGTTTTACTATTTATAAACCGCAAGTGCACGGCGCGTTGTAGCAAGCCGGCAAGTACGGGTCGATCCGCAAGGAATTGTGTATTGGGTTTTGTTGTTTAAGGTTCAACAAATTAACGAATTGGTTGGTTTGTCATAATAAATATAAAAGAATACAAAAACAAGAAAACAAAGAAAACTAGTTAAGAGAGAATGGTTGTGGCTTTGGCTCGGAAGGTCGAATCGCGACGATTCCTTTGACGCTCCCTTGATCATGAGTTGTCCGTCCTTACGTCGATCCTGGTATGAAGCATGACTTGTCAAGGCGGTTGCGGAGCACAAGTCATCAAATTCCGATATATGCCGCAAAAAACGAAACGAGTCTGTTTGTTCACTTATCGTTTGTATGTCCAAGCTTGGGGTATCAACACTAAACACAAGGGTTAGCAAGCATACTACAACATCAAAAACACAAATTAGTGAGTGAGAGCAAATGATTTCAGTGTTAAGTGTGATAAGAGTTTGTGATGGTATATGGTATATGAAACCAAAAGATTTGTCAAGTCAATTAATCATAAAATACCACATCCAAGCTTAGCAAACTTAACACCGAGTTGATTCTAACCTTAGGCTTGCAAGATGGGGTTTGTAGGGAGAATATGGTATGTGGTGAGATTACAAAGTAACCATGGAATCAACATACCATATCAACCCATCCAAGTTACAATACTAAGTTTATAATCAAATTGAATCACATTAAACATTAAAAAGAGGATGAGGAGGCAAAGCCTTTCATCTCGCTTCCTTACCATTACCACAACCAAAGAAGATTAGTTAAGCATTATAATGAAAAAGAAAAACAAAGCAAGTAAAGAAAAGAAAAGCAAATAACAAAGAAACACAAATATTATTAACACTTGAAGAAGAGGTACAAGATGTTGGTAGCTTGTTCAACCTCCATAATGAAGCTCTCAAGAGAAAACTTCAAGAGGGAAGAAGAAGAAGAAACCAAGTTATTGCCCACTCATCACTCAAGCCTAAACCAAAAACAAACTAAACTAAAACTATGGAATATATATTAGATGGTCCCCTTTCCTTTCTCACTGGTCTGCTTTTATAGGCACAAAAGAAAAATAAACAAGCAATAAAAATAAGGTGACGTGGCAGCAAGGGAGGGACAGTAAAAAACTGGGGTTTATTGGAGTAAGGGGGCCGGCCTGCTCGGTTTTTCATGGAGTGTGGTCGGTCCAAAACCGAGCACATAGGCTCGTGCTTGTTGTGTGGTCTTGTGTGCATCCCAATATCACTCTGGTGCTGCTAGTTTTGTTTGTAGAGGCCTTGGATGCACTCAGGGATTTGAAGGGAAACTAGATACTTCAAATCACAACATAATCTTTAGCATTCGATGCACATTTAATGCACATCACACCCACACATGCTCCTTTTGTGCCAAGGTAGCCCCCCATCATGATCTAGTGCCAAAGAGCTAGTGTCACACATGTATGTGTTGGACCAAAATTGTGTGCACACATTTATTTTGCAAAAGCTCTTTGGATATTAGTCGGTTTCCTGTTATGTTTGCAGTATTGGCTCCCAAACATTATATCCGTGATTTTGAATGTGTTTCCAGTATTTTATCACGAACACCTGTAATCTGTAATTATTGAGCAGACACTGGTTAATAGTACCGATATATAACAAAATAGATAATTAATGAGCGGTATTAAACTGTAGTTTTCTGTGATGAACATGTACCGCAGGGAAGACCTCCAGATCGAGACCTTCGCTGACTCTAGCTTCCAAAGTGACAAGGATGACTCCAAGTCCATGTCGGGTCATGTCTTTACCCTCGATGAAGGGGCGGTTGTTTAGAAGAGCTCCAAGCAGAACACTGTTGCTGACTCAACTATGGAAGCGGAGTATATTGCTGCCTGTGATGCCGCGAAGGAAGCAGTCTGGATCAGGAAGTTCATGACAGAGCTTCAGGTGGTTCCATCTATTGTTGATCCAATACCGTTGTATTGTGACAACAATGGCGCTATAGCTTTGTCGAAGGAACCAAGGTCCCATCAGAAGTCCAGACACATCCTGAGGCGGTTCCACCTGATCAGGGAGATCGTTGATCGACGGGAGATCGAGGTGCGGAGAGTAGAGACAGAGAACAGCACTGCAGATCCACTCACAAAGGCCATCCCTCAGACACAGTTCGAGTGGATAATCAAGATGATAGGTCTGCGATATGCCAATACATGGCCTTAGTGCAAGTGGGAGATTGTTAGTGATATATGCCCTAAAAGCCATTATTTTATCATACTAGATTGTATATTACATATTGGATGCTTGAGATATTTCACAGTTAGAATAACAGTCTTGCTCGATATGGTAGTATGTTACCTGGTTTGATTCTACCTCAATATGTGTATATGTTTCTTTTAGCATATCGGTTATACATATTGGTAGAGCCCTTATGTAACAACTCTAATTTCAATATACAAAAAATTGTTTAAAAGTTAATGTACAAATGGAGTATTTGCAATCCTGTGTACACTATAAGTATTTGTTTTACTTTGAACAGCAAGAAAACACTTGTAGCTCATTAGTAAAACTTTGCACTGCTGTGATGTAGCACCTGTGATCGAATCCCCCCAGCCACATTATCTTTTTATTTAATTTTTCTTTTAATCTTTTAGAAGCCCAAGGATTTGCACGTGCACTACACGTAAGATGATGAGTTACAGAATAATCAAACATATGCACGAGGGTATATGAATCGAGAGGACACGTGGCCAAAGATCCAACACCCCTCACCGAATTTTGACCGGCGACTCTTGCGTAGGAGACCGGCACCGCCGGGCCCCCCGTAGGGGATGCTCCCCATCTCTTCACCCGAGCACCCCTTGGCCTACCCCACTTCTCCTAGACTGTTTGTTTTTTCTGCACATTTTCCAGAGAATTAAAATTGAGCATTACTCCATGATTTAATGCATTTTAATTCTCAAATTCATACCTTAAACCCTAATCCTACCCTATAAATACAACCCTACCCTTTGGCACTCCCCATTCTGAAATCAAGTGCCAAAACTCTCTAAAATTCTCAAGTTTCAAGTTGTGCAAGTGGAGTTAGCAAAGGGCATAGTTCCGGCGAAATTCCAAGAAGATTTCGGCGACGAAACGACGCCCCGACACTTTCCCTAGCTTCCCCCTTCTCCCCTATAACCTTGTAGCCAGTAAATCCCCTCTTCCCCTCTTTTTTTCTATTCTAAAAACTTTCATTTTTAAAACTCGACGAAAGTGGAGTTAATCCGACTTCCGTTCTTTTTCTTTAAAAATTCTAATTTTTCTTAAACAATAAAATACCATACTCTCATATAATATTTAACAAATATTAACAAACGCATTAAAATAAGTTTCATCTCAAAAAAATCTTTTATGCAACTTTTATCGTATTTTTACGGTAAAATATCATATACTTTACATTTCGCCATAATTCACATATTTCCTTATATTACCTTTAGAAAACTCATGAGGTAATGACCTACCTCATCACAACACACATATTGGAAATAGCATGAATTAATTTTCGACAATATTTTTGAGAATATTACGAGTTACACTAAATACCCTAAACTATTACAAAACCGTTTTCTTTAAGAAAAGTATTATTTAATTCCTTGCAAATACGCCTCTACAACCCATTTTGGGGAACCCCGATCGAGATGGTGCGGGTTATCGCACGTCCTCGGGCCTAGTAGAGCGAGATGCAGACTTTCACTAGGAGCATTCGATCTCGATGGAATTTTTAATTCTATTTTTAAGAAAATGAGATTTCTAGAAAATAAATAAAATTTATTTTTATTAAATATATAGATATATATATATATATATATATATATGAATATTATCAAAAGATCTATTTTAAATATATTATACTAATATTCCAAGTTTTCTAAATCAAATGAATCACTATTACAGGAAAATACCATTACAATCCAAATACAATATAATTCCAATTTTTCATTAAAATACCATATACAATGAAAACTAGGTTCTACTCACTAGAAATTTCACTTTTATAAAATATACATCTATGAAAACCCTAAAGATGATAATTAAATACTTGAGGTGTATTTTGAAATTATATCAAAACTATTTACATAAAACCCCCTCAAGTTATACAAAATTTACAATAAGGACCCTAGTAAACATAGGTTTAAGCGGGACCAATTCTCTTGAACCTCGGGGAGCCGGAGAATGTGGGTGCTTGCCTATCTAAGGTAGACAATCTAACAAACGGTGTTATCGACACGGTAATTGTCTTGGAAAAAGACACAAATCCTGCCGTCCATATGCAGCAGTTACCGATAACATCAAAATTAATTCAGGACATTAATTTCTTTTCAAAGTGTCTAACTCAGACTGAGTCTCAATCTAATCAATCTGACTTCAATATAATTCAAGTATAAACTACAATACAATATGAATCCGTCTATTCAATCTATATCAATCTATATTGACCGAACCGAACCATGGATATACTCCGTCTACATGACTCTCCATTTATATTCATTCCGTTTACTGATATCACGGTTTCGGCAAGTCATCCATCTATATAACAACACAATACAATCAATACAAAAGATATCGCGGGGTTTATAAATGGGTAGATTGGTACGGAATGTGTTAGAAGTGGTACGAGACTGTAACCTTAACACGCCTAACCTGAATATCCATTATCGTTGTACCGTGGTTGAACGGTTCCTTGTGCTCCGTATACCTTAGTCTCCGGAATAGTGGGTCTCCTCTCGTATACACTGGTATATTCTGTACCAACCTACAAACAACTGCGTTAACAATATACTCAAACATTAATAGTCATATTCTCTCTTTATCCATTCTATCTCTACTCATCTTAGGACTTACCGAGCGATTGTTCGCTGACGACATTCCTTTTCTTCTTTCTTTGGAATGTTGTCGGGTGTTTCGGACGCACTAGAGACCGAGCCCAGTACTGAGGACTTGGAGCAGTTTGCTATCGACCCAGAGCTGTAGGCATTTGTACATATTTTTCATTTCAGTTATGCCATTATTTAGGCATTGTTTTCTATTCATGTATTTATATTCCAGTTGTACCTGTAAAAGAATGTTTAATAAATAAAGTCGTTGTTTATTTATATTCCTGTCTCTTGTATACATTTACTTTATATGCTTAGATACGTTTAGCGTGTTTACTTCTGAGTAATACATAGTGGGCCTAGCCGCGTCCCCTTGCCGTATACCGAGAAGCGGGGAGTGACACCTTAGGATCTTTGCTTGACTACCAGCGTTGTGATGGCAGGCACACTTGTGGGGGCTGGATAGTCTATAAGCACATCCTTATACAGGTCCCTAGTCATTGGATTATCAAGACGGGGCATAGATACTCCGAGTAGACTGGTGTATACGCTTCTCATCCCAGCAGGAGATATGATCCGTCCTACAGCCATTAGTACGCCGTACTGGAGTTGGTATGCAGGTGCTCATTAGGTTATGAGTTACACTGGACAGGACTCGTCGGGAACTGCTGGTTGGTATTATACCTATCGTCAGGTAGCAGTTCCCAGGTGGCATGACTACAGATTAGTCCGTTGACTTGCCATCGCTACTTCGTATCGAATGTGATCCTACTGCACTTAGATTACTACCCTACCACGCTCAAAGGAGTCGTGCAAACAGGTAGTAGTTGGATGTAGTCCCGAAGCACTTGGAGATAGTAGCGATCAGATAGGATTCGTCCTCCGGGTATTGGGGGTTGATATCACGCAGTATTCGGAAAGCCATTACACAAAGTCCCTCGTCAGGGAAGTCGAGAAATACTAGTAAGGTACTCCATTAGTTTCTCATAGGTGTATTGGGCTCTCTTCCGGCACGACTTATCACGTTGTCATGAGTCTGACGTTTACCATCCCCTAGGCGGATATGCGAGTATCTCAGATGAACAGACCATACTATACGGATATTGTCACCGATAGGCTTGGTAGGAGTCCGGGTGAGTTTGCTCATCGGTCTTCTTATCGACAGATACCTGGGTAGCCGTTACGTGCAGCTAATACCGCTGACGGCTTTTGGTTAAACCCACTGTCAGCATACTGTCGAGGCTTTAGAGTCCCACACAGAGGGTTTTCCTGCTTCAGGCAATTGATGTAGACGTCGTATGGTTTTACGACTGAGATTCGATCACGTACGTGTACTTATACACGGATGTTGATCGGGCGGACAATACTGGTGGGTTTTGGTTTAAACCGGATCCTAGTATTGTATTATTAGATTGTTATCGTCTCAGTGTATCCCTATTTTTCGGAATTCGATACGGGTATGTATATACGGTGAGGGGCATTCTTGTAACTTGGCAAGACATGCTTCTAGAAGGAGCCGCCTCATTGGTTTTATCCATTTACTTAAATGGATTAATGATGTGGAAATGGAGGAGACTTTGTGATGCATGGTGTGAGGAATGGCTCAAGTATTATTTTATTTGTCTTGACTCGCTATTGAGGCATGGGTGCATTATTTCTATGGACTTTTATTCCATGGCTCAATAAGTGAGAAGAGGAAATATATTATCCATTCTCCACACTTGCCATTCTTGATGCTGGTTCATATTTTCTTTAATTCTCTCTCCTCTTGCTCTCTTGAGTTCCTCTATCTCCTGCTTCCTCAAAAACTAAAGCCTAACCTTCACATGTGTTGTGAGCCAAGGGTTTAGTTAGACTAAACAATCCATTAGACTTTCTACATCTCCTAGGCTAGTTGGATTAGCGAACCATCTACCTTACTTACCTCATTCAGAGGTTGAAATTTGGAGCACATTCTCTCGCGGTGGAATATCTTTGACGCAAGAAGGCCGATGGAGCTAGCCCGATCTGATCACCGAGGAGCCTTGGAGAGGAGCGCTAGAAGACTCGAAGGACCGTATCTTGGAGGTATAACGTTTTAACAGAGTAGCTAAATCTCTAAATAGATTATCTAGTTAAGGCTTTAGTAAAGATCCTGAAGTTTAGTCGGTGTTGCGTAGTCAAATATTTATCGTTTTTAAAAATTCCGCCTCCCCGCGAATCGCGGGGTGCACGATATCGGCTTACAAATAGAACTTCAAATGAGCTAGCTTTTTTCCACAATCAATAAAAATTCATGCAATAAGCTGTGCTTAGCTCACTTGGTACCAATGTCTTATCCAACATGAGAGAACTTAAGTTTAAACCCGAAAATTCGTGCATTTGCAACAACTACTTACCCCAACTTGTCTTCTTCTTTTTAAGAGAAATGCCCTTGAATATAATAAGGGTAAATTATCAAAAAGCCCTCTTCCAGCTCGGGAGTAATATAAAAATCTCTATAATTTTTGAGATTGTTGGGAAGTGCCTATTGTTCAAAATATTTGTCAAAAAATCCCTGGACTGTATTTCATTAAGGCCTTATGTACCCTGTAGCTTTGTATAAGGGGGATTTGGTTTTTTAACAAGAGCAAAATGCTCAGAAGTTTTTACACAACTTTAAAGCTGGCCAGGGGCTTTTGGACAATTTACCCATTTAATAAAATCAAAGTTGATGAATAGCTGTGTAGTGGGCCCAAAGAGGCATTGAAGCATCACCAAGATGGGCCAAGAAATTCTCAACCGTTGGATTTTAAAACAGCTGTGGACGGCATCGAAAGCGGAGTGTCCCCCCTTACGACACGCCTAAATTTGAGGCACCAACAAAGCATACAATGATTGAACATTTTATTTTGGGTGACACCACAAAAAGCATATAAAGTGAGTGTGTGACAGTGAGCTAGAGAAAAATATTTTATTATATCCAACAATTAGACATAATAAAAGTGTTGGATTGTTCCACCATGCCTGCCAATAATTAAGGGTTGGGTAAATGGATCCCACAAATTAAGCATTTTGTTTTCCGAAAGAGCCGTGGGGGTGTGCGGCACTCTGAAAGTAAAAAGACAGTAGAAAAATACGGTGGCAGTAGAAAAATAAAATAGAAAGAAAGTATTAATTATTATTTGATTTATTAAAATGAAAGTGTGAAAATATCCGAGTTGACACTTATGTGGTAATGAAAAGTAAAATTGAATTGTTTGGTTAGAATGATGGAAATTTAAAAAGTAAGAAAGAAAAAAGAAAGAGTAGAATAAAATAAAATAAAATAACAATTAAATATTCATTTTCCTCCTCTTTCTTCTCACTATCTTAGGTTTTTGTAAGAAAGTAAAATGAATCAAAATTACACATAAGACAAAAAAAACTACAAAGTACATTTCACTTTCTTGCTTTCTTGTCCACTTCCTCCTCCTAAACATGTTCAGGGAAAATGAATCAAGTTTCGTGGACCCGAAAAGCAACATATTTGACTGGACCGAAAGAACTTGCAAAAATTTCTTTATCCAAAATATATATATGAGAATATGTATATATATAAAAAGGATAGATTTAACTCTCTCATGTCTATTAATCAATTTTTTTATTAATTAAACCTTTGTAGCTTTTAACAGGTAACTACAAGAAAACTACAACATTTAGAAAATGGATACAACATTTACTTGACAACTACCACAATTACTAGCTAACCTCTATTTTTATTAGATAAATATTTCATGCCCCATGTTTAACTTCTACAGCAAAACAGAAATAGGAGAATTTCCACAAGCTTTTTTTCCTTGGTCCCAGAAGTTTAATCTATTATTGCCCTTTAGGTCGAGAATTTTCCCCAAAAATACAATATGTCCAAAACATCTTTAAAGTTCAAAAAGCATCCAATAATTCTTCACCTTAACATTCTTACTTCTATTACACATTATTGTTATTATACATTAGTAAGAAAATAACTCGAAGAAGACAAATTAAAGAAACAACCTACCCGATAATATATATATATATTATGTCACAATTTAGACCAGATTAAAGGCATAAGAAATGTGTGCCAAACCTCAATTTTTGCATATCGTTATTTAAGTATTTCTAACAAGTAGGTGTGTTAATGTCGCAAGTTTATTGAACGTCTTAAAATTTTTCTTACTATTTCGTTAGACGAATAACAGTTGAATTATTTTTAGAAAATTACATTTTCTAAATCAAACACAAAAGGTCGTATTTGAAAGGAAAATATGGGTTTTTGGTGGTACATAACGAGAAATATTAAAAACAGATCTCATGGAACCCTCATGTTTTCCTTTTATAAACCTCTACTAGTCAACAGCAACCACATGTAATCTTAATTGAAATATGTTGGATATAAATGTAGTCTATCTGATCAAAGACGACATTTAAAGTAATTGACCCAAAATTTTAAAAATGCGGTCTATCTAATCATGATTCACAATCAAACATATCTACCAGCTTTCATACTATTTTAGGATAGTTAGCTAACTATCAATTTGCAAAGATGTCACCTATATATATTGCGATATTTCACCCGTAGCTGTTTTGAAAGATTATTTAATTTAGCACAAAGAAAACCCTTGCTTAAGGAATCTATTGTTGGTACTCAAAGCATATACACATTTTACTTTTAAGGAAGAGCTCAAATCATGAGCCCTTTATCATTGTTTTATGCATGAAAAGAAAAGGGGAACAAAAAAAATTCAAAGATTGTGGATGGGATTCTCCGAATACTTTGGCTTCTCCAGCTTGGTCTAATTTTAAAATAAGTATTTGTTACTGTTTGTGGATTAAAATAAATTCAAATATTTTTACCGGCACTGACATATCGTCAGATGAGATGATGTTCAAAATTGAATAATCTTTTTTTGTTTTGTGGGCATTTTCAACACCATACAAAATGAAAGATATATTAAGGAAGGCATGTAGCTGTTCAAGACCGTCGAATCGGTTTTCTAATTTTTGATTTTTGTACATCTTTTCTTTCTTTATTAGTTTCTTTTCGTGTTGTTAGTAGAAGATTTTGATGCAGTCGATTTTTTCTTTTATTAACAAGCTTATGAAGTGAGCTAAAGTTCAACTTTTCTCATAAAAAAAGGGGCACAAAAAAGTTTTGGAGTGTTGGAGCTTTCATTGGAAGTACAATAGCAGTTCTTGCAAGTGATGAATGGGACCGGGGCTCTTGCAGCTCAAGTTAACATAGCCTAAACATGTGAGGTGTATCCCAACTTAAACCCAGGGCCGTTCTTCCAAGGAACATACATGAGTACAAAGATACGGGTGGGAAAATTCATAGAGACAATTTTAGTTTGTCCCTACAGTTTTCACCGTAGGGTAAAAGATGACCCTACGGTTTACACCGTATGAACAAGTATACATAAAAGTTTATAAAAATTTAACACCTGTGATTGTCTGCAAGAGAAATCCTAACGTGGACACTGCAGGAACAAAGTAAGGGATTTTAAAATAATAAAAAGCAAGATTTTCCCCTTTCCGTTCTCGCCACGCCATAATCCTCAAAATATTTCCTCTCAAAATTTCCCTGCCCTCATCCTTCTCGTCATCCTCCTCCATCGCCACCGCGCCCATCATCATCACCTCCTCCGACCTCCTCCGGTCCTCCAAAACCCCTATCCTCCAAAGCCCTCTCCTCCGACTTCCTCCTCCTCATCAATCGATCACCGACCTCCAGTGTCGCCTCAATCCAAGCCCCCTCCTCCTCCTCGATCCTCCAGTTGCCGAGCCCCTTCCTCCAGGATCCTCCAGTGGCTGAGCCCCCTCCTCTAAGCTCAGGCCTCCGTCTCCTCCAAAGTCCTCATCCTCATCTGTGCCAGCCTCCGCCTGCGCAGCCGCCTCTGCCCCCTGAGCCGCCTCCTTCAATCCTAAGTCGTTGTCGCCGCCGCCGCCTCCAATCCCATACTCATCGAATTTCATCGATTTAGGTACTTTCCTTAATTTTGCTCTAGTTTTCAATTCTTCGATTTTAATCGATTTGTTTATGAATTCTTCGTAATTCATGGTCAATAGGGGTTGCGTAGGCTGTGTTGGATTATGAGCTTATGTTGAATCTGTAGTTGGGCATCAGGTGTTTGATTGTTTGCTTGTGTCAGAAAGTTCTCTGTGTTTGGTTGTTTTGTTGATTTTGAATTGGGTTTTTTTTACGTATTCTGTGGGCAAGCCTGCTTCGACTCAGATGACAGATTTGAGGCCTGGGGATTTTGATCCAGGGAAGAAGTATTGGACTAGGTTTCCATCTGAGGGGTCGAATATCATGCCACCTCATCAATCGGCGGAGTTTCGATAAAAGGACTATTGCCCTATGGATTTTAGGTGTTCATTTTTCTATAGTAGTTTTGATCTGAGTTTTGGATCTGTTAACGTTATTTTAGGTATTTGTAACTACTCTAAAATCTTGTACGGAAATTTTACTGTTAATATACAAGAAATGAGTTTTATCATTACGCGTCCAAGGCCTTTTGTTCTTCTTGAACATGAGTTTGAGCTATAATTCAATTTTGTTAAATAACAGTAAGAAGCAACTTGTAACTCACTGGTATGCAGTGACGTAGCCTCTGTGTTTGATTCTCATCAGACACATTATTTTTTCTGAATTATTTAACATTTTGGAAGCCCAAAAGATTTCACGTGCAATACACGGGAAAATGAAAAGTTTAAAAAATCAAACAAAATGGTTTAAACAGAGAGTTGATCAAGTGGCATGAAACTCAAGGCATTTGCCTCGAGATCGACCAGCCAAAAGCTCCATATAGCCGGGGCCGACGATCAGATATTGGCCTATGAAGCCCGGGCTTTGTACACACCACTTCACCTACCCCTAACTCATCTGCACTGTTTGATTTCCCTACAATCAAACAGAGACCTTTCAATTCACAATTTATCATAATTTTAATACTTTTAATTCTCAAACCCTAATTCTCTACTATAAATACCATCTCCTACCTTGGCTCAGCACCATTCTGAAAATTCTAACCAAAACTCTATAAAAATTTCCTAGTGCAAGTGAAGTAAAGAGAAGTTAGCAAACAAGTTGGTTCCGGCGAAGACCGAAGCCTATTCCGGAGCTCCCGCGACGCCATGAAACTCATTCCTTCCTTTTCAACCTCTCCTTAAAATTTCTAAATAGTAAGTCCCTTCCAATCTCCCTTTCTCCTCATTGAAATTCCATTTTAAAAACTTATATCGGTAAGTGGAGTTAATACCGATATCTTTTTTCTAAACCCTAGAAACTTCTTCTCCTTTATTCTTTGATCAACCAAGTTTTTACACAATATTTGTAACCTTAAAACCTAATATTTAGAATCAAATTTCATCAAAATTCTCATGTGAAACAACAATAGTAGCAATTTTCATTAAAATACCTTGAACTTTATAAACAGCTCTTTTAGTAATTGCTTAACAATACCTTAGGAAAACTTCACGGGGTAACGATCTACCCCACACGCACACTTGGTTCCATAGAACGATACTCATTGTATATATTTTCGTTTCGAAGAAAAATTTACAATAAAATACCACATAACTTTAAAAAAAAACGGATTTCTTTTAAAGCGGTATTCATATCCTTTGCAATTATGCATCTACAACCCTTTCTAGGGGACCCGCTAATGGATGGTGAGGATTATCGCACATTCTTGAGCTAGTAGAGCGAGATGTAGACCTCCTCACGAAGCATTCGATCTCGAAAGGATTTAAATACGGTTTTTAAGAAATACTAATTTTCTAAATAAAATAAAATTATTTTTAAAATTAAAATTATATAAAATTATAAATGCATATTTTCAAACTATAATAAACCTATGTTTTTCAAAAATGAAAAGATTAACAAATATCAATAAAATACCATCAAGATACCAAAAAAGACAAGTTTTACAATAAAATGCTATGAACTTTCCAAAATAAGTAATTAACACAAAAATACCCAATACTTAAAATCCACACTCATGAAAACCCTAAGTAATACTAATCACCTTCTATATTTACTTTTTAATTATATTAAAATATTTTTCATAAAACCCCCTCGAGTTATATAAAAACAATATTTAAGGATTTTAGTAAATATAGGTTTAAGCGGGATCAATTCTCTTGAGCCTCAGGGAGCCGGAGAAAGTGAGTGCTTGCCTATTTAAGGTAGACAACTTAACGGAGTTATCAATGGTAATTGTCTTGGAAAAAAACGCAAATCCTGTCGTCCATGTGCAGCAGTTACCGATGACTCCCAAACCTAATTCAATAGCTAAATCTGTTTACAAGTGTCTGACTTAGTCTGAATCCAAACTCAAAACTGAATCCAAACTCAAATCTGAGTTCAATTCAAACCCGAATCCAAAATCAAACATGAATACTTGATCATGAACATGAATACTCGAATCCAAACATCAATATCAAACATGTATACTTGACTTGACTTAACCGAACCATGGTTATAACTTGACTTGACTACTTGAATACCTGACTACATTCTGAACATGAATACTTGAACAATTTGTATCCATGGTTTCGACATGTTTGATAATTATAATCTATACAATACATTACACGGGGATAAAGGGGTAGATTGGTATGGAACATATATCGTAACACGAGAGATCATTTAAAAGACACCTATATGAATTCTCATGTCATTGTCCCGTGGGTTATGACGGGGCCTTATTCTACATGTTACCACAGTCCATGGGGTAAGATGGACTCCTCTCATATACATGAATACCTTTTTTACCAAGTGACAAACAATCACGTTAGAATAACTATCATATATCAGTAATCAATCATACAAGACTTACCTGTTCATTTCATATTACTCGTTATATTCTCTTTCTTCTTTCGGGACTTACCGAGCATTAGTTCGCTGGTGACATTCTTTTCGATTTCTTTATTTGGAATGTTCGTTAGGAGGACCGGACTCTCAGAAGATTGAGCCGAGCCAGGAGGACTTGGACCAGCTTGCGACACAGGCTGATTTCTAGTTCCTTATACTTATTTTTATGTATGTCGTTGTTTAGGCACTGCTTATTATCATTATATCTTTTCATTTTCAAACAGTTGTATGTAAAGATGAATGTAAATAAAGTTGCTGTTATTTTATAACACTTGTCATTCATCTTCATTTTATATATTGCTTAATTACGCTTAATGTATTTATTTCTTAGTAAATACGTTGCGGTCTGCCACGTCACTGTATCCGTCTACTGGGAAGCAGGGCGTGACAGGTTTTGTTGGCAGCCTATGCAGGTTTGTTCTGCATGAAGTCTTAAACAATATATCACAAGAATTATAAGAATCAGCAACTATACATTCCTTACATTTCAAATTTCTTGAATCTATCCTAACCATTCCTTTTCTATCAAGGTCATGGATTCACCGAACAACGCCAGCACGAATGTCAATGGCAACACCCCACCGCCTACTCTACCACCACCACCTACCGTTGCATCTTTCATCAACGAGCAAACGGTATCACTCGAGACGATCAAGAGCCTTTTGGAGGGTCAGCAGCAGCAGACTGCTATCCTCATGCACCGCCCCGAAGTCGAGGCACCCAGAGTCAAACAATTTCGGGCACTGCACCCAAAACATTTCTTTGAGAAAGAGAGCCCACTGGAGGCAGAAGAATGTGCTCAATCGATCGAAAATGATCTGGCAGCAGCACAAGTGACAAATATTGCCTGGGTGAGAGTTGCGAAGCTGCAACTGACAGACAACGCCAGAATCTGGTAAAAGGCAGAGGAAAGCTGTCTCACCCAACCTATCGAGTGGAAGACGTTTCGCGATCTGTTCGATGCGAAGTATTTCCTTGAGACTGTCCGTTTTGATATGAAGCAGCAATTCATCCATCCACAACAAGGCTCGATGTGGGTCAAGTCCGTGGATGAATACGATGCTGAGTTTACCATGCTTAGCAGGTAAGATATTGTCTCAAATTCAAATTCCTGATCTCACTCGTTACACTACTAACACAAGGTCGTAACAGGTTCGCTGCACACCTGATTCCTACTGCTGAGATTCGGGCACGATGATTTCAGCAAAGGTTGGACCCGAAAATCCAAGCTGCACTCGCTACAGGGGATTTCCCAATCCATGAACTTGCTTTGAAGGCTGCCCGACGCTATGAGGCAGTTGTGAAGAAGAAGGGCAGACCGCAGACTGCCGGTGTGAAATGCCCTGCCACACAGATGACAGGAGGAGCCTCTTCTAGGCCAACTTTTGCACCAAGAGACCGGGAGGGTTATTTAACCGGTCCAGTCCAGACTTTTGTTTCTATTGCAAGAGGATATGACACCTGGCGAAGGACTGCAAGCGTGCAAATGGCTTGTGTTTGGTTTGCGGCGCATCCACTCACGCCATAGGAGCATGTCCATACCGTTTCAACACAGCTCCAGCACCCAGACCCGCAATCACAGTTCCGCAACGGCCAGCCATTCAGGCTCCTGCACCTCGTTTAGCTCTCCCTGCACCAGGTCCACGTGGACCTCCTGCACAGCCTCAACGTCAGTTCCATCAGGCATAGAGAAATATGCCTCAAGGGCAGAGAAACATGCCCAAAGGATAGAGGAATGTGCCTCCAGCAAGGAGGAATGTACCACGATGTCAGGCTTTCACAATGACGGTCTAGGAGACCGAAGCCACAGGCCAAGTCATCACTGGTAATTCCTAATCCTTTCAAACCTTTTCAATTCTTGTATATCTCTATAACTTTTCTTATATCTAAACCCAACCTCAAACAACTTAGGTACTATACTTGTAGCCTCCCTTCCTGCTCTAGTACTCTTCGACACTGGAGCATCATATTGCTTTATGTCGCAACGGTTCATTTAAACTCATGCGATTCCAGTTAAACCGCTCTTATCTAGCTGGAATGTCAGTTCAGGGAACGACGTTCTAAAAGCAACCTTGGGATACAATCTGTGTCCAGTGGTCGTCTGCAGTAGAGAATTTTATACGGACTTTAAGGTGCAAGACATACTGAACTTCGATGTAGTCTTGGGAATGGACTGACTGGGAACTTTCTTCGCTACCATCGACTGTCGCCAAAGAAGGGTAGTGTTTGAAAAACCAGATCATCCAGTGTTCTATTTCAAGAGTGGAGACTGTACCTTAGAACCTAGCGTCTACAAAGCAAAACCAAAGAAGGCAGTGGTTGCAGTATTGCAAGCGGAAGAATCGAAGCCAGAAGTAGTTCGAGAGTTCGAGGATGTATTTCCGGAAAATATATCAGATTTGCCTCTTGATCGAGCTTTTGAATTCAACATCGATTTACAACCTGGTGCGCAACCGGTAATCAAAGCTCTGTATCGGCTTAAGTCCAGAAGGATTGAAGGAGATCCGCATTTAGTTGGACAAACTCCTGAAGAAAGATTGGATTCGTCCTAGTACTTCAAGTTGGGGATCTCCAGTGTTACTTATGAAGAAGAAAGAAGGTTCAGACATGATGTGTGTGGATTATCGAGCTCTGAACGAAGTGATGATCAAGAACAAGTATCCACTACCACACATCGATGATCTTTTTGATCAGTTAAGTGGTTCTTGTGTATTTTCGAAACTAGATCTTCGTTCGGGTTATCATCAGGTGAAGGTTAAAGAGTCCGACATTCCGAAGACGACGTTTAGGACTCGATATGGTCATGAGTATCTTGTAATGCCATTTGGAGTGACCAATGCACCTGCCATCTTTATGAATCTGATGAACTAAGTTTTCCGAGAGTACTTAGACAGGTTCGTTGTCATCTTCATCGACGACATCCTGGTGTATTCAAAGAATCGGAAAGAACACGCCGAGCGCTTACGAATTGTCCTGGAAACATTGCGAAAACATCAGCTCTACGCCAAGTTCAGCAAGTGTGAATTTTGGCTAGATTAAGTCGGATTTCTCAGACATATCGTTTTAGACGAAGGAATCTCAGTAGATCCAGCAAAGGTGTCAGCTAACAGCGAGTGGCCGACACCAAAGACGAAGAAAAATATACGAAGTTTTTTAGGATTAGTAGGATACCACCGACGATTCATTGAAGGCTTTTCGAAGATTGCAGCACCCCTGATCAAGCTCACACGTAAAGATGAAATATTTGTGTGGTCAGAAGCATGCGAAAACGCTTTTATAGAACTCAAGTCAAGACTAACATCTGCTCCTATTCTTGTAATACCGGATCAATCTGGAGGATTCGTTGTGCATTGTGATGCATCCGGTAAAAGATTAGGATGTGTTCTACATCAATATGGAAAAGTTGTAGTTTTTGCATCAAGACAACTAAAGGTTCATGGGCGCAACTATCCAACACATGATCTGGAGTTGGCAACCGTCATCTTCGCACTCAAGATTTAGCGCCACTATCTCTGGGAGAACGAGTAGATATATACACTGACCACAAGAGTCTGAAGTGTGTATTTACTCAGAAGGAATTAAACATGCGACAGAGAAGATGGCTAGAAGTCATGGCGGACTTCGACATCAACCTACAGTATCATCCTGGGAAGGTGAACGTAGTTCCTGATGCACTTAGTCGCTAGCCATTAGCAATGAATCTCACCGCTCAGTGGAAGATACAGCAAGAATTGTACAGATTGGCGATCGAAGTAGTTATGCCAGGTAACGTTTCAGATTTGATGAACTTACAAGTCCGGTCCACTCTTGTCAATCAGATCAAAGTAGCTCAAGCAAATGATACCAAGTTACAAAAGATCCGAGAACAAATAGAAAGTGGACTTTGAACTGACTTCATCATTCACGAAGATGGATCCTTGAGATATGGAAGTCGATTGTGTGTGCCACACGGCCCAGTTCGAGAAGAGTTGATGAAAGAATTTCACAGCTCTCCTTATTCTGTATACCTTGGTGGTATAAAGATGTACAAGGATCTATGACAACACTATTGGTGGTATGGAATGAAGCGCGAAATAGCTAGAAGCGTAGCCAAGTGTTTGGTATGTCAGCAAGTGAAGGCTGAACATCACAGAACTGCTGGTCTAGTTCAGCCGTTACCAATTCCAGAATGGAAATGGCAGCACATTTCCATAGACTTCGTGATTGCTCTTTCTCTCAACACGAAGAGTAACGATACAGTATGGGTTATTGTGGATCGACTTACCAAGTCGGCTCACTTTATTCCATTTCGAGTTGGCCAATCAACCGAGACGTTAGTAAAGAAGTACATAGAGGTAAGCATAAATCTAAAGTAAGATTTAAATCTTCAAGATGTACTATATTTAATACCTATGAACTTATGTAGGAGATTGTGAGATTACATGGAGTACATGTTTGCATCGTCTCCGATCGTGATACCAGATTTCGATCACAATTTTGGCAGAGTCTGCAAGCTAGCCTGGGAACGAATCTGAATTTCAGAACAGCTTATCATCCACAAACGGACAGACAGTTCGAGCGAACAATTCAGATTCTGGAAGACATACTAAGAGCATGTATGATAGACTTCGGAGGTTCGTGGGAAAATCACCTACACCTGGTGGAGTTTTCATACAACAACAGCTATCAGGCAAGTATTGAAATGACACCATTCGCAGCACTCTATGGACGAAAGTATTGTTGACCGCTAAGTTGGGACGACATCGGAGATCGTGAACTTCTTGGACCAGAGATGATTGTGGCAACTGTAGACTTAGTTCGCACGATCAGGGAAAGAATGCGCATAACCCAAGACCGATAAAAGCATTGGGCAGATGCAAAGCGTCGACATTTGGAGTTCCAACCTGAAGACCATGTTTTCTTAAAGATCTCTCCAAACAGAGGAGTGATCCACTTTGGCAAGAGGGGTAAGCTAAGTCCAAGATACATAGAACCGTTCGACATACTCGAACGAATTGGAGAAGTGGCATACCGTTTATCACTTCCACGCTCATTGGAAGGAGTGCACAACGTGTTCCACATATCCCAGCTACGACGATATGTGAGCGATCTCAGCCACATACTTGATCACTCAGAGCTCACAGCACAGACTGATCTATCCTGCCAGTAACAACCTGTTGAGATCCTGGACCGAAAAGTGAAGTCTTTACGGAACAAGGAAGTAAACTTGGTTTGAGTGATGTGGAGAAATGATTTGCCAGGAGAATTAACATGAGAACGAGAAGAAGACATGCGTGCAAGATACCCTTACCTCTTTGAAAGTTAATCCATATGTAAATGTAAATTTCGAGGACGAAATTTTTATAAGGAGGGTAGAATGTAACGACTCTAAAATCTTGTATGGAAACTTTACTGTTAATATACAAGAAATGAGTTTTACAGCCTGAGTTTGAGTTATAAGTCAATTTTGTTAAATAACAGTAAGAAGCAACTTGTAGCTCACTGGTAAAGCTTTTGCACTGCTGTGACGTAGCCCCTGTGTTCGATTCCCCTCAGACACATTATTTTTTTCTGATTTTTTTTTTAACTTTTTGGAAACCTAAAAGATTTCACGTGCAATACACGGGGAAATAAAAAGTTCAGAAAAATCAAATATGTGGAAAATGGTTTAAATAGAGGGTTGATCAAGTGACATGAATCTCGAGGCATTTACCTCGAGATTGACCGACCAAAAGCTCCATATAGCCGGCTCTAACGGTCAGATGTTGGCCTATGAAGCCCGGGCTTTGCACAAACACCTCTTCACCTACCCATAACTCCTCTGTACTGTTTGATTTCCCTGCAATCATAATTTTAATGCTTTTAATCCACACTTTTAATTCTCAAACCTTAATTCTCCACTATAAATACCATCCCCTACCTTGGCTGGAGGGAGGTGAAGAAAACATGGATGGAGGTGATACGAAACGATATGGTTGCCAAAGACCTCAATGAAAATATATTGTTCGATAGGAGTGAGTGGAGGCGGAAGATTCATGTGCTGGACCCAGTGTGATTCTCATGTTGGTTCATGTAGCCTACCCTATATGGTTGGGATAAAAGGCTCGGTTGTTGTTGTGTACTTTGGCTCAGCACCATTCTGAAAATTCTAACCAAAACTCTATAAAATGTTCCTAGTGCAAGTGAAGTAAAGAAGAGTTAACAAGCAAGTTGGTTTCGGCAAAGACCGAAGCTTATTCCGGAGCTCCCGCGACGCCACGAAGCTCATCCCCTCTTCTTCAACCTCTCCTTAAAATTTCTAAACAGTAAGTCCCTTCCATTCTTCTTTTCTCTTCATTGAAATTACATTTTAAAAACTTATATCGGTAAGTGGAGTTAATACCGATATCCTTTTTCTAAACCCTAAAAACACCTTCTTTATTTTTTGATCAACCAACTTTTTACACAATACTTGTAACTTTAAATTCTAATATTTAGAATCAAATTTTATCAAAATTCTCATATGAAACAACCATAGTAGCACTTTTTCATTAAAATATATTGAACTTTATAAACACCTCTTTTAGTAATTGCTTAATAATACCTTAGGAAAACTTCACGGGGTAACAACCTACCCTACACGCACACTTGGTTCCATAGCACGATACTCATTGTATGTATTCTCGTTTCGAAGAAAAATTTACAATAAAATACCACATAACTTTTAAAAAACTGATTTTTTAAAGCGGTATCATATCCTTTGCAATTATGCATCTACAACCCTCTTTAGGGGACCCGCTAATAGATGGTACGGATTATCGCACATCGTTGGGATCGTAGAACGAGATGCAGACCTCCTCACGGAGTATTTGATCTCGAAAGAATTTAAATACGGTTTTTAAGAAATACGAATTTTCTAAATAAAATAAAATTATTTTTAAAATTAAAATTATATAAAATTATAAATCCATATTTTCAAACTATAATAAACCTATATTTTTTAAAAATGAAAAGATTAACAAATGTCAATAAAATACAATTAAGATATCAAAAAGGCAAGTTTTACAATAAAATACCATGAACTTTTCAAGCTAAGTAATTAACACTAAAATACACAATACTTAAAATACACACTCATGAAAATCCCGAGTAATACTAATCACCCTTGAGCTTTACTTTTTAATTATATTAAAATATTTTTCATAAAACCCCCTTGAGTTATATAAAAATAATATTTAAGAATTTTAGTAAATATAGATTTAAGCGGGATCAATTCTATTGAGCCCCACGGAGACGGAGAAAGTGAGTGTTTGCCTATTTAAGATAGACAATTTAACGGAGTTATCAATAATAATTGTCTTGGAAAAAGACACAAATCCTACCGTCCATGTGCAGCAGTTACTAATAACTCCTGGACCTAACTCAGGAGCTAAATCTGTTTACAAGTGTCTGACTCAGTCTGAATCCAAACTCAAACCTGAATCCAAACTCAAATCCGAGTCCAATTCAAATCTGAATCCAAAATCAAACATGAATAGTTGATCATGAACATGAATACTCGAATTCAAACATCAATATCAAGCATGTATACTTGACTTGATTTGACCGAACCATGATTATAACTTGATTTGAATACTTGACTACATCCTGAATATGAATACTTGTATTCATGGTTTCGGCAAGTCTAATAATTATAATTTATATAATACATTACGCGGGGATAAATAAGTAGATTGGTACGGAACGTATATTGTGGCGCGAGATGTCACTTAAAAGACACCTACATGAATTCTCGTGTCGTTGTCTCGTGGGTTATGACGGAGCCTTGTATTACATGTTACCATAGTCTACTGGGTAAGATGGACTCCTCTCGTATACATGAATACCTTTTTTACCAAGCAACAAACAATCACGTTAGAATAACTATCATATATCGGTAATCAATCATACAAGACTTACCTGTTCATTTCACATTACTCGTTATATTCTCTTTCTTCTTTTGGGACTTACCGAGCATTAGTTCGCTGGTGACATTCTTTTCGATTTCTTTATTTGAAATGTTCGTTAGGAGGACCGGACTCTCAGAAGATTGAGCCGAGCCAGGAGGACTTGGACCAGCTTGCGGCACAACATGATTTCTAGTTCCTTGTATTTATTTTTCTGTATACCATTATTTAGGCACTGCTTATTATCATTGTATCTTTTCATTTTCAAACAGTTGTATGTAAAAATGAATGTTAATAAAGTTGTTATTTTATATCACTTGTCATTCTTGTCCATTTTATATATTGCTTAATTATACTTAATGTATTTATTTTTTAGTAAATACGTTACGGCTTGCCACGTCACCATATCCGTCTACTGGAAAGCAGGGCGTGACAGTATTGGTTCGATTCAAATATGTTATTAGGCATTTGAGGAAATTGTTTATGGTAGATCCCTCGGATTATATGATGTCTATTTGTGGAAATGATTCTTTGAGAGAGGTATCTTCTCTCAAAGAATGGGAAATCATGGTGTGAGATAGCTTTTAGATTGGCAACTGTGTTTGAATGTGTTTGAATAAGAATGATGACCTATGGGTCTGTGGTGTTATTTTGTGCTTGAAAGCATAGTCACAAATTCGTGATTCGGCAATAATTCGGCGAGGTCGAAAATTTGGATTCGGAGAACTATTCGGAAAAAGTCGGCAGGTATTCGGGAAAGATTCGGTAAGTGTTCGGGAAATGTTCGGAAAGGATTTCGAGCAAAAAATTAATATAAAATTAATATATGAGACGCTAGATTTTGATTTCGTGAATTATTTGCTGTTTTTTGAATAATTCGTTTTTTTTTTTGAATAATTCGGGAATTATTCGCGAATAATTCGGCAATAATTCGGCATGTTCGGTGATGGCGAATAATTCGCAGATTTAATCGGCAGTCACATAATCCGCGAGTTATTCACGAATTCGCCGAATAATTCGCGAATTATGTCGCGCTTGAAAGTTGAAATGCTTATGAGTTGATAATGCGTCTTTGGATTACTATTTTTTGCTTTTAGTTTAGTAACCTGTAGTCTTATGATTATGAGTCATTGAGTGGAAAATAAGGTCTTGAAAAAACACCCAAGATATTTAAACCATAACCTCTTTGTATGACCACTGTGATTCATGATTATGAACAATACAAGTTGACTCCACTATATATTTGGCTCAGTAATATTTAAATTATTACTCAACTTCAAACGTATTTAATCATTATGGTATTTTAACCTATTTATCTTACATTGTACCTAATAATGACGACCCTAGTTTTTGAAAGCGTTTCTGAGGCGTGCCTTAAGACGAATGGTTAGGGTTTCGTCCTGAAACGCAGAGCAAAGACGAGACCTTCGCTTGAAGCATACGCTTCATTCGCGAGCCTCTATTGAGGCGGACGAAGCGTCTGCTTCAGTGGTGAAGCGTCTTGAAGCGTACGCTTCTTTTGTTTGGAAAAAAAAGACAGAAAAAGCTTAAATTCTAACTTGTATCAGGGATTTTGTCTTCTGGATTACAAGTTGGCAGCGAAATCGAGACTAGGAGGCGAGAATCGAAGGTGCTGCACAAGTTGGCAGCGAAATCAAGGATTGGAGGTGTTGTGAGAGAAGAAAACTTCGTTCTTCCATTGTTGGCGGCGCAGAGAACCCATGCGAAAAAACACTAGGTTTTTTTCTTTGTTGTGCTGTAATAAGAGAGTTACAAGGGAATAGATTATTAGGGGCTTTGGGTTTGGGATTTGGATTGATAAGACAATACATAATATTTCAATCTTTATTCTTCTCAGTTCCAACACAAGTAAACAAAGATTTAGTAGTCATTGATAATTTAAAATTTAAAACTATATTATTATTAAATATTAACTAACATCCATAATTTATTATGTTAAGAATATCTTAATTTGTTTTGGCATATGGGTGAAGAAAGACCATAATATTATCTTATATTTTGAATTTTCTCTATTTATTTATATTTATAATTAATAAAAATACGAAAATCGTGAAGTTTACGCCTCACGTCTCGGGCCTGATGCCTCGTCTAACCGAGAATCGAACGCTTTGCTTCATGCCTCCGTCTTTTAAAACACTGATGACAACCACTGCATTTCAATCCACAATGAAAATTGAAATTGTATTCTTCCATTGGCGATTGATGCCCCTTAGTTAGTGATTGCCTCGTTTAGTAAAATTATCATGGTGAAGTATTAATTTGCTTCCATATTGAATTCATGTACTTATTAAAATGCTACCTAGTTACTACCAACATGTTTGCAAGTATGAAAACTCACTACTCACAAAATTCTTCGGCATGCAATGCGTGAAACTTATTGGTGGGCAAAAGGTATTTTGTCATCCTACCGAATTTCATGCAATTACAATATTAAGGCATATATCTGTTTCTTTAATTGCTATATATAAATGTAATTATAACATTAAGGCTTATATTTCTTAATTGCTATATATAAATGTAATTATAACATTAAGGCTTATATTTGCTCATACATGCTTGTTATTCTTTTAAATTTGAATCTTGAATTGATTTCGATAAGTTAGCTAAACTCTTGATATTTTTGATACATGCTTTTAACAATGGATGGACCTACATTGGTTGGCAAGGTATACATTTATTTTTCCGATCAATCAAAATTTAATTTTGCACCAGTTTTTTGGATTTCATAAAGTTATGCATATTGTTCATGTTTGTTATATGTTGTTAGATATTGGAAAGGTTCTTATGAGAAACTTGGAGCACTTTCGCAATGGGCTATTGTAGGCGTACATTTCCTATTGGTTGTGCCTATAATGAATTAAACGTTCATCGTAAGGTATTGTCGATATTCAAACCAAAGTTAATATTTAGTAATTATTTGGATATGGTTCAAAAATAAATTTCTTATATTTGTTTATGACGACAACGGTACTTTGAAGCCAATTCAGGCTACTATAGCCCAAAATACAACACAAAATTGGGAATTTATTCCGAAGGATGCAGCCTTGAAATCGTGTTGATGTCTAGGGGGCATGATGATTATATGTATTTGGTATGAAATTTGTGAAAGGATAATTTATTTGGTTGTTGAGGCAGTCAATTATGATGTAAATATTAGTTACCTGATGGCTGAAGAGAATTTGTTTGATAGTTGGCAGTCTTTTTTTAATTTTTTTTTAATGTTTTCCGGTTCCAACGAGTAGAGGCAAGATATATCAAATTCTTTTTAATTTTTTTAAAAAATAATAATTGCCCCTACAGTTCCCACCGTAGGGGCAAATATATGCGGCAGGAGCAAGATATTATCAGTTTTATTTTTATTTTTTAAAAAAATAATAAAAAAACAATTGCTCCTACGTTGGAAACCGCAGAGGCCCCTAAGGTTTAAACCGTAGGAGCATTTATCTGTCCCTAGAGCGTATGCACCTACGGTGCATATTTTTGCCCCTGGGATGGGAACCGTTGAGGTACTGTGGTTTGTCCCTATGGTTTCAACCGTAAGAGCAATCCTTATTTGCGCGGTAGTGAGAATTATATGAAAGTAAAACTACATAAACAATATGCCCTATTTATTTCAAACAGGATTTTAAGACTATATATCCTACTAAATTGAAAGTGAACAGGAATGTTTTCTTCACAAACTTAACAATAATTTTTGTAATCACCTCTCTAAATGGAATTGAAAGTACATGTTTGTCCAGATAGTTATCTTATAAAATATTTTGTTAAATCTAATCTAAAATGATATAACATAGTATCTTATCGATTAAAAAAAAGAAGAGATAATCTAAATAGCTAAGCATTTAGTAGCATATTGACTAAATTTTACTTTAAATTCCTGCTATAATTGATTCTGATAAAAATAAAATGATAATATGTAGAATAATGGCAGCTACATGCTGAGATATGTTTATTTAGATTTTAGCTAGGATATCATCTTATTAGAGGCATCCAACTTCTTTTGTGGCTGAAAAATGGAAAATTCAAGTAATAGGAGAGCTAAAATTAAGGAGTTATATACTAGCCATGATGCTATGATGGACCACAGATCGCCCATAAATCATTTGCTGAAATATATAGGTGATAGTTCTGAGAAATGTCAAAATTAGATCAATCCTTTTCTTCCTAAAATAGCATAATAAAGATTTACGTTACCCATATTTTAAGAAACTTAAAGCTTCTTCTTGATTGATCGAAGCTAATTGATGAATTTGCTAGCATTACCTAGACCCGTCAAAATCTAGAGTCTTGTTTGATGATGGAGAGCGTAAAATGAAAAGCACACATAGATAACCATTTTTCTTGCTCGAAGACGGAAGAAAAGGATGGAGAATAGCAAGACATTTGTCTTGCCACGTGCTTTACCTATCATTTTTTTTATTTCTTATTTAAAATAAAGAAAATGGATTGAAAGTGGAAGAAATAATAGCAAAGTTATTTTGTTTAATATAATATTTACATTATTTATTACGAATCATCTCTGGTTATTTAAATCAAGAGAAAAAGAAACCAATTCTCAAATTTAAATATCGATTTGATACTCAACATGATCGATCCTCTTAACTCGAAGGAAAATAAAATTTATAATTTTTACTGTCTAGTTGTCCAAACCTTATTAGATAAGATTGTCTACTATTTTGACAAAAAGTCATTGAATTTCTTCTTGAATATTTTTCCATATATCTAACTTATATATTTTCTCCATCTCCATTCTAAACCATAATTAGTCAGTCTTGATCTCCTTTCAGAGAAGACAATAGGCCCAAACTGACTCGAGTCAGAAGAGGATATGGCCTTTTGTTTTAGTACTCCAACTAGACCCAAAGTTGGGTCCAAATATGACAAATATTGGTGGGATCTGGGCTCACTCCAATGTAGTTGATTAACAAATTTGGGTAAATTGTCGAAAAGCCCACGGGTCCGCTGGGGAGCTGTCTAAAAACCACTTTAATTTTCGAAATGTTAGAAAGGGGTTCATGTTCAAAATCTTTGTGAAAAAACGGTTATGTTGTATTTCATTTAGGCATTTATTCTTTCAACTGTGCTTGGACATTACAAGCAACTGCAACTGCAACTGCAACTGGTTAGATATTATATGCAACTGCTTAGATATTACAGGCAATCGGTATAAATGGGTTTTTAATTGGGCTCAGGGTTTTCTTAACAAGAGCAAAAAATCTATGGCTTTTACACAAGTTTGAAGCGGACCGGGGCTTTCTGACAATTTACCCAATATATTAAGTTTTTTTTTCCTTTTGGATGGGCCCTTCACATGGTGGAACCAGTGAACTCTTGAAGTGAAGAACAAAATATTACTCGGAATGCTATGTTCCTTTGAAGAAATTTTATTAAATACTGATAGAATATTTACTAGCTAGAGTTCTATATTTAAATATTTTGCCAAGCTTATATCAACTCTTTTAATGGAAAGAGAAGGAGGATTACCAAATTAACTATTCTTCTTCAATTGTTTTTTTACAATGTTAGTTTTATTCATGAGTTTTTTTAATTTAAATTTTAGGAAAATTGAGAGGTTTTTATATTGAAATTTAAAAAGACCAAGAATAAACTGGTTCGGTTTTGTGAAAGGTTGGGTTCGGTTCGAAAAACAGTACAATTGTATACGTGCAGAGCTTAATTTACAATAAAGAAATATCAGAGAAGTTAATAAATCGCAAATAAACATTATGAACTGTCAACTTCAAACAACAAAATATTATTATATAAAAATAAAGCGGATTTTTTTTTTTGAATTATCATAATAAACAAAATAACTGGTTTAGTTTTTGGGTAAATTGTTCAAAAACCCCTGACCTGCCAAAAATTTCCTGGGCTTTTTGAACATGTTAAAAAAAACCCTACGTTCATCACTTTTTCTATCACATACACACAGCAGTGGGTATTTTAGTATATCCCAAAAATACCCTTAGAGATTCATGTGCCCAAGTACAAGTTGACAGCTGGGAATTTTGGGGCAAAAATTCTGATGCATTTTCCTGTAATATCTATCAGGGTACCTGTAATTTCTATCAGGAGTTAAGTTTTATTAACTTTTCCTCGAAGGACTGAGTATTAAATACTCCAACCAAACTATTTTCCTTCCAAATTCACTAGTCCCCCTTCCAAAAAAACCCTATTTGCCAACTGAACCAAAATTATCCCTTTTATTTTCTCCATTGTCCTTCTCTCATTTTCTTCATTTTCATTTAATTTCTAATAAATTTCCTGTAAATTCTAATAAGCTGCATGCAATTTTTAAGCAGTTGCCAGTAGTTTTTAATAACTTGCGTGTAATTTCTAATAAACTGTATGTAATTTCTAAACAGTTACATGTAATTTCTAATAAGCCGTATGTTACTTCACCGCCAGTAACTTCTCATAAGTTGCATGTAAATTCTAAGTAATTGTATTTAAGTTCTAATAACTTGTCTGTAATTTCTAATAAATAGCATTTAATTTCTAAGTAGTTGTATGTAATTTCTAATAAACTGCATGTAACCTCTAAGCAGTTAGCTGTAAGTTCTAATAATTTGCCTGTAACTTCTAAAAAGCAACATATAATTTCTAAGCAGTTGCCTTTAAGTTCTAATAAGCTACCTGTAACTTCTAATAAGCTGCATGTAATTTCTAATAAGCTGCATGTAACTTCTATGCAGTTGCCTGTAATTTCTAATAACTTATATGTAACTTCTAATAAGCCACATGTAATTTATAAGCAGTTGCATGTAACTTCTAATAAGTTACCTGTAATTTCTAATAAGTTGTATGTAATTTTTAATAACTTGCCTGCAACTTCTGATAAGTTGCCTGTAATTTCTCAGAAGTTGCCTGTAATTTCTAATAAACTGTATATAATTTCTAATAAGCAGCATGTAACTTCTATGCACCATGTAATTTCTAATAATTTGCATGTAATTTCTAAGCAGTTGCATTTAATTTCTAATAAATTACCTGTTAGTTTTAAGCAGTTGTTTGTGTTAGATATAGATGCCTTCAAGACAATTATTGTAATTGAATGAGGAAATATACGGAGAACAATTTTACTCGAGATGATCATATACTACCTGGTTTGTCTTTATCTGTCATGTGTATACGTTTTACTTGTTATCATGTATCGCTAATACTTAAGATAGAGCCCTTAGGATTTTTCTTGATTACCAAGAATAATGATAGGGATCATACTTGTAGGACCTGGGGTAGTTTATAAGCATATCCTTAAATGTCCTTAGTCGTAGGAGTATCGAGACTGGGCATTGGTATTCTAGTTTAGACTAGTGTGTACGTTTCCTGACCAGATTGGAGGGCGATAGCTGATTCCACAGCTATTGGTGTTTGACACCGAGAATTGTACACATGTGCTTATAGAAGTATGAGTTTCACTGGACGGACTCACCGAGAACTCCAAGATGGTATTATACCAATGTCAGGAAGTAGTTATCTGGTGAAAATAGTACAGGGTAGTCCCACGACCTGAGATCGCCACAATGTCTTGTGTGTGTTCTCACTATACTTTGATTACTACCCTACCACGGCTCCATTGAGTCGTGCAAATAGGTTTCAGTTGGGTATGGTCTCAAAACACATGGAGGCAGTGTGCAGTCAAAGGGATTCGTCTCTCCCGGTATAGAGAGTCGATATTGCACCGTGCAGGACACGACTATAATCAGAAGTCAGTGGCCACCGCAGTGGAGATAAACTGATAAGTGTTATAAGTTGTATTTTCGGTTGGTTATGAGTCCAATGTAGCACAACTTATCGGGTTGTTGGGGGTCTGATAGTTTCCACCTTCCAGACCCAGTATGTGATACTCTTTGATGAAGAGACCGGACTGTATGGTATTCGTCGCTTATAGACTTTGTTAGGTCCGGATGAGTTCGCTCATCGACCTTCCTTTATCTTGGTTATACCTGGGTAGCCTTTACGTACAGCTAGTACCGCTGACGAGCTTGTGAGTTAACCCGCGAGAGGATTGAATCTTAAAGCGTTTCGAATTCAATCGGATATGATCATGTTTAACCTATCGCCAGCGTATTGACAGGTATTTAAAGTCCTACAACGAAAGTGCCTGCCTGGGAAAAATGTTGATGTGGCGTGCGTATTGGATACGTACGGGAGTTCGATCAAATGCTAGATTTAATCGAACTTCCGAAAATACCAGCCAGTTTAAAAATAGGAATATTAAGTCAAGTGTTGACTTGATAATCGTATTTCGATGTGGTTTCTAGTATTGTGTATATGATATACTCTCTCTCGGTTTCTTACATTGGTATGTGATACTAATATATTATTATGTATACGATACATAATATGGATATATATGTGATACATATATCCTTCTCTTTATATATATATATTATGTAATATAAAGAGAAAATATAAGAAAAGAAAATATAAAGAGAAAAGATAAGAAGAGAACGGAAAAGAAAAGAAGAAAAGAAAAGATAAGAAGAAGAGAATCTTCTCATCGCTTCAATTCTATTCTTTTTCTTTTATCTCTTCTCTTCACTTCTAAATTTTTATCTTCTTCTTTTTCTAATTATATGAGAGCTCTCACTTCATCTTCTTCCTCCTCTTTAAAATATTAGTGGATTTAAGATATGAAAAGGGATTTTAAAAGGAGAAAGTTTTTTTATTATCCATATTATCTCCCTATACACCTAGCAAGTCTCTATATGGAGTTTCATCTCATGTGATAAGAAGATGAAGTTTCGAGCAGTCTCCTTTCACCACGGATCATCTACGGTAAAGTGGTCGGCTTGTACACACACCAGAAGCTCACGAAGTCTAGCTTGTGTCATCCGATCGGCGATCGGACACGCTAGAAAGGTTGTATCCCCCAAACTAGCTCACTAGTATTTTCTAGTTTGTGCAATTGCTATGTATTTGATGATTCTAGGTTATGGGTTAGTTCTATGTTAGTTAAAATTTGTTTTTTCTATTCTACCGCGGTCCGTGAATGTCGCGACCCTATGACCGATCCCTAACATGGTATCAGAGCCAAATCAAATACTTGTGATTGCTTTTGGTGGCCAATTGATTCATAGAACCATTTTGCAATACTTTTGTTTACTGTTTTTTAAATCTGCTAAACCAGCGAATATATTGCTAATACTCACGCCCGGGGCTCACGGTTCAGACCGAGAGCCCTGTGGAGAGGCGGGGATGGCTTCGGGGATGTCCCTGAGGGCTTGGGTAGGCCTCCACACCCAAGACCATCACAAGATGGCCTCAGATGTGGGGCTGGAACAACGAGCACGCTGCTGTGTGCTGGCTGTTCCAGCAGCGAACCCATGGCCATAACTTCGTAGACATGGGTTTGTTGGCCCCACCTAAAGCCCCCTAGGGGCCCATGGGTCATGCCCGAGGTCCCCCCAGGGTCTCGGGCAGTTTTCATGTCATTCAAGACTCGTTTTGAGCAAGATATGCGAAGGTTTTAGGAGGCGGAGAAAACATGAATTTCAGTTTTTAGGTAATTCAAGTTTGCGGCTCCGCCGGTTTTGGAATCCCTTGGCCATGGTTTAGGATTAACGTGATTAAAGTGTTTAATCAAGTTAATTTGGTAGCATATGTGATATGCGGTGTTTAACGTCGACAAACTGATAAGTGATCAATTCGACAGGGTTTTATGATGTGAAACTGAGATGTTGGTTTGCTTGTTTTGGTTCAGATTGTTGGATCGAATAGGCCCGTGTGTGTTTGCTTGTAATAAAAAGTTGTTATATGCAATTCATTCATGTAATAGCCACTTGTATATTCTATTATTCGGGACGAGCGGCTGACTTGTGGTCGTCGTTACCGTGGTTGTATTATTTATTTATCGGGACACGATCAGGATGCGATCGTAGTTGTCGTTATATAATACAGGTATTAGGATTTACCCCACGGCGAAGTGCTCGAGTCATCGGATTCTAGAATGCAGCGGGCGACTATCTCAAGGAGTTGAGACCCGGGTCGCCTCATTCTAGGATTGGCAGGTGGTTCGCCGCGCTTGTAAGGGATTAGGATAGACTAGTGGAGGAGTGTTCAGGTCACCGGATTCTAGAAAATGCCGAGTGGCCCCCTCATGGTGATGATGCTGGGTTGCCCCGTTTTTAAGATTGGCGGGTGACTTTCCGCACTCGTAGGGGTCTTCAGTTGGCTATATATGGGCTATTCACATGACCGGAGAATGTCGTGTTTTATTTGTGGCTCGAACAAAACATGGGATTCCTAAGATATCCGAGCATTCCATTTCTGTGTTGTTCATTGCATGCCTGTAATGTGATAATCTGTCTGTGATGATATTTATCACTTGCCATTAATGCTGATTATCTGCCTGCGATAATATATATAATGATATATATGATATATAAATAAATGCTGATATATGTTGATTCACTTGTATCTTCTATTACTTGTTCTCCAAACTTTCTTAGCCTTATATTAGCACATGTATAGCTCTAGAGTTTCATATCTCTCTCATTACCTTCAACCTAGGGTTTTCTAGAGGGAGATCGATCATATTTGTAAGTATTTCATTATCAATAAAACTTCTTTTATCTTTAATTATGATGAGTACTTAATTTCATTATAAGGTTTGTGTTGTTTAATCCTAGTGGTTGGATGTTTTCAAACTCTTCTTTTCTTATGCTTAATTTATGAAGTTTCTTTTGATTTAATTCCCTTCTTTTTATGTTTTCATCATATAAACTAGATCTTATAGGGATAATTGACGCATTGAATTAGATCTAGAAATTGATGATACACCTAAAAACTCATTAGGCTAATGACGGTCCGACAAACTAGAAACCTAATTAGAGACGGTAAGAAAAGAATTGGATTAAAATAAATTCAACCTAGGTAATTAAAGGGTTCTAGGTTAATTCAATAAAATAATAGTATAGATTAGTTGCCTAATATTGTTAATCGAAAATTAAATCTAGGGTACTTTTAATTAACTAGAAATATAGATGTTTGATATAGTTTCTAAATAATGTTTTAATAATTGATAGGTTATTTTTAAATCTAATTAATATAATCTATACTTTTGTTTTAATTAATAGAAAATATATTAAATATAGATCTAGAAAAGAAGAACTATCTTTTAAACCAATCCTAGAAGATAAAACAATATAAAACCCTAGACTTTTCTCTTTATAAAAACCAACCTTTTAAATTTTCTTGCTTTCTTTAATTTAGTTTAAAGGTAGTTAACATACCTTTCTGTGGGAACAATCCTTAATTAAGACTGCGATAAGCTGTATACTCGTGGTTAAATTTGGAGACTATAAAAATTCACATCAGCTGTCCAAAAAAATTTCTAAGATAGGTATCGCTCATTTCAGGAGATCGTTAATCTTCGTGAAATTGAAATACAAAGAGATATAGTTAGAAATATTGTTGTAGATCCACTCACCGATCCAGTTTCTCGAACACGGTTTGAGAAATTGTTAGTAGAAAAATTATGTATGCGATACCGCAATAATTAGACTTAAATGCAAGTGGGAGATTGTTGGATATAGGTGCGCTTAAGGCAATTATTATAATTTAAGGAGGATGTATATGGAAAACAATTTTACTCGAGATGATAGTATGCTATTTGGTTTGTCTTTATCTGTCATGTGTATACGTTTTACTCGTTATCACGTATCGTTAATACATGAGATAGAGCCCTTAGAATTTTACTTGACTACCAGGATTAATGATAAGGATAATGCTAATAGGACATGGGGTAGTCTATAAGTACATTCTTAAATGTCGCTAGTCGTAGAAGTATTGAGACTGGGTATCAGTACTCTAGTTTAGACTAGTGTGTACGTTTCTTGACCCGGTTGGAGGGCGATAGCTGATCCCACAGCTATTGGTGTTTGACACCGATGATTGTATACATGTGCTTATAGGAGTATAGTTTCACTGGACGGACTCACCGAGATATCCTAGATGGTATTATACTAATGTCATGTAGCAATTCTCTGGTGATGATAGTATATGGTAGTCCCACGACCTGAGATCGCCACAGTGTCTTGTGTGTGTTCCCACTATATTTTGATTACTACCCTACCACGGCTCTACTGAGTCGTGCAAACAAGTTTTAGTTGGGTATAGTCCCAAGCACATGGAGGCAGTGAGCAGTCGAAGTGATTCGTCTCTTCCGGTATAGAAAGTCGATATCACGCTGTGCAGGACATGACTATAATCAGAAGTCGGTGGCCACCGCAGTGGAGATATACTAATAAGTGTTATCAGTTGTATCTCTGGTTGGTTATGAGTCCACTGTCGCACAACTTATCAGGTTGTAGGGGGTCTGACAGTTTCCAACCCCTAGACCCGATATGCGATACCCTTTGACGAAGAGACCAGACTGTATGGTATTCGTCGTTTATAGATTTTATCAGGTCCGGATGAGTTCGCTCATCGACCTCCTTTATCTTGCTCATACCTTGGTAGCCGTTATGTACAGTTGGTACCGCTGACAAGCTTGTGGGTTAACCCGTGAGGGGATTGAATATGAATGTGTTTCGGATTCAATCGGATATGATCCTGTTTAATCTACTTCCAGCGTATTGACAGGTGTTTAGAGTTCGGCAACGAAAGTGCCTGCCCGGGCAAAATGTTAATGTGGCATGCGTATTGAATACGTGCTAGAGTTCGATTAAATACTTGGTTTAATCGAACGTCCGAAAATACTAATCGGTTTAAAAGTCGGAATATTAAATCAAGTGTTGACTTGATAACCGTATTTTGATGTGGTTTCTAGTATTGTGTATATGATACACACTCTCTATGTTTCTTACATTGGTATACGATACTAATATATTATTATGTATACGATATATAATACGGATATGTATGTGATACATATATTCTTCTCTTTATATATATTATGTAATATAAAGAGAAAATATAAGAAAAGAAAATATAAAGAGAAAAGATAAGAAAAGAAAAGATAAGAAGAGAAACGAAAAGAAAATAAGAAAAGAAAAGATAAGAAGAAGAAAAGTTTCTTATCTCTTCAATTCTCTTCTTTTTCTTTCTTCTGCTTTTATCTCTTCTCTTCTCTTCTCTTCCAAATCATTATCTTCTTATTTTTCTAATTATTATAAGAGCTCTCACTTCATCTTTTTCCTCCTCTCTTAAAAAATGGTGGAGTCAAGATATGAAAAGGGACATTAAAATGAGAGAGTTTTTTTATTATCCACATCACCTCCTTCTACACTTAGCAAGTCTCTAGATGGAGTTTCCTCTCATGTGATGAGAAGATGAAACTTCGGGCGGTCTTCTTTCACCACGGATCATCTACGGCGAGGCGGACGACTTGTATACTCACCGGGAGCTCACGAAGTCTAGCTTGGGTCATCCGATAGGTGATCGGACACTATGAAGGTTGTAGCCCAGCTCTCGAGTATTTTCTAGTTTGTGCAATTGCTATGTATTTGATGATTCTAAGCTATGGGTTGATTCTATGTTAGTTAAAAATTTGTTTTTGCTATTCTGCCGCGATCTGCGAATGTTGCAACTCTAGGACCGATCTCTAACAAAATGTAACTTCTAATAACTTATTTGTAATTTCTAATAAACTGCATGTAATTTCTAAGCAGTTGCTTGTACGTTCTAATAAGCTACCTGTAAGTTCTAGGCAGTTGCCTGAAATTTCTAACAAGTTGCATGTAATTTCTCATAAGCTGCATGCAACTTCTAAGCAGTTGCTTGTAATTTCTAAGTAGTTGCTTGTAACTTCTAATAAACTATATGTAAATTCTAAGCAATTGCTTATAACTTCTAATAAGCTGCCTGTAATTTCTAAGCAGTTTCCTGTAATTTCTAATAACTTACCTGTAATTCGTAATTTCTAATAACTTCATTATAACTTCTAATAAGTTGCATGCAATTTCTAAGCAGTTTTTTGTAATTTCCAATAAGTTATCTATGACTTTTAATAAGATGCATGTAATTTCTAAACAGTTGCTTGTAACTTCTAATAATTTGTTTTTAATTTCTAATAAGCTGCCTATAATTTCTTATAACTAACCTGTAACTTCTAATAAACGGCATGTAATTTCTAAGTGGTTGCCTAGAATTTCTAATAACCTACCTATAATTTTTAATAAGCTGCATGTAATTTCTAAGCAGATACTGTAATTTTAACTTCTAAACAGTTGCATGTAACTTCTAATAAGCAGCCTGTAACTTCTAAGCAGCTACCTGTAATTTCTAATAAGTTGCATGTAATTTCTAATAGGCTGTAACTTCTAATAATCTGCCTGTAATTTCTAATAAGCTACATATAAATTCTAATAAACTGCATGTAATTTCTAAGCAGTTGCAAGTAATTTCTAATAAGCTGCCTGTAAGTTCTAAGCAGTTGCCTATAAATTATAATAAGCTGCATGTAATTTTTAAGCAGTTACATGTAACTTCTAAGGAGTTGCCTGTAACTTTTAATAACTTTCCTATAACTTCTAATGAGCTGCATGTAATTTCTAAGCAGTTGTCTGTAACTTCTAATAACTTTCATGTATCTTCTAATAAACTGCGTGTAACTTCTAATCAGCTGCGTGTAAGTTCTAATAATTTGCCGGTAATTTCTAATAAGCTGTATGTAAGTTCTAAGCTGTTGACTGTAACCTTTAAGCAGTTGATTGTAAGTTATAATAAGCTGTTTGTAATTTCTAAGAAGTTGCCTGTAACTTATAATAACTTGTCTATAATTTCTAATAAACTGCATGTAATTTCTAAGCAGTTGCCTGTAATTTCTAATAAATTGTTTGTAACTTCTAATAAGCTGCATGTGACTTCTAAGCAGCTGCATGTAACTTCTAATACGCTGCATGTAACTTCTAATAAACTGCATATAACTTCTAAGCAGTTACCTGTAATTTCTAATAACTTGTCTGCAACTTCTAATAAACTGTATGTAATTTCTAATAAGTTTCTTGTAACTTCTAAGAAGTTGCCTGTGATTTATAATAAACTGCATGTAATTTCTAAGCAGTTTTCTGTAATTTCTAATAAATTGCATATAACTGCTAAGCAGTTATCAGTAATTTCTAATAACTTGCCTGTAATTTCTGATAACCTGCATGCAACTTCTAAGCAGTTATCTGTAACTTTTAATAAATTGCCTGTAATTTCTAAGCAATTGCTTATAACTTCTAATAACTTGCCTGTAAATTCTAATAAACTACATGTAACTTCTAAGCCGTTTCCTGTAAATTCTAATAAGTTGTCTGTAATTTCTAAGCACTTACTTGTAATTTCTAATAACTTGCATGTAAGTTCTAATAAACTACATGTAACTTTTAAGCCGTTTCCTCTAAATTCTAATAACCTGTATGTAATTTCTAAGCACTTATCTGTAATTTCTAATAAGCTGCATGTAAGTTCTAATCAGTTTCCTGTAATTTCTAATAAGTTGCATATCACTTCTAAGCAGTTGTCTGTAATTTCTATGAACTTGCCTGTAACTTTTAATAAGGTGCATGTAATTTCTAAGTAATCATCTTTAATTTCTAATAAATTGCATGTAATTTCTAAGAACTTGTTTGTAACTTCTAAACAGTTGCATGTAACTTCTTAACAGTTGCATGTAATTTCTAAGAAGTTGCATGTAACTTCTGAACAGTTGCATGTAACTTTTAACATCATCAAGAATACATCAATAATTTTTGACACCAACAGAAATACATCATCAACAAAAATACATGAATATCGGCTATAAAAACCATAAACATCAATAAAAATATTATTCATAACACAGTTTGGCCAACACCGGTTATATAAAACTGATAAAATCAATAAAAATATCATTCATAATACATTGTTAGCCAATATCGGTTATATAAAATTGATAATATCAACACAAATATCATTCACAATATCGGCCAATATCGACGATATTAAAATAAATATGTCAACAATTTTTGACATTCATTACCCAACACTCTTCATCGGTCAATATTGGCGAAGTAAAGCCAGTAACATCTAACCAATTTCTTATCATTCATAAAACAAGTAAAAATATCGGCGAATATCGGCCAAATACAAATAGATGATTACATGTACGGATAACAAAGAGTTTAAATTTCGGCAAAAAAACTAAAACAATATTAAACCATATCTTCCTCGTCCGCCAATAGAATTTTTGCCGTAAGTATCGGCCGCCACTGGTTATAACTTTCTCTCTTCAAGGCATCCTCTATCCTCGACCATCAATCAATGCTTTCATGAATAATTAGTCGAACACGCCGCAATCAGAACTGTTAAACAACACGGTTAACAAACGTATATTGTTATAATTCTTAACAATCAGAAATGTTAAAATAATACTTCTAATAATTGACCATTTCAATTTATATATATTTTATATAAATCTCCAACTTCTTAACGATCAAATCGTCATCTACTTCTGAAAGAAAATAAACATATGACAAAAAAATAAAATTACGAACATCAAAGAAAAGAAGAATTAAATAGGAGAACATTTTTGAATAAAGGGAAAAGAACTGGAGTTTAAAATTCCGTGATACTGAGATGCACACAAAATGTGTATTCAAACTAAACTATATACGTTAACAAAAGTAGTCATTCATAACACAATTCACAATGTCAGCCAATTTCGATGAAATAAAAACTATATGTATTCAAACATTAAAGCAATAGTGGTATCGGCCAACATCGGCAAAATATATCGGCCGATTAAAACTATTAAGGTCAACAATAGTACTTATGCATAACACAATATATCGGCCAATATCGGCAAAATAAAAATATATCAATATAGCTCTAAATAAACTCATAAAATGTTTAAATTTAAAACAACCAACATCAAGGCTTTTGTTGAACCTTCGGCCGTGACAATAGAATTTGTCCTATTAATATCGGCTGTCACTGCTCCAAAACTTTTCTTTTGAGGGCATCCGCTACGTCCTCTCCTCAATCAATGCCTTCATGAAGAAATACATATACACATCACAATCCACACTGTTAAAAGGCACGATTAACAAACGAATTTAAATTTAGCTGTTAACATACAATAAAAAACCAGCGCTAAAAATACAAAGTAAGAACTTCAAATAAATGAAACATTTCTTACAATTTTTTTTTGTATTAGGCAATTTTCGACCCTAACCGTAATCAAATTCATCGAAACCCACGTATGCTCATCAATTTCACTTCCAAATCATTGTAACCCTTAATTTCACATTCAGATTATTAAAAAAAAACACACTTTAGCCCTCAATTTCAAGAGCATTATTTTTTAAAGTGGCCATTAAGTGTCAAATTCTCTCATGTCAAATTTGTAAAGAAACATCAAATCTGCAGCTTGGTAATCAAACAAACAAAAATTACATAGTTAACAATCATTTCAGAAATACAACTGTTTGATTGTCGTTCTTTTGGCATTAATGACACATATGTGCATCCTCACCCTTTAATAAAGTTCTCTTTTTTTCACAATTGCCCATCAATTTCATCTATTTCTTATTGTCATATTAACAAACAAACGAACAAAAAAAGCAACAAAATAATCAATTCTGTTGAGCATTAACCTCATCATTGGGCTTCTTCTCCTTGTTACCAATAGGAGCTTTCCTATTTCTTGATGCACCTTTTGAGATCTCGCTGGAAAAGATGGCAATGAAGGCCGAGCCGATGGTGGGGTCCACGGCGGCGCCGGTGATTGAGGCGGAGGGATCGAGGAGGGGAGAATAGAAGATCTAACAGTTGGGACGATGGATCGGTAGCCGTTGCCAGCGATCGAGGCGGGAGAGGAGAGCGCGGCGACGAGACGGCCGTCGTAGGAGAGGTAGACGATGGAGCCATGGGAGACGCCGAGGGAGGAGATGGAGACGCTAGGGTTTGCGGCGAGGTCGGTGAACGGGGTTAGGGTTTCGGAGACAAGGAGGTCGCAGTAGCTCGAGAGCGAAAGAGACAAAAAAGGAGAATTGGTTGAGGAGAAGGGCAATTGTGTAACTTCACGTATATTGTTATTGCAGGCCTAAATCAAAGACAGCGGGGGCTTTCTCACAAAGTTTTGGAATTAGTAAGCCCTTTCTCACCATTTTGAAAATTTTTACACAAGTTCTAAATGGGCCGGGTGCTTTCTGGCAATTTACCCTTATTTCGTTAGTTCTACTGGCTGATTTGCTTATGGGCCCCGTTTCTTGGGCTGCTGTTGGTGGCCGTTTATAGGCCACAAGGTGAGACATACTTATCTTGATAAATATTTTTGGCCCTCTGACCTCTGCATATAACACACACAAGCACATATGCACGTATGCAGGGGACCCATGAATTTTTCCCGAAAGCGTTAATTTGCGGTCGCTTGCTTGCATGAGGTTCGAATCCCGCGCTCTCCCCAAGGAAGGTGTTCCTACCAATCTAGCTATTGCTCATGGGTTATATCTTAATAATTGAATTTACATGTAGTGAATATATTTAAAAAGAATTACTTATTAGCCATTCATTCAGATTAAAACTCAAGACACCCGGCATAAAAGGAAATAATGTGTCCCGTCATTAAAATAAAAAAGAGATGATGTTTTTTAATCTTTATCTCACTCTTGTTCAGATGAATTCCACCAGCTATATGAAACATGCAGAAGTGTCGTTGATTGCACTAAGATGAGTTGTTTCATATTCTTCTTCTCAAAGGACACATTTTAGCTCGTATACAAAGTAATTTTCTAAAAGCATGTACTATCGGTGTGGTTTTTTTTCCCCTTTTCAATGTAGGTGGGTTAAATTAATCTTTCTTCCTTCAACTTCACACCTTGCTCTGCCGAAAAATCATGGGGCAGAAGTACCAGTTCTGAAAAAATATGTACCCAAATCTCTAAAATAAAAACCTTATTCTTCTTAAAATCAAACCCTAGTCAAACAGTTTTGGACTGCATTCTGCATTGCAGGTTCAAGGAAGTTCTTTTTTCTTTTTCCTCCTTTTTTTATACCAAAAGGGAAACATTACATGTTATAAAAAAAATTCTAATGGTGGCCACCATTTTGATTCAAATTTTACACTCTCTGCATCTGTCAAAAACTCTGTACGCTCTCATGTATACACATTCATCCACAAGCTCTGGCCAAAAATAAAAACAACAAAACAGGTGAGACACATGCATTGTTGCCCCCCTCGCATCCCCTCAAGCTCACTGAGCCCTGCACTCACATGCACAAAAAGGAAAATTAAACAAAAAGGTCTTCAAATCATATAATCCCTGAATGTGCATATTAATTTAGATCCGTCCAATCAATCATTGAATGGATACTCGATCAGGCGGCCATCATGGCATGTAGAGCCTGTTGCCGCATTTGCAACGCCACGCCTCCGGGTAGTACTCCTCTATCACGGGCGTGCCCGGTGGCACGGGAATATGGACGGGGAAGCACGGGGTGCAGGGCCCGCATTTCGCTGCGCACCGCGGAGGAAACGATCCCGGCCCTCCGGCAATCAGTTGTCTCCGTGACTTTGTTCTCTGAAACCGTCAATGTTATTTCAATCAGTGTATATTTTTGTACGGTCGGGAAAAAGCAGAGTTTACAGCTTGATAAAGCAAATATTACAAATACCATAAACTTAATTAGTTTAATCGGTCTGAGAAATACCATAAACTTTCAGCTTTAATTAACTTTATATATATGATCATTTTTAGTTTAGTTCTTCCGTTTTGATAGCATATAAACATTTAGCCTTTTTAGGCACAAGGTTGGACTACCATATATATATGGGACCTATCCAATTTCCTACTTGATGAATAATTTTTTTATTTTTATTTTTATTTTTTTTGATACTAGCTTCTTAGGAATTGAACAGGCCGCCTCTCTTTTGAAAGATTTACCGTTTTTTCGTTTTTGGTATCATATGCTTTGAACTTGTGACGTTGTCGTCCCAATTCTTATGTCTAAAATTTCACTTTATGTTTGTTTTCAAGTTTATGGTATATATTCAGAAAATGCTGACAGTTCATGGCATATTATCGATATTATTTTAGCCAAAAGATATATAGAGGACACAAAATTCTAATTTTGTTTTATAAATTTAAACGTTTTAAGTTATATCATAAGTTAAACAATATTACAATCTCCTTCTAGACAACTCTTACAGTAATTTATATGTAATTCATATAAGATAGCTGGCTAAATCTCTAAATATTTCACATTAAAGTGTAAAAAGGAGGGGGGGGGGATTCCAATTTGGTGTCCTTAATAGAATTTACCTAAGGGATTAAAATAGAAAAAAATTGAAATTAGTATTTCTATCAAAAGAAAGTTGAAGGCAGATACCAAGTTCAAGTTTGTTTTAGCACTTACTTAGATATTTACATATTATCAGGCCAAAAAGCATTAGCTCTAGCGGCAAAGTCACTCCTCGGCTATGTTGATATAGGTCCTGGGTTTAAATCCCCCAACTTACAATGGAAAAGGAAAATTTTGAGGTCCTGATTTCGAATCCCTGAACTTTCAATGGCAAGGGAGTATTTTTGACTCTCCCAAAATGCTTGCGGGCTGTTAAAACTATAAAAAATAATTAAAATCCTTTTTTAGCAATTAAATCTTATTTAACATTTAATGCAATATCTTGCTACTACATTATCCCTCAAGCATATGACTATGAATCATTAGGTTCCTGTTAACAGCAACAGCCTGCCTATTAAATCATACAGCGCATTTTAGCAAACCTCTACCAACACCGCTAAAATGCGCCACCGGAACAGTGTTAAAGGTGAGCATATATAAATAACAAAATAAAAGCAGAGGAATGAGTGGACACCTGAGGATTGGAGTAACTTGCTGATGAGCTTCTAGTTTCTGCATCAAAAATAACAACATAAAAAAAAACTAAGTTTTTTGAATCGGGTACTCATAAAATTAGTGAAAAGTATGAAAACAGAGGCAAAGATGGCATCTTTGGTTCACCTAAACAAGCTTTGCCATTGAGCAGAGCACAAAGAGAGAAGAGAAAAACACAAGAGCAGAGCAAGAGAGGCAACTTATTCTTTGAAAATGATGGCAATCCAGCTCTCCTTCTTCCTCTTCTAGTCTCCATCCAAAGACAAAAAATGAAGTTGGAAACAGAGCAAATAGGGCAGAGAGAGAGAGAGAGAGAAAATAGTAGCTATTAGCTAAGATTTAGAGATGTCAAGAAAAAATATTATCTCTTTGCACTGTAGCTACCTCAGATCTTAGAGGTACAAGACAGAGGAGCTTCAGTGACCTTTATTGCATTTTTGATGAGAATCTCTCTCTCTCTCTCTCTCTCTCTCAAATGGTGAGCAAAAACTACCAGCTTGTTTAAAATCCTCACTGCTCGTACTGCAGTGGAAATGGCAAGAATGCCCCTGCTACCACTACTGCTGCTTGCCATAAATAGAGTTCATGTAGATCAGTATAGGGGGGTTCCAACTCTTAAGCACTCAATCAATCATGGTTCATAGATCAGTCACATCATGAATTTAGTTTACACGTTATAAAGGCTTTTTTTTTTGTCTATGATGTTAAGGACATAATGGTAAAAATTGTCGGTACTCAACGTTGCCGCAACCCACTTTGTATAACAATTTAGATTAAAGTACTGGTTAAATGACTTGAAACTCCTTTTATGTTCTTTGTCATACTAGCACCAATTAAGAGAGCATCGACAATCGTCTTGTTTCCTTATCGAAACTTATATACATATATAAACAAAGACTTAGATAATAATGATTACCTACTGATGGTAGAAAATTAAAGTGAATACAAATAGAATACCTCCATTGAAAATCTAAAGCATTCCTCTCTTGTGCATATATATTTTCCCCTGCCAATTCTTTTCTTCTGACATTTCATTTTTAGACCTCATCGATCTCTTCTAGGAAAAAGCTGGCCTCAGATTATTATCTTTCCTATTCCTTCAAGTATAAAAAGCAAGCCTTAGTGTTGTTTGATTCCTATAGGCGCTCTTCTCTGCCTTGTGCTTGTTCTTAAGCTACAAACTGATAGAGATTCTGCCTCATGATCCATCAACTAAATTCTTGAAATTTGAGGAAAAAGAGTTGGACCACGCCTCTGGTCCAAGCTGCCACCTTTGAAATTTTGGAGATAGTTATTTGTGGTCCTTTGATTGAGCCATATTAATATTTGAATTGTGATAATATAAGAAAATGAGGGCCACATCAAACCTAGAAACAGAAAGAGACACGGGGAGAGGCTAAAGTGCATTGGGTCTCCACCTATAAGGGTCACATTCCTGTTTCTCTTGTGCTCATTTTATCTTGACAATGAAAATAAGGAGCTCAAAATGGATCTTGACTTGGCCAGCGAACAACTAAAATTTGGGTTTGGGTTGTGTCCCAACCAATCCTTTTTCTTTTCTTTTCTTTTTTCTCTTTTCCATGCTAGGATAATCCCAATCTGTCATCATTAATCAAAGCATTCCAAATTTCTTTAGCTCTACTCTTTTACACCATTCGTTATGAATTTATTTCATCATAATAGCTGGGACTCCAAATCCCTCGATTTGTTTTAGTAATACATAGATTTTAAGACCTTGTACTTTTCAAATTAAGTTTTTCTTAATATATTTTTAAAATGAACTACAGCTCTGCTTTTCAGGAAAAATGTATACCGTGCCACTCCGCAACAAGTTAGACTTTTGTAATGGTAGAAGTATCATGTTTTGCATGATAACTTTTTCGATCCACTTTTCAAATACGTGTATGGTGCGGTTTTAATTTGAATGGTTCTGATACCATCTTAAAATTGTTGCCACTGCATCAAAACTTGTGAAAGTATGATATCAGTTAATAAAATATACCCGGACACTTCAAAAGGCAAAACTAATAAATTATCATGTGTAAAAAGAGAACGAACATCCCTCCCAGAAAAGAAAATAAAATAAGAACTTAAAATTTATTGTCATGTCAATGTCTTTATTGTCATAAAAAATGTAGTTTGAAACAAACGCTCCTTGTTTTTCCTTAACCAGTAGAAACCCTTTTTTCTCATTAAGTACTTGACTTTGAGTCATTCATCCATGTCCGCTGCATCCTCAAAGGAACAAGAGAAAAATAATTTATTAGTTTAATAAAAACAAGAGTTCATAAAACTATATATAAAGAGTCATAAACCACCTCTCATATTTTAACCAATCTAATAACTGATTATATTCATAACTAATATATAATAACTGATTATATTCATAACATCATTACTACAAAGAGGGGTTGCCCCTACGGTTCTCACCACAGGAGCCAAAATTTAATCCGTAGGTTCAAATGGCGTAGGGGCAAGTTTTTGCCTCGAATGAAAATTTGCCCTTACGGAACAGTGTCATATGTAGGCGTGTTTTTTAATTTTTGGTTTATTTTTTAAAAAAAATAGTATTATCGTGTCCCTGCGGTGCACACCGTGGGGGAAGATAATTGCCCCTACAGATATCATCATAGGGGCTAATGTTTCATATCCATTTTAAAATTTAAAAAAATATATTTATATTTTCTATCCTATGGTTTTCACCTTAGGGGAAAAATATCAATTTTTCTGACATTTTTCCTTTACAGTGACAGCCACAGGGGCATATTCTTACCCATACGGTGACAACCGTAGAGACAGATAATATAAATATTTTTAAAAAAATAGTTTCCCTGTCTTTTTGCCGCCCAGTACACAATAATATATATATCACATACGAATACAGAAATATTTATCAATAACATCCCACACAATATATATATAATGAAATAAACAAACACAATACAAAATCAATCTATAAAATCCGGATCATAATCAACATATACAACCATCGATATTCAAGATACATAATACGTATCAAATAAAGTACATACATCCCACAAAAAACAAGAAAATATGAACAAATCGCTACTAGCTCGGTCCAGGAGCTCCACCTCCAAGTATCTGGAAAATTTGGTGCATCTGCTCATCGCTACATGCCCGAACCGTCAAAATCTAGAGTAATGAATCGTCAAGAGTAGAAGTGGGCTGCAGAGCCGAAGCAGCGGCCTGTGGAGTTGGTGCCGGAGACAAAAGAATAGCCTGCACAGCTGCAGCCGAAGCAGTGGCCTGTATAGTTGGGGCCGGAAACAAAGGAGTGGCTTGCGGAGCCGCAGGCAAATGAGTGGCCTGCTGAATCTGTAAATTTTTTATGTTTGTGTAATTTATGGTTGGGGTTATTAGGGTTGGATTTGGCAAGAGTTCAATGTAGAGAAGAATGATGATGAATTAAAGTTTGGTCATGTATGTGTGTGTATGCTTCTGTGTGTGTGAGTATGTGTGTGTGTAGGTGTGTGTGCGCACATATCAATGATTTCTGAAAAGCCTCGAATTTGGCGTTCATTGCGTCCAACCGTTGCTCCAGACGTCGCTCGCGGAGGTAAGAGAAGTAACCGCTGGAGAGGATGACAACTTCATATGGGCCCTGCTGGGATTAAGTCCCCGGTCTCTCTCCTAACCTTCGTGTACTCGGTCTAGGATAGGGGTCAGCACGGCCAGATCGGTATTTGCGCTGAAATCAATCTTTGATGCATCCGCCTTCTACACCACCTGCACCTATACCATGTAAAGCATTCAAACGTAAGTAATCTATTTAAATTTAAAATTATCAAAACAAAATTTCATTCGAATTAGAACAAATATTGAAACTTACGCAATACTCCTCGGTAGCAGCGTCGGGATATCTAAACTCGTCCTTGGCCAGATCTGTCGATGAGGCTTGGATGGACAGATAATCACTCAACAAGCTCGGTGTACCCCCCTGGCCACGGTCCGAGCTCTCTGCAATTCACCAAAAAATACACATATATAACATAACTTTTCATATTGCATTATATCAAAAGAGATATATTATAATTTACCTTTGTCACCATAGCACGAGTAATTTTTCTCGACCCACCCATGTAGGTAGGTTGACCACACTTCGCGGATTTCTGATTCTCTTTATTTTGAGCGGACTGTTTCTGCACAATACAATCAGATTTAGTTTTCTAATTAAGTGACAAAAAAATAAATTATATACTAAACACTGAATTACATTTAAATTACAAACCTGCTTTTTCTCAAACGACCAAAACTGGCACAAGAGAGGCCATGTCTCTAAATTGACCCCGGTAAAGACCGGAGACTGTAGGAGAGTCGCTTTGTCCGTCTCGGGGGTCGCCAGCCATAGCCCATAACAATTCGTTTTTAGCCCATTCCTATTGTACCGGACCTTGGTCTGCTAGCTCTTTGTGAGGCCCCGATAAATAGCTTCAAGATTGAGCCTCCGATCAGGGTCATTAAGATCGAATATGGACCGATAGTTGTAATCCACCTGCAAATACAAGAAATTAAAGTCTTTAAATTATAAGTGTCTAATAATAGTAAATTTATTTGATAATTCGAATAAAAATATATAATAGTACCTGAGTCTGCTCGAGCCACACGTTAAAGGAGCGTTTGTGCTCTGCACCCCCCAGTCAAAATGAAGAGGATACTTCTTGAAGTGGCGGCCCTCCTTCCCCATATACTGGCCGAACGTCTCGACATGTGGGCCAGTGGGTCAGGAGTCGGCATTAAAGAGGAGGGGGAATGGTCCTTGGCCCTTAGCGGCATTGGGCTTCAGCTTATGAGACTGAGTTGGCCCTCAAGTCCCACGGCCAAACCGTGGCTTCCCTGCATATATTAAATATATAGATATACATGCAATATCAATAAAAAAACAAATTATGTGTACAACATTCGATAAAACAATGATATGGTGTTAATATATGATAAAATAATGTTAGCAACAGAAAAAATCTAAGCAAAATTAAGATGTTACAATGTGTGTGGATTCTAATATGTTTGATCTATATATCACAAGTTTAATGCATTTGTCTCGTTTACATGATATCATAATTTTTGAAGTTCAGTATATACCTCCGTCGATATCACCACGAGCTTGAGCCTAAACAGCTGCATGACCGGGACCATCGTTCCTCCGGCGAGGAACAGCCGGTGTCCCGGAGGTGGATGAATCCCTTCCAACTAAATAACACACAATGACTGCATAAGTAACTTGTGAATAGAATAATACATAATCGATTTGACTTATTATATAGTAAAAAATACTAACCTGCAGACTGCGCGGAGGGAACGGATCATACAGGAGTGGCCTGTCCTGGATGGGGAGGCATCCCCCTAACTAGACAATAAAAAATAACTATATAAGTAGCTTTGAAATAAATATGTGTGTCTATATATATGATAACATTCAAAATGAATATACGTTCAATATATAATATATAAACATACCTACAGGTGTGTGAGCGGCCAACGTCCTGGATGTGGGGGCACTCCCTCTAACTAGATAATAAAAAATGACTATATAAGTAACTTCAAAATGAATACGTGTGTATATCTACAATGTATCATTCAAAATGATTTAATATGAGTACAATAAACCTGGCGGTGTGGCAATGGCCACATGGAATGAGTCATCTGGAGGGGGTACGGATGGGGGTGCAACAGGGGCCCTCAGATGTAGCCTATGTTCCCTATGCAGCTCACTGGGCGCCATCAGAATCCCTTTCCCCTTGCCACCTCCGGTGATGCCGTTGTCGTTGCCTCTTCCGGATGTGCCCCCTCTCCTCGGTGGTCCGAAAGTCACCATCACCCCTAGATAGGAGTATGTAAGAGAAATAATAAGGATTTTACATGTATAGATCGTAGAAAATGTACACAAAAAATATAATATTAATGATAATCTTTATCATTTCGTAGACGTAATTGACGCCTTATGAATATCTGTAGGGTTAGCTTAGCACCTTAGCAAGGTTTTGGCAAGCATCAATCATGCTATTTTGAAATTTGGGGTGCTAAACAAACCAACCAAGTAATCGAACTAGAGAATTAGGGTTAACTTTGCTTGTAAACAACTTTACAACTAAGTGATTAGGGATTACAACCTTTGTAGTCCATTCCTTCGCTTCATAAGCTCCGAGTAGTGGTCCCTTCGCTGCGATCCAAGAACTCCCGGACTCTTGAGAGGCTCCACAAGTCGAATGATCCATGCTTGCTTGAAGACTTCAAAATCCAAGATGATCTATTTCGAGAAAACACGAACTCAAGTTATGACTTCACTAATATGTAATTAGTGAAGCTAACACACTAATCTATATGGCTTGTATAGAAGAGGATGATGAAGTAGGAATTTTGCTCTCTTTAGTTTTCTTTTTCTCACAATCTTTCATCACAAGATCAAAAGCTAGAAAACTTTTGCAATGAGGAAGAAGAAAATGAAGTGATGAAAAATAATTGAAGTGAGGTTAGAAATGCAATCTTGGGTGAGTATATGGCATGCACTAACTCATGTAGAGAGTTAACCATGGCTATGTGTAATGGTTAGATTAACAAAATATCTCAAGTGAAACAAAAAGGGTGGACTGAGTCAAAGGTTTTCTACAAGCTTCTCCAAGCTTCTAACCATGAGTCATTTCCACTTAATTTTGAATTACTTGATATAAATAGAAACCCAAACATTATTAATAGCATGGTGTAAGTCTCATACACCCTTGTTGTATGTATAATTAAACATGTCACACACACACACACACATATATCATATGTGAACAAAAGAAAATAATACAATAAACATATATCACATATATGTTAAATGTATCATAAGTGAGAAAAAAAAACACTTAAGTCAGCATATAATATGTATCATTTTATCGAATCAATACTTGATCCGATAACCCGACTATATCACATATACCCGGCCGATATCACATATCGTGAGAATAGAATACGGTATCACATACACGTATCAATCTCGGTCCCGCACATATCACATATGTGCTCCTACTCCGTTTTGTCTGAGCCAGGAAACCTCTGTGTAGGACTCTAAAGACTCGTCAATACGCCGGCAGTAGGTGATGATCATATCAAACACCCACAAGCTGCAAGCAGTTAGCTAAAGATCAACAAGCCACCCGGGTATTGAGCGACCAGAAGATCAACAAGCAAGCCTGTACATACTCCTGCGAATCCAGTCAGTAAACATTACCGTACAGTCCGGTCTCTTCGTCTGATATGTCGCATATCCAGTCTAGGGGTGGTAAACGTTAGACCCCGGTAACCAATAAGTCTTGTCGATGTGAAGCTCATAACAGGTCAAGAAACTACTGATAACACTTACCAGTAGATCTGCATATCGGCCCTGGCCAGGGACTTCTAGTTATAGCCAATCGAACACAGCGCAACATCAAACCCCAATACCGGGAGAGACGAAACCCCTCCTATCGCTCATTGCCACCATGTGATCGGAACTGTACCCAAAAGCCACCGTTTTGCACGTTCTCTTGAACGTGGTAAGGTGGAAATTAAAGCACAGTGGGAATCACACAAGACTCTATGACGATCTCGGGTCTACAGACTAACATGTACCAGTGTCACCAGAGAACTGCTATCTGACGATAGGTATAATACCAACAAGGAGTTCTCGGCGAGTCCGTTTAGTGTACCCAGTCTCCACTGAGCACCCGTATACCATCTTTGATGTCAAACACCAATGGATGTGGGATCATCCATCGCCCATCATATGGGTCAAGATACGTATACGCTGGTGTACTATGGAGTATCGATGCCCTGTCTCGATACACCCTCGACTAGGAACAGTTATAGGATGTACTTGTGGACTACCCTGGCCATACTAGTATGATCTGCATCACAGTCCTAGTAGTCAAGTACATATCCCAAGGGCTTTATCAACATGTGAGAGCAAGACAGTAACACAATACAAGTCAACATGTTAAGACAAAGAGCAACCAGATAGCATACTATCATATCGAGCAAGAAAGTTCTCTCTCTATATATCCAAGCATCCACTATAATATACATCATATGTACAACAATGGCCTCTAGGGCATATACATAACTAACAATCTCCCATTTGCACTAAGGCCAGCTGTTGTAGTATATCATACCCAACATCCTGAAGAGTCTCTCAAATTGTTTCTGTGGAATGGCCTTCGTGAATGGATCCGCAGTGTTATCCTTCGTGTCTACTATCCTGACCTCGATTTTCCGGCGATCAACTATCTCCCGGATCAGGTGATACCGCCTCAGAATATGTCTGGATCTTTGATGGGATCTGGGTTCCTTGGCCATAGCCACAGCTCCATTGTTATCAAAATACAAAGGTATTGGATGCTCAATGGACGGAACCACTTCAAGTTCGTTTATGAACTTCTTCATCCAGACAGCCTCTTTGGCAGCATCGTTGGCAGCGAAGTATTCAGCCTTCATCGTCGAGTCTGCCATGGTTTCCTGTTTGGAACTCTTCCAACACACCGCCCCTCCATTGAGGGTAAAAATAAATCCTGAGTGCGACTTAGAGTCATCCTTATCACTTTGGAAGCTCGAATCGGTAAAGAACTCCACCTGGAGTTCTCCGTTACCATACACCAAGAACATCTCTTTAGTCCTTCTCAAGTACTTGAGAATGTTCTTCACAACTGTCCAGTGACTCTCTCCTGGATCTGCTTGATACCTACTCACTACACTTAGTGAGTATGCTGCATCGAGTCTGGTACATAGCATCGCGTACATGATAGAACCTACTACCGAAGCATAGGGTATCCCTTGGATGCGAGCTTTCTCCAAATCAGTCTTAGGAGACATCTCTTTGGAGAGAGTGAGTCAAGAGATCGTGGGTAAATTCCCACGCTTGGATTCTTCCATACTAAACCTCTTTAGTACGGTGTCAATGTACCTGGATTGGGACAATCTCAGTATCCGTTTAGATCTATCTCTATAGATCTTAATTCCCAAGATGCAGGAGGCATCACCTAGTTCTTTCATTGAGAATCTTTATGATAAGAAGAGTTTGACCGAGTGCAGCATAGAAACATCATTTCCTATCAAGAGTATGCCATCCACGTACAATACGAGGAAGAAAATCTTACTCTCTACCACCTTTTTGTATATACAAGGTTCATCTATGTTTTTGATGAAGTCAAACTCTTTGATAACAACATCAAAACAAATGTTCCAACTCCGCGATGCCTGCTTTAACCTGTAGATGGATTTAAGCAGCTTGCATACCGTTCCGCTGCTCCCACTGTCTACGAAGCTCTCTGGCTGAGTTATGTACACGCACTCTTCTAAATCACCATTTAGAAAGGCGGTCTTAACATCCATTTGCCAGATTTCGTAGTCATGGTATGCAGCAATGGCAAGTAAGATCTGGATGGACTTAAGCATAGATACTGGAGAAAATGTTTCGTCATAATCCACACCTGGTCGTTGACGAAAACCCTTTGCAACAAGTCTAGCTTTGAAAGTCTCAACTTTTCCATCTACACCAAGTTTCTTCTTAAAAATCCATTTTCTCCCAATGGGTTTTACCCCTTCAGGAGCAACTTCCAAAGTCCATACTTTGTTGGTGTGCATGGATTCCATCTCAGATCGCATTGTGTCTAGCCATTTCACAGAGTCTCCACTTGTGATGGCTTGTTCGAAGCTAGTCGGGTTATCATCTTCCATGATGCAGTCCCCGCTTCCACCATCTATGAGAAAACCGTAGTATCTCTCAGGAGGATGAGGAACCCTACTAGATCGGTAGAGAGTCTGAGGTTCGTCGGGAACTATTGAATCCTCCGGTTCTACCAAATCTTCTTCTGTAGTTTGTGCGGTTGGAACTTCTTCCAGCTTTACCTCTTTGCCATTAATCTCTTTTGCAAGAAATTCCTTTTCTAAAAAGGTGGCATGCTGAGCAACAAACATTTTTTTTCCTCACCGAGGTAGAAATGATATCCATACGAATTGCTTGGATATCCCACAAATTTGCAAAGAACTGATCTTGCCTCGAGCTTGTCCGGATTTTTCTTTTTAACATAGGCCGGACAACCCCATATCTTAAGTCGTTTAAGAGATGGTCTCTTCCCATTCCATATCTCATATGGAGTGTTAGGTACTGATTTGGTTGGAACTCTATTCAATAGGTATATGGTTGTCTCAAGCGCATACCCCAAAAGGAAATAGGCAACTAAGTGGTGCTCATCATAGAGCGCACCATATCTAATAGGATGCGATTCCTCCATTCCGATACACCGTTGTGCTGTGGTGTATACGGAGGAGTAAGCTGAGAGAGAATCCCATTCTCTTTTAGATAGTCCATGAACTCATTGCTCAAGTATTCTCCTCCTCGATCAGATCGAAAGATCTTAATACTTTTACCCATTTGGTTCTCGACTTCGTATTTATATTCTTTGAATTTCTCAAAAGCTTCAGACTTGTGTTTCAACAGGAACACATGTCCGTATCTTGAGAGATCGTCAGTGAATGTAATGAAGTATGAGAAACCATTTCTGGCATGTGTAGACATGGGACCGCATACATCACTATGTATCAGTCCCAAGAGTTTCGTAACTCTTTCTCCGTACCCACTAAACGGAGTTTTGGTCATCTTGCCTTTGAGACATGACTGGAAAGTGTCATAGGATGAAAATTCGAACGGATTCAAATATCCATCCTTATGTAACTTAGCCAGTCGTGTCGCATTGATATGACCTAGTCTACAATACCACAAGAAGGATTCGTTCATTTCTGAACTCTTCCTCTTGTGTATGTTCTGTATATTAAGAACTGTAGTTTGATTTAGAACGTATATGCCTTTATTTAACGAGCCTGATCCAATCAACTTTTGATTCAGGAAGATGTTCATAACATTATCCTGTAATACAAAATTATATCCATCTTTACTTAATAAATAAATCGATATAAGATTGCATATCAGGGTCGGAATGTAATAGCATTCGTTCAGAATCAATGTATTACCATTTGGTAATACAAGGTGATATTCGTCAACTGCTTTGGCTGCAACATTTGCACCATTCCCTACTTTTACGGAATGATCACCCATTCCCAGCTCCCTATCTTTCCTTAGCCCATGTATATATGGGATCCCGATCCGGTATCTAATACCCAGGACGTAGAGTGAACTGAGAAACAGTTCTCGATAACTAACACACCCGAAGAAGATGCATTAACATGCTTATTCTTCGTTTGGGCGGCGTGGGAATCCAGATATGTTTCTATTCCTTGCTCAGTCTTATAACAATTATAAGAAAGAACGGAACCAACGTTCCCCTGCTCAGTATAACAAGCGGGTTCAGTTAATACATCCATATTATTATCTTGATTAAGGCCTGAAATGGTCGCTACCTGGAGAGAGAGAGAGAGAGGAAAACACTTTAGTGTATGCTCTTGCAAGATTAGATTGGTTATTATCTTATCTAATCAGGATGGCTCCCACTGTTTTTCATCAAATCTTCCTTCAAACCCTAAAAGGTAAGACTAGCCGGGATTAATTATACCTTATAAGTTCGCCAATCTTTCAGCCATGTCAGTGTTGGTACTTTAAGGGAGGTTCCCCATGCTTTCGCACGGACCTAATAAAAATAAATCTCGTTTTCCCAGAGTCATAACCCCGTTAATACCTTTCTAGACGCCTACTTGATCAGCTAATTGTCATGTGTAAAACTCTCCCAGGAGTAACTCTTACTCACAGCGGGTATCGGGATCTAACTATTTCATAGAAGGTTGCAATCTCATTGCAAATTTCAACACTTGAAATTCCCGATAATGTTTTTGCCCCTAGAAACTTATGACCTTGGCTACGGTCAACAAATCATAAGCACCAGCCAAGTTCAACCCGTCATTTCCTGATTGAATTAAACTCACCCGTACGACCCTTGGCTAAGGTCAACAAAGCCGTACGACTACCCTAACTCAATCACATCATATGCAGCAGATAAGCAATTAGCTACCGTACGCTACGCCTTGGCTAAGGTCAACAAACGCATCACGAATACTAAGCAGTACTTATCTGAAACGACGGAGGGCTACGACAGGTTTTTATGAAAACCTTTTGCATAATGAACTCGATATTGTTGTAGAATCATATAACCGGGTTATCGGATCAAGTGTTAATTCGATAAAATGATACATATTATATGCTCACTTAACTATTTATTATTCTCACTTATGATACATTTAACATATATGTGATATATGTTTATTTTATTATTTTCTTTTGTTCACAAATGATATATATATGTGATGTATATTATTAATGTGACATGTTTGGTTATACATGCAACAAGGGTGTATGAGACTTACACCATGCTATTAATAATGTTTGGGTTTCTATTTATATCAAGTAATTCAAAATTAAGTGGAAATGACTCATGGTTAAAAGCTTGGAGAAGCTTGTAGATAACCTTTGATTTAGTCCACCCTTTTTGTTTCACTTGAGATATTTTGTTAACCTAACCATTACACATAGCCATGGTTAACTCTCTATATGAGTTATTGCATACCATATACTCACCCAAGGTTGCATTTCTAACCTCGCTTCAATTATTTTTCATCACTTCATCTTCTTCTTCCTCATTGCAAAAGCTTTCTAGCTTTTGATCTTGGGACGAAAGATTGTGAGAAAAATAAAACTAAAGAGAGAAAAATTCCTACTTCATCATCCTCTTCTATACAAGATATATAGATTAGTGTGTTAGCTTCACTAATTCCATATTAATGAAGTCATAGCTTGAGTTCGTGTTTCCTCGAAACAGATCATCTTGGATTTCGAAGTCTTCAAGCAAGCATGGATCATTCGACTTGTGGAGCCTCTCAAGAGTCTGGGAGTTCTTGGATCGCAGCGAAGGGACCACTACTCGGAGCTTATGAAGCGAAGGGACGGACTACAAAGGTTGTAATCCCTAATCACTTAGTTGTAAAGTTGTTTACATGCAAAGTTAACCCTAATTCTCTAGTTCGATTACTTGGCTGGTTTGTTTAGCACCCTAAAATTTCAAAATAGCATGATTGATGCTTGCCAAAACCTTGCTAAGGTGCTAAGCTAACCCTACAGTGGCATTAGAGCACTGCTATCTAACGATAGGTATACTACCAATAAGGAGTTCTCGGCGAGTCCGTTCAGTGTACCCAATCTCCACTGAGCACCCGTATACCATCTTTGATGTCAAACACCAATGGATGTGGGATCATCCATCTCCCATCATATGGGTCAAGATACGTATACGCTAGTCTACTCTGGAGTATCGATGCCCTGTCTCGATACACCCTCGACTAGGAACAGTTATAGGATGTACTTGTGGACTTCCCTGGCCCCACTAGTATGATCTGCATCACAGTCCTAGTAGTCATGTACATATCCTAAGGGCTTTATCAACATGTGAGAGCAAGACAGTAACACAATACAAGTCAACATGTTAAGGCAAAGAGTAACTAGATAGCATATTATCATATCGAGTAAGAAAGTTCTCTTTATATATATCCAAGCATCCACTATAATATACATCATATGTACAACAATGACCTCTAGGCCATATACATAACCAACAATATCTACTTAGATTTTATCATCGATGTCATTTCTAACCTACATAACATCACGATCATCCGAAGACAAGTCTTCTACGAGGAGAGACGGTTGGAGCACTCTAAGTCTTCGCTCTTCTTCATCCTCATCACCGTCGTCCATGTGATCCTAGATTTTTGGGACATCATAAATATCTCTAGGCATCCACCAGCGTACAACACTTCATCTCAGATGTTTCAAAAACTTTGAGTAGTATACTTGAAATACTTGTTGCCGAAGTATAAATGGATCATCCTCACAACAAAATCGACGTTTGTTTACACTAGTCAATCCATATTCATCTTTCTAAGTTCCAAGGTTGTCTCTCCACCTATTCGTATCGGTTTGTGTATCATACCAAATATGATTATCGATGAGAATATGGAAGTTTCATATTCTTATTGAGTATCCTATATATACACTTAGTAAAACATTTAACTTGAATTGATTTTATATTTACGTTTCAATTTCAAGGATTCGAAGATTTTAGGTTAGGGTAAAGTTTTTTTAAGTTAAGGGTTTTCTAAAACAAGTTTAAGATTTTTGGATTTAGGGTTGGGGTTAGGATGTGACATAAGGGCGCGCGCGTACACACATACAGAGAGACATACAGAAACACACACAGACATGCGTGCGCGCGCACACACAATCATACACAAAGACACACAGAGAGATAGACACACACACATACACATACACAACATACAAACACAATTCGCTAAAGTACCCTTAACTGTTGTTTTGCTAAATTGCACTAAAATGCCCTTAAATATTGTTGTTTTTTCACTAAAGTACATACAACAATTCCCTAACCCTAACCCTAACTTTAACACTTAACCTTAACCCTAAGTTTAACCATAAACCTAACCCTAACCCTAACCCTAATCATTAACCCAAACCCTAACCATAACCACAACCCTAACCCTAAACCTAACCTTAGCTAACCCTAATCATTAACCATACCCCAACTAACCCTAAACCTAACCCTAATTAATTAACCCTAACCCCCTAATTAATTAACCCTAACCCTTAAGTTTAACCATAGACCTAACCCCAACCCTAATTAATTAACCCTAACCCCTAATTAACCCTAACCCGGCCCTAACCCCTAACCCGGCTCTAACCCTAACCCTAATAGCAGCAACAATAACACCAACAAAAACAAAAATTAAAATTAAAATCCTAAAATTCAAGAATTCATACATAAAATTTAGGGGAAAAAATTTAATTTGAAGAAATTCACTATCCTTAAAGAGGATCGAGGAAGTTGGAAAGGAGCTAGGAGGAGCCGGGAAGGAGCTAGCAGGAGGGTGGCGGCGAGGAGAAGACGCGTCGACAATCGAGGAGGAAGAAAACAATCGAGGAGCTTGACGGCGACGAAGGAAGGAGGAGGAACTTGAGCAAGGTCGGCGACGAGATGATCGACGATGGCGATGGAGGAGGAATGGGCTGGGGAAAATTGTTTTGGGAGAGGGGGCGGGAATTAGGAAGGCGTGTAGGAAAATCTTTTGAGGCTATTATCTGGTTTATTTTATTAAAAAAATACTCATACATTACCCTTCTGGTGCCCACCGTAGGGCATTCTCTTGCGGCACTGTAGAGGCAAATACTGAAGCTAATTTTTACTTATTTTTAATTTTATGCACCTACGGTTAGCACCGTAGGGGCGAACAAAAATTTCTCCTACGGATTTCCCATCCGTAGGGTCAAACAAACTTTGTAGTATTAAACTCCCCTTTAAGATGGAGCTTAGATATTGATCATGCCAAGTTTGGACAAAAGATGAGCGAAAACCGGTAGAGGAAAATGTTTGGTAAGGATATCTGCTAGTTGAGTCGAAGAGAAAATATGTTGGAGTGCAACCACCTTATCTGTTATCTTGTCATGAATGAAATGACAATCTATTTCGATATGCTTAGTCCGCTCATGAAAAAATGGATTCTCAATAATGTGGATCGCAACCTTATTATCACAGAAGAGTGTAGTCGGAAGAGAAGAAGGAACCCAAAGATCTGTCAGAATAGAGGTAAGTCATACTAACTCAGCAACGGTATGCGCCATAGATCTATACTCAGCCTCTGCAAAAGAAAGAGCCACTACATTTTGCTTCTTACCCTTCCACGTAACCAAGTTTCCTCCCAAGAAAACATAATATCCACTTGTGGAATGATGACCATCAATGGGTCCAGCAAAGTCAGCATCCGCAAAGGCCGTGACCGACAACATAGATGATGGTTTGTAAAGAAGACCCTATCTTGGAGAAGTTTTGATGTATCTGAGAATATGCCCAACCGCCTTAAGGTGAGAGGTCAAAGAATTCTGCATATACTGACTCACTATACTAATGGTAAAGGCAATATCAGGACGAGTGACAGTGATATAAATAAGCTTCCCAACCATACGTCGATATCGTCCCGAGTCAGATAGTGGAGGATCCGAGAGAGAGCTCAATCGAGATAGCTTGACTGAGAAATCCATAGGAGTGTTTGCTGGTTTACATCTTTGAAATCCTATTTCATATAGAAGCTCAAGTGTATACTTACGCTGAGAGAGCTGTAATCTACAATAATTTGGTGATACTTCAATTCTAAGGAGATATCTAAGTGGTCAAAGGTCCTTGGTATGGAAATGTGAAGCCAAATGTTCTTTCACCTTGGAGATGCCAGTAGAATCATCTCCAGTAATGATAATATCATCAACATACACCAACACAATTACCCTGCCCTGAGGATGATTATATGTAAAGAGAGACGTGTCGGTGCGACTGCGTTTGAAGTCAATCTGTCGTAGTACTATACTAAAATTTTCAAATCAGGCACGCGGTAACTGCTTCAATCTGTATAATGATTTATATAGAAGACAAACTATAAACTCCCCCGGTCGATCAAAACCAAGAGACTGCAGCATATAAATAGTCTCTGAAAGATCGCCATTAAGAAAGTCATTTTCTTATCAAACTGATAAAGTGGCCATGCCTTAGAAACAGCTAAGAATATAAGAACATGAACCAAGGTCAATTTGGCAACTGGTGAAAAAGTCTCAACATAATCCAAACCATTCTACTGAGTAAATCCTTTGGCCACTAGACAAGTTTTAAGATAGTCAATCGCCCCATCTAGATTTTTCTTGACAGTAAAGAACCATCGACAACCGAAAACCTTCGTACCTGAAGGTGAAGGTACCAATTTCTAACTCTGATTAAAGCGCAGTGCGGCAAGCTTCCCTAACATATCTGTATGCCAAGCTGGGTACTGAAGTGCTTCCTGAACAGAGAGAAGGAAAAGTCATGGCAGACAAAGAAGAAACAAACTGACGAGCAGATGGTGTCAGTCTATGATAAGAAACAAAGTTAGAAATCAGATGTGTTGTAGAACAGGAACGCTTACTTTCGCGTAAGGCAATAGAAAGAGAGAGATCTTCTTCTGAAGGCAGCAATGGTGGAGAATCAGGAACAGTTGACTGTATTAGAGTACCTGTAGAAGAATCGTCAGGAGTAGAAATAGTAGGATGGGTGGGGATTTTTGGTCACGCCGGTGATACACCTGTGGATAGAGGGACACAGGCTTAAAATTAGGACGCATGGGTCGAACAGACGAATCAAGATCTGAGGAAGGTAGGTGAGGAACAGGGATAGTAAAAGTGGGGTCTTTGATAAGTGATGCAAAATATGCTTGTTTGTCTAAGAAGGTCATCATATGAAGTATGAATTTTAGAAGTGGCAGGGTCAATGCAAACATATCCTTTCTGGGATCGTGAGTAACCTACAAACACCATATAGGTAACTCGAGGATCAGGTTTGTCTACATAAGGATCTATAATATGAGGATAGCATGGACAACTAAACACCTTAGGAGGAACAGGAAAAGGCTTTCCTTATGGAAACAAAATAGATAAAGGAGACTGGTTGCCTAGGACCAGAGAAAGCATGCGATTGATATAAAAATAGGCAGCTAAAACCGTAAAATTGCACAATTGATTAGGGACATGCATATGCAAAACAAGAGAATGATCTACCTCAAGCAAGTGTCAGTTTTTCTGTTCAGAAATCCCATTTTTCTGAGGGGTATAAGAATATGAAATTTGATGCAATATACCATGGGTCTGACAAAATTCAGTAAACTCCATACTAATATACTCCTTAATATTATCTAAACGAAGAGCCTTTACAGGAACACCAAATCGATTAATAATCTCAACTACGAAGGTTTTAAAATTAGACAAAAGTTCAGACCTAATGATCATTGATAAATGTCACAAAATATTTATAACTAAACACACTAGGAAATTTAAAGGGGCCCCAAATATCGAAGTGAACTGATGCAAAAGGTAAATCATTTCTTTTATTAACTAAAGGAAAAGAGGAGCGATGGTGTTTACCAAGAATACATGATTCATAACTAAATTCTGATAAATCTGTAGGGATTGACGCTAGAGCCACGACAATCGCGGACCCGGCGTAAGTGAAAAATCAAAATTTTAGAGAACAATAGTAACTGATTCCCACCAAGATATCACATTTACTAACTAACCGCAAAACAAGAAAACCGATAGAGGGTTTAGAGGTGCTACAAACTTTGTAGCATATCTGATCACCTATCGGAAGAACCTAACTAGACCCGTGAGCTCCTAGATGGGTGTACAAGTCGACCCCCTCACCGTAGATGATCCGCGGTGAAAGGAACCGGCTCATAGCTCCATCTACATCATCAAGTGGAGATACTCCTTCTAGTGACTTAATAGGTGTAGAGGGAGATGATGTGATCATGAAAGTCATACTCTTTTCTCGTTCCCTTCTCATTTACAACACTTGCCATTTTTTTAGGAAGGTAAGCTCAAGTGATAGAGGAAGAAGAAGATGAAATTAGATGGCTTAAAAAAAGAATCTCGTAACTTCTTTTTCCATTCTTATTTTCTTAAATGAGACAGGTCTCATTCCCTCTTTCTCTCCTCTTTGTTGTCATACAAAGAGAGAGGGAAGGAGGGCTCCACCATCACAAGTTTTAACACACACACACACACAACAAATAAAAGAGAGTGGGAATATATATCTTAAATGAGACGAAGTATATGTATCCCATACACATACACATCATGTATCAAATATATGATAAGCCATCAATATCATATACTTGAGAGAGTGTGTGTATGATATAAACAATACCAGAAACCATATAAAAATATGGTTATTAAATCAACACTTGACTTAATATTCCGGGTTATAAATAGGTATTGCAGTCGTCCGATTAAATCACGTACATCCAATACACATATCTAATCAAACTCATATACGTATCCAATACGCACACCACATCACATTTTGCCCAGGCAGGCACTTTCATTGCGGGACTCTAAAGACCTATCAATACGCTGGCAGTAGGTTAAACAGAATCATATCCAATTGAATTCGAAACACTTCAGATTCAATCCCCTCACAGATTAACCCACAAGCTCGTTAGCGGTACTAGCTGCACATAATGACTACCTAGGTATAAGCAAGATAAATGCAGGTCGATGAGCGAAATCATTCGAACCCGAAAAAGTCTATAAGTGACGAATACAATACAGTCCAGTCTCTTCATCAAAGAGTATTGCATACCGGGTCTAGGGCGTGGAAACTGTCAGACCACAATAACCCGATAAGTCGTACGACATTGGACTCATAACCATCTGAGATACAACTGATAACGCTTATCAGTTTATCTCAACCGCCTTGGCTAAGGACTTCTGGTTATAGTTATGTCCTGCACAGTACGATATCGACTCCCTATACCGGGAGAGACGAATCCCTTCGACCGCTTACTGCCTCCATGTACTTTGGGACTATACTTAACTAAAACCTGTTTGCACGACTCAGTAAATCCGTGGTAAGGTAGTAATCAAATTATAGTGGAACACACACAAGACACTATGGCGATCTCAGGTCAAGAGACTACCCTGTACTATCTGTCATGCTCCACTTCCCAAAATACGGGAGCTGGCATGTGATGAGGCCCGCGACGTATTTATTTCGAGAAGTTCATTTATCGAAACAAATACGCTAAGCGTATTTAAGCAATATAAAATGAGACAAGAATAATAAGAGAATGAAATTTCAACCAACAACTTTATTTACATTCAACTTCAACAAGTTTCAAACCGATTACAAAAGATCTGAACGATAAACATAAACATAAAAGCCTAACCATGTGACTTACTGAAAAGAAAAGCGGAAAATGAATCTAAAGATCCGCTTCATGTGCGAACTGGTTGTAATTCTCTAGAGTTGGTTCCACCTCCTCGGTCTTTAGATTATCTGATGAACATTCCAAAGAAATAAAGATAGGTGGAATTTTCATCAGCGAACTTGCACTCGGTAACTCTCCAAGAATGGATTAATAATGAATTGTGATGATGTGTAAACAGTTATACCACAGGTATGGTATGCCAATTATTTCAATTATTTAAACATGGAAACTAAGTAGCATGGCAGTTCAGTTTAAGCATACAATTGGTTAATCTAAGCAAGCAATAAGTATGTGTTGATGGACATGAAGCAACTAGTAATTTGTCTTAAAAGGTCTCTGCTATGGTCAAATAATCTAACGTCGGTTCAAGAGTGAATGTCAACCAATCTCAAGAGTGTTCTCAAACCTAACAAGCTGTCGTCCAGGGGTAAGGAACCACGGGTCCGAATCAAGACTGTTAGTAACAGGACTTTAACCTAGTGTTGAAGTATTTCAAACTCAACAGGCTATCATCTAAGGGAAATCACGGGCCCTCATGATTGATTGAATGTGTTAGTATACATAGATTCATGAACTAGGGGGACTCCTAAGATTTCGTTGGATTCATACTTAAACCACCCCAACACACTGCGCAATCTAATTTACAATTATAATCACAAGTCATGCCTGAATCAATGAATACATAAGAAGAGTACAAGTTCATGGTTCAAGTCTAGTTCATGTATTCATGTTAAGTTCGAGTATTCATGTTAAGAGTTCATGTCGATTCATTACGTATTCATGATTCGGGTCAAGTCTATTCAAGCATGTAATAGGTTTGATCGAGTAAATCATGTAGATACAATTGAGTCCATGTCAAGATCAAGTAGCATGTCAAGTGCAAGTATACAAGTCATGGTGTATTCATGTGTTGAGTCATATTTGATTCAGTATTAAAGTAATATGATTTCTGTGAATATATGAATTTTATATCGGGAGATAAGCAAGTGATAACACTGATTATCTCCGGCTCCCCGAGGCTCAAGAGAGAATAGGCCACTTAAACCCATCCGTTATCTAAATACCTTAAAGAATAGTTTTTTTTATGGATTCTAGGTATTTATGTCAAAATATATCATTTGGAAATTCTAAGATATTTATTTAATTTAAACCATTTGAAAGCTCGAGGTTTTTTTTTATGTAAAATACTTTTATATTAAAATAAACCTCGAGGGTGTTTTTGGTAAAAATACGTTAATTAGAATGTCGAGAGTTTTTTTTTAAAATATATTTTAGATTTTGTGGTATTTTAGTGACAAAATCGCTTATAAGAGTTTATGATATTTTAGTGAAAAATCTATCGTTTAGAAAAATTGAGTTATTTTATTAGAAACTTAAATCTTTCCATTTTAGGGTATTTTATTTAAAATCTTATTTGCAAATTTATTTTCTTTTAAGTTACAATCAGATGGTAATTAAGTTATTTTTATACTGTTAAATTTGTTTTGCTTTGTTTTAAAAATTGTATTTCTTTCCCTTCGAGAACGCGTACCATGAAGAGCTCCGATCACACCAACTAGACCCAAGATGTGCGATAATTCACACCTTCTTCAAAAGGCTTCCCCTAACAAGGGTTGTGAGGGGCGAAATTGCCAAAGAAAAACAATTATAGATTCATTCCAATTATTATAACTTGAGGGTATTTTGGTGCAAGGCCTAATAAAATACGACTGTTGGGGTAAAAATTTACACCTCTCTTATTCAAAAATTCAAATTCAAAATCAAAAGTCAACCCCAAGTCAAGCGGGCCCGAGCCCAAGGAAGCGGGCCCAAGCCCAAGCCAAGCCAAAGCATGGAGGGGCCGGTCCAAGCCATGAAGGAACAAGATTATGTACTAATTAAATATAAATGTAATTTTTAGGAAATAAATGTAATTAAATAGGTAAAAAGCCAAATTATGTAAACTCCATGGCTTATGTGCAATAAGAATGAGCACATGAAGCATGGGAAAGCACAAGTGCCATTTGAAAAAGCCTAAGGGGCTATATGTAAAAGGTGTAGCTTATAAAAGATAAACATGATGAGAAATTAATAACAACTTTCATTCCCTCAATCTTTCTACGGTTCTGTGCCTTCTTCTTCTTCAAGATTTTAAACCTTCTTCCTTTTTCTTTTGAATTAAATCAAGAGTTTAACTCTTCTTTTAAAAAAAATAGTTTTTCATCATAAAATCATTGAAGGGGAGTTCAAATCTCCCATCAAATCTCTAAAAGAAAAGATTTTAAATCTCATCACCCTTCTTCTCCAAGATTCAAAAAAAAGAGGAGGAAGAGAGAGAGATATATATATCTCCGAAAATCTCACTTTGGAAGGATTTAAGGCTCAAAAGAGAAGAAAGAGACCCCTTTCATCACCCAAGACATAGATCTTGAAATTTCAAGAGACCCCATTTGGTTTTCTAAATAAAAATATATTTAGGAGTTTAACTCAGAATAAAATCTTATTTTAAGAGTTTAACTCCGAAAAAAAATCTTGACTTTGGAGTTTAACTCCAAGCAGAATCCTTCGGTGAGTTCAACTCCAAGCCCAAGAGCTTAGCCCCTCTTTCGCTGGTGTTTATAGTGGGCACGTGTTGCTCACATGACTCATTGTGCTCAGCGGTCGTGTGCCGCTCATGTGACCCGCTGGCGTCCAACGGTCGCGTGCCGTGTATGTAACCCGCTGCGTCTGATCAGTCATAACTATTACACATTTGTACGATCATTTTCCCTATTATTATTAATTACTAAATGGTGTTATTTATAATTTAAGAAAATACGTGGGTTTATGTGTAAAAAGATTTTGTCATATGTTTCTTAACGTATAATTAAGATAATTGGGTATAATATATGCATATCATATTTAAATAAAATATCCATGAGAATTATTAAAATATGCATATCATGTCCTATTAAATATTCTTAACCATTATTATTAAGATATCATATCTGTAATTTAATTAAAAGTGGTTGGAATATTATCTCAAATAAACCAAATGCTACTAATGATTTTATTTGAGATATTGTGCAGGTATTAAAATAACAAATCAATTCAGGGCTATAAACATGAATAAGAGATCAAATCAAATCGAGTTAGCAAAACTAAATCTACTGAATTTTAGGAGAAAATTGAAGAATCTCACAACTACAGAGAGAAAAATATATTCATTAGAAAAATCTTCTAAAATCGAGAAAAGAAAGCACGAAAAATCTGGAGACACAAGTCCACCAAATGCCGGTGGATCCGCGGTGAAATGGGGCTTTAGGCGGCGGAACTGCGGTCAACTCATGGCCGTTGGATGTGCAATTTCATGGGCTTGATCGTCTTTTCACATATTTTAAGATGACCTCTAGGGTTTCAAGTTTTAGAATCTATATAAAGGACCAAGAGCAATCTAAGGTTATCTATCTATCATCTATCCATCAATCGATCTTGATCTATCGAGCAAACTAGGGTTTGTAGTTCTTTTAGTTTTTTTCAGCAATCAAATTCTGTAATGCAAAAATTTCAATGAAATGTAGTTTTTTTAAATTTTGTCTCATTACTTTCCATATTTATTTTCTGCATTTACTTTCCGCACTTTTTTTTAAACTTATGGGTTCCGTATTCTTCCACTTTTCTTTTACTTTGTTTTTCCCAATAAGCGAGTAAATTCTCGCTTGTTAGGGTTTGTAGGATAGGGTAGTATAATGGATGAAAAAATCCCTTAATTTCTTTTTACGTTTTAGTTTTTATAAACTTTAATAAATGGAGTCTTAACCCTCTTATTCGGGTGTGCTATCAATTCATGATAGTTATGACCTCGATTTGAGATTGTTTAATACTTGCTTTGTTGAAGGCTTGAGATAAATAGGGATCAATGGAAGGACAAGGGTCAATAGAGAGAAACCCTAACCCCTCAAAGAACCCTAATCCACATTCATCGCTATTTCTCTGGTATTAAAAAATTAAAAAATAAAAAGAATTATTTTTAAAACTCCATCCTTTAACTACTCAATCCGAAAAACCCTACAAGCCCTTCTCTTATAAAATTTTCATATCTCTTTAGTATAAAACGATAAAAATCCCACCTTTCTTTATTAACTCGTCTAAAATAAGAAAGATAGTTCACCATTTCCCTGTGGACGACCCGTACTCACTATCGGCTAGCTATTGCGATACCGTTATTGATTGCGATAATTAAGAAACATAAAAACTCAGTTTTTCACATCAATCAAATGGCGTCGTTGCCGGGAAAACGGTAGTATTATTTTTCTTGTTATTCGGGTTGATTTCTAAATAAAAAAAACCAGAAAAAATAAAAAATAAAAATTGAAATAAAAACCGCATCTTGTGTTTTTAACGATTCTTGTGCGAGTTTTGCGAGAAATCTGGAGCACTTGGAGCAAACCAACAAAGATTCAGAGACTGTCAAATAGAAGCAGAGGAGCATTGAAGTGCTGTGCAAATTTTGGAGAGCAGATTTCACCAAACGACGGCGGAACCGTGACCTAATAGCGACTTTGGCGGCTGAACCGCGGTCGAATTGGGGATTCAAGCCCCCAAATTTTTATGGTATTATTTTATCGTCTTCCTCTCTCCTCTGAAGCTCCAATAAACTGTTTTTACCTGCAGGATTCTTTGCAAACAACACCACTGAAAAATCTTTTTGCGTATTTTAGATTTTGGATTGTTTTGCATATTTAAAACGGACATTAAGGGGCAAGAAACCCAAATTCAGATTAGATGGGGATTTCATCACCCTTCCTAGGCCTCACAAATCATAAACAAGTATACACATCACCCTATATTGATTAAAAAAAATATCTAGACCAAGCCTTTAAGGACAATCGCGCTCAATTACGACAAGGAAGGGTCGTGGGTAATCTATTACTTATCTGCATTTTTCTTGTGGTGTCTAAGGAAAGTGTGACTAAAGAAAGTGGTTTACTTAATTAGGCCTAGTATTTCGGTAATTCGTATAGCGGATACCTCCCACTTACCTGGCTGCAAGATTGATAAGGAGGTGATAGAGAATTTATCCTACGTCTTGTCCTTTGGAAGTCTAGGTGCGATCTAGTGATTTGAACTTGGTGACCCTAGCTCTAGGGATTGTTTGTGCGTGTTTGTGATTGGTTGAGTCAAGTCCCTCTTTCTAAGCAAAACAATTTCAAAAATCCAAAAAAAAGCTTTAAAAAATTTACCATTTCACCATATTTTGTTTTCACTCTCCTATGATGAGTAACCCAAACTGACCAACTATTAGCGAGCTTTACTACACACAACCAGATATTTCTTTATATCGTTATTGCTTTGGTAGAACTTCCGACCTCACTATTTCTTTAAGGGATAGGATAGAGGGCTTTAGAAATAACAGCTGGACACCTCTCTCAAATTCCTATCAAACCGTGTCAAAATTCAACACCTTATATTGATAATCCTTTTAAGGCTAGCGAGGCAACTTCTAAACCCATGTCCATTATTGAACATATTGCGAAATCTCGTACCCAAAATTTCATACCTTTCACTAATCCAAAACCCTTAAAACAACAATTACAATCATTTCCATATGAAAATATTGATACTCTTTTTTAGACGAATATGGTAACTTTTACACCCATGACCATTGTTGAGCAAATTGTAAAAACCGGTCGTCAACAATTCAACCAATCTCAATCTTCTTCATATGAAAATGTTGATCATAATCTTATTTATGAAAATTGGATACAACCATCTAACTCTTATCACCAGTACCAAATTTTCATACTCTCTCATGTTGATACTTCTCTTAAGGCTAATGTGGTAATTCGTAAAGCCATTTCTATTGCGGAACACATTGAACTCGCCCGTAGCCAACAATTAAACCCATTCCAACCATACTCAATTTTTGCACCTTATCTAGACAGTGTTTCTGAACATCAATTAGGAAGTTCCATGGTTAAAAAAGACTCCTTCATTGAAACATCTTCACAAACCATGTCTAGTCATGAAGTAAAATTGGAATTGAGTAGTGAGAAAGAACCTGAGATCCCTCATGGTCAACCTAAAACCAATTCTTTTGATCTCAACACCTTCCATCCTGAAACCCAACCGAATGTATTTGATGATCGACCACTTAATAATCTAATTGATGAGGTGTCCGAGAATAATATGTTTGACTTGCCCAATCGTGAATGTGAAAGAGAGCCTTACACCATTCCAAATCAAACCGATCCTTATCCGACTAAACTTGACATTTCAAACCTTCCAATTCCATCAATTGAACCTAGTGATCCAACGATTGAGAATAATATAATTGATGAATTTTTAAGGAACTATTCATTTGGTTTGACTGACAGTGCTAGTGAGACAAGTGTTGAAAATATCTTTGAAGATGAATTCGCTATGTTAGATGAGTTAGATTCCCCGACCCATTATATACCTTCCATTGAATGCGAACATCTTCCTGTACATTTAACTGATTCTATTCTTACCACCAACCTATCCGATATGCAAAACGATATTCAGCCTTCAGCTCCCATATCTGGATCAATAATACTTGACACCCAAGTTCGTTTACTGATTGATCTTATTTTGCGTATGCGTTTTGAAATCAAAGTTAAGAATATACCGCAATCAAGACGGTGTCGCTTGGTAGCTAGCCGGTTGAGTACGGATCGGTCCACAGGGAGATGGATTTCTTTTCTTTATGTTCTAACGAGTTAATCCGATCGAGTCGGGTTTAGTTTTACGATTTAAGAATGAGATTAAATTGATTAAAAGTCTTGCTAGGGTTAGGATTAAGTTAGTTTGGAAAAGGGATTCTACCCACTGCTTTCAATGCCCTAATGAAGAATATAGGTGTTAGGGTAATAGTCAACAAAGGGGATTAGCACGACTGGGAAGAAACTTAGTTTCTTCATTTTGGTCCTTGTCCGTCCTTTCTTAACTCTTAGCCCTAACCTCTATTTAAATCAACCATATCCGGTCTAACTAGGGAATCACCGCTATCTTGTAGGATAGAGTGCCGTAGTGAGCGGTGTGTGGTTAATTTAAATAGAGTTCTATTATAAAATTACGGGGGCAAGAAAAGGAGTGAGAGATATTTTCTTCTCTCAAACCTTCACAATCCTAACCCTAACAAGTGAGGAATTACTCACTCATTAGGGTATTAACAATAGAATTTATTTTTTATAAATTTTTATATTAGAAAACTAAATTGCAAATATTAAAAGAACAGATAAAAAAATGCAAGAATTAAATTCAGAAAAGGAATGCGAGATAAAAATAAAAATACCTTTCTTTATTGATGCACTCCTGAACGATTACAATGAAATTGAAATTTAGACTAGAATTAAAAAGAGGCATCTCAAAAGAGGCACCCTAGAAGAGGCACAAAAACTAGAGAGAGGCATCTTCCTATTTATAGATAGGAAAAATCCTAGGTTTACATTCTGATCCATACATGAAATTACAAAACAACTCCAAAGACCGAGTCAAATCACTGACACCTGCACCGACACGTGCATTGCACGGCCGTGGAACCGCGGTAGAATAGCCTGTTTGGCCGCGGATCCGAGGCCATTTGGTGGGCTCATGGGCCCAATTCTTTAGAGTTTCTTCAAGTTGCTTTTATCTTCTATTTTCTTCACTTGGTCTCTCAGAATCTTTTCTACTTTCTTTCAGATTTCCAACAGTGCAGAATTATGTGGACTTTTACCGTAAGCTTCGCGTTGAAGTATTGAATCTTTTACTGCCTTTGTGCATTGAAATGTTCGCTGATCTTCGTTTGTTCCTTAAACTGTAGGCGGCATCATATAGATTCATCTATTTGTTGGTCGTAGTCACACATTTGTAGCGTTTTTTCCTGAATTTCACTGTATTGTTCTGAGAACCTGTAACTATGTAGCAGACATGGATCCAAAGCACCTATTTATTTGTAATATGATTAAGATTGGGGAATATAATAATGGAAAATTCTGATATGAACAAATACCCCCAAACTTATCTTTTGCTCGTCCCGAGCAAAGCCATTTTATTCTCGAAAAAATCTAACCTCACTTTCGCAGGGAATCGCGATTGCACTGAGCTTGTGCAACAAGCCGTTAAACCTCTAGGTGTCCCTAATAGGAGGAGTGTTGTCTCCTGAGGGTTTTTAGCGGATACTACCCACAAAATCCGATCAATTTGGCCTATTAACTTTCTTTCTTCAATTCGGTGTTCTAGCAAGAAATTCTATTATCTTTAACTTAGAAATCATCAACCCGTATTTTTCACACTCACTTATCATTTAACTTAAGATCGTATATGTTTTGCAAATTTATTTAGCTTTCAGCATCTTTTGAATTTTCCTTCTAAGGTTCCATCTCAACTTAGGAATTTTTATCATCTCTACTGAAGATATAAGTCCTATTTTTCATTCCTATCTCTCATCAAAAACCCCAATCATATACCCCTACGTGTGTGTATGTATCACCGCTACACTTGGAATTTCAATTCAAATTATCATACTCTTATCCATCGTCCAAAGTAGTTTTAGTTGGTGAATTTTAGATGAAATTGCTCACACATCCTTCATACGACCGTTAATACTTCTTGACGTACTGACGACCGATTACAAAATGTGTTCGCGCATTTAGGCGTAAATTCTCGTCTTGCAATACCTAAGGCTTAGCAGTGACTCCCAAACCAGTTGGTCTAAGGCACTAGGTGATAAAGTACCCTCGCTATATATTTTTTTATTTATGCAGCCTTAAGTAATTACAAAACCAGTGTTCATTTTTTTATGTCTCTTTATTCACCTTTTATACATTATTTTATTTCCATTTATACTAAGGATTTTAAACAAGAGCATTTCAAGGCATCCTCTACTATTCCAAGTTTCAAGATGTGTGTTAGTGCATGTAGTAGGGTATATATTTTCAGGATTTAGACTAAAGTTTCAGAATTTATTTTTTAGACTTACATTTCAAATAAAAATTTCAATACTTTTCCCTTATTTTGACTTAGCCCAAGAACTGAACTCAAAATTTGCCTATTTCTAAATAAACTATAAGGACATATATTTTCTACCGTTAAACTTTAAGAAAGGTTATTTTTAGGGTTTTTAATTTACTAAGTTTAGGATCTAGTTATTCCCTACTATTCAACCGTCATGTTAAACTTAAGTCAAATATGGCCAAAATTGAACTTTTCAATTTTTATAGTTTTATAATTTTTGATTTTTATGGGTTTTAAAATAAGTATGCAAATGAAAAAATATACATATGAATGCGAAGGAAGAAAGCTTACCGAGCACACCCCCAAACTGAAACTTGACAGTGCCCTTACTGTCAGGCTACACCAAGAGGGTCAAAATTGTCGGCACTCCCATGTTTTTTTTTATATTATTAATAGAAAAAGAAAACAAAATATATATACACAAAAGGTCCCCCCCAAACTTAAGTGAAACAGTGTTTCCACCGTTGAAGCATTAAAGTTCAGAGTTAGGGAGGAGAAAAAACACAGTATCAAGCTATACAAGGCCTTACACAGGTCAAAGGTTAGCACCAACCATTCAAAATTTTTATCGTTATAATGGTGTGGTTGGTGAAAGAATGGAGTGTAGAGAAAAGAAATGAGAAATACACGAGACCATGTGGAGATAGAAGCAGTATATAGTCTCGGTGGAGGAGAGGAATGGCGGAAGGGAAAAAGAAATGGTGGTGGTTCGACTTCTTTAGGTGGGGGTTGATTAATCACAAAATCCGTGTCGTTTAGGAATGCAAGTTCGTCAGCAAAAAGTTCTTCAAAACTCTCATCGATGTAATTGAACATTTTGCTGTTAGTAAGTTTTGTGCCAGAATTTATCATACTTGATTTGTCAAAAATAATGGAGGTAGGAGACTCGAAAAACTTATCTACCTCATTTTCAAAAGTATCCAAATCAAGTTGTCTTTCTGGAATGATCAAACTTGAATTATCGGATTGTGATTCATCAACACTCACTGAAATTATAGGAAGAATAGAAGAGGAACCTGAGAAAGTGGGAGAAAGAAGTTGAATACGAACTTAAGGGTGGAGATGGAGTGTATAAATTAGCACAATTTGTAATGACCGATATGTAAAAAGCGATTGTGCTAATCTATCAACCCACTGAGAAATGAGGTCAAATCCCTCAAGATTCGTGAGAAAACATGGGTACGTCGAACTTGGTAAAGAAGACATTGAAAATGAAAGGGATACGGTTTCTTGTACGGTCGGAACGACAGAAAGGATGAAGGGGATTGATTTAGGAAGTGTAACAGTTAAAGGTTCAGGAGGATGAATTGGAAAATCCGACCCATCAAACAAAACTGGTTCATCCTCAATACTATCCTCAATACTCTCCTCAAAATTTAGCTTATCCATGCAATTCTCATCAAATTCAAGATGCATATGAAGTTCGGGAGAAACATTTAATGTCTCGGCATGATAAATTGGAAAGAAACACTCATCCAAATTTGTGGGTTCATCATCCAAAATATTCCCAGCGTCAATATCCTCGATCAAGTGAAAATTAAATTTCTCAGACACCTTATCAAAAGCATGGATATTAATCAATTCAGGTTCTAGAGTGGAGGTGTAGAGGTCAAAAGGATTGGTGGTGATTTCACTCGAAAGGGACCCTTCACAATCAGGTAAATCAAACACTACAAAGTCGCACAACTCATTAGACGTTTTATCTTCAACTGGTGAATCATTTGGAACACTTGATAGACATTCAAAACCGAAGTTATGGGATTCAATTAGGGATGGGTAGGTTTGATTTGGAAGTGTGTACAGCTCACTCTCACCACTCAACTCAATCTGTCCAACCGCCTCATCATACATTGGAAAATTTGGAGCTAGTTGGAAACTAGCTACCGGGTCACGAGGTTGTATAAGGGTGGCCATGGACGCATTCAGATCCATCATATGTTGTCTTGACGTTACCATAAAATCTTCCAACGACTGTTCCAGACTAGACATGGGTTGTGAAGGGGTTTCAGTAAAAGATTCAAAGTTGTTTGGATTCTGGAAACTCCCAAATGGCTGTATAGAAGCAATATCTAGGGAAGGTGCAACAGTTGGGTAAGATGGATAGGAATTGAATGGTTGGACAGTATTAGGACCAACATTTGGATAAAAAGGTGAATGGAATTGTAGATCCCAAGAACTGGAAGTGTTGAAAGGAGTGAAAGATCGGCTACGAGATTGTTCGGTATGTTCAGCAATAGACATGGGTTTCGGAGTTACCACCGGACTCTCAAAAGGGGTATCAACGTAAGAAGGTTGTAAAGGTTGAAATGGTTGATACAAAGTGGATTGCGGAGTCCAACTGTTTCTCCTAGACGCGTCTATTCGATCTTTCAAAGAAATTTTGGACATGGAGGGGTCGTCCGAAATTCGACCAAAACAATGCGCGTAGGAAGTAATGTCTGGTTGAGGGTACTAAAGTTCGGTAAGAGTTTTGCGAGGTGGGGTACCCATGATGTGAGAAAGGAGAAGAAAAAGAATGTGATGATTTTTTTATTTTTTTAAAATTATTTTTTTTTATAAAAAAAATTATTTGTTTTTGGAGTTTTGAAATTTTTGAAAGTGTTTTTTTTAGAAAGAGTTTTGCAAAAATTTGTACGGAACTACGGCACAATTTCAAACAATCACAATTTATACATGCACAATCAAGCCTAGAGCTAGGGTCTCCTAAGTCAACTAGACTGCTCCTAACTGTTCCAAAGCGACAAGTTGTGAGATATCCCACAAATCACCTCTTCACCGCCAATTGTGGCCAGGTAAGCACAAGTGAAGAAAGGAGGGATCCGCTCACGAATCACCGTGAGACGGGCCTTTTAAAATTACCTTTCTCACTTGTCAAGCCTAGGCACCACAAAGTCAGGTTTAGATAAACGACCGATTGCCCACAACCTTCCTCTGTCCTAATGAGCACGACAGACCTTAGTTGGCCGAGTCTAAATATTTTTTAATTAAGCTCAAGAGTGATGCGTATGCTTTTAGTGATTTCTGGGGTTTTAGGAAGGGTAATGAAATCCCCACCCAATCTTGATTGGTGTTATAGCCCCTTAGAGTCCGTATTAATTATGCAAAGCAGTTAACACACCAAAAATCTAAAACACTTGCAAATTTTTTTTTATTTGGCAGCGCAAAGAATCCTGCACAAAAACAATTTATTGGAGAGGGAGAAGAATTTTGCGCAAAGAACTCTGTAGGAAAATTTTTCAGTGGAGTTCAGAGGATAGAAGAGAAGAAAAAAGATACTCACAGAAAAAAAATGGGGTGTTGACTGATTGATACGAAAAAGAGTGTGTTTAGTAGTTAACCGCAATCAGAACGGTGTCGTGCGTAGCTAGACCGAGGTGAGTACGGGTCGTCCTCAGGGAAACGTTGAATATTTTAATCTTAGTTTAGATGTGTTGAAAGAGAGAGGAGGAATAAAGAATATTGAAGAAAGGTTGTAGGATCTAGATCTACGTTTAAACACTAATGCAAAATATAGATCTAGATTAACTACGGATGTAAGTTTATATAAGAGGAGGGATTGTAGGGTTCATTAGGATTTAGTAGTTATGGATGATTAATTAAAAATTACTCTTTCTATCCTTCAATAGATTTAAAACTAGAACGACAGTGATGCGTGTAGATTAGGGTTTCTGGAGGGAAAAGGAATCCCACTCTTAACCCTTATCTCGACACGGAACTCCGTTCATATCTAGCCTTTACCAAAACAATCATTAATCTAATCTCTAATCGCGGTCGAGGCTAACAAAGAATTGGTAGCGTGCCCGATTAGGATGTTAATAATTCTTTTGATAAAGTTTATAAACTTTATAGGACGTAAAAAGAGTTTAGGTATTTTAATCATCCATTAACCTACCATAATCCTACGAACCCTAACAAGCGGAGAATTACTCGCGCATATTGGGAGAAGAAGAGATGGAGAGAAAATGCATAATTAAACTACAAAGAAATAGAATAGGAAAAAGAACTACCTTTATTAATCAACAATATTCATTACACTTTGATTCCTTAGAAAATGATTACAAATACAAGTTTGCTTCTCGATCTCTTCTAAGGAGGTAGATGAACCGTTGATGATCAGCCTGGATGCGTGAGCCGTCTTGGACTTCGTGATCTCGTCGGCTTGATAATTTTTCCAAGGGGCTCTCGGTCCTTATTTATACTCCAAAAGCCAGAACCCTAGCTTCCAATTTTGGAAGCAAGAGGTTAGGATTCAACAGAAAAAATCCCAACTCCCAAGTCTTCAAAACCGCGGCGGATCCGCGGCCAAATGGTGGGTTTGGCCGTGAATCCGCGGCCAAATAGTGCGATCCTTTGATTTGGTTTCTGGGGTTTTTCTCTTTATGACACGTGGAGTTCTCTGGAACCTTTGGAAATTGGAAATCTTTTCTTTGTTTCTGCCAGACTTGATTTCTTAGTTTTCTTTCTTAATTAGGCAGGTTTGCTCTTAACAACTTTGATTCTCTTGATTTTAGCCCTGAAAATTCTGCACAACAACTCAACAAATAATATTAGTAGAGTTTTTTTTATTGAGATATTAATTTCAACATTAAGATTTGGTCAATGGTATTTTTGCATACATTTTCCTACCAAATGCTAATTATAATATATCAACACATGAAAAATAGTATTTTTACAGATAAACCCTCATATGTATAATATATTATAATAAACACCTTTTCTAGTATAGAAATAGTAGGAAAAATGTAATAACAAATGTGCAGTTTTATCAACTGAACAAATATTCCCAAACTTATCTTTGATCGTCCCGAGCAAACTAGTTTATTCAAGAGAAAGAGAAAAAGAAAGGAGAAAACTAAGCACACTTTCGTAGGCAAACACGATTGCACTGAGCATGTGCAACAAGCCGTTAAACCTCTAGGTGTCCCTAGTAGGAGGAGTGTTGTCTCCTGAGGGTTTTCAGCGGATTACACCCACAAAATCCTATAATAAAAGAGAGATGGTGAAATTACATATAAAGATAAGAACCATAAAAGAAAGACTTTGAAAATAAGAGTTTCCAACTAATACTAGCTTTTCAGTTGTCATGAGCCCTATCTTAATAGTCATGAAAAGATGTTAGAAATCACATCATCCCTCAATAAAATATCGTCTTATTCTTCATTCCTACCTTTCATCCAAACATTGATCATATAACCCTACGTGTGTGAAAAGAACATCCCTACACTCGGAGAATTCAATTCAAGCTATCATACTCTTGTCCATCTACCTCAGTACTTTTTAATCGATGAATATTTAGTTTGCTCACACAATTTTCATGCGACCGTTAATACTTCTTGAGGTACTAACCGACCGATTACTTATGTGCTTGCTAATTAGGCGATAGTATTTTTCTCGTCTTGCACCACCTAAGGCTTAGCAGTGACTCCCAAACCAGTTGGTCTAAGGCACTAGGTGATGAAGCACCCTTGCTATATTTTTTTATTGCTGCCTTGGCGATAACAAAACCAGCGTTCATTTTTCTTTTCACCATTTTATATTTTATTCATTTTTTTTATTTCCTTCATACTTTGGCTTTTAGACAAGAGCATTTCAAGGTATCCTCTACTATCCCGAGTTTCAAGACGTGTGTAAGTGCATATAGTAGGGTATCAACATTCAAATGTTTGGCTTCCAGAATAGAAACTATTTTTCAGACTTATTTTTATCCTCAGATTAGTGACTTCCTTCATCTTACTAACCCTTGGGACAACAGCTCATAACTACTTATTACTAGTTCGTTTAAGAAAACTTCTAATTTTCTTGGTTTTCTTAAACTATTTCTATCTTTCATATATAATTTTTCACTTTCTATTCTTTTATTATCAAATTTTTTTTGTGCTTATATATAGTATAATGCAAAGTATCGCGTAAATAAGCAAAAACCTCCCCCAAACTTGTTTTCAACAGTGTCCTCACTGTTGTTATCTGCTGGATCACAAAAACCTGTAAGCTTGGGGGGACATTATTAATGGGGGCAAAAATATATGAAAGTGAAAATCCTCCCCCAAACTTATTTTTGGCTCACAAATTTGAGGACAAAAGTTATGTTCAAGAGCCAAAAATATACCCCCCCTCAAACATGAGTTAGACAATATGAAGTATTTTAAGAGGGGGTGAGTCATTTGGTCAAAGTAAGACTTTACAAAGACCAAAAGTTAACACCAACCATTCAAAGATTTTATCAGTATAGCGTATAGGTTGGTGGAAGAATGTGTTGTATCGAGTCAAGAAAAAATGGGGAAGGGATAAGAGGTGGTCTGGAAAGGGTTTGAACTTAGAGAAAAGAAAGAATGAGGATGAATGTGAATGATTAGGAAGAAGGAATAGTGACGGTTCAACCTCTATAGGTGGAGATTGATCAATCACAAAATCTGTATTGTTTAAAAATTCAAGTTCGTCAGTAAAAAGTTCTTCAAAACTTTTATTAATGGTGTGATTGAACATTTTGCTGTCAAAGAGTTTTGTGCCAGAATTTATCCTACTTGATTCAAAAATTATTGAGGTAGAAGACTCGAAAAACTCATCTACCTCATTTTTAAAAATATCCAAATCAAGTTGAATTTCTGGTATTATTGAACTTGAATTAACGGATTGTGATTCATCAAAACTCACTGAAACTATAGGAACAGAAGAAGAACCGGAGAAAGTAGAAGGTGAAATGGGTAAACAAATTGGTGTGTCGAGTGTTGCTGAACCAGATATGGAAGATGGAGGCTGTATTTCGGTCTGATCTTCGAGTATACCATTATCATCAACTTCAAGACATATTTGGGGTTCGGAAGAATTAAAGGCTCAAGATGATAACCACAAGGAAGTGAAAGGATTTGATGAATTGTGGGACAAAATCATCCAAAATTTCGGGTTCATCAATCAATATATCCCCAATATCAATCACCTCATTCAAGTGAAGGTTAAAATTCTCAAACACCTCATCAAAAGTATGGTTTTCAATCAGTTTTGGTTCAAGAGTGGAGGTGTATAGATCACAAGGGTTGGGTATGGTTTCACTTGAAATGGACCCTTCACAGTCGGGTAAATCAAACACTACAAAGTCACACAACTTATCAGATATTCTATTTGGTGTACTTGATGAATCTATGAAACTGGAGTTGTGGATTTCAGTTTGGAATGGGGAGGTTTGATTACGAAGGGTGTACAGTTCTGTCTCACTACCCAAATTCTCATTTTGTCCTATGCCCGAATCATATACTGAAATTTTTTGGGCAGGTTTGAAATTCTTTGCTTGCATCCACTCTGTTGTTTCCTTCCTAATTTGGTTCAACAATTCCAGAAATTTTTCTAATGTCTGCTCTAGACTAGTCTTGGGTTGATAAGGGGTTTCAGTATAAGATTGAAATTCCCGTGGATAATTAAAACTCCCAAATGACTGATTAGAAGAACTGTCTAGAGAAGGTGGAAAAGTCGGAATGGATTGATCAGAATAGAATGGTTGCGAAAATTGGGTAGGAGTAGGATCAACATTATAATAAGAAGAATATTGATATTGGTCAGGGTTGAAACTTTGGCCTCTAGCCCTAGCTATATGCTCAACAATGGACATGCGTCTAGGGGCATTCTCACTTGGAGTATCAACAGAAACAGGTGTAGAATTAGGATACTGTTGATAGGACATGGATTGAGGTTGCCAACTGTTTCTACCCGCTTTTTCAATCCGATCTCTTAAGGACATGGGAGAGTCGGACGGTATACCGAAGAGATTACGAAAACAAGAGATATCTGGTTATGGACAGCAAAGCTCGGCAATTGTTCTTCTGTTTAGGTCACCAATTATAAGAAGAGAAGAAGGGGGAAAGGGTAAAACGGGGAGAAAATAATTGGTTTGTTTTGAAAAATGACGGATTTAGACAAATCACACAAAAATGCACAAACAACCCTAGAACTATAGTTACCTAGGTCCAGTCTCTAGACTGTTGGATATAGTGCCCTCAAAGTCAATTATTGGATCGTAGGTACATGATTGCAATGATTGAGGGATGACCTATACCGATATGAAAGTCTTGCTCGAGATGATAGTATGCTATCTGGTTTGTCTTTATCATCGTTTACATGCTTTAGTTCTCTATTGCATGTTGATAAAGCCCATAGGATTCTTGCTTGACTGCCAGCAGTATGATGGCGATCATATACGTGGGAGCTGGGGTCTGTAAGCACATCCTTAAAGTGTCCCAAGTCGTAGGAGTTTTGAGACAGGGCATCGATACTCCAGAGTAGACTAGTGTATACAGTCGAGACCCCGACGAGGGGCGATGGCCGGTCTCACAAGCCATTGGTGTCAGTTGGTTCACCTAAGATATATACAGGTGCTCATTGCGTTATGAGTACACCGGACATGACTCGCCGGGAACATGCTAGTTGGTATTATATATATCGTCAGATAGCAGTTCCCTGGTGACATGTGTACAGGTTAGTTTGTCGACCTGAGATCGTCATTTGTCTCGTATGAGTTCCCACTGTGCTTTGATTACTACCCTACCACGCTCAAAGGAGACATGCAAATAGGTTTTAGTTGGGTACAGTCCCGAGCCACATGGAGGCAGTGAGCGGATCGTCGGGGATTCGTCTCTCCCGGTATTGGGGGTTGATGTCCTCGGCCGAGGTAGTGAAGAATTACTGATTTGGATCAGTAGTTTCTCAGGAGGTGATGGGCTTCATACCAACACGAATTATCGCGTTATTAGGGGTCTGAATTTATCCACCTCCTTAGACTCGATATGCGATACTCTTAGACGAACGGACCGGACTGTACGGATATTGTCACTGTCAGGCTCAGTAGGGTTTCTGGATGAGTTCGCTCGTCAGCTTCCCTTCCAATCAATACATAGGCAAACGTTACGTACAACTTGTACCTCTGACGTGCTAGTGGTTATACCCAGTGCCAGCGTGTTGATGAGTCATTAGAGTCCCTCACAGACCGTTTCCCAAGTTCGGGTGAAACATTGTAGAGGCCGTATGGTTTTATGGCAGGGTTCGGAAAATGCACGTGCGTTTACGCACGTGTCATATTTCGGGCAGATAATACTGGTAGGCTTTGGTTTAAGCCGGATCCGAGTATTATACTGTGTAGATATAATATCTTTGTCTCAGTTGCATTTGTATTCGGTCGTAATACAAATGCGAGTATGTTTATACTGTTACGGGGTTATCCTGAAATTCGTTTCAGGATCGCTTTTGGAAGTTGCCAGTTTCCAGTTTTCTATCACCCGTATTTTACATTCGGTTAAATACGGATTTATCTTTTCTTCGTGAGGGTGAGTCATGAGGTGAGTCGTGATTCTAGAAGGTTCTAGAATTGATGATTCATTGTTAACATTAAATGAATGATGACTAAGGTTAATGATTCATGTATGCATTAATGATAAATGCAAGGTGTATTATTGACTCATCATTCTCATTTAATGCTTGTGTTCATCCCCCCCACCTCATCAAGTGGCCGGCCATTATATGGTGCCCTCTTGATTGTTTTTTCACATACTCTCATTTTGGAAATATGATATGAAATATTTGCTAAGTTTCCAAGCTCATTTTTCATCACCCGATTCCAAATGGCAACTTCATTAACCGTTCGTCCATAGCTTTGGACGAACTGAGACAAAGTGTTCTACTCGTTCTTTACATCAATCTTGGTCATCTCTTTTAGCAAACTTGATGATCGAGTTGCCTCGGTTCAGAGGCGGGAGCCCGTTTAAAGATCCGTCGACGTGGTGCCACCTGGACGAGGAGACTGGAGATTCAGGAGATCGGAGCAACCGCAACAAAGCGTGGGATGATGGTTGAAGACCGAAGGACTCGGATCGTTCGGTATAACATTTCTACCCACTTTGTAGTTTGTTAGTTTAGCTTTAATGGCAGATCCGGGTTATAATATACGATAGCGCCAGTCAAAAAGTTTTTGTTCCGCATTTGGCGTCTGTTAGACGGCCGGGGCGCTACCGTGTACTTACAGTGGTATCAGAGCCTCACCATTAAGATTTACTAACTTGTGCTAACGCGTTTACAATATCGATCGAACGGATTTTCGCAAAACTACAATTTTCTGTTCAAAGTTTCTGTCGATTTTAAATCAAACCTAAAAATTATTGTGCATATACCAGAAAACAGAGCATGCTTTTTCAAGCAAACTGGGAAAATTTGAGCACGTGATCCCACAGTGCTGCCGCGGATCCGCGGTCAAAGCTAGTGTTTGACCGCGGAACCGCGGCCAGTATGTGGGAACAATGCATCAAATTTTTCCAGTAAGCTTTCCATGGGAAATTGTGGTTTTTGGTATATTTCTTTTGGGCCCAGATTTTATTACTGTACAGCAGATGTACGTGGGGCCCACTTCGGGAAGTTTTGTCGATCGAAATTTTAAACTTGTTAGTATGCAGTACTTATATTATATCTCCGACCGGGAATGCCATTCGAGCGGTAAATTGCGTCTAATTGCTATAGTCCTTTTAGACGGATTTGCAAACGTGACATTCGCGTTGATATTCTGTGTTGTGCTGTGATGTTGCGAATTTGTCATGGTGAATAGCAGTGTGCAATGGTAGTGCAATTTAGATTTATTTGTACATTTGATATTGCGGGGCGACCGTCCAACATGTGGACTGCCGTCACTGCCTGTTTGTATAATATTCTTTTGGGGCACGACTGGGCTGAGGTTGATGTACCCGTTGTACATATTTTTATTTCTGTACTAGGTTTACCCCGCGACGGAGTGCACGGATAGCCAGGTTCTGGAGGGCAACGGGTCCGTATCTCATGGCTTTAAGAGGCAGAGGGGCCTCACTCTAGAATTGGCAGACTATTCGTCGCACTCGTAGGGGGTACAGGTTGACCCAAGGAGAGGTGCTCAAGTTACCGGATTCCGTGAAGTGCCGGGTGGTCCATTCACTATGCTGTAGGGGGCTACCTCGCTTCAGGTTTTAGCGGGTAACTTGACGACCCGTAGGGGTCTAGGTTTCATTGCACAGGCTATCCACACGACCAGAGGAACGTCGGGTTTCAGTAGCGGATCTGTGAAACCCGGGGATCCCAGATTATCTGTATTGTTCTGTGATGCTTATTACTTTTCTGTAATGTTGCATATTATCACGTCTGGAGCGATTATTGTATATTAGTATATATACTATTAGATGTTGTATATGTTTTACACCCGCGCTAGTCCAGCCCCCGCTCTGTCGTTAGTTGAGTAACCTAACGGGTGATGACGGGACCCAGTGACGAATGCGGATGGCATATACGTACATTTTATTTTCGTTCTTTTCTGGTATGATTGATTGATGGGACTGCATTGATTCTTATCAATGCAAGAATAAAACAAACCTATATTTGATGTTGTTGGAACAGTTTTAAAATTGTTATTACAAAGACGTTTCCTTTTGTTTTGCATAGTGATATTCGGTTGGAATATCCTGCACCTCATTCGACGAGGCAAGGGCAGATATCTCTTCACCGGGAGTGACCGCTTGGGCAGAAGTTTACGTCAGGGTAATAACTTCACTATAGTCGATTACAAGTTGCTTTGCATAGTGATATTCGGTTAGAATATCCTGCACCTCATTCGACGAGGCAAGGGCAGATATCCTTTCACCGGGAGTGACCCCTTGGGCAAAAGTTTACGTCAGGGTAATAACTTCACTATAGTCGATTACAAGTTGCTTTGCATAGCGGTATTCAGTTAGAATATCCTGCACCTCATTCCACGAGGAAAGAGCCGAGATCCCTTCACCGGGAGTGACCTCTTTAGCAAAAGGTTTTCGCCACTATATCTTTATAAAAAGCTATCAGGTTCCTTCAACGAGATCAAGTTCATTACGTTAAAGGTTTTTCGCCAAAAACCAGCCGTAGCCCTCCGTCATTTCTTTTGGGTATTCAGAAGTATTCAAGCTATGTATTTTGACCTAACGCCAAGGCATAATGTTTGGTAGCTGCTGGGTATTCATTTGTTGCATAGATAGATGAGTTGGTTTGGGACAGTCGTTCTGCCATTTTGACCTAACGCCAAGGGCATGTGCGGGTGGGTTCAAATTAACCTGGATAATGACGGCTAGAACTTGACATGCGACTTTTGATATTTTGACCTAACGCCAAGGTCATAAGAGCATGGGGCAAAAATCACATCGGGAGTTTCAAATATAAACTGAAACTTGCCAGGCATGCGCATACCTTCTGGAGTATGATAACTTGAGTGGCTTCCATCAAGTTATCATGCGATGATAGTTGGATCCCGATTCTCACTGATGAGTTGGTTTACTCTTCGGGTGATCCCGACTAATTCTTCTTTCAGGTTTGGAGGAGAATTTGAGATTACAGTGGGAGATTTCCTGATTAGATAAAGTGATAATCATTCTGATCTAGGTTAGAGTGCATGCAGAGTGTTTCTTTTCTCTCTCTCTTTTTGGCAGCGACTTTTGACCGACCCTAGACTATGACTCAGTGACCAATTTGACCGAACCTTCTTAAAATACTGGCTTTTGGATTGTCCGAGTTGCATAAGTCATTGCCGCTCCTTCTTTTACCCTTTGCATTTCTCAGAACACCCCGTATTACTACGGACATCCACTTCTATTGGATAGATCCATCGTATGGTTATATACGAACCCGAAGGACTTCTTTGAGGATGGATCCAGGTTCAGGAGAAATAGAATAAGTTATTATTCAGTTGTCTTTTATTATCACCTTCTCTCAGGTTGCGAGGGATCCTTGGTTTAGGAGGGTACACCTATTACGCTTATTGGATAGTCTTATTCCAAACCATAGGCAGGTGCCGAAAAGTAGGGAATGAAGAAAACCAATTAGCCTAAGTAGGGTGTACAGAAGGAAATAACTAAAGACAAAATAAAGGGATTAGAAAGAGGGCAAAGTAAATTGCGACTGCTATAATTCACGACCAAACCTCGTATTTCATCGCCACTCCTATTTTCACCTTTGCTTTCCCCCCCAGTTCGGGAGAAATAGAATAAGGTATTATTCAGTTGTCTTTTATCATCACCTTCTCTCAAGTTGCGAGTACTCCTTGGTTTAGGAGGGTACACCTATTATGCTTACTGGATAGTCTTCTTCCAAACCATAGGCTGGTGCCGAACGGTAGGGAAGGAAGAAAACCATTTAGCCTAACGATGGTGTACAGAAGGTAATGAATAAAGACAAATAAAGGGATTTGGAGAGATGGCAATAAAATATACGGTTAAAGTCATGAATTGGATTATGGAAGAGGCATTACTAGGAATACCAGGATACCCCTACGAAACATTTTCATGTTTCAGTGCATTGTTAAAGGAAAACTGATTTCCCGATTACATACTTACTCTAGGGTATGTATTTGCCAGGTTTCATTCTCATATCTGTATGGTTTTACAGATGATGAGTGGGAGTAGGTTATTGGGAATAAGGTGATCATCTTCAGTATATCGGAATTCGTTGTAATTGATGATATTTGAGAAAGTCGCCTGGGTTTTTGCCGGACGGCATGTTTTTGGTTTTGAGTATCCGTTGTTGTGCACCAATTTCAAAATGATATATCTGTACGTTTATTTTTATAAAGTGAGATATAACTTTTTGAAATTATGTCCGTGACATTTACCTATATCAGTTGACGATTGGGTAAGGAGCATTGAACAAACGGAGAAGTTCTTAACCATAAGTACAGTTTTTCAACCTACGATGCATAGGTTTTGAGTTATTCGACTCAGCGGACTTATACAGAGTATTGTATGTTGTCCAGAGTCCGTCAGGACAAAGGGATTGGTCCTCGTACTATGTTCTGTTTACTTATGACTTCTCTAGATTTTAGACAAGTGTTTCGTAGAAATACAAGGTCTAAGTTTTGAGAAGTTGTGGGTATAAGAATAAAGTAGAGAACCAGGTGTCACAAGTATCGGGATTCTTCAAAGAGATCGAAGATGTAGATTCTTGTGATTGGTATTCAGATAATAGTAATGGCTTTGAGAAACTTGTTTCTCTTTCAGGTTACTCATAATTGGATGTATTCCTAAGTTGAGTAATGCTGATTAGCCTCTCTCCATTAAGTTGATATGCACTGGAGACAGCTGCATGATTTGAATCTGGTTCCAATTAAATAAGTGCCAAAGGTCTAAGTTTTGACAATGCCTTGAGTTATCCAGTGTCTGGTTTTAAGCATAAGCTGGACAACTCCCCGTACCTACGAAACATTTTCATGTTTCAGTGCATTGTTAAAGGAAAACTGATTTCCCGATTACATACTTACTCTAGGGTATGTATTTGCCAGGTTTCATTCTCATATCTGTATGGTTTTACAGATGATGAGTGGGAGTAGGTTATTGGGAATAAGGTGATCATCTTCAGTATATCGGAATTCGTTGTAATTGATGATATTTGAGGAAGTCGCCTGGGTTTTTGCCGGACGGCATGTTTTTGGTTTTGAGTATCCGTTGTTGTGCACCAATTTCAAAATGATATATCTGTACGTTTATTTTTATAAAGTGAGATATAACTTTTTGAAATTATGTCCGTGACATTTACCTATATCAGTTGACGATTGGGTAAGGAGCATTGAACAAACGGAGAAGTTCTTAACCATAAGTACAGTTTTTCAACCTACGATGCATAGGTTTTGAGTTATTCGACTCAGCGGACTTATACAGAGTATTGTATGTTGTCCAGAGTCCGTCAGGACAAAGGGGTTGGTCCTCGTACTATGTTCTGTTTACTTATGACTTCTCTAGATTTTAGACAAGTGTTTCGTAGAAATACAAGGTCTAAGTTTTGAGAAGTTGTGGGTATAAGAATAAAGTAGAGAACCAGGTGTCACAAGTATCGGGATTCTTCAAAGAGATCGAAGATGTAGATTCTTGTGATTGGTATTCAGATAATAGTAATGGCTTTGAGAAACTTGTTTCTCTTTCAGGTTACTCATAATTGGATGTATTCCTAAGTTGAGTAATGCTGATTAGCCTCTCTCCATTAAGTTGATATGCACTGGAGACAGCTGCATGATTTGAATCTGGTTCCAATTAAATAAGTGCCAAAGGTCTAAGTTTTGACAATGCCTTGAGTTATCCAGTGTCTGGTTTTAAGCATAAGCTGGACAACTCCCCGTACCTACGAAACATTTTCATGTTTCAGTGCATTGTTAAAGGAAAACTGATTTCCCGATTACATACTTACTCTAGGGTATGTATTTGCCAGGTTTCATTCTCATATCTGTATGGTTTTACAGATGATGAGTGGGAGTAGGTTATTGGGAATAAGGTGATCATCTTCAGTATATCGGAATTCGTTGTAATTGATGATATTTGAGGAAGTCGCCTGGGTTTTTGCCGGACGACATGTTTTTGGTTTTGAGTATCCGTTGTTGTGCACCAATTTCAAAATGATATATCTGTACGTTTATTTTTATAAAGTGAGATATAACTTTTTGAAATTATGTCCGTGACATTTACCTATATCAGTTGACGATTGGGTAAGGAGCATTGAACAAACGGAGAAGTTCTTAACCATAAGTACAGTTTTTCAACCTACGATGCATAGGTTTTGAGTTATTCGACTCAGCGGACTTATACAGAGTATTGTATGTTGTCCAGAGTCCGTCAGGACAAAGGGGTTGGTCCTCGTACTATGTTCTGTTTACTTATGACTTCTCTAGATTTTAGACAAGTGTTTCGTAGAAATACAAGGTCTAAGTTTTGAGAAGTTGTGGGTATAAGAATAAAGTAGAGAACCAGGTGTCACAAGTATCGGGATTCTTCAAAGAGATCGAAGATGTAGATTCTTGTGATTGGTATTCAGATAATAGTAATGGCTTTGAGAAACTTGTTTCTCTTTCAGGTTACTCATAATTGGATGTATTCCTAAGTTGAGTAATGCTGATTAGCCTCTCTCCATTAAGTTGATATGCACTGGAGACAGCTGCATGATTTGAATCTGGTTCCAATTAAATAAGTGCCAAAGGTCTAAGTTTTGACAATGCCTTGAGTTATCCAGTGTCTGGTTTTAAGCATAAGCTGGACAACTCCCCGTACCTACGAAACATTTTCATGTTTCAGTGCATTGTTAAAGGAAAACTGATTTCCCGATTACATACTTACTCTAGGGTATGTATTTGCCAGGTTTCATTCTCATATCTGTATGGTTTTACAGATGATGAGTGGGAGTAGGTTATTGGGAATAAGGTGATCATCTTCAGTATATCGGAATTCGTTGTAATTGATGATATTTGAGGAAGTCGCCTGGGTTTTTGCCGGACGGCATGTTTTTGGTTTTGAGTATCCGTTGTTGTGCACCAATTTCAAAATGATATATCTGTACGTTTATTTTTATAAAGTGAGATATAACTTTTTGAAATTATGTCCGTGACATTTACCTATATCAGTTGACGATTGGGTAAGGAGCATTGAACAAACGGAGAAGTTCTTAACCATAAGTACAGTTTTTCAACCTACGATGCATAGGTTTTGAGTTATTCGACTCAGCGGACTTATACAGAGTATTGTATGTTGTCCAGAGTCCGTCAGGACAAAGGGGTTGGTCCTCGTACTATGTTCTGTTTACTTATGACTTCTCTAGATTTTAGACAAGTGTTTCGTAGAAATACAAGGTCTAAGTTTTGAGAAGTTGTGGGTATAAGAATAAAGTAGAGAACCAGGTGTCACAAGTATCGGGATTCTTCAAAGAGATCGAAGATGTAGATTCTTGTGATTGGTATTCAGATAATAGTAATGGCTTTGAGAAACTTGTTTCTCTTTCAGGTTACTCATAATTGGATGTATTCCTAAGTTGAGTAATGCTGATTAGCCTCTCTCCATTAAGTTGATATGCACTGGAGACAGCTGCATGATTTGAATCTGGTTCCAATTAAATAAGTGCCAAAGTTTCTATATTGGATATAAAATGGTTCATATCTTAACAATGTTAAGGTACGGGGAGTTGTCCAGCTTATGCTTAAAACCAGACACTGGATAACTCAAGGCACGTTTCTGTAATGGCAGTTTGTGGGTTGACCCTGGCTTTGACGATGGTTGATTTTTTACCATCTGGAAGATCAATAGTGATATTGTTCTTGACTCGCCACAGTTTTAGTAAAATGGATTTTTTCAGAAAACAGTAGTGAGAGTATGGTAGAACTGGAAGTGATTCCAGAACCGCAAACGATTACGGAAAATATAATAGGACCTATATATTCAATCAGGTTTGACATTCCATTACCTACTCCGCAGATATGGAGGGTAACCTCAGACACCCGAGAGGTACTCCGGTAGCCTCAAGGATGGTGACAGGGAGGTTCTTGTTTACCCAGACTTGACATTATTGTTGTTCCAGGCTATGAGACCCTGCAGGAGGATAAGTATAACATCGTTCTAAACTAGTTTTAGAAGTGTACGTATATATTATTCTGCCAGAGGGTTGTCGTAGTCAGTGGGAGCAGCGGAAGCATAGTGGGCAAGTAGGTTATGTCTATTTATAGACTTGAGCAGATATAGCAGAGAAAGATCATCTAATTTTGATGTGAAAGTCATGGCTTTGACTTTATCAGAATAGGGGATGGATCTATTAAGAAGGTAGTAGGGTGTGATGTCCTGGTATTTGGATGACATACACAGAGTAGGAAGTAAAATTCCTATACTACGATCGGTTATATTGTGGTCGTCACACAGTTGTTTCTCCACAAAGGATATGGATATAATATCCGACATTCTGGTTTCTGGATTTATGGTTTTAGATCTAGATTTGGGTAGTTTCCCAATTAGGGTACTTTGACAGTATTCTAAAGGTATTTAGAATAGATGACTCCTGGCATGGTGGTGTACCTGCAGGTGACGGAGTCACCCTCTCTAAAGGTGTCTTATAGACTAAAGGGGAGAGGGATGCGCATGATTGGCAGATCACTTGCTTAGGCAATTGAGTCAATCATGAAAAGTCAAGTACCACACCAGATGTTGTTTTTGCACTAGATGCGATAAGTTAATATGAATCCAATCCTGGAGAAACATAAGGAAGCAGTTTTCGAACATAAGTGAATGTTCTACGGATTTGATAACGGCAGCCTCCTTCGGGAGACGGTTATCATTCCAGGCTTCCAAGGTGACCTGGATGACAAAGTGATTGTCAAAGTTATAGTTTTCCCTCTGACGAGAGACAGTATTATGGACAGGTGGTCCAAGAAGATACTGTGGGAGGCATGGTGCTGGATACTGATTAGGTTCAGTGATCACTACAGTCTAAGAAGTTTGGATTTGGAGTTCATTTATGAACTAGGTCCCATCAGATATCCAGACATATTCTAAGACATGTATTACTCGATTCGGGAGATGGCTTTCTCCGCGAACTTGAGATTAAAAGAGACATAGAAAGAAATATCAGGGCGGATCCACTCACTGAAGCTATGAGTATGCGATATCGCAATAATAACCTTAAGTGCAAGTGGGAGATTGTTGGATATAGTGCCCTCAAAGTCAATTATTGGATCGCAGGTACGTGATTGCAATGATTGAAGGAGGACCTATACCGATATGAAAGTCTTGCTCGAGATGATAGTATGCTATCTGGTTTGTCTTTATCATCGTTTATATGCTTTAGTTCTCTATTGCATGTTGATAAAGCCCATAGGATTCTTGCTTGACTGCCAGCAGTATGATGGCGATCATATACGTAGGAGCTGGGGTCTGTAAGCACATCCTTAAAGTGTCCCTAGTCGTAGGAGTTTTGAGACAGGGCATCGATACTCCAGAGTAGACTAGTGTATACAGTCGAGACCTCGACGAGAGGCGATGGCCGGTCTCACAAGCCATTGGTGTCAGTTGGTTCACCTAAGATGTATACAGGTGCTCATTGCGTTATGAGTACACAGGACAGGACTCGCCGGGAACATGCTAGTTGGTATTATATATATCGTCAGATAGCAGTTCCCTGGTGACATGTGTACAGGTTAGTTTGTCGACCCGAGATCGCCATTTGTCTCGTATGAGTTCCCACTGTGCTTTGATTACTACCTTACCACGCTCAAAGGAGACGTGCAAATAGGTTTTAGTTGGGTACAGTCCCGAGCCACATGGAGGCAGTGAGCGGATCGTCGGGGATTCATCTCTCCCGGTATTGGGGGTTGATGTCGCACAGTGCACGGGTGGCCATCACTAGAAATCCTCGGCCGAGGTAGTGGAGAATTACTGATTTGGATCATTAGTTTCTCAGGAGGTGATGGGCTTCATACCGACACGAATTATCGCGTTATTAGGGGTCTGACTTTATCCACCCCCTAGACTCGATATGCGATACTCTTAGACGAACGGACCGGACTATACGGATATTGTCACTGTCAGGCTCAGTAGGGTTTCTGGATGAGTTCGCTCGTCAGCTTCCCTTCCAATCAATACATAGGCAAACGTTACGTATAGCTTGTACCTCTGACGTGCTAGTGGTTATACCCAGTGCCAGTGTGTTGATGAGTCATTAGAGTCCCCCACAGACCGTTTCCCAAGTTCGGGCGAAACATTGTAGAGGCCGTATGGTTTTATGGCAGGGTTCGGAAAATGCACGTGCGTTTACGCACGTGTCATATTTCGGACAGATAATACTGGTAGGCTTTGGTTTAAGCCGGATCCGAGTATTATACTGTGTAGATATAATATCTTTGTCTCAGTTGCATTTGTATTCGGTCGTAATACAAATGCGGGTATGTTTATACTGTTACGGGGTTATCCTGAAATTCGTTTCAGGATCGCTTTTGGAAGTTGCCAGTTTCTAGTTTTCTACCACCCGTATTTAACATTTGGTTAAATACGGATTTATCTTTTCTTCATGAGGGTGAGTCAATTGGTGAGTCATGAGGTGAGTCGTGATTCTAGAAGGTTCTAGAATTGATGATTCATTGTTAGCATTAAATGAATGATGACTAAGGTTAATGATTCATGTATGCATTAATGATAAATGCAAGGTGTATTATTGACTCATCATTCTCATTTAATGCTTGTGTTCATCCCCCCACCTCATCAAGTGGCCGGCCATTATATGGTGCCCTCTTGATTGTTTTTTCACATACTCTCATTTTGGAAATATGATATGAAATATTTGCTAAGTTTCCAAGCTCATTTTTCATCACCCGATTCCAAATGGCAACTTCATTAACCGTTCGTCCATAGCTTTGGATGAACTGAGACAAAGTGTTCTACTCGTTCTCTACATCAATCTTGGTCATCTCTTTTAGCAAACTTGATGATCGAGTTGCCTCGGTTCAGAGGCGGGTGCCCGTTTAAAGATCCGTCGACGTGGTGCCACCTGGACGAGGAGACTGGAGATTCAGGAGATCGGAGCAGCCGCAACAAAGCGTGGGATGATGGTTGAAGACCGAAGGACTCAGATCGTTCGGTATAACATTTCTACCCACTTTGTAGTTTGTTATTTTAGCTTTAATGGCAGATCCGGGTTATAGTATACGATAGCGCCAGTCAAAAAGTTTTTGTTTTGCATTTGGCGTCTGTTAGACGGCCGGGGCGCTACCGTGTACTTACATAGACCGCTCCTAGACCTCCAAAGGACAAGCCGTAGGATCAATCCTCTACCGCCTCTTTACTACCCTTGTAGCCAGGTAAGTGCCAGGTGAGTGGGAGGCTCCCCACTACGAAAGTAGTGGTCCTAATTAAGTAACCACTCGCCTTAGACACACTTGCCTAGATACCACAAAAGTAATGCGGATAAGCGATAGATTACCCACGACCTTCCTCTGTCCTTATTGAGCGCGATAGTTCTTAGAGTCTGGTCTAGATATTTTTTAAATTAATGTAGGGTTGATGCAGATGCTCGGTTTGTGATTTGTGGGGCTTAGGAAGGTTGATGAAATCCCCACCTAATCTGGATTTTGGTCTTGCCCCTTAAAATCCGTATTAAAATATGCAAAAACAAACCGCAAAACAAAACTTTGCAAAAAGATTTTTGAGCGGCGATATTTTTCAAAGAATCCTGCAGAAAAGATATTTTATTGGATTTCAGAAGAGAGAGAAAGATATAGAAAATATACCAGAGAAGTTTGAAGCCCTAAATCTCCTCTCCCGCCGCTAAATGAGCTCCTTTGCCGCAGTTCCGCCGCTGGGTGGAGGGATCAGGTGGTGAAAGTTTGCTCTGTGGCCTCCTGTACTCCTATGGATCTTGATGAATGTCTTTGTCTTTTGTTTCTTCAAGTCTGTGACTCCAGATTTCCTCACAAAATTCACACAATAATCATTAAATATACAATTTGCAGTTTTGTTTTAATTATGATATAGATCGTATAAGAATTCAACATAAATAGTAAGAATAAAAAATTACGCACGTTTCCCCGGCAACGGCGCCATTTGATTGATACGAAAAAGTGTGTGTTTAGTAGTTAACCACAATCAGAACGGTGCCGCGCGTAGCTAGACCGAGGTGAGTACGGGTCGTCCTCAGGGAAACGTTGAATATTTTAATCTTACTTTAGATGTGTTGAAAGAGAGAGGAGGATTAAAGAATATTGAAGAAAGGTTGTAGGATCTAGATCTACGTTTAAACACTAATGAAAATATAGATCTAGATTAACTACGGATGTAAGTTTATATAAGAGGAGGGATTGTAGGGTTCATTAGGATTTAGTAGTTATGGATGATTAATTAAAAATTACTCTTTCTATCCTTTAATAGATTTAAAACTAGAACGACAGTGATGCGTGTAGATTAGGGTTTCTGGAGGGAAAAGGAATCCCACTCTTAACCCTTATCTCGACACGGAACTCCGTTCATATCTAGTCTTTACCAAAACAATCATTAATCTAATCTCTAATCGCGGTTGAGGCTAACAAAGAATTGGTAGCGTGCCCGATTAGGATGTTAATAATTCTTTTGATAAAGTTTATAAACTTTATAGGACGTAAAAAGAGTTTAGGTATTTTAATTATCCATTAACCTACCCTAATCCTACGAACCCTAACAAGCGGAGAATTACTCGCGCATTTTGGGAGAAGAAGAGATGGAGAGAAAATGCATAATTAAACTACAAAGAAATAGAATAGGAAAAAGAACTACCTTTATTAATCAACAATATTCATTACACTTTGAATCCTTAGAAAATGATTAAAAATACTAGTTTGCTTCTCGATCTCTTCTAAGGAGGTAGATGAACCGTTGATGATCAGCCTGGATGCGTGAGCCGTCTTGATCATCGTGATCTCGTCGGCTTGATAATTTTTCCAAGGGGCTCTCGGTCCTTATTTATACTCCAAAAGCCAGAACCCTAGCTTCCAATTTTGGAAGCAAGAGGTTAGGATTCAACAGAAAAAATCCCAACTCCCAAGTCTTCAAAACAGCGGCGGATCCGCGGCTAAATGGTGGGTTTGGCCGCGGATCCGCGGCCAAATAGTGCGATCCTTTGATTTGGTTTCTGGGGTTTTTCTCTTTATGACACGTGGAGTTCTCTGGAACCTTTGGAAATTGGAAATCTTTTCTTTGTTTCTGCCAGACTTGATTTCTTAGTTTCCTTTCTTAATTAGGCAGGTTTGCTCTTAACAACTTTGATTCTCTTGATTTTAGCCCTGAAAATTCTGCACAACAACTCAACAAACAATATTAGTAGAGTTTGTTTTATTGAGATATTAATTTCAACATTAAGATTTGGTCAATGGTATTTTTGCATACATTTTCCTACCAAATGTTAATTATAATATATCAACACATGAAAAATAGTATTTTTACAGATAAACCCTCATATGTATAATATATTATAATAAACACCTTTTCTAGTATAGAAATAGTAGGAAAAATATAATAACAAATGTGCAGTTTTATCAACTGAACACCGACGTCACAGGTTGACCGCGGTTCCGCGGTCAAATGTTTGAATCGGCCGCGGTTCCGCGGTGGTTAAGTTGGTTTGGATCTCCAAAATTTTTCTGTTGTCTGTTGTGATTCTCCTCTGTCTGTTCAGATCTTCTGTCTGTTGATTTGTTCACTGGATTTTTCCAGATCTGAATCAGTTCATCTTCATTTCCGGCGCAATTCACACCATACCTCTCAAAAAGAACAAGATGTATATTATTTTATTTTATTTTTTGTTTTAAAATTTTTCAATTTTTATAATTTTTCAATTTTTATATTTTTTTAAACCCGAAGTTACACAAAGAAAGAGACTACCGTCTCCCCGGCAACGGTGCCATTTGATTGATCTTATTTCGCGTATGCGTTTTGAAATCAAAATTAAGAATATACCGCAATCAAGACGGTGTCGCTTGGTAGCTAGCCGGTTGAGTACGGGTCGGTCCATAGGGAGATGGATTCCTTTTCTTTATGTTCTATCGAGTTAATCCGATCAAGTCGGGTTTTGTTTTACGTTTTAAGAATGAGATTAAATTTGATTAAAAGTCTTGCTAGGGTTAGGATTAGGTTAGTTTGGAAAAAGAATTCTACCCACTGCTTTCTTTGCCCTAATTAGGATTTTAGGTGTTAGGGTAATAGTTAACAAAAGGGATTAGCACGACTAGGAAGAAACTTAGTTTCTTCCATTGGGTCCTTGTCCGTCCTTTCTTAACTCTTAACCCTAACCTCTATTTAAATTAACCACAACCAGTCTGACTAGGGAATCACCGCTATCTTGTAGGATAGGGTGCCGTAGAGAGCGGTGTGTGGTTCATTTAAATAGAGTCCGTATTAATTAAAATTATGGGGGAAAGGAAAGGAGTGAGAGAGATTTCCTTCTCTCAAACCTTACCAATCCTAACCCTAACAAGTGAGGAATTACTCACTCATTAGGGTATTAACAATAGAATTCATTTTTTTAATAAATTTTTATATTAGAAAACTAAATTGCAAATATTAAAGGAACAGAAAAAAATGCAAGAATTAAATTCAGAAAAGGAATGCGAGATAAAAATAAAAATACCTTTCTTTATTGATGCACTCTTGAACGATTACATTGAAATTAAAATTTAGACTAGAATTAAAAAGAGACATCTCAAAAGAGGCACAAAAACTAGAGAGGGCATCTTCCTATTTATAGATAGGAAAAACCCTAGGTTTACATTCTGATCCATACATGAAATTACAAAACAACCCCAAAGACCAAGTCAAAGCACCGACACCTGCACCGACACGTGCATTGCACGGCCGCGGAACCGCGGCAGAATAGCCTGTTTGGCCGCGGATCCGCGGCCATTTGGTGGGCTCATGGGCCCAATTCTTTAGGATTTCTTCAAGTTGCTTTTATCTTCTGTTTTCTTCACTTGGTCTCTCAGAACCTTTTCTACTTTCTTCCAGATTTCCAACAGTGCAGAATTATGTGGACTTTTACCGTAAGCTTCGCGTTGAAGTCTTGAATCTTGTACCGCCTTTGTGCATTGAACTGTTCGATGATCTTCGTTTGTTCCTTAAACTGTAGGCGACATCATACAGATTCATCTATTTGTTGGTCGTAGTCTCACATTTGTAGCGTCTTTTCCTGAATTTCACTGTATTGTTCTGAGAACCTGTAACCTGCAACTATGTAGCAGACATGGATCAAAAGCACCTATTTATTTGTAATATGATTAAGATTGGGGAATATAATAATGCAAAATTCTGATATGAACATTTACCCATTTCATCACACACTTTCTTTGGTTCTTCTCATCTTCTTTCAATTTTACCGAGATTTGATGAACTACACACCGATATTTTGAGTTCTATGATTCTTGAAAGACCGCTCGAGTTAGACTCTTTTAAGAACAAGGTAGATGAGTTTTTCGAGTCTCCTACTTCCATAATTTCTGACGAATCGAGTGTTTTGAATCCTGGTACGCAACAGATTGACCTTGAAATTTTCAACATTCCTAGTGAATCTGCCTATTGCACTAACATGGATATCGATTCCTTTCTTTCTGATGAGATCATCATTAGGAACATCGATGGGAGTTTCGAAGGCATTTTCACTGAAGAACTCGCGTTCCTTGAAGACTTGGATGATGTGATGAATCAACCTCCACTGGAAATTCGTGCGCCTCTGTTTGAGGCCGAAGAAATTGAACCGCCACCCCTTCTTCTAATCACATACGAGAATATGACTATTCCACCTATTCCTTATCTTTCACATTCTCGTTTTCATTTACACTCACTTTTTCGTCTCCACCAACCGAGACGTAAAACCTTTCGATTACGCCTCTTATCTTCCCCCCATATCATCTCTTATTGTTACTCTCATTTTTGTTTCTTTTACTCGAGACATGTTACAACCTCCATTCTTATACAGTCTCGAGTCTTCTTCATGTCTATCCGTTACACTATTTTTCACCAACCATAGTGTTAGCTTGATAAAATATTTGAATGGTTGGTGTTAGTTTTTTAGGCTTTATAAAGCCTTGTATATACTAATGCGATTTTCTCCTCTCTTAATTTGAACTTCAAATACTTATATAGCGGAAACACTATTTTAATTAAGTGTAGGTGGAAAGAAGAATTTTTTTTAAAACGGCTCTTGAAAGAAAGGAAATTTTTGCATGAATTGTGAGCCAAGAATAAGTTTGGGGGAGGATTTCATTGTCATTCACTCTTGACCCCTTCTTTATACCATTTTCTTGAACTGATCCTCCTAGTCTTCAGGTTTTGAGCTTACATGACAACATCAGTGAGAACACTGCTGCAAACAAGTTTTGGGAGAAGGTTTGTATGGACGGTTTGTATGTATCCACGCATCATATGTAAATTTTGCATTGCATAAAAAAAATTTGAAAATAAAAGTTAGAAAGTGAAAAATACATATGAAAGAGAAGAAGACACTTAAGAAATACAAGAAATTTAGATGTTTTAGAATGAAGCTAGTAATGCGTGGTCATGAGCTGATGCCCCAAGGGTTAGTAAGATAAAGAAATTACTAGTCTGCGGATAAAAATAAGTCTGAAAAATAGTCCCTATTCTTGAGTCCAAACTTCTGAATGTTGATACCTTAGTATACGCACTTACACACATCTTGAAATTTGGGATAGTAGAAGATACCTTGAAATCCTCTTTCCTGGAAACCTTGGTATAAAAAAATCAACAAAATATAAATGACACATAAAATAAAATTTAAAGGAAAAATGAACACTGGTTTTGTAATTGCTTAAGGAAGCATAAAAAAATACAGCGAGGGTTCCTTATCACCTAGTGCCTTAGACCAACTGGTTTGCAAGATTAGGATATTGCTAATTACGCCTTAATAAGTGAGCACATTCGGTAATCGGTTGGTTAGTACCTCAAGAAGTATTAACGGTCGTATGAAGAATGTGTGAGCAAATCAAAAAGTACTAAGGAATATGGATAAAGGGTATGATAGCTTGAATTGAATTCTCCAAGTGTAGGAATGACTTTTAAACACACATAGGGGTATATGGTCGATATTTGGAGGAAAGGTGGGGAGGAAGACTAAAGACGATGTTTTATTGAGAGGGGATGTGATTTCTGATATCTTTTCAAGACTATTAAGATAGGGCTCATGACAACTAAAAAGTTAATATAGGTTGAAACTCTTATTTTTAAGTTTTTCTTTTATATATTCTTATCTTTGCATGTAATTTTCATCTTCTTTCCTAGATTTTCTAAATTTTAGGATTTCGTGGGTGAAATCTTCTAAAAACCCTCAGAAGACAACACTCCTCCTAGTAGGGACACTTAGAGGTTTAAAGGTTTATTGCACAAGCTAAGTACAATCGTGTTGCCTACGAAAGTGTGCTAGTTTTTTTTTTCTTTTTAAAAATAAAATAGTTTGCTCAGGACGATCAAAAGATAAGTTTGGGGTATTTGATCAGTCATAATTATTGCACATTTGTACGGTCATTTTCCCTATTATTATTAATTACCAAATGCTGTTATTTATAATTTAAGAACATATATGGGTTTATGTGTAAAAATATTTTGTCATATGTTTCTTAACGTATAATTAATATAATTGGGTGTAATATATGCATATCATATTTAAATAAAATATCCATAAGAATTATTAAAATATGCATATCATGTCATATCAAATATTCTTAACCATTATTATTAAGATATCATATCCGTAATTTAATTAAAAGTGGTTGAAATATTATAAACCAAATACTACTAATGATTTGATTTGAGATATTGTGCAAGTATTAAAATAACAAATCAATTCAGGGCTACAAACATGAGTAAGAGATCAAATCAAATCAAGTTAGCAAAACCAAATCTGCTGAATTTTAGGAGCTAATTGAAGATCTCGCAACTGCAGAGAGAAAAATATATTTTCAAAATATATTCATCAGAAAAATCTCCTAAAACCGAGAAAAGAAAACACGAAAAATCTGGAGACACAAGTCCACCAAATGGCGACAGATCCGCGATGAAATGGGGCTTTAGGCGACGGAACCGCAGTCAACTCATGGCCTTTGGATGTGCAATTTCAGGGGTTTGATCGTCTTTTCACATACTTTAAGATAACGTCTAGAGTTGCAAGTTCCAGAGCCTATATAAAGGACCAAGAGCAATCTAGGGTTATCTATCTATCATCTATCCATCAATCGATCTAGATCTATCGAGCAAACTAGGATTTTTAGTTTTTTTCAGCAATCAAATTCTGTAAAGCAAAAGTTTCAATAAAAGGTAGTTTTTTTAATTTTGTCTCATTACTTTCCGCATTTATTTTCTGTATTTACTTTTCGCAATTTTCTTATTTGTTTAACTTATGGGTTTCATATTCTTCCACCTTTCTTTTACTTCGTTTTCCCAATAAGCGAGTAAATTCTCGCTTGTTAGGGTTTGTAGGATAGGGTAGTATAATGGATGAAAAAATCCCTTAACTTCTTTTTACGTTTTAGTTTTTATAAACTTTAACAAAGGGGGTCTTAACCCTCTTATTCGGGCGTGCTATCAATTCATGATAGTAACGACCTTGATTTGAGATTCATTAATACTTGTTTTGTTGAAGGCTTGAGATAAATAGGGATCAATGGAAGGATAAGGGTCAGTAGAGGGAAACCCTAATCCCTCCAAGAACCCTAATCTACATTCATCGCTATTTCTCTAGTATTAAATAATTAAAAGATAAAAAGAATTATTTTTAAAACTTCATCCTTTAACTACTCAATCCGAAAAACCCTACAACCCCTTCTCTTATAAAATTTTCAAATCTTTTTAATAACAAACGATAAAAATCCCACCTTTCTTTATTAACTCGTCTAAAATAAGAAATATAGTTCACCATTTCCCTGTGGACGGCCCGTACTCATTATCGGCTAACTATTGTGATACTATTATTGATTATGGTAACTAAGAAACACAAAGACTTAGTTTTTCACATCAATCAGCACCCAGCGGTCGCATGCCGTGCACATGAACCGCTGCGTCTAGCGGTCGCATGCCGCTTATATGACCCGCTGGCGCTTAGCAGCCACGTGTCCCTCATGCGTCCTGAGGACGCCCCTTCACTCCTTATCTCCTACACTTTTTTAAAGAAAAAAAAGAAAAGAAAAAGAAAATATATAATAAACACATGCGTTCCACACTCAAAACACTTCTCCCGTTAGAAAAATTTCTAACAGGGCATTGCCCCGTACCCCGCAAGGGAGCTGCTAGCCCCTTTGACCCCCACTCCGCTCTCTTGGTAGCGGGATCCCCGTAAACTCTACATAGCCCCTGATACATCCAGAACACCCACAAAACACAACACGTGCATACTGTACATTGAGTTTGCATGATCTGTTTGACCTATTAATCAGAGGTTCTTTCGCTCCCAAAAGCGACGGATAATTAACGGCAGCTTAATCCACGGCTGCCGGAGATTCGGACCCCCACAATCAATATACCCCAGCTTGCCCCTATGAAGGAGGAATCTGTATATGCCTGACAAGTATGCACATTCCCATCTCAATATGGTAACAAAAACCACTCTATAGATTCTGGCAAGCCCGGTGGGAACTTTTATCTCCTCTCATATTTCGGGTCAAGCGTTCATGCGAACTCAATTAATTAATATATTGATTGTCTCTACTGAAATCTTGTTTCTTTGTGCAGGTTAACAGCTTTCAATCGCAATCTCAATTCAACAACCTTATCTCCTAAGACGAACTTTGTTTCTAACGCAACTCCAGTGACCTACGTGGTCAAGATGAACGCACACGTGATCCTCCCGGTGAGTTTCATGAGGCAATGGGAGGAGCCTCCACGCCTGTTCGGTTCAGTCATGATCAACCCAGCCGGCAGCACTCCTATTGCGGAGCCTTTACCAGAGAAAGTGGCCAAACCAACCTCAAGGGACAGGAGGCCAAATGTGGTGATCACAAAGGCACCACAACTCAAGTGCAAGTTGGTGATTGAATGTATATCTGTTGATCTAGTTGGGGGCAAAGGCCGTTGAAATGAAAAAGATCACCGGACATTGCGAGGAAGCTCAGGTGATGCCTTCGACAAGTGTGCGAACAAATGTCTTTTCAAGACTCTCTATCCAACGACCTACAGCGACTTCCCGAAGAGCAGAAGAGCACCAGGAGTTCAAAACAGAAAGGCTAAGGCAGAAGCTGCTTAGGTATAAAGCCAACAAAAGGGAGCGGGCTCCGGCCAAGTTGGATTTTGTAAAATTCCAAGAACCGAGTTATCCCGCGAAGACGAACGTATTGGCCGTGAAGATCCGCAACTCCTTTGAACCCTTAAAGTAGGTTCAGAAGAATGCCATGTCTGCCAAAATCAAGAAGAAAGCTATTTGAACTGTGCTACGAAGGGATGTGTCCAAGCCCCAACACAAAAGACGGGATACCCGCTCGTCAGGAGTCTACCAAGCACTCTATGCCGCTTGGAAGCAACGGGGAAAAACCATGAAAGGAGCGCCAGCACCACTCAAGGACCCGGCCAGACCAACCGTCTTTAGTCGATTGTCCTTTCCCCGAAGTGGAAGGGCCATGACAACGGTCCACGAAATCAGATGCCATTGCTGAAAAGATGGCCGGATGTGTGATCCACATGGTCTATATGGTGGGCGTATACCCCAGTGACAACCTTCGCAGCAAAAGTAAGGATGGAGCCGCCACATACCAAGCCCAATCTGGCTTGAATGTGGCTGCCACATCCTAAAATCAACCTCCTCCATAGAATAATAAAAACCCTCTTGATGAGGCCGATCGGCATAAGGACCTCTCATTTCATGTGGAATCAAGCTCGGACAGTGAAAAAGAGCCGATTTTTCGCCTCTGGAGCGCAGAACAGGAGCTCCTCCAAGAGCTCCGAAAACAGCTTCGAAATAAAGACAGGGAGATGGCCAAACTTTACTGAAAAATTGACGACTTGACGAATGTCGTGATGTTGCTCACAGCTCAAGTTTTTCGGGCGCCTCCCAATCAAGCATAAGGCTCTACTCATGAGCGTGTGATAACGACCCAAAGCAGCTAATGCATATCCTTTTAGGTCCAAATACAAGAGAGCTACACGAAAGCCGACCACATTCCACTTCTGGGGACTCCTTGGCCCCTGATAGCAATATTCTGTTGACACAAGATCGGGTCATGGATTTGGTCACCAGCAAAGTTAAAACATTGGTGGTTGAGACCGAGGTGCAGAAAGATGCTGGCAGCAGTGGGAGGTCGTACCCTGCACAGTATGATCTTATCGAGTTTCCCAACGACTACTTCATTCCTAAATTTAGAAGATTCGATGGGACGGGAAATGTGAATCAACAAGTCGCCCACTTTAAAGCATCATGCGGAAATACAGGGGGCAATGATGCGCTTCTTCTTCGTCATTTTGTAAACAGCCTAACCGGTGTCGGTTTCGATTGGTACGCGAGCATACCAGACGGTTCTGTCACTACTTTTACCAAAATGGAGTCTCTGTTCCGACAAAGATTCATAAGCGTCAGCGAAAAATTCTCTATTGCTGACTTTGTGAGGACCAAGCCGGTAAAGAATGAAAGCAACACGGACTTTATCACCCGATGGCACAATCTCATCGTCAAGTGCGGACTACCGTTAGAGAATGGCCACTTCATCAGCCTCCTCATTATTAACCTCAACAATTGAATGGCCTTATTCCTATATACCGCGAGCCTCAAAACATTTCAGGAGCTGACCAAGAGAGTTCAAATGTTAGAACGCTTGAAGCAAGAGTCTATCCCAGACTCTCAGAATGACAAGTCTTGGAAGAGAAGAAAGGATGACAACGTAAAAGTGGGAGCTCCAACAATTCCAACGCCTTCAATGCGTCTAATAATGAAGACAAGTGAAAGGCGAGCAGATCAAAAATAGGTCGGTCTCGAAAGCCAGTGCTAGAAGGAGAAGGGCCTTCCCTGGATGAGAAAAAGAACAAGGTCTACTCTTTCCGAAGGGACAAAGTCCGCAAAATATTCAAAGATACCCTGAACAACGGTCTACAATTGACGGAGTCGAAGAGATCTCACACAGAAAAAATGATCGGCAATCCTCTGTATTGCCCATACCACAGAGTAGTGAGCCATGCAATCGAGAATTGCTATATTTTTAAGGACTGGGTCGAGAAGCAATACAAGACCGGAGAGATCGAACTGTCCAAAAGAGTGTTGGTGAACAGTCAAACTGCAACCACCAACTTTATACAGGCTGAAATTGAAGCCTTCTGGGTGCAAACGGTTGATTCGGCTGCCCCGAGAAATGAATCTGACCCGCCGCAGCCTCCGTGGAGCGTACACATATCTAAAAAGATGAAGAAGATTTTAAAGCTGTTTCAGAATGAGCCCAGAATTGAATGGGGGGGGGGGGCGGAAGGAGCCTACCGTTCCAGCTGCCAATTCGGCTCGATCGTGCTCAAAGTCCAAAAAGCTTAAGAAGAATAAAAAGAAAAGTGCGGCTCAACGTGAAAAAGAGTCTGTGAGGAGATCAACCATTCAAAGCTATATCGATTCTCTCGAAGACTATGAACAAAAGGAATGAACTCTTATCCAGTTGAAGGAGTTCTTCCCCGTAGAAGCGGCTGGGATTCTGGAAGAGTTAGAAGAAGAGTATGATGATAAGGTCCCCATTGTGGCTTGCTAAGCCATCCATCTTGGCAGCGACTCTGCGGAAGAACTATGTTTTCCTAAAGAGGACAATGAGATTGCTACAAAGGCTAACCAAATCCAGCTCAGAAGCGACAAGGCTCTACCGCCAAAACAAGGCAATGCCCCAAAAGAGAAGGAAAAATAAGTCACTAATGATCAAGACAGCGGAGAGTCGACTGATGAAGACTCGAGCTCTTCTCCGGTAGATTACAATTTCTTGGTTCATCTCCGAAACCTTTCGTCTCTCCTAAGCATATATGATACTCTGGTCCTATCCAAGGAGCTCTGAGATGTTCTCATTCATGCTCTATAAAACCCCGAGCGACATCAGGCTCGCCTCACGGAAATTAATATGAAAAAAGCCCAGTACACTCTACATACAGCCGCGGTCACATTTAGGGATGGATACCTGCTGCTGGGAATAGTTGAGCATAACCAGCCGCTTTACAGGACAGGGTACAGCAGTGGAGACATGATTAATCGCATACTGATTGACCCGTGGTCCTCAGTGAACATCATGAACCTGCAGACTCTAAAGAGTTTATCAATGGACACCCGACACCTGTCAAGAGAAAGGATTGTCATCCAAGTCTTCAATCAAAACTGCAAGCAAGTTCTGGAACCCATAGCTCCGCTGATCAGATTTAGGGATCTACAAACCGAAGCTAAGATATACGTTATAGACACCGACACGTCCTATAAGATTCTCATGGGACGGCCGTGGCTTCACGATTACGACATCGTTCCGTCAACACTCCATCAATGCATGAAGTATACCAAAAATGGTGAAGAAAGATGCATTGATAGAGACATACAGCCGTTTGGTGTACATGAAGTTCGATATGAAGATTCTAGATAGTTTATGAAGCCCCAAAATGCTGAGCCGTAGCTAACTAAATATAAGAGAGCCCAAAGTCCCAAAAGCAAATCTGAGCCGACCGTTACCTTCGAAAGTAACAACCTCCATATGCGCCCGCGTTTCGGCAGTGACACTGATGAGTTCGACGCTGTAGGTTACTCCTTCCGTAAAACTCACCCTCATTTTGGTAGTGATATGGACGAGTCTGATATTGAAGGCCCATCCGGCAGCAAAGTTTGCCCTCATTTAGGCAGCGACACTGAAGAATCAGAGGAAGAGGACCCGTCTTGCAACAGCTGTGCAAATTGGGCTCTCATGCAAAAAACAAAGCTAAGCGAAGCCTTCGAAGTTACAGAAGAGTCATTAGCTATCACAACGGTGCCAGAGCAGATGAGCAAAGATCTTGACGTATTGTCAATCTCCTCCGTGGAGCAACTGAAAATCTTCTATGTTCCCTGAAAAAAGAGCGGACATAAAGGCATCTTGTTTTATGGGTCATACCCTGTCGAGCACCCAGACGATTTGTCTGTAACGTGCCTTCCCTATGAAAGAGGAATAAGAGTCGTCCTAAAACTCAAATACTATGCGCCTGAGATACGGGAATATTTTAAAAAGTGCGGATGCCGGCTATATCAAACGGACTCCGAAGCGAAGTTTTATGAGGGGCTATGGCATCACCATCAAGTTTGGTCACTCATCGTTGGATAAGTCCAAGATAGACGGGGCATATCTTTTATTCAACCCAATGTCAAGGCATGTTACATATTGATGTTGATGAAGCTAGCAGAAAGTCAAATGATGACGACGAACTAGCCGAGCTAGAAGAAGCCCCTCAAGAGCTCGAAGATGGCGGACAAGCAACCTTCAAAGAGCTAACCGAGATTGATTTCGGAACGCCCGATCATATAAGGCTGGCCTACATCAGTTCAATCTTGTCAGAGGAAATGAAAGAGCAAATAATCGTCCTACTGCATGAGTTGGTCGACTGCTTCACGTGGACATACAAAGAAATGCCTGGCCTCTCCCCTGAAGTAGCTGTGTATAAGCTGGCTATTTCTCCTGATGTCAAGCCAGTCAAACAAGCTCCTCGAAGTATGAGAAAGGAGCTGGAAGAAAAGGTCATCAAGGAAACCAAGAAACTCATCGATGCTGGCTTCATCAGAGAAGAGAAATATGCGGACTGGATCGCATGCATCGTCCCAGTAAAGAAGAAAAATGGGTAGATCTGGGTTTGTGTCGATTTCAGGGATCTTAACAAAGTATGCCCAAAATACGATTTTCCGCTTCCAGTCATGGAAATGATGGTCGATGATACCTCAAATTATAAGCTGTTAACCTTCATGGATGGTTCGTTTGGATACAATCAGAAAAAAATGTCGCCCGAGGATGAGAAGCACACAATATTTCAACCCCGATCGGCATATACTGTTACAAGGTGATGCCGTTTAGACTGAAGAACGCATGCGTCACATATCAAAGGGCAATGACCAAGATCTTTAATTACTTAATCCATAAGGTTATAGAATATTACGTTAATGATTTGATCGTCAAGACTAACACCAAGGCCAATCACATCTAAGATCTCATGACCATTTTCACCAGATTGAGGGAATACAACCTGAAGATGAATCCTCTAAAGTGCGCTTTTAGCATGTCATCGATAAAATTCTTGGGCTTTATAGTCCGACATCGGGAGATTGAAGTTGACCCATCAAAAATAAAGGCCATTATGAAGTTGCCCCTTCCAAAGAATCTGACACGGCTAAGATCCTTTCAAGGCAAGTTCACTTGCATACGAAGATTCATCTCGAACCTATCAAGGAGATTTTGTCCTTTCTCAAAGCTCATGAAGAAAGGAGCTCCTTTTGTCTGGGACGCCGAATGTCAAGAAGCGTTCGAAAGCATGCGTCCAGCAATCTGAGCCAAACAAACTATGGCCTTGGGCTTTTGAGGTCCTTCAATTTTGTCTCATTTCTTCAAGCGAAAGAACTAGGCCGGCAACCCCTCCATTCTTCCAGAGATAAGACAAAGCCCTCCGATGAACCACGGACTGCCGGTCCACACCCACATTTTCTCATCTTTCAACATAAACCTGAAAGTATAGAACCCAATGTCAATGAGAACTTATAATCGGGGAAAGACAAACTGGAAAAACCATTATAGCTATCGATACTATATTAAAACAAAAGCAAATGAACGAAAGGGGCACCTCTGAGAGTGAGATATTATATTGTGTTTATGTAGCGATTGGACAAAAACGATCGAATGTGGCACAATTAGTTCAAATTCTTCCAGAAGCCAATGCTTTGGAATATTCCATTCTTGTAGCAACCACCGCTTCGGATCCTGCTCCTCTGCAATTTCTTGCCCCTTACCCATTCCAAATAAACCGCTGATTCTCTATACTACTGTGCTAGATGAATCACTCGGCGCGCTCCTTATCTAGAACAATGAGGAGGGAAAAGAAAATGCCCTTTACTACCTCATTCGAACATTAGTCAGGGTGGAACATAACTATTCCCCGATTGAAAACCAATGCTTGGCCCTGATATTCGCTGTGAAGAATCTAAGGCACTATCTGCTCGCTCATCAGGTTATGCTGATCTCCAAGTTCGACCCGCTCAAATAATTAATGACCAAAGCAAGCTTAGCCGACAGAATGGCAAGATGGGCTGTCATGCTGCTTGAATTTGATATAGTCTATACTCCTCAGAAAACACTAATAGGGCAAGCCCTCACCGACTTCCTCATTGCTTACCCAATACCTGAAGGGTCACCGTTAAATTGCGAGTTACCCGACGAACAAGTGCTGCGCCTCAAATATAATGAGCCATGTTCCGAGCTCTACTTCAATGGAGCCACATCAATAAGGACGTCCATCAAATCAAGCATCCCATAAATAAAAGCAGGAATAGGATTGGTGGTCATCGTACTATCAGGAGAACCCTACTACGTTCATTGCTCTTACCGAGCCTTGCACAAACAACGAGGTTGAATATGAAGCTCTGATAACTGGTTTAGAACTCGCCATGGAAATGGAAGTCCTTCGGCTACAGGTCTACGGTGATTCCCAGCTTTTCGTTAACTAAGTGAGCGGCGAATATAAGATATATAATCCCGGGTTAGCTCGATACAGAAACTGGATGGTGGAACTCATGAAATAGTTCATCCATATTGAACTGATGAGAGTTCCTAGGGCGTTGAACGGAAAAACCGACGTACTTGCTCAACTAGCCAAAGAGCTGGCTGATCCCTACATGGATGAAATTCCGATTACATTCAGAAGCCGGCAAATTCTGGCTCTGGTCTCTTTACGATAAGAAGAAAGCGTAGAACAAGAGAACAATTCTGCCGAAGAAGCTATAATCATTCAAGACGAGCCTGATTGGAGAGAACCCTTCATAGAGTACCTCCGATATGACAAGTTACCCGAAGAAAAACCCGTGGGGGTTCAGTTAAAAAAGAGAGCTCTCTGATATGTGTTCGTAAATAATATACTATACCATAGATCATACGACCAGCTCTGGCTCAGGTGTGTGTCCTCGCCTGAAACCCAAAAAGTCATGAAATAAGTTCATTCAGGCATCTGTGGAGTTCACTAATCCTTCCCCAAAATGCGGCCACAAATCAAACGGCTTGGATATTACTGGCCTACCATGATAAGGGATTGCAAAGAGCATGCGAAGAAATATCATCTCTGCCAAATTCACGGTGACTTCATTCACAAGCATCCCAATCCGATGCATCCTACCATGGTGTCACAGCCCTTCGAAATTTGGGGTACTGACTTAGTTGGCCTAATTGATATTCCGTCATCCAAAGGCCACCGGTTCATATTAGCAGCAATTGACTACTTCTCCAGATGGGCTGAAACTGTCCCGCTAAAAGAAGTCAAGATGGATGATATTCTAACATTCTTCTGCCATAATATTCTTTACTGCTTCGGTACACGAAGAAGAATCATATCTAACAACGGGCCTTCTTTCAAAAGCTTCAAAGTCTCAAGGTTCGCTACTCAACACAAGATAGACTGGAGATATTTCTCCATCTATAATTCAAGAGCCAATGGACTAGCTGAAACCTTCAATAAAACTCTATGCCAGCTCCTGATGAAAATTGCTTCAACCAATAAAAGAGACTGGAATCTCAAACACCACGAGGCATCGTGGGCATATCGTACTACGCACTGCACTCCAACTCAGTTCCCTCCATACTCACCACTCTTTGGAGTGGAGGAGACCCTCTCCCTCAAAGTCGAAGTTCTAAGTTTAAGGATGGCTGTCCAGCACGGTCTGACGGAGGAAGAAAACGCTCTCCTTCGGTTCAAAGAGCTCGACGCTCTTGAAGAGAAGAGACTCACAGTACAGCAAAATCTGAAGCTGTACCGAGCCCAAATGTCATGGGCCTATGAAAAGATAACCCGTCTCCATACTTTCAAGAAAGGTGAATTGGTGTTGGTCCTCAGAAGACCGATCATCCCCAATCGACATGTCAAGAGAAAATTCGAGAAAAACTAGAAAGGGCCATACGTCATCGAGAAAGTGTTTGATGGAGAATCATACCAACTGATAAGTGCCGAGGGAGAAAGGCACATGCCATCTGTCAATGGTCGATATCTAAAGAAATACTATGCATGAATGCTCCAAATCACGGACGAATTGAGCACACCCCCTACAGGTCCGACGCTTCGTGCGCGCCGTATACAATCCACGGGCATAAATGAGCTAAATCACTCCCAAGTCCCACCGCGATCAACAGCCCTGCGGCTGCATCTACCCAAAAAAAACCACTCATGTGTCCTCACGATACATGAGGAGAACAGAGCTTACAAGATCCTCTCGACTCATAAGAAAATACACCTTCGTGGGATCCTTACAATTCATAAGAGAAAAAACACACTTGGGGGTCCTCACGGCTCCTAAGGAGAAGGTACACCTATAAGATCCTCTTGAATCGTAGGGAGAAATTTCTTTTATAAGATCTTACGACTCATAAAATTGAAAAGCCTTAGGTGATAGGGATCTAAACGTGTTTCCTAAGCCATCGCTCCACAACAGGCAACGGCAAATGATGAGTTGCTCCTGGCACTATGCTTCAGTGTTAGCGGTGCTGATGATGACCTAAAACCCAAATCCCAAGTTTTTCCAAGGTAAATGATGAGTCGCTTCTAGCATTACGCTCCAGTAATAGCGATACTGATGTTGTCCCGAAACCCAAATCCTAAGTCCTCCCACGGCAAATGATGAGTCACTCCTGGTGCTATTCCAATATAGCGGTGTTGATGCCGAACCAAAATCAAGATTCCAAATCTCCCCAGGGAAAATGATGAGTCGCTCCTGGTGCTATTCCTTGTAGTGATGCTGATACCAAAAAAAATCCAAATTCCAAGTCCCACTCAAATCAAATCACGATACCGCAAGAAGCGGAGCAAGTCAACCTCTATCCTGACACTATAAGAAACGGAGCAAGTCAACCTCAACCCTAGCACCGCAGAAAGCGGAGCAAGTCAAATCAAATCCTGACACCGCAAGAAGCGAAGCAAGTCAACCTCAACCCTGACACCGCAAGGGAAAGGGCAAGTCAAATCCAGTATCGACCGTCCACATCGCTAAAAGGGCAGTATCGACCGTCCAAGTTGCAAAAAGGGAAGTATCAACCGTCCACGTCTTTAAAAGGGCAACATCGATCGCCCATGTTGTTAAAAGGGCAGCATCGACCATTCAAGTCTCAAAAAGGCAGTATCGACCGTCCACGTCGCTAAAAGGGAAGTATCGACCGTCCAAGTCTCAAAAAGGGTGGCATCGACCGTCCACGTCGCAAAATGGGCGGCATTAACCTCCACGTCGTCAATAGGGAACCAAATCAAATCAACTTCCATGTAAAACAAAAACCATCAATTCCATGCACACAACCCATACACATGGTGTGCATTTATTGATGGGGGCACTTTGTTGGGGTAAAAATTTACATCCCACTTGTTCAAAAATTCAAACTCAAAGTCAAAAGTCAACTCCAAGTCAAGTAGGCCCGAGCCCAAGTAAGTAGGCTCGAGCCCAAGCAAGCGGGCCCAAAAGCCAAGTGGGCCCAAGCCCAAGTCAAGCCTAAGCATGGAAGGGGCCGGTCCAAGCCATGATGGAAAAAATTATGTAATGATTAAATATAAATGTAATTTTTAGTAAATAAAAGTAATTAAATGGGCAAAAAACCAAATTGTGTAAACCCCATGTCTTATGTGCAAAAAGAAATGAGCACATGAGGTATTGAAAGGCGCAAGTGCCATTTGGAAAAGTCCAAAGGACTATATGTAAAAGGTGTAGTCTATAAAAGGCAAAAATGATGAGAAATTTATAACAACTTTCATTTTCTTAATCTTTCTAGGGCTCCGTGCCTTCTTCTTCAAGATTTTAAACCTTCTTCTATCTCTTTTTAAATTAAATCAAGATTTTAAACCTTCTTCAAGAAATATTTTTTAACGATAAAATTATTGAAGGGGAGTTCAAATCTCCTATTAAATCTCTAAAAAGGGGATTTAAATCTCATCAACCTTCTTCTCCAAGATGCAAAAAAAGAGAGGAGGAAGAAAGAGACGCATCTTCGAAAATCTCACTTTGGGAGAATTCAAGGCTCAAAAGAAAAGAAATAGATCCTTTTTTATCACCCAAGACATAGATCTTGAAGTTTCAAGAGTCCCTTTTTGGTTTTCTAAATAAAAATATTTTTAGGAGTTTAACTCCGAACAAAAACCTTTTTCAGGAGTTTAACTCCGAACAAAAACCTTTTTCAGGAGTTTAACTCCAAGCAGAATCTTTTAGGGAGTTCAAATCCAAGCCCTTGGGCTTAACCCCTCTTCCACTGGTGTTTCCAGCGGGCACGTGCCGCTCACGTGACCCGCTGGCACCCAGCGATAGCATTCCGCGCACGTGACCCACTAACGTCCAGCAGTCGCATGCCACGCATGTGAGCCGCCGGCGCTCAGCGGCCACATGTCCCTCATGCATCCTGAGGACTCCCCTTCACTCCTTATCTCCCACACTTTTTTTAAAGAAAAATAAAATATATAATAAACACTCGCGTTCCACACTCAAAACACTTCTCCCGTAAACTTTGCGATGCCCATGATATGTTCAGAACTCCCTCAAAACACAACACGTGCATACTGCATATTGAGTTTGCATGATCTGTTTCATCTATTAATTGGAGGTTCCTTCGCTCCCAAGAGAGATCGGTAATTAACGGCATCTTAATCCGCTGCTACCGGAGATTCGGATCCCCACAATCAATAGACCCTGCCTGCCCCAGACAGGACGAATCTGTATACACCTGACAAGCGCGCACATTCATATCTCAATAGGGTGATAAAAAAAACACTCTACAACGAATTTTAGTGGATTTAGGATTTTCAATAATGCGTGTGGGGTTGGTCGTTACCACGTGCATGATATCATCTAAAATATGTTTAACAAAATCTAGAATTCATATTAAGCATGAAAGGTTCTAGAAGCTACATAAACTATATTTTATGTATAAAAGTCACCGGTTCTTATCATGAAAAGATTTAAGAAGTGTAGGTTACATGTTAATGAGATGATTAAAATCAGAGATGGGTTATAGCAATTTTTATTTTTCGATTGTCAAGTTAAAAAGGATCAAAGAGACTGTAAATGAAATGGGTTTCGTTTTAAGCATGGAATTATTTGTATGGTTTGAATCGGCGACATGGCAAGGAATTAGATTCAAAGGAAGAGAATGAGAAGGAGGGAAGACTTTTTCGTTTTCCGATGCGAAGGTATAAGGAATAAGTAGCCTTGGTTTGAAGAACCGAGACCGCAAAGTGACGAAGGAAGAGACTTGGTCTACGGCGTCTCCTTGGCGAGTTGTGGGGCAATTGCAAAGGAGGAAAAGCTTGAAATGTCTTTAAAGTTCAGCATAATTTAGAGGGGAGAATGTTTGGGATAGCCTAGAATTTATAGGGAGAAGAATGGGATATACGAATTAAAAAGTGTAATAAAAGAGTGTTAATTTGATAGCTGTAGGGTTTGAGCGGTCTCGGGTGAGTGGGGAAGTTTTCGAGTGTAAAAATGAAGAGTCGGAGGTCTAAACGACGCATGTGCATGGAGTAGACCCTTTTGGGCATGGTGGGGCAGCCTGTACCTGCCCAAGGGCCGCTTGGGTCGGCCCCAACAAGTTGGTTCAGGTCGAGGTTCGGTTCATGGTTTCAGGTCGCTTCAAGTAGGCCAAAGACGCATATCTTTTCGTCTGAAAGGTCTTGAAACTCTGTGGAACGCCCGGGAAAATTTCAAGATTCCAAAATTGATAAAAAAAATCTAAAATAAAATAATTGGAATATGATAATTCGAACACACGAACTACGGGACAGCAGCATAGAGACTTAACCAATGAGCTGCAAGTTTTTTCTTGCACTTATTTAACAAGAATTACTTATAACTCCTAGTCAGAAAATAAATACACTCTTTTATTAATATTAGAATATTAAAAGTGTACGGGAATTTTAGGGTCGTTACATCCTACCCCTTTAGAAAAATTTCTTCCTCGAAATTTGCACAAAGAAGATGTTGTAATAGAGCAAGGAAACAATGGTTGGATAATCAAGTCGCTTTGTGTCGTCGCGCTCCACTAGTCGGTACTTTAATCGATACGAAGAGGTATGATTCAAAAACGGATCCAAAGTACGTCAAAAGTCGAGAGATGACATTCAAGGACGTCGAAATTGAAGTTCAAGATAGATTCAAGGATTTGGTTGAGATCAAAGAAAAAGTTGAATGTAATAATTGGATTTCATAATTCTTGTAATACATTGCTTACGATATTCATGTAGAACTGACCTGCATGGGCCACCAATAAAATCTGTCATGCCTCGCTTCATAAAATACGGGGGCAGGCACATGACGAGGCCCGCGACATATTTATACCAAGAAAGTCATTTCTTGAAATAAATACGACAAGCATATATAAACAATATAAAATGAGAGAAAAATGATAAGTGAATGAAATTTCAACCAACAGCTTTATTTACATTCAATTTCAACAAGTTTCAAACTGATTACAAAAGATCTGAATAATAAACATAAACATAAAAGCCAAAACATGTGGCTTACTAAAAATAAAAGCTGAAAAAGAAACTAATGATCTGCTTCAGGTACGAACTGGTTGTAATCATCCGGAGTCGGTTTCACCTCCTCGGTCTCTAGATTATCTGACGAACATTCTAAAGAAATAAAGATGGGTGGAATGCCCGTTAGCGAACTTACGCTCGGTAAGTCCTCAAGAATGGATTAATGATGAATTGTGATGATGTGTAGACAATTATACTACAGATGTGATATGACAATTATTTAAACATGGAAACTAAGTAACATGGCAGTTCAGTTTAAGCATACAATTGGTTAATCTAAGCAGGTGATAATTGTATGTTGGTGAACATGAAGCAAGTAGTAATATGTCTTAAAAGGTATCTACTATGGTCAAATAATCTAATGTCAGTTCAAGAATGAATTTCAACTAATCTCAAGAGTGTTCTCGAACCTAACAAGCTGTCGTCCAGGGGTAAAAAATCATAGGCTCAAACCAAGAGTGTTAGTAACGGGATTTCAACCTAATGTTGAAGTATTTTAAACTCAATAGGCTATCGTCCAGGGGCTTGGAAACACATGCCCTCGTGATAGATTGCATGTGTTAGTATATATGGATTCATGAACTAGGGGACTTCTAAGATTTCGTTGGAATCACACTTAAACTACCCCAACACCCCGCGTAACCTAATTTACAATTATAGTCACAAGTCTTGCGAGAATCAATGAATACATAAGAAGAGTAAAAGTTCATGGTTCAAGTTGAGTTCATGTATTCATGTCAAGAGTTTATGTCAATTCGTTACGTATTCATGATTCGAGTAAAGTCTAATCAAACATGTATTAGGTTTGATCGAGTAAATCATATAGACACAATTGAGTTCAAGTCAAGATCATTTAGTCATGTAAAATGCAAGTATAAAATTCAAGGTGTATTCATGTGCTGGATCATGTTTGATTCATTATTAGAGTAATATAATTTCTATGAATATATGAATTTTATATCGGGGGATAAGCAAGTGATAACACTGATTGTCTTCTGATCCCTGAGGCTCAAGAGAGAATATGCCACTTAAACCCATCCATTACCTACACCTTAAAGAATAGTTGTTTTATGGATTCTAGGTATTTATGTGAAAACATATTATTTGGAAATTCTAAGGTATTTATTTAAATTAAACCTTTTAAAAGCTCGAGGTTTTTTTTTAATGTAAAATACTTTTATGTTAAAAGTAAATGTCGAGGGTGTTTTTAATAAAAATACGTTAATTAGAATGTCGAGGGTTTTTTTATTAAAAATATTTTTTAGATTTTGTAGTATTTTAGTGACAAAACCTAGCTTTCAAGAGTTTATGGTATTTTAGTGAAAATTTTATCTTTTGAAAAACTTGAGGTATTTTAAAACTTAAACCTTTTCATTTTAAGGTATTTTATTTAAAATATTATTTGCAAATTACTTTTCTTTTAAGTTACAATTAGATAGTAATTAAGTTATTTTTATATTGTTAAATTTGTTTTACTTTGTTTTAAAAACCGTATATCTTTTCTTTCGAGAATGCGCTTCGTGAAGTGCTCTGATATCATCTATTATACCCAAGATGTGCGATAATCCATACCATCTTCAACATGGCTCTTCTAAAGATGGTTGTAAGGGGCGAAACTGCCAAGGAAAAAGAATTATAGATTCATTCCAATTCTTATAACTTGAGGGTATTTTGGTGCAAGGCCCAATAAAATACGACTTTTAGTGGATTTAGGATTTTCAAGAGTGCATGTGGGGTAGGTCGTTGCCCCGTGCATGATATCATCTAAAATATGTTTAACAAAATCTAGAAGTCATATTAAGCATGAAAGGTTCTAGAAGCTACATGAACAATATTTTATGTATTAAAGTCAACAGTTCTCATCATGAAAAGATTTAAAAAGTGAGGTTACATGTTACCGTAATGAGATGATTAAAATTACAGGTGGGTTATAGAAATTTTTCTTTTTCAATTGTTAAGATAAAAAGGCTTAAAGAGACAGTAAATGAAAGGGATTTCGTTTTAAGCATGAAATTATTTGTATAGTTTGAATCGGTGACATTGCAAGGAATTAGATTCAAAGGGAGAGAATGAAAGTGAGGAGAGACTTACTCGTTTTCCGATGCGAAGGTGTAAGGAAGAAGTAACCTCGGTTTGAACAACCGAGACTGTAAAGCGACGGAGGAAGCAACTTAGTCTACGGTGTCTCCTTGGCGAGTTGTGGGGAAATTGCAAGGGTGGAAAAGCATGGAATATATTCAAAGTTCAGTATAATTTAGAAGGGAGAATGTTTGGGATAGCATAGAATTTATAAGAATAAGAATGAGATATAGGAATTAAAAAGAGAATTAAAAAGGGTAATAAAAGAGTGTTGATTGGATAGCTGAAGGGTTTGAGCGGTCTTTGGTGAGTGGGAAAGTTTTAGAGTGTAACAACGAAGAGCCAGAGGCCCAAATGATGCACGTGCACGGAATGGACCCATTTGGGCATGATGGGGCCGCTCGTACCCGCCAAAGGGCCGCCTGCGTCGGCCCTAACAGGTTGGTTCGAGTCGAGGTTTGGGTCATGGTCTTGGGTCGCTTCAATTAGGCCAAAACGTATGTCTTTTCGTCTGAAAGGTCTCGAAACTCCGTGGATCATCCGTGAAAATTTCAGAATTCTAAAAACGATAAAAAGAATCTAAAATAAAATAATTGAGATACGAGAATTCAAACACACGGACTATCGGACAGCAGCATAGAGACTTAACCAATGAGGCACAAATTGCTTTTGCACTTATTTAACAAGAATTACTTATAACTCCTACTCAAAACATAAATACACTCTTTTATTAATATTGGAATATTAAAAGTGTACAGGGATTTTAGAGTCATTATGCTATCGTCGCCAGAGAACTGCTATCTGAAAATTAATATAATACCTTCTAAGAGTTCTTGGTGAGTTCGTCCAGTTTAACCTATACTCCAATGTGCACGTGTATACAATTCTCGGTGTCAAACACCAATAGCTGTGGGATCAGCTATTTCCCACCAACCGGGTCAGGAAATATACATACTAGTCTAAACCGGAGTACCGATGTCCGGTCTAAATACTCCTATGACTAGGGACATTTAAGGATGAGCTTATGGACTACCCAGATCCCACTAGTATGATCCATATCAATAATCCTGGTAGTCAAGTAAAGATCCTATGTGCTTTATCTCATATATTAGCGATACGTGATAATGAGTAAAACTGTCATGACCCGGAAATGGCACGTGACCGGCACTTGGATCACGTGAAGTCTATTGGACCCCACCGTAACTCAAGTAAGCCGAAAACCCAGAAATCTAAACCTTTTTAGTAAAATAGCGGAGGTGGAGTTTTGAAAAGAGGGTATAAATGAAATCAAATTCTCTTTTTAAAGTGTATATAAAGTTTGTTTGAAATGCAAGTGAATTATATACTATAATTTGAAAACCTTTCCGTCATTTTAAATTTAGGCAGCACCTCCTTTATAAATTTTAATCCAAAATCAGTACATAACAAGTATAATATAGGTATCCCCAAATGGGAGCTAGCTCTTCGCCAATTGGCGGAATAACAATCATGCAATATAAAATATACGACGCCCAAGGCGAAGACCAAACACAGGAAGAAATAAAGAAAACCAAAACATTATCAAATCCAATATAGAAATATATACAAGTCTTGACTCGAAATACAAAGAATATACAAACTGTTCTCTGGGTCTACCAAATATACATGATCTGGTTGATGGAGTTTTTAACTAGATACAAAGAAATATGGAAGTATATAAGGGTGGTTACGCTCTGAATTGTAACCCACCTACCCAAGAAATCACCCGAATGAAACTGTGCGCCAGCAAGCCGCTACTGATCCGAGCGGGCGATCCTGCAAGAAAACTGTGGCAAAACGGGGGTGAGTTGCCAACTCGTGAGTAGAAGACATCAGTAGGTAGAAATCAAATGTATGACGCTCTCCTAGATCATACAATAATATAATAATAAAATGCCGTGTAGCAACGAGGGTGATCATGTATACATAAGTGTAATAATATAATAATATTGTGCCTGTGGTAATATATTGTACCATGTCATCTATGTCATATGTATGTATGTATATGTATCATCCAACGTGTGTCCATCAATGACATATCAAATCAATAAAATCTGAATGCCTAGTATCGACACTCGAAATCATCATAAAACCCGTGTCCAGCATCGACACGTAAATCTTCATATCTCGGGAGACGTCTCGTCGGATCGACCCTCATATCCATCTGTCTCATATCACTCCAGTCGGTATCCTCCAGATATCCGCCGAGTCCAGTACTGTCATCGGTAGGTAGTGTTCCTCTGCCAGGCTCAACACATTTTTATTCGATCTTCTTATCCCGGGGTACTGTACCGGGTCCACCATGTACCCACAGACGGTGACTCCTCACTCCTCAAATCGGGTAATCATCATAGCTCAACACTGAGAAAACTCATGGTGGACGTTGAAATATCATATCAAGAGAAACCGCGTTTTAAAACAATCATAAGTTTTTAAATAATATTTGCGGTTTCTCAAATCCAGAAATCTCATGAAAATAGAATCTTATAAAAGCATGGCAGAAATGAAATAATGTGCACATGCACAGAACAACACTGTAATGCATAGCAAGTATATTCATATGACCGTGTCGTGTAGTAAGATAAGGAAAATGAAATATCTACAATAATATGTGGTACGGAACAGTAACTAAAATGCTAACAAGTTATAAGGTGATACGGTGACGTAGCGATTTCTAATGTGTACGTGGGATGACAATTACCGATGATGTGTACGTGCGCTGGCGATGATGTGTACGTGCAACATGTGCATCATCGGTAATGGTGCCCGTGTCCTAGTAAATGAAGTCACGTATAGATAGGGGTATGAAACATGGTATATATATATCGTAAATAAGAAATCGTAACGCGAACAGTACAAAAGACGTAACTACGTAGGAGCCATACGGTTATAGTTTAGAACAGTGCAAATCGTTGTTTTCAGAAAAATAGGGGATGCAATATTTTTGAAAAGAAACCATTTAAAAAGTCGTAGCGTTCATAGAAGTTATCATTTGAAAGTGCGTAACGATTCGTTAGTTTTGAAAATAGGTATGGCTCGAAATATATCGTAATATCTACTTAAGGATTTTAATCAATATTTCTTGAGTCAATATATATAATTCGGCGATCCATCCTCATCATATCACGTATCCATCGTATGATATCATCATGAAAGTATGTCTTAGCACCTCTCCTAGTTTTCTATGAACACCAAGTATCCAATTTTAATTTTTTTAGAGGGCTAAGTATACTAAAGATTAGGGTTTCAAAAACATAGCAAAATAAAAACTAAACTAAGTGAAGAGAAGCTACAACCTTTGTAGTCTAGTCCTTCAGTTCAAAAGCTCCGAGTAGTAGTCCTAGAACTCTTCTTTGATTCCACTTGAAAGATGGAACGAGCTTGCTCGAAATCTTCGTCGTCGAAGATGATCCACCTTGAAGTTTCTCACACTCAAGATCACACCTCACTAATCAAAGTATTAGTGAAATTAACAACCTAAACTAGTTTGCTAAAATAGTGTATGTTGATGAAGTAGGTATTTTGCTCACTAAAATTTCTTCTCTTATTTTTTTCTTCTTGCATGAATAGTGTAGCAAGTGAAGAAAAAGAAAGAAGAAGAAGATGGTTGTGTGAGAATGAGATAAACTTGGAATTGTGATCAAGATGCATATGAATTCTACCATGCTTATCTCTTTATAATAAAACAAGAATAACTCACTTGAAGAAAAATGAGTCATTCTTTTTACAATTAAAAAGATAAATGATAAATCCAAGTGTTTTTATCAATATTTCCATGTAATTCTCATACATCCATCTTATGTGTATCATCTACCATGATACAAAAAGAATACATATTTATATCAAATATATAAATATATATAAAGAGGAGAAAATCTTAATTGAGCATGATATTAGTTAATATATATATATATATATCATATATATATTTATATCAAATTATTAAATCAACACTTGATTCAATAATCCGGTTACATCATATATAACCCGGCTAATATCAAAAACGCTAGATTAGAATACAGTATTATATACTACTATTTAATGAAGCTCCCGCACATATCTCCATACGTGGCCTACTTCGTTTTGCTTGAGCAAGGAAACCTCTTTATGGGACTCTAAAGACTCGTCAATACACTAGCAGTATGTAATAATCACATCAAGCGTCTACAAGCCGTCAGCGGTACTAGCTGGACGTAACGGCTAACCAAGTATTGAACGAATAGAAGATCAACAAGCAAACTTGTCCAAACTCCCTTAGAGCCTGTAAGCAACACTTACCGTACATTCCAGTTTTTTCATCTGATATGTCGCATATCGAGTCTGGGGGTGGAATCATCAGACCCCAATAACTCGATAAGTCATGCCGATGTGTGGCCTATAACCTTTTGAGAAACTAATGATAACACTTATCAGTAAATCTCATCAGCCCTGACTAGGGACTTGCAGTTATAGCCAATCGAGCATAGCACAATATCAACTCCCAATACCAAGAGAGACGAAACTCCTCATATCGCTCACTGCCTCCATGTGACTCGGGACTGTACCTAAAAACCATATTTTTGCACGACTCATTTGAGCCGTGGTAGGAAGGAAATCAAAGCACAGTGGGAACCATACAAGACACTATGATGATCTAGGGTCTACAGACTAACCTGTACAGGTGTCGCCAGAGAACTGCTATCTGACGATATGTATGGTACCATCTAAGAGTTCTCGGCGAGTCTTGTTCGGTGTACTCATTCTCTAATGAGCACATGTGTACAATCTTTGATATCAAACACCAATGGCTGTGGGATCAACCATCGCCCTATACAGGGTCAAGAAACGTACACACTAGTCTACTCTAGAATATCGATGTCCTGTCTCAATACTCCCTCGACCAGGAACTGTTAAGGATGTGCTTGTGGACTACTCAAGCCCCACTAATATGATCTACATCATAGTCCTGGTAGTCAAGCCAACATCCTAAGGGCTTTATCAACATGTATCAAAGAGATAGTAATTAAAATAAGTACACATGTTAAGATAAAGAGTAACCAGATAGCACACTATCATATTGAGCAAGAAAGTCCTATATGTGTGTGTGTGTGTGTGTCCAAGCATCCACTATAATATACAATAATGGCTTCTAGGGCATATATATTCTTAACAATCTCCCACTTACACTAAGGCCAGTTGTTGTAGTATCGCATACCCAACATCCTAAAAAGTCTCTCGAACTGTGTCTGGGGGAGGGCCTTCGTGAGTGGATCCGTCATGTTGTCCTTTGTGTCTAATCTCCTGACCTTAATCTTGTGGCGATCAACTATCTTCCGGATCAGGTGATACCGCCTCAGAATATGTCTAGATCGTTGATGGGACCGGGGTTCCTTGGCTAAAGCCATAGCTCCATTGTTATCACAATACAAAGGTATTAGATCTACAATGGATGGAACCACTCCAAGTTCAATAATGAACTTTTTCATCCAGACAGCCTCTTTGGTAGCATCGTTAGCAGCGATGTATTCAGCCTCCATCGTCGAGTCCACAACGTTATCTTGCTTGGAACTTTTCTAACATACCGCCTCTTCATTGAGGGTGAAGACAAAGCCCGGGACAGACTTGCTATCATCCTTATCACTCTGGAAGCTCGAATTGGTAAAGGACTCCACTTGGAGTTCTCCGTTACCATATACCAAGAACATATCTTTAGCCCTTCGTAAGTACTTACGAATGTTCTTCACAGCTATCCAGTGCTTCTTTCCTGGGTCTGATTGATACCTACTTACCACACTAAGTGCATAAGCTACATCCGGTCTGGTGCATAACATCACGTACATGATAGACCCAACTGCAGAAGCAAAGGGTATCATGATCATGCGAGCCCTTTACAAATCAGTCTTGGGAGACATCTCTTTGGAGAGAGTGATTCCTGAACAAGCAGGTAAATTACCACACTTAGAATCTTCCATACTAAACCACTTTAGTATGGTGTCGATGTACCGGGATTGGGACAATCCCGACATCCTGTTAGATCTATCCCTATAGATTTTTATCTTCAGGATGTAGGAGGCATCACCCAGATCTTTCATGGAGAATTTTTGTGACAGGAAGAGTTTGACCGAGTACAGCATAAGAATATCATTTCCTATTAAAAGTATGGCATCCACATAAAATACGAGGAATACGACCTTACTCTCTACCACCTTTTTTTATATACATGGTTCATCTACGTTTTTGATGAAGTCAAACTCTTTGACAGCTACATCAAAATAGATGTTCTAGCTCCACGATGCCTGATTTAATCCGTAGATTGATTTAAGCTGCTTACACGCCTTTCCGCTGCTCCCACTGTCTACAAAGCCCTTTGGTTGTGTCATATACACGCTCTCTTCTAAATCACCATTTAGAAAAGCGTTCTTGACATCCATCTGCCAGATTTCATAGTCATGGTATGCAGTAATGGCAAGTAGGATTTTGATGGACTTAAGCATAGTCACTGGAGAAAAGGTCTCATCATACTCGACACCTGATCGTTAACGAAAACCTTTTTCTACAAGTCTAGTTTTGAAGGACTCAACCTTTCCATCTACACCAATTTTCTTCTTGAAGATTCACTTGCTCCCAATGGGTTTTACCCTTTCAGGAGCAACCTCCAAAGTCCATACTTTGTTGGTGTACATGGATTCCATCTCAAAACGCATAGCATTCAGCCATTTCACGGAGTCCGCACTTATGATTGTTGGCTATAGTGCCCTCAAGGCAATTATCGTAGTCGCAGGCAGGTGATTATGATAATTGAGGGATGACATATACCGATAGAACAATCTTACTCGAGATGATAGTATGCTATATGGTTTGTCTTTATCATAATGTATATGTTGATAGAGCCCATAGGATTCTTGCTTGACTACCAGCATTATGATGGCGATCATATACGTAGGAGTTGGGGGTCTATAAGCACATCCTTAAATGTCCCTAGTCGTGGGAGTATCGAGACTGGAAATCGATACTCCAGTGTAGACTAGTGTATACTTATCCAGACCATGACGAGGGGCGGTAGCCGGTCTCGCAAGCCGTTGGTGTTAGTTGTTCACCTAAGATAGTATACATGTGCTCATTGGGTTATGAGTACACTGGACGGACTCGCCGGGAACATGCTAGTTAGTATTATACCTATTGTCAGATAGTAGCTCCCTGGTGACATGTGTACAGGTTAGTCTGTAGACCTGAGATCGTCATTTAACTCGTGTGAGTTCCCACTGTGCTTTGATTTCTACCTTACCACGGCTCAAAGGAGTCGTGCAAACAGGTTTTAGTTGGGTACAGTCCCAAGCCACATGGAGGCAGTGATCGGATCGTCAGGGATTCGTCTATCCCGGTATTGGGGGTTGATGTCGTGCAGTGCACGGGTGGCCATCACCAGAAATCCTCGGCCGGGGCATACGAGAATTACCGTTCCAGGATCGATAGTTTCTCAGGTGGTGATGGGTTTCATACCGACACGAATTATCGCGTTGTTAGGGGTCTAACTTTATCCACCCCCTAAACCCGATATACGATATTCATAGACGAACGGACCGGACTGTACGGATATTGTCACTGACAGGCTCAGTAGGGTTTCAGGATGAGTTCGCTCATCGGCCTCCCTTTTGCTTAATACCTTGGCAGCCGTTACGTATAGCTAGTACCACTAACGTGCTTATGGTTAAACCCACTGCCAGCGTATTAACGAGTTTTTAGAGTCCCTCACAGATAGTTTCCCAAGATTCGGGCGAAACGTTGTAGAGGCCGTATGGTATTATGGCAGGGTTCGATCATATACGTATACTTGTGCACGGATCATGATCGGACGGATCATACTAGTGGGCTTTGGTTTAAGCCGGATCCTAGTATTTAATTTGTTGGATTACTTTTGTCTCATTGCATTCGCATTCAGTCGGAATGCGGATGCAGGTATGTATATACATGTGAGGGGTATCCTTGTGATCCGTCATGAGTTTAGTTTAGATGTTGCCATTCTCTTTTTGGATTAAACATTTTTGTTTAAATGTTTAGTGGTGGAAATTGTGAGTGGAAATCATGATGAAGGGCATTAAATGCGGCATGTGCATGGGTGATGACTCATGGTTTTATTTTTTGTGCAATGTCACCTTTTTTGATTGATTATTGTGTTGAAATGATATGAGGAGAGAGAGAGGGGGCAGCCACTAGGCTTTGGGTTGGTCTTGTGATTTCATTCTAAGACTCTCACAATTCATACAACACAATAACAAAACGGAGCTCTTCTTCATCTTCTTCTCTAGATCACATTTTCCACCATGGCTTCATCTTCAACCTCTATCCATACAATCTCATGTGTTAAGAATCAATGGATGTTTAGAGACAAAGTTATTACACACATTCTCTACTTCACCTTGGACATGTCGGCTAGCAAACTTCATGTCCAAGTTGCTTCGGTTTGAAGCGGGAGCCCGTAAAACGATTTCTTGATGTGGTGCCCTTTCGACGAGGAGACCGGAGATCGAGTGAGATCAGAGATGCCGCGAAGAGCTAAGGATGGTGGCTAAAGACCGAAGGACACGGATTGATCGGTATAGCCATTCTAACTCCTTTTTACATTTAGCTAGTGTAGGGTTAATGGTAGATCCGGGCATCGGGTCATGGTAGCGCCGGTTTATTAAATTTTTTATCCGCATTTGGCCACGTTTTGATGGCCGGGGTGCTGCCGTAACCCAATATGGTATCAGAGACAACCCTTAACCCCTTACTAGCTTGTTTAGACACGCTTAAAAGATCGATCGAACAAAATTTCCGAAATCACGATTTCAATTTTTCTAGTTTCTGCCGATTTTAAAATGTGGTCAAAAATATTTTCCAGAGGCTTAAAAATCCGTGCAGGCTTTTCTAGGAGTACAGGAAAAAATTTAGCTCATGATGCTTCTAAAGAGCCGTGGAACCGCCGCATTTGACCCCTATTCGCGGCGGTTCCGCGGTCGTTTAGTAGCAACGGAGCACCAAATTTTTACTGCAGCTTTTTTACATGGAATTGTGATTTTTATGATACTTGCTTTTGGCCCAGATTTTTGTTTGAGTGCTGGAGTTGCACTTGGGGCCAATTTGGGAAATTTAGTCGATCGAAATTTTAAGTGTGTGTTTAACAATACATGCATTATTATCTGCGACCGTGAATGTCATTCGAGCGGTACAATCTGTCTAATTGCCATATGTCTTTTAGACGGGTTTGCGAACGTAACATTCACGTTGATGTTCTGTGTTGTGCTGTATTGTAGTTGGACCGTCATGGTGGATAGCTTGGGTGTAATGGTAGTACTGTTTAGATTCATTTGTACTTTGGACATTGCGGGGCGAGCGTCCGACAAGTGGACTGCCGTCACTGCCAGTTTGTATTTTATTTGTTTGGGGCACGACCGGGTTGTGGTCGATGTCACCCTTGTATATTATTTTCTTTTTCTGTACTAGGATTACCCCGTGGTGGAGTGCACGAATAGCCGGGTTCTAGAGGGCAACGGGTCCGCATCTCATGGCGTTGAGATGGAAGGGACCTTACTCTAGAATTAGAGGGCTATTCACCGCACTCCTAGGGGGTATAGGTTGACCCACGGAGGGGTGCTCAAGTTACCGGATTCCGTGAAGTGCTGGGTGGCCCATTCACGTTGTTGAAAGGGGTTGCCTTGCTTCTGGTTTTGGCGGGTAACTTGCCGCACTCGTAGGGGTCTAGGACTTATTGCACAGGCTATCCACACGATAGGGAACGCCGGGTCTCATTTGCGGCTCAATTGAAACCCGGGGCACCAAGATTATCCACTATTCTGTGTTACTTCTGTGATGCTTCTGTGATGTTGCTTTATATCCTGCCTGGGATGATTGTTATATATATTTATATATATACTAGTAGATGTTGTATATGTTTTGCACCCGCGCTAGTCCAGTCCCCGCTCTGTCGTTAGTTAAGTAACCTAATGGGTGATGACGGGACCCAATGGCGAATGCGGATGGCATATACATACATTTTATTTTCGTTCTTTTCTGGTGTGATTAATTGATGGGACTGTGTTGATTCTTATCAATGCAAGGATAAAACAAACCTATATTTGATGTTGTTGGAACCAATTTTAAAAACTGACATTACAGACGTACACCTTTGCTTTGCACAGTGGTATTCGGTTATAAATATTCAGCACCTCATTCTACGAGGCAAGGGCCGAGATCCCTTCATCGGGAGTGACCCCTTGAGTAAAAGTTTGCGTCAACGTAATAACTTCACTATAGTCGATTATTTTTGCTTTGCATCGTGGTATTCAGTTTGGAATATCCTGCACCTCATTCGACGAGGAAAGAGCCCAGATCCCTTCACCGGGAGTGACCTCTTTAGCAAAGGTTTTGCAACTATATATTTATAAAAACTATCAGGTTCCTTCAACGATATCAAGTTCATTACGTTAAAGGTTTTTTTTCCAAAAACCATTCGTAGCCCTCCGTCATTTCAGACGGGTAGCACTTAGTATTCATGCTATATTTGTTGGCCTACATCAAGGCATAGTGTTTGGTAGCTATTTGTTACTTTTCTGATGCATAGATAGATGCGTTGGTTTGGGACAGTCATACTACTTTGTTGGCCTACGTCAAGGGTATGTACGGGTGGGTTCAAATTAACGTGGACAATGACGGGTAGAACTTGACATGTGACTTATGATTTGTTGGCCTACGTCAAGGTCATAGAATCATGGGATAAAAATTCACATCGGGAGTTTCAAACATACAGGAAACTTGCCAAGCATGCGCATACCTTCTGGAGTGTGATAACTTGAGTGGCTTCTATCAAGTTATCATGCGATGATAGTTGGATCCCGATTCTCACTGATGAGTAGGATTACTCTTCGGGTGATTTTAGATGATCCCGACTAATTCTCTTTTTGGGTTTGGAGGAGAATTCGAGGAAACAGTGGGAGCCATCCGGATTAGATAAAGTGATTAGCCATTCTGATCTAGGTTAGAGTGCACGCTGAATGTTTCTTTTTTTTTCTCTCTCTCTCTGGCAGCGACTATGACCCGCCCTAAACTAAAACTCATGAACCCATTTAATCGAACCTTCTTAAAACACTTTGGCCTTTGGAATGTCATGGTGTCACATATATCATTGCCACTTCTATATCACTTTTTCATTTCTCCAGAACACCCCGTATCACTACGAACATCCACTTCCATTGGATAAATCCATCGTATAGTTACATACGAACTCGAAGGAACTTATTCGAGGATGGATTCTGGTTCTGGATAGATTGAATATGATTATTCAGTTGTCCTTTCCCTTTAGCTTCTCTCAGGTTGTGAGGGATCCTAGGATTAGGATAGTACACCTATTGCGCTTATTGGATAGTCTTCTTCCAAACCATAGGTAGGTGACGAAAGCTAGGGAAAGGAGAAAACCAATTAGCCTATGTTGGGTGTACAGAAGATAAAAAGTAAAGACATAATAAAAGGATCGCAGTGAGGGCAGGTAAGTATATGGTTACTGTCATGAATCAGGATAGTGGAAGAGGCGTTACTAGGAATACAGGTTAACCCCTTCGAAACATTTTCATGTTTTGGTCCGACTGTGCGATGCTAATTGAAAACTGTTTTTCCAATTGGATTCTAACTCCAGGATATGTATTTACCAGATTCGTTTCTCACATCTGTATAGTGTTACAGATGGTGAGTGGGAGTAAGATATTGGGAATTGAGTGATTAGATCCTCATTAGTGATATTTGAGGAATCATCTGGTTTTTGCCTGACGGAAAATATTTGGTTTTGAATATCCGTTGTTATACAACAATTTCAAACTGATATATCTGTACATTTATTTTATAAAGTGAGATATAACTTTTTGAAATCATGTCTGTGACATTTACCTATATCAGTTGATGATTAGGTAAGGTGCATTCAACAGCTGTGTAATTCTTCTTAACCATAGTATAGTTTTCAACATACGACGCACAAGGTTTAAGTTATTGAACTCAGGGGACTTATACAAAGTATTGTATGGTGTCCAATGTCCATTAGGACAAAGGGGTTGGTACCCGTACTATATTCTATTTACTTGTGACTTCTCCAGTTCTGGACAAGTATTTCGTTGAAATGCAAGGTCCAAATATTGAGAGGTTATAGGTATAAGAATAAAGTAGAGAACCATTTGTTGCAAGTATCAGGATTCTTCGAAGTAGTCAAAGATGAAGATACTTGTGTTTGGTATTCCGTTAATAGTAATGTTTTTGAGAACTTGCTTCTCTTTCGGGATACTCATATATGGATGTACTCCTAGTTGAGTAATGCCGATTGGCCTCATTCCATTTGGTTGATATGCACTGGAGACAACTGCATGATTTTGAATTTGGTTCCAATAAAATTAGTGCCTTTGTTTCTATATGGTATATAGAATCAATTTTTATCTTAACGTTGTTAAAATATAGGGAGTTGTCCGGTTGATGATTAAAACCAGAATCTGGACAAACTCAAGGCACGTTTCAGTAATGGCCGTTTGTGGGTTATCCCGGGATTTGATGAGGGTTAACTTTCTACCATCAGGAAGATCAATAGTTATATTGTTCTTCACTCGCCACAGTTTTAGTAAAATGGACTTTTTCAGAAAACAGTAGTGGGAGTATGGTAGAACTGGAAGAGATTCCAGAACAACAAACGATTACTGAAAATTTAATAGAATCTAAAGATTCAAATGGATTTGACATTCCATTAGCCAATCCGTAGATTTGGTGGGTAACATCAGGCACCCGAGAAGCACTTCGGTCTTCTCAGAAACGGTGACAAAGAGGTTCTTGTTTACCCAGACTTGCCATTGCTGTTGTTCTAGACTATGAGACCTGGCAGGAGGATGAGTATAGCGTCGTTCTAAACTAGCTTTGGAAGTGCACGTATATATGACTTAGCCAGAGGGTTGTTGTAGTCAGTAGGAGCAGCGGAAGCACAGAGGGCAAGTAGCTTATGTCTATTCGTAGGCTAAAGCAGGTATAGAGGAAATAGATCATCTATATTTGATGTGACAGTCATGAGCTTTGACTTCATCAGAATAGCAGATGGATCTGGTAAAAAGGTAGTAGGGTGTGATGCCCTGGTATTTGGGATGACATGCACTTTATAGGAAGTGAAATTCCTATGCTACGATCGGTTATACTGTGGTTGTCACACAGTTGTTTTCTCCATACAGGACATGGATATTATATCAGATTTTCTGGTTACTAGATTTATAGTTTTAGATCTAGATTTTGGAAGTGTCCCAATTTGGGTACTTGACACTATTCTAAAGTGTTTTAGAATGGACGACTCCTGGCATGGTGGTGTACCTGCAGGTGATGGAGTCACCCTCTCTAAAGGTATCTTACAGACTAAAGGGGAGAGGGATCTACATGATTAGCCTATCACTTGCTTAGGCAATTGAGTTAATCATGAAACGTCAAGCACCACACCAGATCTTGTTTTTGCACTAGCTGCAATAAACATATATTAATCCAATCCTGGAGAAATGTAGGGAAGCAGTTCGTGAACATAAGTAGATGTTTTAGGGATATGGTAATGGCAGCCTCCTTCAGGAGACGGTTATCATTTCAAGCTTCCAAGGTGACCTGGATGACAGAGTGACTGTCAGAGTTATAGTTTTTCCCTCTTTTGAGGGACAGTATGTTGGACAGGTGGTCCAAGCGGATACTGAGGAAAGGCATGGCGCATGATACTGATTAAATTCAGTGGATGATGCAGTCTAGGAAATTTGCTGGGTTTGGAGTTCATTTGTGAATTGGGTCCCATCAGATATCCAGACAAATTCCAAGACAGGTATCGCTCATTTCGGGAGATAGCTTTCTCTGCGAAGTTGAGATATAGAGAGACATAGAAAGAAACATTGGAGCGGATCCACTCACTGAGGCTATTTCTCAAACACATTAGTTTCACAAACAGGCATTGTGAGACTGGTTAGTAGAGAAGTTGGGTGTTCGGTATCACACAGGCTGTGAGTATGCGGCATCACAATAATTGGCCTTAAGTGCAAGTGGTAGATTGTTGGCTATAGTGCCCTCAAGGTAATTATCGTAATCGCAGGCAGGTGATTATGATGATTGAGAGAGGAGCTATACCGATAGAATAATCTTACTCGATATGATAGTATGTTATCTGGTTTGTCTTTATCATCATGTATATGTTGATAAGGCACATAAGATTCTTGCTTGACTACCAGCATTATGATGGCGATCATATACATGGGAGCTGGGGGTCTATAAGCACATCCTTAAATGTCCCTAGTCGTGGGAGTATCGAGACTGGGCATCGATACTCCAGTGTAGACTAGTGTATATTTATCCAGACCCTGACGAGGGGCGGTGGCCGGTCTCACAAGCCGTTGGTGTTAGTTGTTAACCTAAGATAGTATACAGGTGCTCATTGGGTTATGAGTACACTGGACGGACTCGCCGGGAACATGCTAGTTGGTATTATACCTATTGTCGATAGCAGTTCCCTGGTGACATGTGTACAGGTTAGTCTGTCGACCTGAGATCGTCATTTGTCTCATGTGAGTTCCCACTGTGCTTTGATTACTACCCTACCACGGCTCAAAGGATTCGTGTAAATAGGTTTTAGTTGGGTAAAGTCCCGAGCCACATAAAGGCAGTGAGCGGATCGTCAGGGATTCGTCTCTCCCGGTATTGGGGGTTGATGTCGCGCAGTGCATGAGCCATCACCAGAAATCCTCAGCCGGGGTTTACGAGAATTACCGATCCAGGATCGATAGTTTCTCAGGTGGTGATTGGTTTCATACCGACACGAATTATCGCGTTGTTAGGGGTCTGACTTTATCCACCCCTTAGACCCGATATGCGATATTCATAGACGAACGGACCGGACTGTACGGATATTGTCACTGACATGCTCAGTAGGGTTTCAGGATGTGTTCGCTCATCGGCCTCCCTTTTGCTCAATATCTTGGCAGCCGTTACGTACAGCTAGTATCACTAACGTGCTTGTGGTTAAACCCACTGCCAGCGTATTAACGAGTCTTTAGAGTCCCCCACAGATAGTTTTCCAAGATTCGGGCGAAATGTTGTAGAGGCCGTATGGTATTATGGCAGGGTTCGATCATATACGTACAGTTGTGCACGAATCATGACCGTACGGATCATACTAGTGGGCTTTGGTTTAAGCCGGATCCTAGTATTTGATTTGTTGGATTATTGTTGTCTCATTGCATTCGCATTCAGTCGGAATGCGGATGCAGGTATGTATATACATGTGAGGGGTCCTTTTGATCTGTCACGAGTTTACTTTAGATGTTGACATTCTCTTTTTGGATTAAACATTTTGGTTTAAATGTTTAGTGGTGGAAATTGTGAGTGGAAATCATGATGAAGGGCATTAAATGCGGCATGTGCATGGGTGATGACTCATGGTTTTATTTTTTGTGCAATGTCACTTTTTTTGATTGATTATTGTGTTGAAATGATATGAGGATAGAGAGGGCAGCCACTAGGCTTTAGGTTGATCTTGAGATTTCATTCTAAGACTCTCACAATTCATACAACACAATAACAAAAAGGAGCTCTTCTTCATCTTCTTCTCTAGCTCATATTTTCCACCATGGCTTCATCTTCAACCTCTATCCATACAATCTCATGTGTTGAGAATCAATGGATGTTTAGAGACGAAGTTATTACACACATTCTCTACTTCATCTTGGACATGTCGGCTAGCAAACTTCATGTCCGAGTTGCTTCGGTTTGAAACGAGAGCCCGTAAAAAGATTTCTTGACGTGGTGCCCTTTTGACGAGGAGACCGGAGATCGAGCGAGATCGGAGATGCCGCGAGAAGCTAAGGATGGCGGCTAAAGACCGAAGGACACGGATCGATCGGTATAGACATTCTAACTCCTTTTTACATTTAGCCAGTGTGGGGTTAATGGTAGATCCGGGCATCGGGTCATAGTAGCGCCAGTTTATTAAATTTTTGTTCCGCATTTGGCCACGTTTTGATGGCCGGGGCGCTGCAGTAACCCAACAATGATGGCCTGCTCAAAATTCGTTGGGTCATCATCTTCCATGATGCAATTTTCACTACCACCGTCTATAAGAAAACTGTAGTATATCTCTCAGGTGGATGAGGAACCCTACTAGATCTGCAGAGTGGCTGAGGTTCATCGGGGACTATTGAATCCTCCGGTTCTACCAAATCTTCTGTTGTTGTTTGTGTTTCTGGAATTTCATCCAGTTCTACTTCATTACCATTAATTATTTTTACAAGAAATTTCTTTTCTAAAAAGGTGACATGTTGAGCAACAAACACCTTTTGTTCCTCGGTGTGGTAGAAAATATGCCTTCGCGGATGTTTGGGATATCCAACAAACTTACATAAAACAAAGCTTAACTCGAGTTTTTCCGGATTTTGCTTTTTAATATAAGCCGAACAACCCTATATCTTAATGAAATTAAGACCGTCTCTTCCCTTCCCATATCTCATATAGAGTGGTAGGTTCAGACTTGGTAGGAACCCTATTCAATATATAAGCTGCTATTTCAAGTGCAAATCCCCAGAAGGAAATATGTAACTCAGCAATACTCATCATTGAGCGCACCATATCTAATAGGGTGCGATTCCTCCGCTCCGATACACCGTTGTGCTGTGGTGTATATGGAGGATTAAGCTGAGAAAGAATCCCATTCTCTTTTAGATAATCTTGGAATTCCTTGCTTAAGTATTCGCCTTCTCGATCAGATCGAAGGATTTTAATATTTTTACCCGTCTGGTTCTCTACTTTGCTCTTATATTCCTTGAATTTATCAAAAACTTCAGATTTGTATTTCAACAAGAACACATGTCCGAATCTAGAGAGATCATCGGTGAATGTAATGAAGTACGAGAAACCATTCTTTGCATATGTAGATATAGGACTTCATACATCACTATGTATCAGTCATAAGAGTTCAGTAGCTCTTATTCCATGTCCCGTAAATGGAGTTTTGGTAATCTTTCCTTTGAGACATGACTAACGAGTTTCATAAGATGTAAATTCGAACGAATACAAATATCCATCTTTATGCAACTTAGCTAATCTGGTCGCATTGATATGACCAAGTCTAGAGTGCCACAAGAAGGCTTCGTTCAATTCTGAACTTTTCCTCTTGTGAGTGTTTTGTATATTTAGAACTGTATTTTGATTTAGAACATATAAACCATTACACAACGTACCAAACCCAATCAACACGCGATTTAGGAATATTTTCATAACATTTTTCTCTAATGCGAAGTTATATCCTTCTTTATATAATAAAGAAACGGATATCATATTACACATCATCGACGGTACGAAATAACAGTCGTTCAAAATCAATATATTACCAGTGGGCAATACTGGGTGATATTCGCCGACAGCTTCGGCAGCAACAATTGCTCCATTCCCTACTCTGAGAGACATATCATCCTTTCCCAGTTCCCTACTTTTTTTTAATCCTTGTAACAGATTACAAATATGAGATTCTGATCCGGTATCCAATACTCAGGACATAGAGCAAACTAAGAAACAGTTCTCAATAACTAACACACTCGAAAAAGATGCATCAGAATGCTCTTTCTTCATTAGGGTTACGTGGAAATCCTTGCATTCCCCTATCCCTTGCCCTGATTCATAAAAAGTTTCATAAGATAGAGTGAAACCATCATTCCTTAGCCCAGTACAATTAGCGGGTTCGGTCAATACATCCATATTATTATCTTGATTAAGGCATGACATGGTCGCTACCTGGAGAGAGAGAGAAGAAAACATTTTAGTGTATGCTCTTGCAAGATTCAATTGGTTATTATTTTATCTAATCAAGATGGTTCCCACTATTTTTATCAAATCTTCCTTCAAATCCTAAAAGGTAAGATTAGCCGGGATTAATTACACCCTACAAGTTCGCTAATCGGTCAGCCAGGCTGGTGTTGGTACTCCAAGGGAATCTCTCCGTGATTTCGCATAGAACTAATTAAATAACCTCGTTTCCGCAGGGGCATAACCCCATTAACACATTTTTAGACACCTACTGGATTAGCTAATTGTAAAGTGGAAAACTCTCTCAGGAGTAACGCTTACTCGCAGTGGGTATCGGGATCCAACTATCACATAGAAGGTATGCAATCTCATTGCAAATTTCAACACTTGAAATTCCCGATAATGGTTTTTACCCCTAACGACTTATGACCTTGACGGGGGTCAACAAACTATAGGCCGCCAGTCAAGTTCAACCCATCAATTTTTGATCGATTCGAACCCACCCACACAAACCCTTGACGAAGGTCAACAAGGCTGTGTGACTGTCCCTACTGATCGCATCAACATGCTGCAGATAAATATTACCCAGCTACCGTACACTGTGCCTTGACGGAGGTCAACAAACACAGCACTAATACTAAACAGTACCTATCTGAAATGACGGAGGGGTTCGACTGGTTTTAAAGAAACCTTTAACGTAATGAACTTGATATCGTTGTAGAATCTAGTGATTTGAAAAAGAGTAGTTTAAGCTTTGCTTTAAAAATCGAGTAGTTTTCAAAACAAACCGAGTGGGTTGTAACATATGCTAGTTTTTTCTAAAGAGGTCATTCCCGGTGAAGGTATCTAGGCTCTTTCTTCATCGAATGAGGTACTGGATATTCATAATAGAATACCATTATGCAAAATAAGAACTAGAGCTACCTTTTTGAAAAATTTGATTCTACAACATCTTTTAGGTTTCTTTTCTTTTCATTAATATTATTAATGAAGTTTCATCATTTATGTTTCCTAAACATCACAGAAGAAACAAAAATAAAACACACATATATTTCATCCGTATTCTCCACAGGGACTCGGGTCTTCACTGTAAGGTTACTTAACTTACGGCAGGGCAGGGTCAGGACTAGCACGGATGTAAAACATATATAGTGTCTACCAATATATCATATATATAAGTAGCATACATAGATATTTTTTATACTAAGATTTTTATATTTTTCTCACGCAGTTATATGATCACATCACAGAACAGAACATCAGAAGAAGATATATGAAATATAAGATGTACTAGAAGGTCCATGTTTTAGATTAAGCCATTAATGGAAAACATGGATTCCACGGTCGTGATGAATAGCCAAGTCTACACCCCTAGAAACCTAGGAGAGCGGCAAGAAACCCTGCCAATTCTAGAGTTAGGCGACCGGTCTCGACTCCTCGAGATGGCCTCCCACTGGACTCTAGAACCCGGTTATTTGTGCTCTCCGCCTTGGGTTTATCCTAATACGGAAAAGTATATAATATACATCGAATGGAGACAACAAGCTCAACCCGGAAGTGTCGCAATAAAAGAATATTACATACACTTATTTACATGTAAGAAAATGAAAAACTCTCATCTTACATAAAATCCCCGGCTATTCACTAACGACAATCCAATATAACATATCGCTATAGCAACACAATAACATCATATGTCATCAACGTAAGTAATATGCATAACCCTAATGTAGTTGTCGTATAGCAACAAGATCGGGGATACTGCCACATATTACACTTACGGTTGCAGAAAAGACATGAAAACTGCAATAATTAGAATCGGCATCTGTAGACATCATAAACCCGGATTATCACATATTCCGAATTTCATTCATAATGCTATAAACCTTACATTTAAGCCTCGAATTAAAAACCCTTTTCAAAAATTAAGCCGGGCAATTCAACAAGATTCCCGATTAAAAGATCGAAGGCTCGTCGGAAACTTTAGTGGATGGCCGCACCCATGAGGCCGTCAATGAAGTGGACTTGGGCGGAACACCATGGCCACGAGCACCCGAGTGGATGCTCTTGGCCATGTGATTCTCCTATAGTCACTTGGTCGGGGCAAAGGGGCTTGGATCTCTACTAGTGTCTCCCGGTGAGTATTCGCGTACGATACGAGATTATGATGGAGTTTCGATCCAAATCCAAACTCCGTGGTAATCCATCATTTGAGACTAAAATGTGAGATTTACAAATTGACAACTAGTTTTCGCAAAACTAATCAATGTGGATTCCAAAAATTGTATCACATAATCATAGCAATTAGACAAAGTTAACATTTCGATTAATATTTCAATCAACAACAATTCACAAAGATCTCAACCACTTGAGCCTCATCAAAAATTTCCAGAAAATCAGGTAGGAGAAAAAGAAGAAACACAAGAAAATAGGAGTTCTAACTCCATAATTGCACTGCGGAATCGCGGCTAGAGCATGGTCTAGGCGGCGGTTCCGCAGCCACTTGGTGGAACTAGATGCTCGTATTTCTTATGCCTCCTTAAAATAGCCTGCACGATTTTATAAGCATTTTTAATCTTGAAAAAAATCACAGTTTTGAAAAATGGACAGAAACAAGCAAAAGTCGGAATTAAAACGTCGATCGAACACTTTAACTTCGTCTAAACTACTCCTAAGCCTCTAGTTTGGCTCTGATACCATTAAAGTATGTCTTAGAACCTCTACTAGTTTTCTATGAATATCAAGTATTCAATTTTAATCTTTTAGATGGCTAAGTATACGAAACAAGATCATACTAGAGATTAGGGTTTCAAAAACATAGCAAAACAGAAACTAAACTAAGTGAAGAGAGGCTATAACTTTTGTAGTCTGGTCCTTCACTTCAAAAGCTCCGAGTAGTAGTCCGAGAACTCTTTTTTGACTCCACTTGAAGAATGGAACGAGCTTACTCGAAGTCTTCGTTGTCGAAGATGATCCATCTTGAAGTTTCTCACACTCAAGCTCACACTTCACTAATCAAAGTATTAGTGAAGTTAACAACCTAAACTAGTTTGCTAAAATAGTGTAGGTTGAAGAAGTTAGGATTTTGCTCACTAAAATTTATTCTTTTATTTTTTTTTCTTCTTGCATGAATAGTGTAGCAAGTGAAGAAAAAGGAAGAAGAAGAAGATGGTTGTGTGAGAATGAGATAAACTTGGAATTATGATCAAGATGCATATAAATTCTACCATGCTTATCTCTTTAGAGTAAAACAAGAATGACTCACTTGAAGAAAAACGAGTCATTATTTTTATAATTAAAAGGATAATTGATAAATCCAAGTATTCTTATCCATATTTCCATGTAATTCTCATACATCCATCTTATGTGTATCATCTACCATGGTACAAAAAGAATACATATTTATATCAAATATATAAATATATATAAAGAGAAGAAAATCTTAAGTGAGCATGATATTAGTTAATATATATATATATATATATATTTATATCATAAATATATATATATATATATATCAAATTATTAAATCAACACTTGATTCAATAATCCGGTTACATCATATATAACCCGGCTAATATCAAAAACGCTAGATTAGAATATGGTATCATATACTCGTATTTAATTAAGCTCCCGCACATATCTCCATACGTGCCCTACTTTGTTTCGCTTGAGCTAGGAAACCTCTATGTGGGACTCTAAAAACTCGTCAATACGTTAGCAGTAGGTAATGATCACATCAAGCACCTACAAGCCGTCAGCGGTACTACCTGAACATAACAGCTACCCAGGTATTGAACGAATAGAAAATCAACAAGCAAACTTGTCCAAATTCCCGTAGAGCCTATAAGCAACACTTACCGTACAGTCTGGTCTCTTTGTTTGATATATCGCATATCGAGTCTGTGGGTGGAATCATCAGACCATAATAACTCGATAAGTCATGCCGATGTGTGGCCTATAACCTTTCGAGAAACTACTGATAACACTTATCAGTAAATCTAATCAGCCCTGGCCATGGACTTGCTGTTATAGCCAATCGAGCATAGCACAACATCAACACCCAATAACGGGAGAAACGAAACCCCTCCTATCGCTCACTGCCTCCATGTAACTCGGGACTGTACCCAAAAACCACCTGTTTGCACGAATCATTTGAGCCATGGTAGGGAGGAAATCAAAGCACAGTGGGAACCACACAAGACACTATGACAATCTAGGGTCTACAGACTAACCTATACAGGTGTCACCAGGAACTGCTATCTGATTATAGGTATGGTACCATCTATGAGTTCTCAACGAGTCCTTTTCGGTGCACTCATTCTCCAATGAGAACCTGTGTACAATCTTTGATGTCAATCACCAATGGTTATGGGATCAACCATCGTCCTATACAGGGTCAAGAAACGTACACACTAGTCTAAATATCGATGTCCTGCCTGGATACTCTCTCGACTAGGAACTGTTAAGGATGTGCTTGTGGACTACTCAAACCCTACTAGTATGATCTATATCATAGCCCTGGTAGTCAAGCCAACATCCTAAAGGCTTTATCAATATGTATCAAAGAGACAGTAAACTAAAACAGGTGCACATGTTAAGATAAAGAGCAATGAGATAGCACACTATCATGTTGAATAAGAAAGTTCTATATATATGTGTGTGTGTGTGTGTGTGTGTGTGTGTATGCGTGTGTGTGTGTCCAAGCATCCACTATAATATACAATAATGGTCTATAGGGCATACATATTCCTAACTCATCAATCAAATAGTACGGATCTAGAGTCACGTACATCATCTCATCAAACCATCTCATGTTATATCGTGTCATGCCATGTCACATCATATCATATATATGGTTTTGTATCATCGTATCAAATCATATCGACTCAAATCATCAAATCGGATCATATCCTCATCTTATCATGTCATATTGTAAAATGTATGTATTTATATACTACAATAGTAAATATAGTTCATAGGTTAAAAAATAGCATTGGGGGTATGTTATTCTACTAGTATACTACTATTGCATATAATATTCTAGAAACCCCATTAGCTAGGTATTCGTATCCTAATTATATATTTAAATATATACCCCTAATACTACTGTTGCAGGGGTGCTATACACCATCCACCCGACTTCTCCCGTAGATATTCATCTACTCACCTACAACACCTCGCTCTAGTCGATCCCGACGGATGCCTTGCCCTCATTCGTCGTCCTGAGAGTCTACGCGCTTGTACCTACAATCAAAGCATATCATATCGCATAAAAATCTTGATCGAAAACCGATACGATAAGCGAAGGGCACATAGGTTAGAACCTATAGTCCACTCATGCATGAACAACAAAGCAACCCCCGAAGTTGACGTACGAACGTCAAACGACCGAGTCAAAACTCAAATATCAAAACCAAGTTTTCAAAAGTCGCAAAACATAAGCAGAAATTTAGTAAAATGCTCCCAGATTTTTCTTAAAGTGAAGTAAGCTTTTTTGCATATAGGATACGCCTAGTTATCTAGTGATTGAGCTATAGACCAAACCCCAGACCCTAACTCCAAAATGGATCCGCAATTTGCGGCCAAATACATTAAATTTGCAGCCAAAACTTGGGGAATTGGTCTCGGGTTTCTAGGGTAGCTTCCTACAAGTATGCACATCTCACAATATCCTCTATTTAATTATCAGAGTCTCCGAGTCATCCCAGATTCTAATTGATCACCAAAACTCAATGAAATCCGATATCGGGAAAATTCTAAACTCGTGTTTGAAACTTTTAAACTCATTTTGGTCAAGGATTCTATCATTAATAAGGTGGTGGTCACTAACTAAGCCTCAATTATATCACCATTACTCATATCATCCACTAAAGATCACCCTAGAAAATTCCATGTTCATTAAACCTAAACTTTTAACTCTAAACTAATACATGGGGTTAGGAAACCTAAAAATTTGAAGAAAGGTGAAAGTTTTACCTCAAATAGCAACTTAAGAAAATTCCTAGGTGGCTAAAGTTGCTCAAACTAAAACTTTATCTCACCATGTTGCTTGTAATGAGCCAAGGAATATTTTCTGTGAAAGCTAGGTGGTGTTTTAAAGTGGTTTTGAGGGTGGTTTGTGGTGGTGGTAGAGGGTGGTTAAAGAAGTGGAGAAGGATGAAGATGGAGAAGATGGAGAAAAGAATGAAGAAGGAAACAATGGTTGCTAGAACCATCCCCCCGCTCTCTCTCATTCTCTCTCCTCATAACTCCTTGTCCACTCATGTCTCCTTCTCTCATAATTATTTTCCTTTTCTTTTCTTTTCTTTCTTTTATAAAAACAAAACCATAATAAACACAATGCAAAAATGTTAATGTGTGTGTGTGTGTGTGTGTGTATAGAGAGAGAGAGAGGCCCAAATCAATTTAAATGCTTTCATAAACAATAATTTATTTTTAATTCCCAATTACTTTCCAAAATATAGGTATATAATTATACCATTTTACTAAAACTTATTTCCATACTTGTATAATATTCATAAAATTTATTATTTTATTATTTAAATTCCAAAAAAAATTTTATTTTCTGAAATGTTACGGTCTTTCCCCATAAAATAAATTCGGTCCCTAAATTTAAATTTAAACTCCCCAAATATTAAAACATTTCAGTAAATCAATCAAATTAATAGGGCTCCGAAATCACGGACACGCAATAAATATCATAGCGCAACGCGTACACATGAAAACAAGTGCAAGGCTCAATAATTGAAACTCCGTCAAACGTCAAGCAAATCATAGGGGTTATGATGAATTATGCAAGTTTCGAAATCTACTGTTTAAATCAAGTATAATATAATCGAGACTATAATATGTATATAGTACGCATCCTTGTAAAATCGTTTAAATAACTGAAAAATGTATGTAAAATCATTTTCAAATCGCTTTGTGATGCGTATATTATGGCACAAGTAGCGGACGTTCATTTTCCAAAAAAGTATATATTTATATCTATATATATTCAACTTAAGATATGTGTCCCACCTTTTTGAAATTTTCTTAGAAGGGTTTTCTTTTATAAAGTTTCGGGTTGCTCATAGACACGTAGGAAAATAATGAGACTATAGCTCTTCTTTTTTTTGAAAACCTCTTTAGTAAATACAAAAACATGCAAAAACACTCAGGTACTGTCCTCAGACCAGTCCTGGTCGGCTACTATATAATATATTACACAATGCTCGAAAGAGAAATCAATCCAAATAGTGTATATGAAAATCAACTCACGTGAAAATCGAAGTCAAATCCAAGTTCCATGAATGTGCACGAAACGAAAACTGAGTGCAATGGGTGTGCACGAAAGCATATGTCAAGTGCAATAGGTGTGCACGAAAACGATATCAAGTGCATCTAGAGTGCACGAAAATCTCAACCAAGTGCAACTAATATGCACGAAAAAAATCTCAATCAAGCGCATCTGGTATGCAAAAAATCACATCAAGCGCGCCATGTGTGCACGAAAATCTAAATCAAGTGCGTGAGGTCCGCACAAAAGCATCTAGTGCAATAGGGTGCACGAACATTATATCAATGCATCGAAAGCGCATATAAACAATATCGAGTGTAATGGATATGCGCAAAAACACAAATCAAGTATAATGGATGGATGAAAACATAAATCATCAAAACTCAAAGTCCAAAACGATAAAAGAGTGATACTCGGATCACTAAAACATAAATCAAGATAAATGATATTGAGGTACATCTCCTTCAATGTTGAAAGGTGTCAGTGCACCCAAGATTGGCAGAGCATGAATTCCTTCTTACTTTCTGCCCATGGCCTGATGTCCTCTTCCTCTAGGTCCTTGTTTTCTCTGTGGATCATCAATTCCACGATATCTCGGCCCGACGGCCTGGTTAGGAGTAACAATGGAAACAGTATCGCTCTGACGCTTCTTTTAACATCTCCTGGCCAAGTAACTTAGCCACTCGCAATGTAGCACGTCAACGACGGCGGCCTATGACCCTCTGAATACGTGTGATACAATCGATCCTGATTCTGAATCCTTATCGCTAAAGTATTCTGGAAATAACCTTCCACAGTCTCTTCTGACATCATTTCTACCGGACTGCCCGGAAGTTGGCACTTCTACTTAATCCGCTACCGTTTCGGGACAGCTGCAATCTCATCACAACTTTTCTCTGAAAATGTAGTTGTATCCAACGCCTCTGCATACGTAGTAGATCTCTGGCATCAATGGAGAGGAACAACTCATTGAGATCTCGCACGAATCTCTTAATCCACTTTTTTTTTCAATATCGACCAATTCGGAGTCGCGTTTTAATAGCTGCGTAGGTTGCAATGCAATATTCGGCTATGGTCACATTCGAAGTCTCTCACAAGGAATCAAAGCTAAGAACTCGGGCATATTCAATACTCTGTGGAAGACATCTGGCCGATTACGTTCTCTGGAACTCATCCAAGTTATCAGAGGAATATATACTGCTCATCCTCTCTCGATCGATTCACTCCGGGTCTAAGCAAAAGCCTTCAAACTGAAGCTAGCCAACTCAACTGATCTCGCATCAAGGCATTCCAAAAGAACGAAATATCCTAGTCACTTATCCAAGAATGACTAGGGGTCTCCTATCACATCTCTACTTGTAAACTCATGTGGCTTCAGCTTCGTGAACTCTGGAAGCGATATCTCGTCAATCTCAGCAACTACTGGTATATCGGTCTGCATGGTAGACAACATAACTATCTCTTGGGTAGGCTATACGTCAACAGTCCTCTCAATCTGATTGACCTCAAGCAATGGCCCGATCATCTGGTGCAGATCCCAAACGCTCGTCTCAAATAAGAAATCCAAGCATAAACGATAAATCAACCTACTTCTAGGTCACCGAAGTAACATCGTGTCAGTCTTCGTCCCCGACAAGCTCGTTCTGACCACATCTCTAGCCGCGGCCCTCTCAGTTCGCGTAGTCATGGTGACAGGAACCACAATCAAATATCGATGAGGATAGATCATAAGAACGAATATAAATATGGATCTCAAGATATGTACAACCTACGGTTACTTAACAGGAGCAGCGTATCATAAGTATGCAGCGGAACATACACACGGTACGTCACTCTACTTGAGTTACCTACTCCATCAACCAAGGTCAACCTACATAACGAAAGTTCGGATCTAATACCCCTCAGTCAAGTCTAAGTTCCGTAAGGTCAAGCCTAGGTTCCGAAATATACACCCTAGACTCCGTATAGTCAAACCTAGACTCAAACCAAGGTTAAACCTAACGTTCTGATATTAACTTTGTCACGACCCAGAAATGGCACGTGACCAGCATTTGGATCATGTGAAGTCTATAGGACCCCACCGTAACCCAAGTAATCCGAAAACCCAGAAATCTAAATCTTATAGTAAAATAACGGAGGTGGAGTTTTGAAAATGGGTATAAATGAAATCAAGTTCTCTTTTTAAAGTATATATAAAGTTTGTTTGAAATAAAAGTGAATTATATACTATAATGTAATACCCCAGGTGGAGTTGGGGCTGAATACCACCTACCCCGTGAGAAGTGAGATGTTATCCGGTATCGAGATGGGGATGTAACCGATACAGATGCATACAGGGACCCCCCAGAACAATGGGGAGTATCTAATTCCATTCCGAAATAGGGCGCGATCTGAACTATAAATGGAATGATACCACTCTTATAACACAGAGGTGTCTTTTGGATGAATCGAAACTCCGGAGTTTGAAAACTCCGTAGTTAAGCGTGCTTGAGCCAGAGAAATTCCGGGATGGGTGACCTACTAGGAAGTAGCCCCGGGTTCATTCAAAAGGACAAAACCGTGCGGTTTCGGCCAGAGTGGACAATACCATCTGTGTTTGGGGGTGGGTCGTAACAAATATGGTATCAGAGTCGGTCCCTCAAAAGTAGGTCTGTGGTTCAAGGACGAACCGTTGTTCTAAGTGGGAGGAATGTAATACCCCAGGTGGAGTTGGGTATGAATACCACCTACCCCGTGAGAAGTGAGATGTTATCCGGTATCGAGGTAGAGATGTAACCATACGGATGCATATGGGGACCCACCGGAACAATGGGGAGTATCGAATTCCATTCCGAAAGAGGGCACGATCTGAACTATAAATGGAATGATATCACTCTTATAACACAGAGGCGCCTTTTGGATGAATCGGAACTCCGGAGTTTGAAAAACTCCGTAGTTAAGCGTGCTTGAGCCAGAGAAATTCTAGGATGGGTGACCTACTGGGAAGTAGCCCCGGGTTCATTCAAAGGGACAAAACCGTGGGGTTTCGGCCAGAGCGGACAATACCATCTATGTTTGGGGGTGGGTCGTGACATATAATTTGAAAACGTTTTTGTCATTTGAAATTTGAACAGCACCTCCTTTGTAAATTTTAATCCAAAACCAGTACATAATAAGTATAATATAGACATCCCCAAATGGGAGCTAGCTCTTCACCAATTGGCGGAATCATAACCACCCAATATAAAATATACGACGCCCAAGGCGAAGATAAAACACATAAAGAAAATAAAGAAAACCAAAACATTATCAAATCCAATATAAGAATAAATACAAGTCTCGACTCGAAATACAAAGAATATACAAACTGGTCTCTAGGTATACCAAATATACATGGTCTAGTTGATGGAGATTTTAATTAGATGCAAAGAAATATGGAAGTATACAAGGGTGGTTACGATTTGAACTGTAACCCACCTATCCAAGCAATCACCCGAAAGAATTTGTGTGTCGGCAAGCCACTACTGATCCGAACGGTCGATCCTGCAAGAAAACTGTGGGAAAACGGAGGTGAGTTGCCAACTCATGAGTAGAAGATATCAGCAGGTAGAAATCGAATATATGACGTTCTCCTAGGTCATACAATAATATAATAATAAAATGTTATGTGGTAACGAGGGTGATCGTGTATACATAAGTGTAATAATATAATAATATCATGCATGTAGTAATATAAGGTTCCATGTCATCTGTGTCATATGTGTGTGTGTGTGTAACATCCAACGTGTGTCCATCAACGACACATCAATTCAATAAAACCTGAGTGCCCAGTATCGACACTCGAAATCATCATAAAACCCGTGTCAAGCATCGACACGTAAATCCTCATATCTTAGGCGTCGTCTCATCGGATCGGCTCTCATATCCATCTATCTCATATCACTCCGGTCGGTATCCTCCGGAAATCCGCCGAGTCCAGTTCTGTCATCGGTAGGTAGTGTTCCCCTGCCAGGCTCGACGCCTTTTTATACGATCTTCTTACCAGGGGTACCATACCGGGTCCACCATGTACCCGCATACGGTAACTCCTCACTCCTCGAATCGGGTAATCATCATAGCTCAGCACCGAGAAATCTTATGGTGGACGTCGAAATATCATATTAAGAGAAACCGCGTTTTTAAAACAATCATAAGTTTTTAAATAATATTTGCGGTTTCTCAAATGCAGAAATCTCATGAAAACATAATCTCATAAAATCATGGCAGAAATGAAATAATATGCACAAGCACAGAACAACACTATAAAGCATAGCAAATGTGTTCATATGAGCGTGTCGTGTAGTAAGGTAAGGAAAATGAAATATCTACAATAATATGTAGTACGGAACAGTAACTAAAATGCTAACAAGTTATAAGATGATACGGTGACGTAGCGATTTCTAATGTGTACGTGGCATGGTAATTACTTATGATGTGTGTGTGAGCCGGCAATTAGGTGTACGTGTAACATGTGCATCATCGGTAATGGTGCTTATGTCCTAGTAAACGAAGTCACATACAGATAAGGGTATGAAACGTAGTATATGTATATCGTAAATGAAAATAATGCGAGCGTATGCAGAAATAAGAAGTCGTAACGCAAACAGTATAAAAGACGCAACTACGTAGGAGCCATACAGTTATAGTTTAGAATAGTGTGAATCGTTGTTTTTGGAAAAATAGGGGCTACGATGTTTTTGAAAATATACCATTTAAAAAGTCGTAGCATCCTTAGAAGTTATCATTTGAAAGTGTGTAACGATTCGTTAGTTTTGAAAATAGGTATGGCACGAAATATATCGTAATATCTACTTAAGAATTTTAATCAATATTTCTTGAGTCGATATATATAAGTCGGCGATCCATCCTCATTATATCACGCACGGTATAATCCGTTGTAGGATATCATCAATCAAATAGTATGAATCTAGAATCACATACATTATCTCATCTCATCTCATCAAACCATCTCATGTCATATCGTGTCATGCCATGTCACATCATATCATATATTTCGTCTCGTATCATCGTATCAAATCATATCGACTCAAATCATCAAATCGGATCATATCCTCATCTTATCGCGTCATATTGTAAAATGTAAGTATTTATATACTTCAATAGTGGATATAGTTCATATGTTAAAGAATTGCACTAGGGGTATGTCATTCCACTAGTAAACTGCTATCGCATATAATATTCTAGAAACCCCATTAACTAGGTATTCGTAACCTAATTATATATATACATATATACCCTAATACTACGGTTGCGGGGGTGCTATACGCCATCCACTAGACTTTCCCAGTAGATATACATCTACTTACCTACAACGCCTCGCTCTAGACGATCCCACGGATGTCTTGCCCTCCTTCGTCGTCCTGAGAGTCCACGCGCTTGTACCTATAATCAAAGCATATCGTATCGCATATAAATCCAAATCGAAAACCAATACGACAAGCGAAGGGCATATAAGTTAGAACCTATGGTCCACTCGTGCTAGAACAACAAAATAATCCCCGACGTTGACGTATGAATGTCAAACGACCAAGTCAAAACTCAAATATCAAAAACCAAGTTTTCAAAAGTCGCAAAACATAAGCAGAAACTTAGCAAAATGCTTCCAGATTTTTCTTAAAGTGAAATTAGCCTTTTTTGAATATGGGATAAGCCTAGTTATCTAGTGATTGAGCTACGGACCAAAAACCAGACCCTAACTCCAAAATGGACTCGCAATTTGCGGTAAAATCCATTAAATTTGCGGCCAAAACTTAGGGGATTGGGCTCGGGTTTCTAGGGTAGCCTCTTACAAGTCTGCACATCTCACATTATCCGCTATTTAATTTTCAGAGTCTCCGAGTCATCCCAGATTCTAATTGATCATCAAAACTCAATGAAATCCGATATCGGGAAAATTCTAAACTCTTGTTAGAAACTTCTAAACTCATTTTGGTCAAGGATTCTATCATTAATAGAGTTGTGGTCACTAATTAAACCTTAATTATATCACCACTACTCATATCATCCACTAAAGATCACCCTAGAAAATTCCAAGTCCATAAAACCTAAACTTTTTAACTTTAAACCAATACATGAGGTTAGGAAACCAAAAAACTTGAAGAAACGTGAAAGTTTTATCTCAAATAGCAACTCAAGAAAATTCCTAGGTGGCCAAAGTTGATCAAAACTAGAACTTGATCCCACTTTATTGCTTGTGATGAGCTAAGGAACATTTTCTGTAAAAGCTAGGTGGTGTTTTGAGGTGGTTTTGAGGATGGTTTGTGGTGGTAGTCGAGGGTGGTGAAGGAAGTGGGGAAGGATGAAGATGAAGAAATGAATGAAGAAGGAAACAATGGTTGCTAGAATTATCCTCTCTATCTCTTTCTCTCATTCTCTCTCCTCATATCTCCTTGTCCCCTCATGTCTCCCTCTCTCATAATTATTTTCCTTTTCTTTTCTCTTCTTTTATAAAAACAAAACCATAATAAACACAATGCAAAAATGTTTGCATGTCATGACAAGTTAAACATGGCTAACAATAATAAAACTAGGTTTAGTATGGTAATTAGTAAAACACTAATCAAGTTTAATATTTAACATACACACACACACACACAGAGAGAGAGAGAGGCCCAAATCAATTTAAATGCTTTCATAAACAATAATTTATTTTTAATTCCCAATTACTTTCCAAAATATAGGTATATAATTATAATATTTTACTAAAACTTATTTCCATACTTGTATAATATTCATAAAATTTATTTTTTAATATTTAAATTCCAAAAATATTATTTTCTATTTTCTGAAATATTACAAAATTGTGCACATATGGAAGATAAAGACAAACCAGATAGAATACTATCATCTCGAACAAGAATGTTCTCCGTATATATCTTTCTTCGATTAGTAATTGTTTTGAGGGCACCTATATCCAACAATCTTTCGCTTGCACTTAAGGCCGATTATTGCAGTATTGCATACCCACATCTCGTGTGCTATCGCATACCCAACTTCTGGACCAACACTTTCGTAAACTGTGTTCAAGAAACAGCCTCATTGAGTGGATCCACCACAATGTTTCTAACTTAATCTCTCTATATCTCGATCTCGTGGGGCTCAACCACCTCCCGAATTAAGCGATACCTGCCTTGAAATTTGTCTGGATAGATGATGAGACCAAGTTCATAAATGAAAATTTTTATCCAACAACTTCTTAGGTTATATCCTCTGCTGAGTCATAATCAGCATCCAGCGCCACGAGTACCTCAGTATACCTCTTGGAACTCTTTCCAATATACTGCTCATTATAAGAGGATAAACTTATAAGTCGCGACTGACACTCTGTCATCCATGTCACCTTGGAAGCTGGAATAGGTAATCGCCTCTTTTAGGAGGCTGCTATTACCATACACCAAGAACATCATCAAGTGTTCTTCACTGCCATCCTATGTTTCTTCAGGATTGGACTGTTATCCATATCCTATATGGAGAAACACTTATGAAAATCATAGTTTGGTCGAAACGTAGCAAAGTAATATCACTTCCTATCAGGAATATATCATCTACATACCATATGAAGAATATGACAATACTTCCTACTTCCTTCTTACAAATACCAGGTTTATCTATCATTTTGATGAAATTAAACACTTTGATCATAACATCAAAACAGATGATCCATCGCTGCTATGTGTTCTTTAGTCTATAAATAGACTTAAGCAAATTGCACACTTTTTGCTGCTCCCACTGACTATGATAACCCTCTGGCAGAGTTATATACACGTACACTTCGAAATTTTAATTTAGAAAGACGTTATAGTTATCCACCTACCAGATATCATAGTCATGAAAAATAACAGTGGCAAGTTATATCCGTATGGACTTCGGCACGGACACTGTAGTAAAAGATTCATCACAATCCATACCGGGTATTTGATGAAAACCTTTTACTACAAATCTAGCCTTATTAGGTTATTATCTTTCTATCTGCACTATTATTGAAAAATCTACTTGTTCCTAATGGGTTTTACCCCTTCGGGAGCATCTTACTTTGTTGCAGTGCATGGAGTCCAACTTGGATAACATGGCATACAGCCATCGGTCGGAAGTCACCACTTTCTATGTCCTGCTGATAACTAGTAGAGGCATCAGCACATGATGTAAACCTCCCTGTCACCGACAACAAGAAAACCGAAGTACCTCTTGGGTTGCTAAGATCACCTACTAAATCAGCGGAGTGTCTAAGGTTTGTCAGGAGAAGCTATTTCCAATGCATATCCCTAAATGAAAAAGGCCACTGAGCATTACTCCCCATGGAGCGCACCCTCGAAGGAGTAATCTGAAATAGAATCAAATTCTTAATACAGAATACCGAGCTTATGTATCAACATCTTCAATCATTTCGAAGAATCTTGATACATCAAACATCTAGTTCTCTACTTTATTCACACTCCATGAACTTATCAAAAATCTTTGGACTTTGCGTTTCAACAAGAATGCGCATCCAAATCCAGAGAACTCATAGGTAAACGGAATGAAGTAAGAGTACCAACCCCTTGTCCGTGTAGTCATCGGTCAACATAAATCAATATGTATAAGTCCCAAGAGTTCACTGACTCATACTCCGTATGTTATAATTATAGAACTGAATTTTGGTTAAGAATATCAATATCGTTATCCTATGCACCTTGTTGGCTATAATGCTCTCAAGGCAATTACGGTAATCGAAAGTAGGCGATTATGATAATTGAAGGAGGACCTATACAGATAAAATAATCTTACTCGAGTTGATAGTATGCTATATGGTTTGTCTTTATCATTAATGTGTATACGTTTTACTGGTTATTACGTATCATTAATACATAATGATAAAGCCCGTAGGATCTTTCATTTACTACCAGAGTTATGATGATGATCATACTAGTGAGAGCTGGGTAGTCCATAAGCACATCCTTAAATGTCCCTAGTCATGAGAGTATCAAGACTATGCATCGATATTCCAGAGTAGAATATTTTATACGTTTCTAGACCCCAACAAGGGGCAGTAGCAGATCTCATAGCCATTGGTGTGTTGCACTTAATATTGTCTACAGGTGCTCACTGGAGGTGAGTATATCGGACAGACTTGCCAAGAACTTCTAGATGGTACTATACCTATCGTCAGATAGCAGTTCTAACATGAGTACAGGTATTCTATTGACCTGAGATCGTCATTTGTCTCGTGTGAGTTCCCACTGTACTTAGATTACTACCCTACCATGGCTCTACTGAGTCGTGCAAACAGGTTTTAGTTGGGTACAGTCCCGAACCACATAGAGGCAGTGAATGATCGTCTGGGATTCGTCTATCCCGGTATAAGGAGTCTATATCGCGTTGTGTTTGGTTGGCTATCACCATAAATCTCTTACTAGGCTGGATGTGATTTACTGATGTAGATCGGTAGTTTCTCAGTAGGTGATGAGTTTGACACCGACACGACTTATCGGGTTATTATAGGTCTAACGTTATCCACCCCTCTAGACCCGGTATGCGATACTCTTAGACGAAGAGACCAGACTATGCGGAGATTGTCACTTACAGGTTCAGTAGGGATACGGATAAGTTTGCCCGTCGACCTTCCTTTCATTCAATACCTGAGTAGCCATTACGTACAGCTTGTGCCGCTGATGTGCTTGTGGTTAAACCCACTACCAGCGTATTGTCGAGTCTTTAGATTCCCACACAGAGTATTTACTGGTTCAGGTGAAACGATATAGTGTGTGCGTATTTTGATACGCACTCAGATTCGATTATATACGTGTATTTAGTGCACATATTTTAATCGGACGCTTTGATAATATTAGCAGGTTTGAAAGATAGCCAGATCATTGTGAGGTAGTATTATATTTCTTATTAACTTTCTTTTAGGTATTCGTGTTTTTATACAAATACGGGCATTTGTATTTTGATACGAATGTGGTACTTATACAAATACTCGTATTTGTATAAATACGTGTATTCGTATCTCGATACGAATGCGGGTATTCGTATCTCGATACGAATGCGGGTATTCGTATCTCGATACGAATGCGGGTATTCGTATTTTGATACATATTTGGCTATATGTATATGTGTGTGTGTATTTTTATACACATGCTTATCTATTCTCTTTTGGATGATTTGTGAATGATGTAAGTTTGTGGCTCACCTAGGTGAGTCACACAAAGTAATAACCATTCACAAAGAGATAAGAGCAAGGGAAATGAGAGGATGGGTTAAGGTTTTAGCCTACACTCTTTTCCACTCTTTTTCTCATCTCTTTTAGTTTTCCAAAAAGAGAAAGAAATAAACAAAAAGAGAAAACATTGAGATAACTCAACTATATCTCTTATCAGCATCTCCTAGCAAATTGTGATCATGAGTAGCTTCACTTGTTCACTTGGTGTGGAGCTATAGCTTGATATCGAGTTCTCTCAGGTGGATCATCTTCGATGAGGAAGATTGGCGTGTAAGCTCGTTCTCGACGACTTCATAGCCGACCTAGAGTCTATGGAGCGGTGTAGGGGTCTTCCGTAATTGCGCGAACATGCTACAAAGATAGCTAGCCCTCTAACCTTGTATGTTATGATATCTAGTTTAGTGTTTGGAATCGATTCTAGGGTTTTGGTCGCTAGTGTTTGCCTATAAATTTTTGTTTTCTCTTCCGCCTTCACCGCTAATGTTGCGGCGCGAGCACTAAAGTCCTTTCACACCTTACCCAATCAACATTTGATGTAACATTATTTTCAAAATCTGAATGTCCCTTCTTTATAAAATAAAGAGGCAAAGATTCATTTTAAAATTAAAGTTGGTGCACTATAACAATTATTCAAAACCAAAAATTTGTCGATTGGAAAGAATTCGGTGATTTTCCTCAATAGCGACATTTGCTTTGAATTCCGAGTTTGAGAATCAAATCACCCTTTCCCAATACTTTGTTTCTTCTCGGCATCTTTAACATCTTACAGATATGGGATCCTGATTCGGTATCGCATACCCAGGAGTCAGAGTTAATTGAGAAGCGGTTTCAATCACAACCATACAAGAAAACTAAAACATCAGAATGTTTCAAGGGGGTGGTCGGGTATTCCTAATAATTCTCTTTCAATGCCCAGACTCATAATAGTAGTTGCAATTTCTTTTGCCTTACTTTAATCCCTTTTGATGTCTCTCTATCTTACCTCTGTATACCGAACTTATGCTAGTTGGTTTTCTTCATTACTATCCGCAGTCGTTCATAGACCGGATGGCCAGGATTTGTCGCTCACTCCGATGAGAGATGGGTAGAGTTTGCGAGTTTCCGGCTGGAGGGTATGGCCCAGAAGTGGTGTGAGTCGTTGGAGAGGGGTAGAGCCGCTGGTCTTGCTCTTATGGCCTGGGCTGAGTTTGTGATGTCGTTTCTTGCCCGTTTTCTTCCACCGAGCGTCAGGGATGCGCGAGCGCGCAGATTTGAGTCTTTACGTCAGATGCCGGGGATGACGGAGTCGGAGTATGATGTTTTGTTTACTGAGCTGTCGGTGTATGCTCCGTACCTGGTGGCGACTAAGGAGATGAGGGTGAAGAGGTTTGTTCGAGGCCTGCTTACCCAGTTGTTCCTAGCCATCAGCATTCAGCATTGCGACACGTATGCGGCAGCTGTCGATGCAGCCCTATTAGTGGAGCAGCGTCTAGCTGAGTCATCGGTTGTTCCAGAACCGAAGAGGACTCGTACGGATGAACCAGCACGGGGACCAAGGTTTGTCCGCAGAGGCAGAGTTCCTTCAGACTCGGGGAGTAGCAGAGATGTGGGACGTGGCCAGTTATTCAGTTCTTATTCCCAGGAGGGCCAGCGACCGTCTTATGGATGCTTCGGTTGTGGCAGTTTGCATCATCTTGTTCGGAATTGTACTGTGGTGCGTCAGAGATGGCCAACAGTACCGCATGTTATCTTACTACCTTCTCCGCCTCAGAGAGCGTTGCCTTTTATTCCTGTTGTTGCGCCGCGTCAGACTCCTGCTCAGGGAGGTCGTGGTCGCGGTGGTTTTGTGCCGAGAGGACAAGGTGGCAGAGGCAGAGGACAGCCAGTAGCCGGTAGAGGGCAGGCACGGGTTTTTGCCTTGACTCACCAGGACGCTCAGGCGTCCAATGCTGTGGTTTCAGGTACCCTTTCCTTATGTTCTTTTGATGCACATGTTCTTTTCGATCCGGGATCTACGCATTCGTATGTTTCTACGCACTTCGCGCCGAGGTTAGGCCGAGAGTCGTGTTTGCTGGATCAGCCGCTAGTAGTGACTACTCCTGTGGGAGAGTCGTTTGTTGCGCGGCACGTGTTCCGATCATGTGCTGTCCGTTTAGGAGACAGAGATCTGTCCGTCGACTTGATCCTTCTTGAGATGTTGGACTTCAACGTTCTGCTGGGCATGGATTGGCTAGCTACTTGCTATGCGTCCGTGGACTGCCGCGAGAAGACAGTTAGATTTTGTTTTCCCGGCGAGTCAGTGTTTGTTGTGCAGGGGGACCGTGGTGCCGCCCCTCACAGTTTGGTTTCTGTTCTGCGCGCTAGTCGGCTTTTGAGGAGGGGATGTCGGGGATTCTTGGCTTTCATTCATGATACTGGAGTTACGGTGGAGTCGTTGGACCAGGTTTCTACCGTGCGAGAGTTTCCCGATGTCTTTCCCGATGAGTTACCAGGGTTGCCGCCAGAGCGCGATATTGAGTTTTGCATTGATCTGATTCCTGGCACGGTGCCTATTTCTATACTGCCTTATCGGATGGCTCCGGCAGAGCTTAGAGAGCTTAAAGATCAATTGCAAGAGTTGCTTGTTTTGGGACTTGTGCGTCCGAGTGTTTCGCCGTGGGGAGCTCCTGTTATGTTCGTCAAGAAGAAGGACGGCAGTTTGAGGTTATGTGTGGATTATCGTCAGTTGAACCGAGTTACGGTGCGGAACAGGTATCCTTTACCCCGCATTGACGATTTATTTGATCAGTTCCAGGGTGCGAAACATTTTTCGAAGATTGATTTGCGTTCGGGTTATCATCAGTTGCGGGTTCGGAATGATAACATTCCGAAGACTGCTTTTCGTACGCGCTATGGGCATTATGAGTTTTTGGTGATGTCGTTCGGACTCACCAATGCGCCAGCAGCGTTCATGGATCTGATGAACCGGATTTTCAGGCCGTTCCTCGACCAGTTCATTATAGTGTTTATTGATGACATACTGGTCTACTCTAGGAGTCATGAGGAGCATGAGCAGCACTTGAGGATTACTTTGCAGATATTGAGAGAGCACCGGCTGTATGCTAAATTCTCAAAGTGCGCATTTTGGCTTGATAGAGTTGACTTCCTGGGTCATGTGGCGACTGGTGATGGTATTCTTATGGACCCGAGGAAGATCGAGGCTGTACAGCTTTGGCCCAGACCTGTATCGTTGACGGAGGTCCGCAGCTTTTTGGGCTTAGCTGGTTATTATCGCCGTTTTGTGCAGGATTTCTCGAGTATCGCTGCACCGCTGACTGGACTGACCCGCAAGGGGATTCCTTTTCTCTGGACTGATGCGTGCGAGCAGAGTTTTCAGCAGTTGAAGACTCGGTTGAAGACAGCACCAGTTTTTTTCTTTACCTTCTGGATCGGGCAGCTATGTTGTTTATTGTGATGCTTCTCGAGTGGGGCTCGGCTGTGTTTTGATGCAGCATGATAGGGTGATTGCATATGCTTCTAGGCAGCTGAAGAAGCACGAGCAGAATTACCCCACTCACGATCTTGAGATGGCAGCGGTAGTTTTTGCGTTGAAGATTTGGAGACACTACTTGTACGGAGAGTCGTGTCAGATCTTCACGGATCACAAGAGTTTGAAGTATATCTTCCAGCAGCGAGATCTGAACCTGAGACAGCGCCGATGGATGGAGCTAGTGAAGGATTATGATTGTGAGATCCTTTATCACCCGGGCAAGGCGAATGTGGTAGCTGATGCTTTGAGTCGTAGGCCCGTGGGTAGCTTGTCCCAGTTGAGCGCAGTTCAGTGTCAGTCTTCTGCAGATTGGCAGCTCTTGTGTGATAGTAGAGTGCAGTTCGAGTTCACTTCCGCTGGGGGACAGCTTGCTCATGTCCGCGCCCGTCCACTTCTATTTGATCGTATCCGTGAGGCGCAGCCCAGTGATGCCCGTTTGATTGAGATTCTTGAGCTTGTTCGGCAGGGAAGAGTTTCGGAGTTCACGATTGATGACCAGGGTGTGCTACGATGCGGGACTCGCTTGTGTGTACCAGATGTTGATGGGTTGAGACGCGAGATCCTAGAGCAGGCACATCAGTCGGCCTATAGCGTTCATCCAGGTTTCACCAAGATGTACCGTGACTTGAGGGACTTCTACTGGTGGGAAGGGATGAAGCATGATATATCGGACTTCGTTTCGAGGTGCCTGACTTGTCAGCAAGTCAAGGCTGAGCATCAGAGACCGGCTGGAGAGTTGCAGCCTTTACCCGTTCCGGAGTGGAAATGGGAGCAGATTTCCATGGACTTCATTGTGGGTCTACCCAGGACCAGTCGAGGGTATGACTCCATTTGGGTTATTGTAGACCGGTTGACGAAAGCGGCTCACTTTCTTCCAGTGAAGACCACTTTCGGTTATGCTCAGTATGCTCAGTTATTGATAGATGAGATTGTGCGTTTGCACGGTGTTCCCACATGCATAGTATCCGACAGAGGCACCCAGTTTACTAGCCGTCTTTGGCAGAAGCTTCAGGAAGCCTTGGGTACCCGGCTGAATTTTAGTACCGCTTTTCATCCACAGACCGATGGCCAGTCGGAACGGACTATTCAGACTCTGGAGGATATGCTCCGTGCATGCGTGCTTGATTTTGGTGGCAGTTGGGATCGTCACTTGCCGTTGATTGAGTTCTCCTACAACAACAGCTTTCAAGAGACTATTCAGATGGCACCTTTTGAGGCTTTATATGGTAGGAAGTGTCGATCGCCAGTCTGTTGGACCGAGCTTAGTGAGAGTTTGGTTTTGTGACCCTAGCTAGTTCAGGAGACCACGGAGAAGATCCAGCTGATTCAGGATAGGATGAGAGCAGCCCAGTGCAGGCAGAAGTCTTATGCCGACCGTCGTCGTCGCAGACTTGAGTTCGCAGTGGGGGATCATGTATTCCTGAGTATTTCTCCGATGAAGGGCGTTATGCGATTTGGGAAGAGAGGGAAGCTCAGTCCCAGATTTGTAGGTCCTTTCGAGATTCTTGAGCGAGTGGGTTCTGTTGCTTATCGTTTGGCGCTCCCGCCCAGTTTTCCGGATGTTCACCCTGTTTTTCATGTGTCGATGCTTCGTAGATACCTTCATGATCCTTCTCACACGATTCAGCACGAGACCGTTCAGCTTGAGCGCGATCTTTCGTTCACCGAGCAGCCGGTAGTTATTTTGGATCGGCAGGTGAAGAAACTTCGGTCAAAGGTCTTGCCATCTGTGAAGGTTCTTTTGCGTAGCCCGACTAGTGAGGAGATCACTTGGGAGGCCGAGAGCAAGATGCGGAAGAAATTCCCTCATCTTTTTGAAGGTACGCTTAGTATGAAATTTTAATTCGGGGACCGAATTTCTATAAGGAGGGGAGATTGTAACGTTTTAGAAATCGTTTTGCGAATTTTCCCGTTTTAGGGCAAAATTGTCGGTTTTTCCCGTTTTAACCCGATTTCGATCAAACGACCGTATAAGCTTACCGACACCTAATTTGGCCAAAATAAAGCTTGTGCGCGAACTTTGGGAGTATTTGGGAGGTTTTGGTTCAGATAGATTTTTTCCTGAATAAAATATTATTTTAAGCGGTATTTTGTGCACGTAAATCGGAAAAAAATTTCTTTTGTGAATAAATTAATTTTGTCACTAGAATTATTTTAGAAGGTTCGTTTTAAACATCTAGATTTTTTTTGGTGACTAATGGTTTCTTTTTAAAAATAAAAGAAAAGGGTGCAATGGTGGCAAAATGCATTAATTAGCATTTATTACTCTTTTTCCTTGCTTTTTCATCACAAAATATTACACAACCCCCCCTATCACCTTGGCCGACCCTCATCCCCCCATTTCTGTCCTCAACATTTCCAAACTCATTTCTCACTCATTTTCAATCAAAAACACAAAAAGAATTCCAAAAATAAATCCAAAAATTCCTATATAAATATTAAACCATTTTTCCTTCACTAATCCTTCTTGGATCTTCATCAAAGCTTGATTTTGGAGGCTAAAATGATGGATCTAATTTCTTTTTGGTGTTCTTGAGAAGGTATAATTTCTTACCTTAATCCACAATTAATTGCTTTAATCTTTAACTAGCTAATTTAGTTAGCTATTTAAGTGCTTAGTTTAGCTTTTAATTCATGATTAATTCATTATATTTGGTTTAAGAAATTCATGTTAGGGTTAAATTTTGATTAAGTGATTAGTGTTTAATTCAAGTGTTAAATTGTGTTTTAGAAAAGATTAATCTAGTAGAAAGTGTTAAAGTTTTCTAATAAGCATTTTGTTTAATTAAGCAAAATTGCTTACTAGATTTTTGCTAAAACATAATTAGCGAGTGTTAAAAATACAGGATTGGTTTAGATAGCTTAGTTAAGCTATTTTAAGGTATTTGTAATTGTTAGATTTGTGTTATCTTGAATCTAGTGCGATATATTGCGATAGGTTGCTTACTAGATTTCGGGGTTTTTCCGACGTAGGGTTCGTTTGGTAGTTGCGAGGTTATATCCAGTGTATTCCTCGTAATTTTTGTGTTGTGTTGCGCGATCGGGACGATCGGAGTCCAGACTTGGTGTTTTGTAGTTTAGCGGCCCCAATTAGGGTTTTGGCCGGTATCGTGCGTGATAGATGCGCTAAGCGCGCAGTGCAATTTTCCGGGCGTTTTCGTCACGTTTCGTTGTCTTTTCGTCATTTTAGGATATTTAGCTTATGTGTTGTATTTATGAAATTTTAGGTTCGCAAGCAGGGACTTCGGGTTCTGCGGACAAGGGGAAGCAGGTGGTCGGATTTTCATAGCTCGAGACTATCTGTGAGTAGATTTAACATCTACGGGGAAATTGCCCGTATGGCGTTATGCGTCGGGGCGAATATGATATGATAGCGGCATGTATTTGCATATTAGTTGCTTTCATATGAATGTTATTGCATAGCATTATCTATTATACTTGACTCGTACCTTTAGATATAACACATTACTGACGGTTCATGTTGCACGAGCACTAAATTGTATGCTACACCCACACCGTCTGTAATTGCCATGACACGCACAAACACCTACCTATGTGATATGATAGTGGATAGGAATGATTGGAGTAGTAACTCTTATTCTATTGTGCTTATGAAATACTGTGGACACATACATACGTGATATTGCATTGGGCAGGAATAATTAAGGTAGTGAACCTTATTCCACTTCACTTATATCTTGCTATAATTACTTATACATCATGCATATATATTGACATGTACACCCTCGTACTTGATTACATGTAGATACTTAAACCTTGCTACACTTACATGTACACTTCATATGATACTGCATTTATTTTCGAAGGAATTGAGAACCGCATGATATGTTTTAAAGCTAGATTCAATTTAAAGAGCGGTTTTCCCTTTATATGCTCATATTGATGTTTTATGTTGCATATATCAGTTTTATATGGATTTTACGCATTGAGATATGAATTTCATATGATTTATGGATTTGAGAACCGTGGGGGATATTTTCAAGAAAACTATGTATTGTTTGAAAACCCGGTTTCTCTTGATATGATATTTGATGCGTCCACCATGTGATTTCTCGGTTCTGAGATTTGGCTTGTGATACCCGATTCGAGGAGCGGGACGCACCGTCTGCGGGTACATGGTGGACCCGGTATGGTACCCCGGGGTGAGTGGTGAGTGGTGATTTCGTGGTGTAGACGATAAGCCTGACGGTGGGACCACTACCTACCGGTGATTGTATTTGGACTCGGCGGTTATCATGGAGATACCGACCGGAGTGAGGTATGACATATCGTCAGGGCTAGTCATGGTGACAGCGCCTGAGTTATGAGGATTTACGTGTCGATGCTAGACACGGGTTTCATGATGTTTCGAGTGTCGGTGTTTGAAACTCAGGTTTTCGTGATACATACAGGATGTGAGGGCCAATCTGAGGATGCGGTGCCTGAGGATTTGGGATTTGATTTGTCAGTGAGGGACACTGGTGTTTTTCCTTGCTGATGATTTTTGCATGAGATTTTATATTATATCATCCCACACTCAGGATTATGTTGATATGCATCGTTTCATGTAGTTGTAGTACCCTGATGACGAACCTTTACATGATTGTTGCATATTCACTTATCATACTTATGCTATCGGATTACTTGTGATAGATAGATCGCTGTTCATGCATACTTGCGATTACTGTATGATGTTATTTACTATTCACGAGTTGGCAACTCACCCCCGTTGTGCCACAGTGTTGTGCAGGACTTACCTTCTGAGTAGTCGCGGCAGGGCATCTTTTCATCTCTACTTTTGCGGATACCGCTACGGTTGGCTGTGAAGCCTTGCTTTTAGGTGGGTTGCGGTTATCTGTTTGTACTTTGTATATTTTTTGTTGGATCTAGTATTCTCCATCTACCACTATGTTGTATATGACTTAGAGACGACTTGTGAGGATTCAGTGTTATTTTGTGGTGACTTTGGATGCCGTGCTCGTGGGAGCCGGTTTTGTTGAAAAGTTTTACTTCTTTATGCAGTTTCCTTTTATATTTCTTCGCTTCGGCGTCGTATATATGTTGTGGTGGTTGTCTCCGCCGTTGGGCGTGATTTGCTCCCGTTTGGGATGCTTTTATTATTATCTATGTTGTACCCATTTTCGGGGTTAGTTTTTACAAAGGAGGTGCTGCCGAAATTTTTAAGAACGAAAACTAAACTTAAAGATTTTTACTTGAAAAATTCCGAATGTTTAAAACTATGTTTTCTCCGTTGATCCAGTTTTGGGTGGTTTAGATTTCTGGGTTTCGGCTTACTTAAGTTGCGTACGCCTTTAGACGTTACGTAGTTTACGTGCCGGTTACGGGCCAAATTTGGGTCGTGACAAAGTTGGTATCAAAGCGCTAGGTTTTTACCTTTTGGAGTGTAGTATGACCTTGGTATGATGGAGTAGGTAGCTTAAGCAGAGTGGTGTAGCGTGTGTATGTTCCGCGGCATATTTACGACACGGTACTCCGCCTAAGTGACCTTAGGACTTATTGATTGAAATTCCTTCCGTGATTGATATACATCTTTGTGATTCGATTTCCGTTTCCTTATCGAATCTTGTTTCAATTCCCAGCCTATATGCCGCCGAAGACTACGAGGGCACAGAGAGCGGCCGCGAGGGCCGAGGCCAGAGTCGACTCGTCTGAGGCGAGGGTTGACCAGGGCGATACACCTGTGGTACCGGAGCACATTGCTATGATTGGGGCTGGTATGCAGGATCTGCGCCAGATTGTGGGGACTTTAGTAAAGGCCATTCGAGTGCAGGGGCAAGCTGTTGTTCCACCCGTTGCAGGGACCACGAAGGTACCTACTGATCCGGCAGTCGTAGTTGCAGCTCCAGAGGTTATTACCGTGTCACTGACGGAGTTCATGAGGCTGAGGCCTCCGGTGTTTACTGGCACAGATGTTACTGAGGATCCGCAGTCGTTCATAGACCGGATGGCCAGGATTTGTCGCTCATTCCGATGCTCCGATGAGAGATGGGTAGAGTTTGCGAGTTTCCGGCTAGAGGGTATGGCCCAGAAGTGGTATGAGTCGTTGGAGAGGGGTAGAGCCGCTGGTCTTGCTCCTATGGCCTGGGCTGAGTTTGTGACGTCGTTTCTTGCCCGTTTTCTTCCACCGAGCGTCAGGGATGCGCGAGCGCGCAGATTTGAGTCGTTACGTCAGACGCCGGGGATGACGGTGTCGGAGTATGATGTTTTGTTTACTGAGCTGTCGGTGTATGCTCCGTACCTGGTGGCGACTGAGGAGATGAGGGTGAAGAGGTTTGTTCGAGGCCTGCTTACCCAGTTGTTCCTAGCCATCAGCATTCAGCATTGCGACACGTATGCGGCAGCTGTCGATGCAGCCCTATTAGTAGAGGAGCGTCTAGCAGAGTCATCGGTTGTTCCAGAACCGAAGAGGACTCGTACGGATGAACCAGCACGGGGACCGAGGTTTGTCCGCAGAGGCAGAGTTCTTTCAGACTCGGGGAGTAGCAGAGACGTGGGACGTGGCCAGTTATTCAGTTCTTATTCCCAGGAGGGCCAGCGACCGTCTTATGGATACTTCGGTTGTGGCAGTTTGCATCATCTTGTTCGGAATTGTACCGTGGTGCGTCAGAGAGGGACAGCAGTACCGCAGGTTACCTTACTACCTTCTCCGCCTCAGAGAGCATTGCCTTTTATTCCTGTTGTTGCGCCGCGTCAGACTCCTGCTCAGGGAGGTCGTGGTCACGGTGGTTTTATGCCGAGAGGACGAGGTAGAAGAGGCAGAGGACAGCCAGTAGCCGGTAGAGGGCAGGCACGGGTTTTTGCCTTGACTCACCAGGACGCTCAGGCGTCCAATGCTGTGGTTTCAGGTACCCTTTCCTTATGTTCTTTTCGATCCGGGATCTACGCATTCATATGTTTCTACGCACTTCGCGCCGAGGTTAGGCCGAGAGTCGTGTTTGCTGGATCAGCCGCTAGTAGTGACTACTCCTGTGGGAGAGTCGTTTGTTGCGCGGCACGTGTTCCGATCATGTGCTGTCCGTTTAGGAGACAGAGATCTGTCCGTCGACTTGATCCTTCTTGAGATGTTGGACTTCGACGTTCTGCTGGGCATGGATTGGCTAGCTACTTGCTATGCGTCCGTGGACTGCCGCGAGAAGACAGTTAGATTTTGTTTTCCCGGCGAGTCAGTGTTTGTTGTGCAGGGGGACCGTGGTGCCGCCCCTTACAGTTTGGTTTCTGTTCTGCGCGCTAGTCGGCTTTTGAGGAGGGGATGTCGGGGATTCTTGGCTTTCATTCATGATACTGGAGTTACGGTGGAGTCGTTGGACCAGGTTTCTACCGTGCGAGAGTTTCCCGATGTCTTTCCCGATGAGTTACCAGGGTTGCCGCCAGAGCGCGATATTGAGTTTTGCATTGATCTGATTCCTGGCACAGTTCCTATTTCTATACCGCCTTATCGGATGGCTCCGGCAGAGCTTAGAGAGCTTAAAGATCAATTGCAAGAGTTGCTTGTTTTGGGACTTGTGCGTCCGAGTGTTTCGCCGTGGGGAGCTCCTGTTCTGTTCGTCAAGAAGAAGGACGGCAGTTTGAGGTTATGTGTGGATTATCGTCAGTTGAACCGAGTTACGGTGCGGAACATGTATCCTTTACCCCGCATTGACGATTTATTTGATCAGCTCCAGGGTGCGAAACATTTTTCGAAGATTGATTTGCGTTCGGGTTATCATCAGTTGCGGGTTCGGAATGATGACATTCCGAAGACTGCTTTTCGTACGCGCTATGGGCATTATGAGTTTTTGGTGATGTCGTTCGGACTCACCAATGTGCCAGCAGCATTCATGGATCTGATGAACCGGATTTTCAGGCCGTTCCTCGACCAGTTCATTATAGTGTTTATTGATAACATACTGGTCTACTCTAGGAGTCATGAGGAGCATGAGCAGCACTTGAGGATTACTTTGCAGATATTGAGAGAGCACCGGCTGTATGCTAAATTCTCAAAGTGCGCATTTTGGCTTGATAGAGTTGACTTCCTGGGTCATGTGGTGACTGGTGATGGTATTCTCGTGGACCCGAGGAAGATCGAGGCTGTACAGCTTTGGCCCAGACCTGTATCGTTGACGGAGGTCCGCAGCTTTTTGGGCTTAGCTGGTTATTATCGCCGTTTTGTGCAGGATTTCTCGAGTATCGCTGCACCGCTGACTGGACTGACCCGCAAGGGGATTCCTTTTCTCTGGACTGATGCGTGCGAACAGAGTTTTCAGCAGTTGAAGACTCGGTTGAAGACAGCACCAGTTTTTTTCTTTACCTTCTGGATCGGGCAGCTATGTTGTTTATTGTGATGCTTCTCGAGTGGGGCTCGGCTGTGTTTTGATGCAGCATGATAGGGTGATTGCATATGCTTCTAGGCAGCTGAAGAAGCACGAGCAGAATTACCCCACTCACGATCTTGAGATGGCAGCGGTAGTTTTTGCGTTGAAGATTTGGAGACACTACTTGTACGGAGAGTCGTGTCAGATCATCACGGATCACAAGAGTTTGAAGTATATCTTCCAGCAGCGAGATCTGAACCTGAGACAGCGCCGATGGATGGAGCTAGTGAAGGATTATGATTGTGAGATCCTTTATCACCCGGGCAAGGCGAATGTGGTAGCTGATGCTTTGAGTCGTAGGCCCGTGGGTAGCTTGTCCCAGTTGAGCGCAGTTCAGTGTCAGTCTTCTGCAGATTGGCAGCTCTTGTGTGATAGTAGAGTGCAGTTCGAGTTCACTTCCGCTGGGGGACAGCTTGCTCATGTCCACGCCCGTCCACTTCTATTTGATCGTATCCATGAGGCGCAGCCCAGTGATGCCCGTTTGATTGAGATTCTTGAGCTTGTTCGGCAGGGAAGAGTTTCGGAGTTCACGATTGATGACCAGGGTGTGCTACGATGCGGGACTCGCTTGTGTGTACCAGATGTTGATGGGTTGAGACGCGAGATCCTAGAGCAGGCACATCAGTCGGCCTATAGCGTTCATCCAGGTTCCACCAAGATGTATCGTGACTTGAGGGACTTCTACTGGTGGGAAGGGATGAAGCGTAATATATCGGACTTCGTTTCGAAGTGCCTGACTTCTCAGCAAGTCAAGGCTGAGCATCAGAGACCGGCTGGAGAGTTGCAGCCTTTACCCGTTCCGGAGTGGAAATGGGAGCAGATTTCCATGGACTTCATTGTGGGTCTACCCAGGACCAGTCGAGGGTATGACTCCATTTGGGTTATTGTAGACCGGTTGACGAAAGCGGCTCACTTTCTTCCAGTGAAGACCACTTTCGGTTATGCTCAGTATGCTCAGTTATTCATAGATGAGATTGTGCGTTTGCACGGTGTTCCCACATGCATAGTATCCGACAGAGGCATCCAGTTTACTAGCCGTCTTTGGCAGAAGCTTCAGGAAGCCTTGGGTACCCGGCTGAGTTTTAGTACCGCTTTTCATCCACAGAACGATGGCCAGTCGGAGCGGACTATTCAGACTCTGGAGGATATGCTCCGTACATGCGTGCTTGATTTTGGTGGCAGTTGGGATCGTCACTTGCCGTTGATTGAGTTCTCCTACAACAACAGCTTTCAGGAGACTATTCAGATGGCACCTTTTGAGGCTTTATATGGTAGGAAGTGTCGATCGCCAGTCTGTTGGACCGAGCTTAGTGAGAGTTTAGTTTTGGGACCCTAGCTAGTTCAGGAGACCACGGAGAAGATCCAGCTGATTCAAGATAGGATGAGAGCAGCCCAGTGCAGGCAGAAGTCTTATGCCGACCGTCGTCGTCGCAGACTTGAGTTCGCAGTGCGGGATCATGTATTCCTGAGGATTTCTCCGATGAAGGGCGTTATGCGATTTGGGAAGAGAGGGAAGCTCAGTCCCAGATTTGTAGGTCCTTTCGAGATTCTTGAGCGAGTGGGTTCTGTTGCTTATCGTTTGGCGCCCCCGCCCAGTTTTCCGGATGTTCACCCTGTTTTTCATGTGTCGATACTTCGTAGATACCTTCATGATCCTTCTCACACGATTCAGCACGAGACCGTTCAGCTTGAGCGCGATCTTTCGTTCACCGAGCAGCCGGTAGTTATTTTGGATCGGCAGGTGAAGAAACTTCGGTCAAAGGTCTTGCCATCTGTGAAGGTTCTTTGGCGTAGCCCGACTAGTGAGGAGATCACTTGGGAGGCCGAGAGCAAGATGCGGAAGAAATTCCCTCATCTTTTTGAAGGTACGCTTAGTATGAAATTTTAATTCGGGGACCGAATTTCTATATGGAGGGGAGATTGTAACGTTTTAGAAATCGTTTTGCGAATTTTCCCGTTTCAGGGCAAAATTGTCGGTTTTTCCCGTTTTAACCCGATTTCGATCAAACGACCGTATAAACTTACCGAAACCTAATTTGGCCAAAATAAAGCTTGTGCGCGAACTTTGGGAGTATTTGGGAGGTTTTGGTTCAGATAGATTTTTTCCCGAATAAAATATTATTTTAAGCGGTATTTTGTGCACGTAAATCGGGAAAAATTTTCTTTTGTGAATAAATTAATTTTGTCACTAGAATTATTTTAGAAGGTTCTTTTTAAATATCTAGATTTTTTTTGGTGACTAATGGTTTCTTTTTAAAAATAAAAGAAAATGGTGTAATGGTGGCAAAATGCATTAATTAGCATTTATTACTCTTTTTCCTTGCTTTTTCTTCACAAAATATTACACAAACCCCCCCCCCCCCTCTCACCTTGGCCGACCCTCATCCCCCCATTTCTGTCCTCAACATTTCCAAACTCATTTCTCACTCATTTTCAATCAAAAACACAAAAAGAATTCCAAAAATAAATCCAAAAATTCCTATATAAATATTAAACCATTTTTCCTTCACTAATCCTTCTTGGATCTTCATCAAAGCTTGATTTTGGAGGCTAAAATGATGGATCTAATTTTTTTTTGGTGTTCTTGAGGAGGTATAATTTCTTATCTTAATCCATAATTAATTGCTTTAATCTTTAACTAGCTAATTTAGTTAGTTATTTAAGTGCTTAGTTTAGCTTTTAATTCATGATTAATTCATTATATTTGGTTTAAGAAATTCATGTTAGGGTTAAATTTTGATTAAGTGATTAGTGTTTAATTCAAGTGTTAAATTGTGTTTTGGAAAAGATTAATCTAGTAGAAAGTGTTAAAGTTTGCTAATAAGCATTTTGTTTAATTAAGCAAAATTGCTTACTAGATTTTTGCTAAAACATAATTAGCGAGTGTTAAAAATACATGATTGGTTTAGATAGCTTAGTTAAGCTATTTTAAGGTATTTGTAATTGTTAGATTTGTGTTATCTTGAATCTAGTGCGATATATTGCGATAGGTTGCTTACTAGATTTCGGGGGTTTTCCGACGTAGGGTTCGTTTGGTAGTTGCGAGGTTATATCCAGTGTATTCCTCGTAATTTTTGTGTTGTGTTGCGCGATCGGGACGATCGGGGTCCAGACTTAGTGTTTTGTAGTTTAGCGACCCCAATTAGGGTTTTGGCCGGTATCGTGCGCGATAGATGCGCTAAGCGCGCAGTGTAATTTTCCGGGCGTTTTCGTCACGTTTCGTTGCCTTTTCGTCATTTTAGGATATTTAGCTTATGTGTTGTATTTATGAAATTTTAGGTTCGCAAGAAGGGACTTCGGGTGCTGCGGACAAGGGGAAGCAGGTGGTCGGATTTTCATAGCTCGAGACTATCTGTGAGTAGATTTAACATCTACGGGGAAATCGCCCGTATGGCGTTATGCGTCGGGATGAATATGATATGATAGAGGCATGTATTTGCATATTAGTTGCTTTCATATGAATGTCATTGCATAGCATTATCTGTTGTACTTGACTCGTACCTTTAGATATAACACATTACTGACGGTTCATGTTGCACGAGCACTAAATTGTATGCTACACCCACACCGTCTGTAATTGCCATGACACGCACAAACACCTACCTATGTGATATGATAGTGGATAGGAATGATTGGAGTAGTAACTCTTATTCTATTGTGCATATGAAATACCGTGGACACATACATACGTGATATTGCATTGGGCAGGAATAGTTAAGGTAGTGAACCTTATTCCACTTCACTTATATCTTGCTATAATTACTTATACATCATGCATACATATTGACATGTACACCCTCGTACTTGATTACATGTAGATACTTAAACCTTGCTACACTTACATGTACACTTCATATGATACTGCATTTATTTTCGAAGGAATTGGGAACCGCATGATATGTTTTAAAGCTAGATTCAATTTAAAGAGCGGTTTTCCCTTTATATGCTCATATTAATGTTTTATGTTGCATATATCAGTTTTATATGGATTTTACGCATTGAGATATGAATTTCATATGATTTATGGATTTGAGAACCGTGGGGGATATTTTCAAGAAAACTATATATTGTTTGAAAACCCGGTTTCTCTTGATATGATATTTGATGCGTCCACCATGTGATTTCTCGGTTCTGAGATTTGGCTTGTGATACCCGATTCGAGGAGCGGGACGCACCGTCTGCGGGTACATGGTGGACCCGGTATGGTACCCCGGGGTGAGTAGTGATTTCGTGGTGTAGACGATAAGCCTGACGGTGGGACCACTACCTACCGGTGATTGTATTTGGACTCGGCGGTTATCATGGAGATACCGACCGGAATGAGGTATGACATATCGTCAGGGCTAGTCATGGTGACAGCGCCTGAGTTATGAGGATTACGTGTCGATACTAGACACGGGTTTCATGATGTTTCGAGTGTCAGTGTTTGACACTCAGGTTTTCGTGAGACATACAGGATGTGAGGGCCGATCTGAGGATGCAGTGCCTGAGGATTTGGGATTTGATGTGTCAGTGAGGGACACTGGTGTTTTTCCATGCTGATGATTTTTTCATGAGATTTTATATTATATCATCCCACACTCAGGATTATGTTGATATGCATCATTTCATGTAGTTGTAGTACCCTGATGATGCACCTTTACATGATTGTTGCATAGTCACTTATCATACTTATGCTATCGGATTACTTATGATAGATAGATCGTTGTTCATGCATACTTGCGATTACTGTATGATGTTATTTACTATTCACGAGTTGGCAACTCACCCCCGTTGTGCCACAGTGTTGTGCAGGACTTACCCTCTGAGTAGTCGCGGCAGGGCATCTTTTCATCTCTACTTTTGCGGATACCGCTACGGTTGGCTGTGAAGCCTTGCTTTTAGGTGGGTTGCGGTTATCTGTTTGTACTTTGTATATTTTTTGTTGGATCTAGTATTCTCCATCTACCACTATGTTGTATATGACTTAGAGACGACTTGTAAGGATTCAGTGTTATTTTGTGGTGACTTTGGGTGTCGTGCTCGTGGGAGCCGGTTTTGTTGAAAAGTTTTACTTCTTTATGCAGTTTCCTTTTATATTTCTTCGCTTCGGCGTCGTATATATGTTGTGGTGGTTGTCTCCGCCGTTGGGCGTGATTTGCTCCCGTTTGGGATGCTTTTATTATTATCTATGTTGTACCCGTTTTCGGGGTTAGTTTTTACAAAGGAGGTGCTGCCGAAATTTTTAAGAACGAAAACTAAACTTAAAGATTTTTACTTGAAAAATTCCGAATGTTTAAAACTATGTTTTCTCCGTTGATCCAGTTTTGGGTGGTTTAGATTTCTGGGTTTCGGCTTACTTAAGTTGCGTACGCCTTTAGACGTTACATAGTTTAAGTGCCGGTTACGGGCCAAATTTGGGTCGTGACAGACTCCGTTAAGTTGTCTAACCTGAATAGGCAAGCAATCACTTTCTCCGGCTCCCTGGGGCTCAAAAGAATTGATCCCGCTTAAATCTATATTTACTAAAGTCCTTAAATTATTGTTTTGTATATCTTGAGGGGGTTTTATGAAAAATATTTTAATATAGATTAAAACTAAAAGCTCGAGGGTGATTTATAACATTTAGGGTTTCATGAGCATGTGTTTTAATTATTGGGGTATTTTAATGATAAATACCTAGCTTTTAAAAGTTTATGGTATTTTATTGAAAACTAGTCCTTTTTGGTAACTTGATGGTATTATATTAACATTTTTTAATCTTTCATTTTTAGAAAAATATAGTTTTATAATATAATGAAAATATGGATTTATAATTTTATTTAATTTTGAAAATTTGTTTTATTTAGAAAATCCGCATTTCTTAAAAATCGTATTTTATATCCTTTCGAGATTGAATACTCCGCGAGGGGTGCTGCATCTCGCTCTAAAAGAAACCCGGTTTTTAAAATATATGGAATTTTATTGTAAAGATTATTCTTTGAACCAAACACACACACGCGCGCGCGCGCGCGCACACACACACACATATAGGCATCATTATATGAAACCACAGTGTGCGTGTGGGATAGGTTTTTACCTCGTGAAGTTTTTCCTAAAGGTATTTAACAATAATCGAAAGAGGTGATATTAAAGTTCAAGGCATTTTAATGAAAAAGTTCGTTATTTGCGCATTGAACATAAAATTTTGGTTTCATAAAAAGACATAGATATGAGTTTTGTATTAAAAAGATATTAGAGTGATTATATGACATTTTGACATATCAAGCATGATAAATTGTTTAGAAACGAAGATTGTTACGTGTTAACTCCACTTTTATCGATGTTTTGAAAAAATTACGAATTGATATGAAAGAGAAGGAGAGAAGAGGAACTTACGGTTTGGAAATCTTAAGAAAAGGGTGAGAAAGAGAAGGAGTGTCTTCGTGGCGTCTCGGGAGCTTCGGAAATGGCTTCGATTTTCGATAGAACAAGCTTGTTCGCTAGCTAAACTTTACTCCACTTGTACTTAGGAACTTTTGAGAGAATTTTTTCATTGAATTTTCTGAATGGTGTTGAGCTAAACTATGAGGTAGTATTTATAGTGGAGAATTACGGTTTGGGAATTAAAAATGTGGATTAAAATGGTGTTAATTGGTGAAATGAAAGGTCTCTGTTTGATTGCAGAAAAATCAAACAGTGCAGAGGAGTTAAGAGGAGCTAAAGGGACAAGTGTGCAAAGCACGGAGGCAAACGGGCTCATCAGATCCATCGGCACCGACCCCATGCCCAATTTGGCCGGTTGGATTTGGATCTATGGCCTTGAGATTCGTGCCATGTGGGTTTTTATGTGTTTACACCATTTTGCGCATTTTTTATTTTTCTGAACTTTTCATTTCCCCGTGTATTGCACATGCAACCTTTTGGGCTTACAAAAATAAAAAGAAAAATCAGAAAAAAATAATTGTGTCTGATGGGAATCGAATACACAGGCTACGTCACAACAGTGCAAAGGCTTTACCAGTGAGTTATAAGTTGTTTCTTACTTTTATTAAACAATTCTAATTTATAACTCTTACACAGGCTGTAATACCCTTTTCTGTATATTAACAGGAATATTTCTGTACAGAGATTTCAGAGTCGTTGCATTCTACCCTCCTTATAAAAATTTCGTCCTCGAAATTTACAATTACATAGGGACTAATTTTTAAATAGGTATGGGTATCGTGTATGCATATCTTCTTCTCATTCCCATGTTGATTCTCCTGGCAAATCCTTTCTCCACATCACTCGGACCAAGTTTACTTCCTTGTCCCACAATGTCTTCACCTTTCGGTCCAGGATCTCAACTGGTTGTTGCTTGCAGGTTAGGTCAGTCGGTACTGTAAGCTTTGAGTGATCAAGTATGTGGCTGGGATCGCTCACATATCGTCGTAGCTGGGATATGTTGAACACGTTATGCGTACCTTCCAATGAGGGTGGCAGTGCTAAACGGTAAGCCACTTCTCCAACTCGTTTGAGTATGTTGACGTGCCATATATATTTTGGACTTAGTTACCCCTCTTGCCAAAACGAATCACTCCTCTGTTTGGAGAGATCTTCAGGAATACATGGTCTCCAGGTTGGAACTCCAGATGTCGACGCTTTGCATCTGCCCAATGTTTCTGTCGGTCTTGGGCTATGCGTATTGTTCAGTCGAAAATATCGCACATTTGATATAACATTTTCCTTACTTTTCTTAAATATTTAAAAATGTTTATTATAAATATGAAACATATGAGGGTTTATCTATAAAATATTTATTTTCATATGTTTATATATTATAATTATCATTATGAAGGAAAATGTATGCATATAATATTTTGATAATTTAAATATGCATATCATATCAAATATCCTTAATAAATATTCTTAAAATATAATATCATATAAAATGGTTAGGATAATATCTCAAAAATACCAAATATTACTAACATTATTTATTGAGATATTGTGCAAGGTTTAGCTCAGGTCAGGAGATCGAGATGTCGGGAATCAAAAATCTGCCGATAAAGTTAGATAAAATTGAAGAATCGATACTGGCAGAGACTCAGAAAAGATATAAAGATTCCATATATCAAGTAAATCTCCATGCGTCACAAGGAAGCGGCCCCAGAGTTTTGAAGCCTAGATACCACTAAACGACCGCGGTTCCGTGGCCAAACCATCCAATATGCGGCGGATCCGTAGTCGATTCACCGAGTGAGGGTTTTGGATTTTTATGTTTAGATATTCACAACAAACCCTGATTCTTGGGATCTATAGTTTCTGGCTTTGGGACTATATAAAAGACCAAGGGCTAAACCTAGAAATCATCTAATCTAATCTTTTACACAAGCTAATCACCGTCAAAGAACGAGTGATCCATGACAGCTTCGCGATTCGACGCGATAAGGCGACGTGAGATTCGACGGAGTATCTACTTCCAACAAGGCATAGATCGAGAGCAACTTCTTCTTCCTCTTGTAATCTAAATTTAAAGCTTTTGTACTTATGAAGTTGATTAATAAAGGTAGATCTTTAGTTTAATTAATTAGCATTTAAATTTATGTATTTACATCATGATCTCTATCCGTTCTTCTATCTCCATCATGTGCGAGTAATTCTCCGCTTGATAGGGTTCGTAGAATTAGAGTAGATCAATAGATGAGAAAATATTTTAACTTCTTTTAAATCTTATGAAGTTTATAAATTTTAGCAAAAGAATCGTTAACATCCTTATCGGGCGTGCTACCAATTTATTACTAGTTTCGACCGCGATTTGAGATCAGATTAACAATTATTTTGTTAGGGGCTAGACATGAATAGAGATCAATGAAAGGACAAGGGTCAATAGTGTGGAAACCCAAGTTTCTTCCAAGAACCTTAATCCTTATTCATCACTATCGATCTAGTTTTAAATCTATCAAAAGATAAAAGGAGTCATCTTTAATTAATCATCCATTACTACGAAATCCTAATGAACCCTACAAGCCCTCTTCTGATATAAAATCTACATCCGTGGTTAAACTAGATCTATATTCTACATCCGTATTTAATATATGTCTAGAATCTATAACTATTCTTCACTATTCTCTACTCTTCCTCTCCTTAATCAACACGCCTAAAGCAAGATTAAAAGATTCCACATATCCCTGAGGACGACCCATACTCATCTCGGTCTAGCTACACGCGACACCGTTATTGATTGCGGTTAATTACTTATTACTTACAAACACTTCTTTAGAAATCAATCACGCATCCTTTCCCTGATCGTACGAACTATGTCCACAGTTGCCACGATCATCTCTGGTCTAAGGAGTTCACGATCTCCGACGTCGTCCCAACTTAGCGGTGAACGACACTTTCGTCCGTAGAGTGTTGCGAATGGTGTCATTTGTTCATATCAGATTTTTGCATTTTCATACCGCCCAATTTTTATCACATTGCATATCGGTAGATACTCTTGAGCCGTGTTTGCTAGTCAATTGCAGGATACAGGTTCTCGGTTCTAAAACGGTGAAATTCATGGAAAACACGACAAAATCCGGGTTCCTGCCAACCACAGATAAAACACGGATCTCCGCTTTTCATCCGTATGTTGCCAGATACCAGTTTAGGAGACAAAATGGCAAATCGATTGTCACCTTCATGCACAAGGCTCAATGGCAACACAAGTTCCTAGAAATCTATGCGGAGCTCAAGAAAATCTTGACAAAAAGTCCACCTTTCTCTCAACAGAAATTCTGGAAAATTCGTGAAGAAATTATGAGAAAACACATATACCAGATTGAAGGGTACATCAAACCAGGGTACCACCAAAAAGCCCTAGGCCCAACTCCTCTATTAGGCCGCGGAACCGCGGCCTAAGCATGCTTAGGCCGCGGATCCGCGGCCGTATGGTGGCGGCAGATGAAACTTTTCCACGGGTGTTTTGGTCTTTTTAATTGTGTTCTGTTGGTTGCCCTAGGTTTTCATTTTTCAGCCTATAAATAGCCCAGAACTTTGTGAAGGAAAGGGTCCATAATCTTGTATTTTATTTTCTAGGTTTAGTGTGTTTCTTCTTCCTCTTCTCATCTCTTCTCCATTAAAACTTGTAGTGAGCTTGTGAGTGAAGAATGATGAATAAAGAAGAACCGTTTATTATTTTGCTTGTCTTATTATCTTGTTAATTGTTGTAATTTTAATTTGGTAACTAGTTGTTGTTATTTTTCTTGTTGTTTCTTTCTTCTCTCTTTTTCTTTATCATTAAAAACAACCATGATGTTTACGCTTGATCCTCGCCAAGGTGAGGTCGCAAATAGCTAGTTGTTATCTTCTATCTCTTTCTTTCTATCTTCCTCTTTTGTTTTGTTTTCTTTTCATGATGATGTGTGAGTAGTTTCATACTTGTTAGGGTAGGATAAGGGAAGTTTGAGAGAAGGAAATCTCTCTCACTCTTTCCTTGCCCAACAACTTAATTCGACTCCCGTTAATTAAACCACAATCCGCTCCTTACGGCACCCTATCCTACATGATAGCGGTGATTCTGTAGTGAGACCGGTTGTGGTTGAATTAACCGGAGGTTATGGCTAAGAGCCAAGAACGGACGGACAAGCACCAAAAGGAAGAACTTATGCGTTGGAAAGCCTAGCTTATACTCGCAAGTTCCTTCCTAGTCGTGCTAATCCCCGTTGTTGCCGATTACCGTAACACCGATATTAAGAGGGGCAACGAAAGATGTGGGAGACTCCTAACTCAAACTAACCTAATCCTAACCCTAACAAGCTCTCTTTACATATCACTTTAACACTTAGATAATCACAAACAAATTCTGGACTTCCGGACTTAACTCGTTAAAACACATAGAAAAAGACTCCCATCTCCCTGCGGACGACCCGTACTCAACCGGCTAGCTACAAGCGAAACCGTCTTGATTGCGGTATTTAACTAAAACTTGAACACGCAGAACCACTAACAATCAAATGGCGCCGTTGCCGGGGAGACGGTAGTTTATTTCTTTGTGTAATTTCGGGTTAACTTGTGAATATAAAAACAACCGAAAAACAAAAAAAAAATATACTTTGTAAAAAAATCATCTTGTTATTTTTGATTAGTTTTTGTGCAAGTGTGCAGGGAAATACGGAGTTCAAGTTCAGTGCCAAAGACGTGGGAAGATAGACCCACATTTCGCGGCTACACCGCGACGGACAAAACGAAGCATCCGGTCTACTGAAAATATCTGGAGCAGATACAGTAAGCAACTGAAAATTCAGCACATCCAGACAAGCAGAGAACACCCCAGAGAGCATAACCTAAAAAACTGGAGGCCCAAGCCCATAATTGTGCCGCGGAACCGCGGCATAAGGAAGCTTAGGCCGCGGATCCGCGGCCACTTGGTGGATTCAGTGGGCCAAAATCTCTCTGTAAGTCTCTCTCCTCTCTCCCACTCCTCTGAACTCCACTGAACTGTGTTTTCTGCAGATTTGTTTGCGCAAACTCTTCTCCCCCTTCCAATAAACTGTTCTTGTGCAGGATTCTTTGCGCCGCGCTAAAAAAATAAAAATTGTTTGCAGTTGATTTGTTACTGCTTTGCATTTCTTAATACGGACTTAAGGGGCTTGAAACCAATTCAGATTGGGTGGGGATTTCATCACCCTTCCCAGGACCTCAAAAATCACAAAAAGCATATGCATTGACCACTGTTAAAAATTAAAAAATACTAGACTCAGCCCTAAGGACTTCGCGCTCATTAGGACAGAGGACTAGTTACAGGCATCGGCCGTTTATCCTACTGACTTTTGCGGTGCCTAGGCAAGTGTGACGAAGGCAAGTGGTTATTTAATTAAGGAACTTCGCGAAAGCGTTGGACAACCTCCCACTTACCTGGCACTTATCTGGCCGCATTAGACGGAGAAGAGGCGGTTTGAGGTCCTTTTTCTAGCCCTCTGGAACAGTTAGGAGCAGGTCTAGTTGACCTAGGCGACCGTAGATCTAGGTGAGATTGTGTATATCTTGTTTGTGATTACTTAAAGCCGTAAGTCCGTACATATTTCTGTAAATCTCTTTCTAAAAAAAAAAGAAAAAAATCAAAAACTTTTATAAAAACTTGCCCTTTGTCGCCAAAATCCATTTTTTACCCATCACCTTTCTCCATTGACGTTTTCTTACCCTCACCTTCTCCGCTTTGACTATACTAAACTCGTTTAGTGTATGTCCGCTTGGACTCGGGACACTAGCGCCCGTCTAGTCCGCGTTACGTTAGTCGCTACCGACTACGCGATCGACTCTGAAGTCGAAACTCCATCCACTCCTCTTTCACCCCTTCCTTTGCCGGCCAACTCCGACGTTGACCGGAATTCTGTTCATACATCTTCACCTTCACCTTCACCTTCACCTTCACCAACCTCTTCTTCCGCGATGTCAGGATTTAATCCGAACATCTCTTTGACTACCGCTGGATTGGCTCCACCTCCTACGGAGACCAATATCCCACCACCACCGCCTGTTGTAGCGCCGCAGCGAATCGCGCTCCAGGATCGTTTCTATCCCACTCGTTCTGCACTTCCCACCTGCCTTTCTCTTCCACCGGTCAATGGGGATAATTTTGAAATTAAGCCCCACTTCATCAACATGCTCCCACGATTTCATGGGCTTGAATCTGAAGATGCCTATATCTTCATCAACAAATTTCAAAACGTCTGTGCCATGATGAAAACCACCCAGCTGTCGGACGATGCTATACGTCTACGGGTCATTCCGTTCACTTTATGCGATCTTGCTGAAAATGGCTGTATAGCACCGCTTCCCACTCAATCACCAGCTGGGACGAGTTTGTTAAAGCGTTTCTGAAAAAATTCTATCCGAATCATAAGACCGCAAGTATTCGAAATGAAATCAACCAATTCTCTCAGCTTCCTTCTGAACCTTTCTGGAAGTGCTTTGACCGATACAAAGACCTTCTTGTTCAGTGTCCTCACCACGGTATAGAGAAATGGCAACTTTGCCAAACCTTATACGAGGGCCTGAACCCAACAACGAAGCAGTTGTTGGAAACCATCTGTCAGGGCCACTTCCTATCAAAATCTGACGAGGAAGCGTGGCAGTTCTTTGACGACCTTGCGGAGCAAACGCTACAATGGGAGAGCACCAGACCGACTTCTTCTTCTTCTACCTCCTCTTCTACCGGTCGGTCTAGGGTAGGAATTCACCAACTTGATGTCTCTATTGCGATGAAAGCTGAAATGGCTGCAATAACAAGAAAGCTTGAAGCGATAGAGAGCAAATTTTCTTCTCCTGCTCCTGCCCCTGTTCTCCCCCTTCGTACCATTTGCGCTTGTTGTTCCGATCCTTCCCACTTGACCGAAGAGTGTCCTTACAATCCGCCCTCGCAAGGACAGGATCAGGTTAATGCTGCATTTCAGCAAAGACCGAGGAATGATCCATACTCTTCCACCTACAATCCTGGTTGGAGGAACCACCCCAATTTCGCCTGGAATCAGAATCAGAATCAATTCCAAGGCAACAATTTCCAAAGGGGCCCTCCACCGCAACAACAAGCGCAACAACAAACTCAACAGCAGTATCAGCAGCCCTTCCAACCCCAACCTTTCCAAAATCAGACGAACAACTTTGCACCCAACAATTCTTTTCCACCAAACAACTTTGTTCCGTCAAACAACGATAAGGTTTCCTCGCTCGAACGAAGTCTGGAGGCGTTCGTTAAACAATCGACTCAGTCCACCGCCAACATCCAGTCTTCCATTCAGTCCTTAGTGCAACACACTGCCGCTCACGGGCAAAGTATCAAGACCATCGAGGCCCAGATTGCATAGCTGAATGCGGCCTTAAGCGAGCGAGAGAAGGGGAAGCTCCCGTCCCAGCCACTCCCAAATCCCGGTCACCCACATAATGCACATGTTGCTCTTGAACAACAAAACCATAATGTGAGTGCCGTGACCACATTGAGATCGGGAAGGATGCTGCAAAACAACATTGGCACACGGATCAACGATGACACCCCGGCCGCTTCATCTTCTACTTCTTCTTCTTCTCCTGCTTCTTCGTCTTCTGAGCCTATTCTCCGCTCCTCAACAGGCTCTCCTTCCTCTTCTTCTGCTCCGAATGGACCCACTTCTCACTCCACGAAAACACCTGTTCTGGGATCCGTTCCAACTCCACAATCTCCTCCTCCAGCATTAGACTCAACCAATTTTAAAAATGTTCCATTTCCAAACCGGTTGAGGTCTAATAAACAAAATCCTCAAATGGAAAAGATTCTGGAGTTATTTAAGCAAGTTAACATTAACATTCCTCTTTTAGATATTGTCCAATAAGTCCCGTCCTACGCAAAAATCTTAAAGGACTTGTGCACGAAAAAGAGGAAATCTCAGGTACCCAAGAAAGTTTTCTTGGCTAGTGCTGTGAGTGATGCCCTTACCCAATCTTTACCACAAAAACGGAAGGACCCTGGCTGTCCTACGATTTCAATTACCATTGGGGATAAGAACATCAACCGCGCACTATTATATCTTGGTGCCAGTGTTAACCTGCTTCCGTATTCAGTATACGAGCAATTAGGCGTCGGAGAGCTGAAACCCACGCACTACACTCTCCAAATGGCCGACCGATCGATCACCCATCCTAGGGGTGAGCTAGAGGATGTGTTAATAAAAGTCGGGGACTTCATATTCCCCGTTGACTTCATTGTATTAGACACACAGCCTGTAGCTAACCCCCGGAATCAAATTCCGGTGATACTCGGTCGCCCATTTCTCGCAACCTCAAATGCTGTGATCAATTGTCGCAATGGTTCGATGAACCTCTCTTTTGGAAACATGACGATTGAACTCAACATTTTTAGGTTGGGGAATCAGCTCGCCGAACCTAATGCTCATATACTGGACGTCTGCTCGATCCAGGAGATCACCCCAGAAGAGTGTGAATTCGAGGAGTTTCTATTTGACCACGATAATCTTGACGCCACTAGTGCGTTTCTCTTCGAACCTGCTGCTGTTTCTGCGCCCGACAACGACTACGAGTGTTTCACGTTTTCAAACGATCTTAGCCGCGCACAACCCGAGTTTGAATCTTTCGAATTTCCGGATGAGTTACCTGAACCATCCGACTCGGTCGCCTACACTCGTTTTGAACCTTTGCTGGAGTCCTTTGAGTTCGAGACCTCTGCACCAATCTTGCCTTCAATCATTTCACCTCCAGCGCTCGAACTCAAGCCTTTGCCGTCTCACCTTAAGTACGCTTACTTAGGTGAGAACGAGACCCTCCCTGTCATCATTTCGGCTTCTCTAGCTCCCGAGCAAGAGAAAGCCCTTCTCGCGGTCTTGCACAGCAACAGGCAAGCTTTTGGCTGGTCCATGGCGGACATCAAGGGGATTAGTCCCCTGATCGTTGAGCATCACATTCATCTGATGGATGATGCCAAACCAGCCCGGGATCCACAAAGACATCTCAATCCAGTCATGAAAGAGGCTGTGAAGAAGGAGATCGTCAAATGTCTAGATAGTGGTATCATTTACCCTATCTCTGATAGCCAGTGGGTTAGCCCCATCCACGTTGTCCCCAAGAAGTCGGGCATCACGGTCATCACTAACGAGGAGAACGAGTTAATCCCTACTCGCACCCAAACTGGGTGGCGAGTATGCATTGATTACAGAAAACTCAACGCCGCAACGCGGAAAGACCACTTTCCGCTACCTTTCATTGACCAGATGCTTGAACGATTGGCCGGACACGAGTACTACTGCTTTCTTGATGGCTACTCCGGCTATAATCAGATTCCCATCGCCGAAAAAGACCAGGAAAAGACCACATTCACTTGTCCTTTCGGCACGTTTGCATATCGTCGAATGCCCTTTGGGTTATGCAATGCGCCCGCTACCTTCCAGCGGTGTATGATGGGAATCTTCTCTGACATGGTGGAAAAATTTCTGGAGATTTTCATGGATGATTTCTCCATCTTCGGCGATTCCTTCAACGAGTGTTTGCTGCATCTTGACGCTGTCCTTACCCGATGTAAGGACAAGAATCTCACTTTGAACTGGGAGAAATGCCACTTCATGGTGCGCGAAGGTATTGTCTTAGGACATATCATCTCGCAAAATGGCATAGAGGTTGACAAAGCAAAGATTGAGGTCATTTCCAATCTGCCTCCTCCCAGATGCGTCAGAGATATCCGAGCCTTCCTTGGCCATGCCGGTTTCTATAGACGGTTTATCAAGGACTTTAGCAAGATTGCTAGGCCCTTGACTCTTTTGCTGGCCAAGGACACGCCATTCGACTTCAACTCGAGCTGTGTGACTGCATTTGAGTCATTAAAACGCTCACTAACTTCTGCTCCCGTTCTCTCTTCTCCTGACAAGACGCACCCATTCGAGATTATGTGCGATGCATCCGACTTTGCCATCGGTGCTGTCCTTGGACAACACATCAACAAAATGCCGCACGTAATCTATTACGCCAGCCGAACCCTGAACGACGCCCAACTCAATTATACAACAACTGAGAAGGAATTCTTGGCTGTTGTATTTGCTTTAGAAAAGTTCAGGCCCTACCTCATCGGCTCTCCAGTCATTGTCTACACCGACCATTCTGCTCTGCGCCATCTTTTTGCGAAGAAAGATGCAAAATCTCGGTTAATCCGTTGGATCCTCTTGCTTCAAAAGTTTGACCTTGTCATTAAGGACAAACGAGGATGTGAAAACGTGGTTGCCGACCATCTCTCACGACTTCCTTCTTCGCCTTCGGTTCCAATTCCGATCAACGACGTTTTCCCGGATGAACAGCTCTTGACAGTATCTTGCGAACCCTGGTTTGCAGATATTGTGAACTATTTGTCCACGGGATTACTACCGACTGAATGGTCAAGTCAGGACAGACTTCGCTTCTTATCCCAAGTAAAGCACTTTTACTGGGACGAACCCTATTTGTTCAAATACTGTCCCGACCAGATTATTCGTCGGTGTGTCCCTGATGAGGAATTCAAGAGTGTGCTGTCGTTTTGCCACGATCAAGCATGTGGCGGGCATTTTGGCCCCAGAAAGACAGCTGAGAAGATCTTGCAATGTGGTTTCTACTGGCCACAACTCTTCAAAGACGCTCATGACTATTGCAAGACTTGCTCCCGGTGCCAACACATGGGCCGGATATCCCGGAGGAACGAGATGCCGCTCCAACCGATCTTGGCTGTGGAGATTTTCGATGTTTGGGGGATAGATTTCATGGGGCCGTTTCCCAGCTCTTTTGGGAACTTGTACATCCTTCTCGCTGTTGATTACGTCTCTAAATGGGTCGAGGCTGTGCCCAGCCAGACTAACGACAACAAGGTTGTCGTTAGGTTCCTTAAAAAAAACATTTTCTCCCGGTTTGGGCACCCCCGAGCGATCATTAGCGACAATGGAAGTCATTTTTGCAACAAGACTTTCGAGGCCTTGATGCGGAAATACTCCATTAATCATAAGCTATCCACGCCCTACCACCCCCAAATCTGCGGGCAGGCCGAAGTTTCAAATCGGCAAATCAAGCAGATACTGGAGAAGACGGTTTCCAAGAACCGTAAGGATTGGTCGCTGAAACTCACTAATGCCCTTTGGGCCTTTCGAACCGCTTATAAGACCGACCTTGGCATGTCTCCCTATCGGCTTGTGTACGGAAAAGCCTGCCACCTACCTGTCGAAATAGAGCATCGTGCATTTTGGGCGATAAAGGAGCTGAATCTGTCTCTTGAAGATGCGGGCAGCCATTGGAAGCTGCAGTTGAACGAACTAAGCGAGCTTAGGGATGAGGCTTACGATAATGCGGTTGTCGTTAAGAACCGAACGAAGGTGTTTCACGATAAACACCTTTTGCGCAAAACCTTCGTACCTGGTCGGCAGGTCCTGCTTTACGACACCCGACTTCACTTCCATCCTGGAAAGCTCAGATCTCGCTGGAAAGGGCCGTATTTTGTGCGGAATGTATATCCGCAGGGCGCTGTGGATTTGGAAAATCCGAAGGACGGTTCATTTTTCAAAGTGAACGGACACCGACTAAAACCGTACCTTAGCGCCAAACCAACAGAGGAGCTCCTGTTCTTACAGGAGCCGGTTTACCCTGCCTGATCTTCCTCTGCCTACCTCCAAACTTCGGTTATCCAGCCAAGAACAGTGGACACTGTTCCAAATAAGTTTGGGGGTATGTACAAACCATTTTGTATATATTTGTGTATATTCTTTTTCATTAAAAAAATTATAAAAAAAAATTGTGTATCGCTAACCGACATTTTTGACCCTTCAAATGATCTCTTCATGCAATGACAGTGAGGACACTGTCCGGTTTAAGTTTGGGGGTACGCTCGGTACGCATTTCTCACCTTCGCATTCATATGTACATTTTGCATCTGCTTATTAAAATCCATAAAATCCATAAAAATCTGAAAATTTTCTAAAAATATAAAAACTTTTCTGTCAAGTTAGCTTGTGGAAGAACTCTGATTCAACATTTCGACGGTTTTTGTTTGAAAAAATAGGAATAACTAAATCTTATGTTTAGATTTTGAAAAACTGAAAGATAACTCTCCTTTGAAGTTAACTATTAGCTGATATACGTCTTTACATCACACTACACGTGTCGTGAGTTTTTGGGAATTAGATGACAAGTCTTTTATGTTTAAAAACTTTTAAACAGATAAATGATTTTCTGAGGATCAAATAGGTTTGTTCTGAAATAAGTAATGTCAAGAATAGTTTATGAAGTAAAGCGAATATGAAGGAATGTTATTGATGCCGTAATTGGAGCTAAGTCTGAAAAATAACCCATCTGAAACTTGATTGGAATGATTACACACCAAACCCACTAAACACGTCTTTTATCCAAAAAAATAATGGAACTGCCGGTTATATCTCCGTTCGTATTAAATCATCTGATTTTCACGCCAACTGTCTTTTGTTTTTGGACCTGGGTAACTTGAGTAATTAAGTCCGCCGGGGTGTTTCTACACCTAATGCCCTAAAACCAACTGGTTTGGGTGCATTGGCCCAAAGCTCGCTAAGAAGCCTAGAAAGTCCAGATTAAAACAAAATCAAGCAAGTGTTCTCTCCGAGTTAAAATTCCTAACGGTTCTTTGTGTGAGAATAATCTTGATAAAAGACAGACTTTTATAAAAAAAATTAGCGGAGATATGAAGGTTTCATTCTATGATAAAGACTATTGCACGTTCACAGAGGTGTGTATGAAATGAAAACAAGAAAAAGGTGGAGTGAAAAATACGACTTAGTTTCCTGTTAAGGAAGATAGAAATTCTGAAGTTGAAACCTTACTGGAAAACGAAACTTGAAAAATGCTTAACTCTTTATAAAACTTATGTGATCCTTTTAAAATTGTTACCTGGGCTTTATTGTGCGACATGATGACTTTAATCGATCCTTCTGGAACTTAACGACACTATTTTCACTGCACGTAAAGACATATAAAATCTGTAGTTAAATAAAAAGCGAGGTGTGAAAAATAAAGGTTCGATAGTCTAGACTTAGGATAATAGAATTGTTATTTTCTGAAACAAAACTTTAGGGTTTTGAATCTTAGTTATTTTACAAAACCAACTTGACCGGATTTTATGGGTAGTATCCGCTGAAAACCCTCAGGAGACAACACTCCTCCTACTAGGGACACCTAGAGGTTTAACGGCTTGTTGCACATGCTCAGTGCAATCGCGTTCCCTGCGAAAGTGAGGTTAGGAAATTTTTTGTGAATAAATTGGCTTTGCTCGGGACGAGCAAATGATAAGTTTGGGGGTATTTGTTCATATCAGATTTTTGCATTTTCATACCGCCCAATTTTTATCACATTGCATATCGGTAGATACTCTTGAGCCGTGTTTGCTAGTCAATTGCAGGATACAGGTTCTCGGTTCTAAAACGGTGAAATTCATGGAAAACACGAAAAAATCCGGGTTCCTGCCAACCACAGATAAAACACGGATCTCCGCTCTTCATCCGTATGTTGCCAGATACCAGTTTAGGAGACAAAATGGAAAATCGATTGTCACCTTCATGCACAAGGCTCAATGGCAACACAAGTTCCTAGAAATCTACGCGGAGCTCAAGAAAATCTTGACAAAAAGTCCACCTTTCCCTCAACAGAAATTCTGGAAAATTCGTGAAAAAATTATGAGAAAACACATATACCAGATTGAAGGGTACATCAAACCAGGGTACCACCAAAAAGCCCTAGGCCCAACTCCTCTATTAGGCCGCAAAACCGCGGCCTAAGCATGCTTAGGCCGCGGATCCGCGGCCGTATGGTGGCGGTAGATGAAACTTTTCCAGGGGTGTTTTGGTCTTTTTAATTCTGTTCTGTTGGTTGCCCTAGGTTTTCATTTTTCAGCCTATAAATAGCCCAGAACTTTGTGTAGGAAAGGGTCCATAATCTTGTATTTTATTTTCTAGGTTTAGTGTTTTTCTTCTTCCTCTTCTCATCTCTTCTCCATTAAAACTTGTAGTGAGCTTGTGAGTGAAGAATGATGAATAAAGAAGAACCGTTTATTATTTTGCTTGTCTTATTATCTTGTTAATTGTTGTAATTTTAATTTGTTAACTAGTTGTTGTTATTTTTCTTGTTGTTTCTTTCTTCTCTCTTTTTCTTTATCATTAAAAACAACCATGATGTTTACGCTTGATCCTCGCCAAGGTGAGGTCGCAAATAGCTAGTTGTTATCTTCTATCTCTTTCTTTCTATCTTCCTCTTTTGTTTTGTTTTCTTTTCATGATGATGTGTGAGTAGTTTCATACTTGTTAGGGTAGGATAAGGGAAGTTTGAGAGAAGGAAATCTCTCTCACTCTTTCCTTGCCCAACAACTTAATTCGACTCCCGTTAATTGAACCACAATCCGCTCCTTACGGCACCCTATCCTACATGATAGCGGTGATTCTGTAGTGAGACCGGTTGTGGTTGAATTAACCGGAGGTTATGGCTAAGAGCCAAGAACGGACGGACAAGCACCAAAAGGAAGAACTTATACGTTGGAAAGCCTAGCTTATACTCGCAAGTTCCTTCCTAGTCGTGCTAATCCCCGTTGTTGCCGATTACCGTAACACCGATATTAAGAGGGGCAACGAAAGATGTGGGAGACTCCTAACTCAAACTAACCTAATCCTAACCCTAACAAGCTCTCTTTACATATCACTTTAACACTTAGATAATCACAAACAAATTCTGGACTTCCGGACTTAACTCGTTAAAACACATAGGAAAAGACTCCCATCTCCCTGCGGACGACCCGTACTCAACCGGCTAGCTACAAGCGAAACCATCTTGATTGCGGTATTTAACTAAAACTTGAACACGCAGAACCACTAACAATCATCATTCCAATGCTTACTTGATAGCCGTTGTTGTATGAAAACTCCACAAGGTATAGGTGATCTTCCTACGAACCTCCGAAATCTAACATACAGGCTCTTAGCATGTCTTCCAGAATCTGAATTGTTCGCTCCGATTGTCCATCCTGACTTGTTCCCAGGCTAGCTTGTAGACTCTGCCAAAGTTGTGATCGGAATCTTGTATCACGATTGGAGATGATGCAAACAGGTACTCCATGTAATCTCACGATCTCCTGCATGAGTTTATGGGTATCAAATATGGTACATCTTAATGGTTTAAATCTTAATTTAGATTTATGCTCACCTCCATGTACTACTTTGCTAACGTCTCGATTGACTGGCCAATTAGAAATGGAATAAAGTGAGCCGACTTGGTTAGTCGATCCAAAATAACCAAAATTGCGTCGTTACCCTTCATGCTACAAGGGAGAGCAGTCACGAAGTCCATGGTAATGTGCTGCCATTTCCATTCTGGGATTGGTAATGGCTGAAGTAGACCAGCAGTTCTATGATGTTCAACCTTCATTTGCTGACACGCCAAACACTTAGCTACACTCCTTGCTATTTCACGCTTCATTCCATGCCACCAGTAATGTTGCTGTAGATTCTTGTACATTTTCGTGCCACCGGGGTGTACAGAATAAGGAAAGCTATGAGCTTCTTTCATTAACTCTTCTTGAACAGGGCCGATTGGCACACATAATCGACTTCCATATCGCAAGGATCCATCTTCGTGGATGATGAAGTTAGTTCAAAGTCCACTTTCTACTTGTTCTCGGATCTTTTATAGGTTGGCATCATTTGCTTGAGCTGCCTTGATTTGATTGACAAGAGTGGACTGGACTTGTAAGTTCATCAAATATGAAGCGTTACTTGGCATAACTATTTCGATCTCCAATCCGTGCAATTCTTACTGTAGCTTCCACTGAGCGGTGAGGTTCATTGCTAATGGCTGGCGACTAAGTGCATCAGGAACTACATTCACCTTTTCAGGATGATACTGTAGGTTGATGTCGAAGTCCTCCATGAGTTCTAGCCATCTTCTCTGCCGCATGTTTAGTTTCGTCTGAGTAAATACATACTTCAGACTCTTGTGGTCAGTGTATATATCCACTCGTTCTCCCAAGAGATAGTGGCGCCAAATCTTAAGTGCGAAGATGACGGCTGCCAACTCCAGATTATGTGTTGGATAGTTGCGCTCGTGAACCTTTAACTGCCTTGATGCAAAAGCCACAACTTTTCCATGTTGGTATAGAACACATCCTAATCCTTTACCGGATGCATTACAATGTATCACGAATCCTCCAGATTGATTCGGTATTACAAGGATAGGTGCAGAGGTTAATCTTGACTTGAGTTCTACAAAAGCCTTTTCACATGCTTCTGACCACACGAATGCTTCATCTTTGCGTGTGAGCTTGGTCAGGGGTGATGCGATCTTTGAGAAGCCTTCAATGAATCTTCGGTAGTATCCTGCTAATCCCAATAAATTTCGTATATCTTGCACCATCTTTGGTGTCGACCACTCACTGACCGATGACACCTTAGCTGGATCTACTAAGATTCCTTCGCCTGAAACGATATGTCCGAGAAATCCGACTTGATTTAGCCAAAATTAACACTTGCTGTACTTGGCGTAGAGCTGATGTTGTCACAATGTCTCCAGGACAATCCGTAAGTGCTCGGCGTGTTCTTTCCGATTCTTTGAATACACCAGGATATCGTCGATGAAGATGACAACGAACCTGTCTAAGAACTCTTAGAAAATTTGGTTCATCAGGTTCATAAAGATGGCAGGTGAATTTGTCACTCCAAATGGCATTACGAGATATTCATAATGACCATATCGAGTCCTAAACGCCGTCTTCGGAATGTCGGACTCTTTGACCTTCAACTGATGATAACCCGAACGAAGATCTAGCTTTAAAAATACACAAGACCCACTTAACGGATCGAAAGATCATCGATGTGTGGTAGTGAATACTTGTTCTTAATTGTCACTTCGTTCAGAGCTCGATAATCTACACACATCCTGTAAGAACCTTCTTTCTTCTTCACGAGTAACACCGGAGATCCCCAACTTAAAGTACTAGGTCGGATCCAATCTTTCTTCAGTAGTTTGTCCAACTGAATACGGATCTCCTTCAATCCCTCCGGACTTGATCGATATGGAGCTTTGATTAAAGGCTGCACACCAGGTTGTAAATCAATACTAAACTTAAGAGCTCGATCGGGAGGAAAACCTGATATGTCTTCAGGGAACACATTCTCGAACTCTCGAACTACTTCGGGCTTTTCTTCTTCCGCCGGTAGAGAGAAAACTTCTGCATTTTTCGGTTTAGCACGGTAGCTTCCTGGCTCCAAAGTTCTATCTCCACTTTTGAAATAGAAGACTAGTGATCTGGTATCTCAAATACTACCCTCTTTTGACGGCGGTCAATAGTAGCATAGAATACTCCCAGCCAATCCATTCCCAACACAACATCGAAATTTGGTATGTTCAGTACTTTGAAATTTGCGTAGAATTCTCGTTCGCAAACTACAACTGGACACTAATCAAACCCCATGGTTGCTTTCAAGACTTTATTCCCGGAACTGGCATTCCAGCTTGAAATGAGTGGCTTCACGGGAATCGCATGCCTTCTCGTGAATCGTTGTGACATGAAGCAGTATGAAGCTCCAGTGTCGAAAAGTGCGAGTGCAGGAAGGGTGGCTACTAGTATGGTACCTAAGTTGTGTGAGGTTGGGTTTAGATATAAAAAAAATATAGTGATACAAAAGGATTGAAAAGTTGAAAGGACGGGAAATTACCAGTGATGACTTGTCTTGTGGTTTCGGACTCCTCGATCGTCATTGTAAAAGCCTGACGTCGTGGTACATTCCTCCTTGCCGGAGGCACATTCCTCTGTCCTTAGGGCACGTTTCTCTGCTCTTGAGGCACGTTTCTTTGTGCCTGATGGAATTGATGATGAGTCTGTGTAGGGGGTCCACGTGGAGCTGGTGCAGGGAGAGCTAGGCGGGGTGCAGGTGCCTGAATAGCTGGCCTCTGTGGGGTTGTGATTGCGGGTATGGGTGCTGGTGCTGTGTTAAAACGATATGAGCATGCTCCTATATTGTGAGTAGAGGCGCCACAAACCAAAAACAGGCCATTTGCATGCCTGCAGTTCTTCGCCAGGTGTCCAGTTCTCTTGTAGTAGAAACATAAATCTGGACTGGACCAATTAAATGATCCTCCGGGTCTCCTGAGTGCAAAGGTCAGCCTAGAAGAGGCTCCTCCTGACATCTGTGCGGAAGAGCGTTTGATTCCAGCTGTTTGGGGCTTACCCTTCTTCTTTACCACAGCCCATAACGACGTGCTACCTTCAGGGCAAGTTCATGAGTTGGGTAGTCGCCTGTGGCTAATGCCGCCTGAATCTCCGAGTTTAAGCCCTGGTGGAATCGTCTAGCCCGAATCTCATCGGTCGAGATCAAATATGATGTGAACCTGATAAGATATGATGTCAGGATAGTGATGTGTTTTAACGGAACAGTATTTGATACGAATTCTTTACCTGCTAAGAATGATGAATTCGGCATCATATTCATCCACTGATTTTACCCACATAGAACCTTGTTGCAGGTGGATGAACTGTTGCTCCATCTCAAAACGGGCAGTCTCAAAGAAGAACTTCGCATCGAACAGATCGCGGAACGTCTTCCACTCTATTGGCTGTGTGAGACGACTTTCTTCAGCCTTCCACCAGACTCTTGCATTGTCGGTCAGTTGCAACTTAGCAACTCTCAATCGGGCAATATCTGGCACTTGAGCTGCTGCCAGATCATCTTCGACCGCTTGAGCCCATTCTTCTGCCTCAAGTGGGCTCTCTTTTCCCGAGAAGTGTTTTGGATGCAGTGCCCGAAATTGCTTGACTTTAGATGCCTCGGCTTCGGGGCGGTGCATGAGAATAGCAGTCTGCTGCTGTTGACCCTCCAATAGGCTCTTGATGGCCTTAAGCAGTACCGTTTGCTCATTGATAGGAGCTGCAATGGTAGGTGGTGGTGGTAGAGTAGGTGGTGGAATATTGCCGTTGACGTTCGTACTGGTGTTGTTCGGAGAATCCATTACCTTGATAGAAAATGAATGGTTAGGATAGATTCAAGAAATTTGAAATGTAAGGATATATAGTTGCTGATTTTTATAATTCTTGTGATATATTGCTTAAGAATTCATACAGAACTGACTTGAATGGGCTGCCAACAAAACCTGTCATGCCCCGCTTCCCAGTAAACGGAAACGGTGACGTGGCAAGCCTGCAACGTATTTACTATGAAATAAATACGTTAAGCGTAATTAAGCAATATATAAATGAAAAAGAATGAAAAGAGTAATAAAATAAATAGCAACTTTATTTACTTTCAACTTTACATACAATTATTTGTAATAAAAAGATACAATGATATAAAACAATGCTTAAACAATGGCATACAGAAAGTAAGTGCAGGCTGGAAGGAGCTAGTAATCAGGCTGAGCTGTAAGCTGGTCCAAGTCCTCCAGGCTCGGCTCTATCTCCTCAGAGTCCGATCCTCCTGACGAATATTCTAAAGAAAGAAACAGAAAGAAATGTTGTCAGCGAACTAGCGCTCGGTAGGTCCCAAAAGAAGAAATAGAAGATAGTATGTAATGTGTGAAATTGTCACGCCCTGCTTCCCAATATACGGCGAAGGGGACGCGATCGGTCCGCTACGTATTTACTGTGAAGTAAATACATTAAGCGTATCTAAGCAATATAAAATTAAAGCACAAGAGACAAGAGATATAAACTGAACAACAACTTTATTTATTAACATTCTTTTGTACAATGCATGAAAAGTAAATACAACGGAATAAAAAGCAATGCCTAAACAATGGCATAACAGAAATAAAAGTACTGAATGGAAAGTGTACAATGACTAGAGCTCGGGGTCTTCACTGAACTGGTCCAAGTCTTCAGCAGTGGGCTCGATCTCTGACGTGTCCAGATCACTTGACGATATTCAAAGAAGAAAGAAAGAGAATGTCGTCAGTGAACAGATCGCTCGGTAAGTCCCAAAGAGAAGGAAGAAATAGAATAGACAGAATAAGAAGATAGCTTTTAAATTTGTATTATATTGTTATGATGTTGTGTTAACGTTGTTGTTTGTAGCTTGGTACAGAAGATGTCAGTGTATACGAGAGGAGTCCCACTTACACCGGGGACTTTGGTAACCTGTAGTACAAGGCTCTGTCGATAATACCATGGAACAACGGCATGGATGTAATTACGTCTTAAGTGACCGCCTCGTGCCACCTTTAACATATTCCGTACCAGTCTACCCCTTAAACCCCGTAGTGTTATCTTGATTGTATTGTATTGTCTTGTATTGTAACTGTATAAATTGTATAATTGGATGACTGACCGAAACCATTATATCAGTAAACGGATGTAACCGTAGAATCATGTAAATGGAATAACTGGAGAACCATGTAAATGGAATGTATATCCATGGTTCGGTTCGGTCATGTTGTATAGATTGATAATTGGATTCATGGATTGTAATATTGAAGATTGTAGATTGTACTTGAATTATATTCAAGTCAGATTATACTGAGATTCAAACTGAGTCAGACAATCGGCAAGGTAAATTAAAGTCCTGATTGTTTTATTAATTTGTCTACCTTAGATAGGCAAGCACCCACTTCTCCGGCTCCCTGAGGCTCAAGAGATTGGTCCCGCTTAAACCTATGTTTACTAGGGTCCTTAGGGTAATTTAAAGAACTTGAGGGGGTTTTATGAAAAATAATTTTATATACTTTTCAAAATACACCTCAAGTATTTATTATCCGTCTTTAGAGTTGTAGTGAATGTAGATTTTACATTGTGATATTTCTAGTGAACATATCCTAATTTCATAATTAAAGGTATTTATTTGTAATATTGGTTTTGTATGGAATTCAGGGTATTTTAAGGTAAATTGATTCTTGTGATTTTTAGAAAAAGATGGAATATTTATATCATAACAAAATAGGTATTTTAATGAAAAATATACATATATTTATACAAAAATAATTTTAATATATATTTTATATTCTAAAAATCTCATTTTCTTAAGATGTCGTATTTTAAATTTTTCGAGACCGAATGCTCCTTGCGGAGGTCTAAATCTCGCACTACTAAGCCCGAGGATGTGCGATAATCCGCACCATCCTGAACGGGTTCCCCAAATGGGTTGTAGCGGCGCTTTGCAAAGATTTGTATAAATACTAATCATTAAGAAAAACGGTTTTATTAATTATGGTATTTAAATGAAAAAGTGTCGTTTTCCCGTATTGTATGTTCTAGGGTCTCCTAAGTCAACTAGACTATTCCTAACTGGTCCAAAGGGACAAGTTGTGAGATACCTCAAATCGCCTCTTCACCGCCAATTGTGGCCAGGTAAGTACAAGTGAAGAAAGGAGGGATCCGCTCACGAATCACCGTGAGACGGGCATTTTAAAGTTACCTTTCTCACTTGTCTAGCCTAGAAACCACAAAGTCAGGTTTAGATAAACGACTGATGTCCACAACTTATCATATTTTCATAATAAGTGGTATTTATTTAAAAAGTGTATCAATACTAAATCTTTTAGAAATGGTTTTATTAAGTAAAAGGTATTTAAATGAAAATGTTTGTTTTCCCGTATTCTATGTTTTCGAGGGTATCGTGTTATGTTGTATATGAGTGTGTGAGGAGGTAAGTCGTTACCTCGTGATATACTTTTAAGGTATAGCAAGTTTAATGGGGTTAAATGTAGAATTGAAACAATGTGGTATTTAAGTGAAAATACGATAAATTGAAATAGCCATCATTTCATATAATGAAACTTGATAAATTTGGTTTATTAGTGTTTAATAGTCAACATGAGAGAGTTTAAGAATAATTGTATTAACGAGAAGTGAAGTTTTATAAGAAACCGAATCGAAAATTGGATTTGTTCCGATTCCGTCGGGTTTTGTAAATCCGTATTTTAGAATAGAAAGGAGAGATAGAAAATGGGACTTACGGGTTTTAGGTCACACAAGAGAGTGAAATGGAAGTAGGGGAATCGCCGATGTATTGCGTAATCGCTGGTAGTTCCTAAAACGATCGTCGGAAGTTTGCCGTAGATTTCACCGGAGCTTCGCCTTTCGCTCGTTTTCAAAGTACACACGATTCTTGGAATTTTGAGAGAGTGGGCTCAGAATTTTTGGGGTGAGAAGGTAGGGGGTATGGGTGTATTTATAGGGTTAAGCTAGGGTTAGGGTAGGTGTAGGGTTTTTAATTAAAAAATGTAAAAATATAGGAATTTCATTAAAAATTGGAGTAATTAGGTGTTAATGAGCTCTCTGGAGGTGGTCTACAGAAATAAAGTATGCAGTGGAGGTGGGGAGACCAAGAGACACCTTTTTGGTGTTGACAACTTGGCCGACCGGCCAAGTCCGGCCGGCGGCGCCGTCCCGAGTCGGCCAGTCCGCCGGCCGACTCGGCCGAGTCAGGCCGAGTCGGAGTCTCGGAAGGTTATTGTATATTTTAACCGGCAATTTCCCTAACATTTGCATACATTTAGAAGTGTTCGGCATTCATATTCTACATATTAGCAAATCTGTCACAAAATATGAGATTGCATGTATTAGACTTTTAAACCGACACTTTAAGGGAAATTAACCGCATTTCATGGCATCGCATCATTTCTGTATTTGCGCAACACTTGTTCGAGATCTATGCAGGAAATACGGAAGAAAAGCAAAAGAGCTGATCAAAAATACGCCAACTAAATCATTTCAGATCTGGTAGCAATTCAGATGGAGAAATACAATTCTGTATATCAAACAAAGGCCCATACAACAGCCCAAGACCACACCAGAGAGCCCAAGCTTCAACTCCCACAAGTAGCCGCGGAACCGCGGCAGGAGATGGCTTGCGCCGCGGTTCCGCGCCTCTATTGCCACGTCAGCAGATGAAGTTTTGGGCACAATTCTCAGCTCTGGTCCCACAGTCCTCTCTGATACTTCAAATTCCAGAACTATCTCGAAGCGACTGCCAGATCAGCAAAGAAAATTAAGGAAGGCTAATCCTAATTAAGCTCCTAACTAATCCTCTTCTAGAAGCTCCTCCTAACTAATTACATTTAGAAGCTTCTCCCCTAACTAACTTTTGGAGGGAAATTTGAATTTCTTCAACAAACTTTAGGAGGGAAACTTAGAATTTGAAATCCTAGATCTAGGGTTAGTTATCTATAAATAGGAACCTAGACCTAGGGTTAAAAGGTAATCAATAATCAATCTTTAATCAATAATCAATAACCATTGATTCATTCTACACCATCTTCTTCCACAAGTCTAGTGACAAGGCTTGTGCGAAACCCTAACCCTAATTCCACTCCAAATCCAAGATCTTGAGTACCAAATCAAGTGAGAAGCCTTCAACCTTTTAGGAGCCGAGCCGATCTTCAATCAGGCAAGTGATCCAAGCCGATCCGCGATCCACGGAGACGAGCGAAGCCAAGTCGACGATCAAGTTCTTCCTCTTGTAGTTCTTGAGTGAATGTAACTAAATTGTTGATATAAATAAAAGGTGAAATTCTTGAATCTTGCTTTCTTTTAATTCTTGCATCATGATTAGATCTCAATTTTTAATTGTTGCTCTTGTTGTGATGTTTGAGTGAAACTCCGCTCGTTAAGGAGTCGAGACGATTGTAGAATGATGATGTAACAAATCTTTAAACGATTTTTAAGTCCTACGAGTTTTGTAAACCCTAGCAAGTTCAAGAATCGATGACCTAGTTTCGTTGCGATGCTTTCTTGATTGTGATCGCTCGAAATTAGGGATCTACGATCGTTTCTTGAATTTACTAGAGGCTAGAATGTGAATGATATCGACGAAAGAACAAGGGATAAGATGAAACCCTAGTTTCACAAGAAATCCCTAATTCTCGATCGATCATCATCGATCTAGTATCATTTCATTGAAGGATAAGAATACGTAATTATAAGATTACATCACATCTATAGATCCGATCGATTCCTACGAGCCTCATTTCGATTCTTGAGATTTGGTTTGGAAAAATCATCAAACGATCAATTCTTGATTCTATCTTTTAATGCTTTCTTAGATCTAGTTTTTTTCTAATTCTTGAACTTCAAATATAAATCTTGAATTGTTTTGTTTTCTTTCTTTAAAGTTTCAATTCATCTAATTCAAAAAAGACGAACGATTACACTTTCCCTGTGGACGATCCGCACTCACATACTAACTACATCCGACACCGTAGTTGATTGCGGTCAAATAATTTTTGGTTGTGATTTCTTTACAATTTCATACTACACATCGAGAACACTTTTCAATCAAAATGGCGCCGTTGCCGGGGACTATTTGATTTGATATCACACAACACAATTTTATTACAATCAAATGGCGCCGTTGCCGGGGATAGTACGCTAATAGTTCGTATTTTGAAATTTGAGTTGAACAATTTGTTCCATTATAATTTTTAGATCAAAATTCGTGCAAACACTAATACGTGTGTTGTGATTTGTTGCGAGAAAATCTGGAATCATTGGAGCTGGAGAAAAAATTTTCTGAATTTTCCAGAGAGCTGTTTAGGTGAACAGAAGCCTGTGCACAAATTTTTGTGCACTGATCCCAAAGTACCGCGGTGGAAGCGCGGCAATAGGCCTCATCCGCGGCGGATCCGCCGCTCTTCTAGCTCCTCTCTGCACCAAACTTTCAGGTATACTCCTCTGCTTTCTTATCTTCTCCTTTCTCTGCTCCAACTAATATTTTGCTGCAGGTTTCTTTGCAAATAATCGCAGCGCCGCAAAAAGCAAAATAATTTGTGCGTGTTTTTGATTCTTGGTTGTTTGCATATTAATACGGAAATTTAAGGGGCACGACCAAATCCAAATTAGGTGGGGATTTCATTACCCTTCCTAGGCCCCGAAAATCGCAAAACTTGCATCCGCATTTACCCTCATTAATTAAAAGAAATCTAGAGATAACTCTAAGGACCGTCGCGCTCAATTAGGACAAGAGAGGGCCGTGGGTAATTCATTGCTTATCCGCGTTTTCTTGTGGTGCCTAAGGCGAGTGTGTCTAAGGCTAGTGGTTTTTAATTAGGCCCACTACTTACGTAGTGGAGTACCTTCCCACTTACCTGGCACTTATCCGGCCACAGGGGGAACAAAGAGGCAGTGGAGGATTTATCCTGCGACTTGTCTTTTGGCAGTTAGGAGCGGTCTAGAGTCTGACCTAGGTGACCACTAGATTTTAGGGTTTTGCTTGTTGCATTTGTTGTGATCGCATCATTTTTTTTAAAAATCCGTATCATTTTTCAAAACAAACACCAACACTTCATTTCCTCTAATTATACCAACGCTGCCACTTGTGCTACAACCATTTAGCACAATGTTAGGCTGGACACGGGATTCCATTTCCCGTTTTGTCCGCGTTTCTTTTATCAACCCCAGAGTCGGTAATTCTTCGCCTTCTCCCCCACCACCCACCACACCCGCGATGGACCCAAATCCATCAAACTTTAACACTACTCTGCCACCGCCCGCAGGTGCGCAGAATCTTCCACGCATTTCTCTCCAAGAGAGATGCTATCCTACACGTGTTACCCTTCCCACCTGTCTTTCTATACCACCTTCCATCGGGGAAAATTTTGAAATCAACCCCCAATTCATCAAACTATTACCCAAATTTCATGGTCTTGATTCTGAAAACGCATACATGTTTATTTCCAAATTTGAAAATGTATGTGCTTTGATGGGGAATTCACAACTGTCTTTGGATGCTCTGCGTTTACGTCTTCTCCCATTCACTTTGTGCGATTTAGCCGAGAAGTGGCTTTACATCACACCCGCACATTCTATTTCAACATGGGACGAATTCGTTGCAGCATTCCTTAAGAAATTTTATCCCAATCACAAGACCGCCCGTGTTCGGAGCGAAATCTCTAAATTTACCCAACTTCCCAATGAACCATTTTGGAAATGCTTTGAACGGTTCAAGGATCTTCTTATCCAATGCCCTCATCACGGAATCCCCAGATGGGATTTGTGTCGAATTATCTATGAGGGTATTGATCTCACTACTAGACAGATGCTTGAAACCATGTGTCATTGCCAATTCCTATCTAAAGATGATGGTGAAGCTTGGAAATACTTAGAAGATTTAGCTCAAAACACATCACAATGGGAAAGTGTTAGACCACCACCACCTAGGGAAGATGTCAATCAGCTCGATGTTTCCGTCACCTTGAAAGCCGAAATGGCCGCAATACAAAGGAAACTCGACGCTATAGAAAACAAAATCTCTTCAGCCTCCCTAAACCAATCCACACTTCCCAAAACCGTGTGTGGCTGCTGTTCAAACCCTTCACATTTGACGGAAGAATGTCCTTTGAATGTACCGTTTCAAGGTCACACTAATACTTCACTTCAGCAAAGACCTAGAAACTACCCCTCTTCTTCCTCATATAATCAAGATTGGAGGAATTACCCGAACTTTGCTTGGAACCAATCACAATCTCAAAACACGGTTCCAATCCTAAACAATTTTCAAAGGGTCCCTCCACCACAACAGCAACCACCACTTCAATTGAGTCAGCACCCCTTCCAACCGCAAAATTTTCAAAATCCTGCCAACACTTTTGCACTACATGAAAACTCTTTGCAATTGGCCGGTACTGATAATATCTCTGCACTGGTGCAAACCTTGGTTACTTTCATGAAACAATCCACCCAAGAGTCGGCAAGTTTTCAATCTTCCATTGATAATATGATAAAGATCATTCTCACTCAAAATGAGAATATCAAATCAATGGAAGCACAAATTGAACAAATAACAGCCGAAATAAGTGCTAGAGAAGAAGGGAATCTTCCATCTCAACCCGTACCTGATCCTAGACCTTCACATTGCACTAATGTGGAGCTTTTACAACGTTGAGATCTGGAAGAGTGCTAGACAATCATTTGGGTGAACAAATTGATAATGATGAATTGATCATTAACACCCCGGTTTCCACTTCCACTTCCACTCACACTTCGACTTCTTACCCTATTTCATCAACTTACCTTCTTCTTCCGAGCCTATTCTCCGTGTTCCCAAAGGCTCGAACCCTCCACCCACCTCATCTTTTCCACCCCCACAAACTTCTCCACAAATGTTGAACCCAACACTTATTGATAGAGCTCCATTTCCAAATAGGTTGAGGCCCAAGAAACATGATGCCCAAATGGAGAAGATTGTGGACATGTTTAAGGAAGTTAACATCAACATCCCTCTCCTAGATGCTATTCAACAAGTTCCGTCCTATGCAAAAACTCTTAAGAACTTGTGCACTAGGAAGAGGAAGACTCAAGTGCCTAAAAAAATCTTCATGTCGAGTACTGTAGACACGGCTTTTCCCTAACAATTACCATGGAAACGTAAGGACCCTGGCTGTCCTACTATTTCCATTTTTATTGGGGAGAAACACATCAACCGTGCGTTACTTGACCTTGGCGCTAGTGTTAACTTACTTCCTTACTCGGTATATGAGCAACTAGGTATCGGAGTGTTAAAGCCTTCGAGCATAACTCTCCAGATGGCTGACCGATCAATCACCAAACCTAGGGGTGAACTGGAGGATGCGTTAATAAAAATCGGGGAATTTGTATTTCCTGTGGATTTTATTGTACTTGATACACAGCCTGTAGCAAACCCACGGAATCAAATTCCGGTGATTTTAGGTCGCCCCTTTTTGGCCACTTCCAACGCAATAATCAACTGTCGTAATGGTTCTATGACCCTATCTTTCGGGAATAGGTCAATAGAACTGAACATTTACAAGTTGGGAAGTGTACCCTCCGAACCTAATGCTCATGTCTGTTCTGTCGACTTAATGGATGTCGACAGCAGCGAATTTTATGATCCTCCTGATATCGATCTTGACTCTTTTCATACGTTAGTGTTTGACCCAACTATGTATCATACACATACGGACTCTTCCACTGAGATGTCCGGGTCAACAACTAACACTGATTATGAACTGTTCTTAGAGTCTAAAGATCACCCCGCACTTTGTGATGACATTATTCACCGGGGTATTAATGGAACTTTTGAGGAGATCTTCGCTGATAAACTCGCATTTTTGAATGACACAGGTGTTGAGATGAATCATCTCCCAATCAATGAAATTGAACCTCCACCCCTTCTTTTGACTTGTAAAAAGAATGCGAGTAATCCATCGCATTCACTGCATCGTCTCTCCAAAATGAGACGCACACACATTCTATTCCACCACTTACCCTTTCCCCACTTCTTCTTCCACCAACCCGAGCACTGCATTGATAAAATTTTTGAATGGTTGGTGTTGACATTCGGTCTTTGCAAAGCTTGGCATCGACCAATGATTTTTGACCCCCACTTGTGATTTTAAAAGCTTAACATTGCATAACTCAAGTTTGGGGGGGTATGTTTTTCTGGCTCTTGAAAAGAAAATTTTTACAAAATTATGAGCCAAAAATAAGTTTGGGGGAGGTTCTTCACTTAAATATTTTGCCCCCACTAATAAATTCCTCCTAAGCTTACAGGTTTTTCGAGATTTAGCAGAAGGCAACAGTGAGGACACTGTTGAAAACAAGTTTGGGGGAGGTTTGTGCTTATTTTCGCATCATTTGCATATCATTTGCATAAGCACAAAACATTTTTTTGAAAAACCATAAAAATTTAAAAAAATTCAAAAATAAAAAATAATCTTTGTACATAAATAAGATAATAAAAGATTAGATAGTGAAAAATTACATCCATGAGATTAGAAAAATTTAAGAAAACTAAGAAAATTAGAAGTTTTCTTATACGAACTAGTAATAAGTAGTTATGAGCCGTTGTCCTAAGGGTTAGTAAGATGAAGGACGTCACTAATCTGAGGATAAAAATATGTCTGAAAAATAGTTTCTATTGTGGAAGCCAAACATTTTGAACGTTGCTACCCTGCTATTCGCACTTACACACATCTTAAAGCCTGGGATAGTAGAGGATACCTTGAAATGCTCGTCTTAAAGCCAAAAGTATGGAAAAAAAAAGTATTTTGAAAATGGTGAGAAAAAAATGAACACTGGTTTTGTTATCACCAAGGGTAATAAAAAAATATATAGCAAGGGTGCTTTTTCACCTAGTGCCCTAAGGTCAACTGGTCTAGGAGTCACTGCTATGCCTGAGGTGGTGCAAGACTAGGAAAATACACCAAGTTAGCAAGCACATTAGTAATCGGTCGGTTAGTACCTCAAGAAGTATTAACGGTCGCATGAAAGTGTGTGAGCAATCTCGTTTATCAAAAAGTACTGAGGTTGATGGGCAAGAGTATGATAGCTTGAATTGAATTCTCCGGGTGTAGGGATGTCTTTACACACACGCAGGGTGATATGATCGATGTTTGGAAGAAAGATAGGAATAAAGAATAAGACGATGTTTTATTGAGGGAGGACGTGATTTCTGACATCTTTTCATGACCATTAAGATAGGGCTCATGACAACCGAAAAGCTAGCTTAGTTGGAAACCCTAATTTTCAAGGCTTTTCTTTTACAATTCTTGTCTTTAAATGTAATATTCATGATCTTACTTTTATTATTGGATTTTGTGGGTGCAATCCGCTGAAAACCCTCAGGAGACAACACTCCTCCTACTAGGGACACCTAGAGGTTTAAAGGCTTGTTGCACGTGCTCAGTGCAATCGTGTTGCCTACGAAAGTTTGCTAGTTAGTTTTTCTCTTTCTTTATTTTCTCCTTCTCTTTTTAATAAAACATTCGCTCGAGACGATCGAAATTAAGTTTGAGGGTATTTGATCAGTCGAAAATATTGTATATTTTAACCGGCAATTTCCCTAACATTTGCATACATTTAGAAGTGTTCGGCATTCATATTCTACATATTAGCAAATCTGTCATAAAATATGAGATTGCATGTATTAGACTTTTAAACCGACATTTTAAGGGAAATTAACCGCATTTCATGGCATCGCATCATTTCTGTATTTGCGCAACACTTGTTCGAGATCTATGCAGGAAATACGGAAGAAAAGCAAAAGAGCTGATCAAAAATACGCCAACTAAATCATTTCAGATCTGGTAGCAATTCAGATGGAGAAATACAATTCTGTATATCAAACAAAGGCCCATACAACAGCCCAAGACCACACCAGAGAGCCCAAGCTTCAACTCCCACAAGTAGCCGCGGAACCGCGGCAGGAGATGGCTTGCGCCGCGGTTCCGCGCCTCTATTGCCACGTCAGCAGATGAAGTTTTGGGCACAATTCTCAGCTCTGGTCCCACAGTCCTCTCTGATACTTCAAATTCCAGAACTCTCTCGAAGCGACTGCCAGATCAGCAAAGAAAATTAAGGAAGGCTAATCCTAATTAAGCTCCTAACTAATCCTCTTCTAGAAGCTCCTCCTAACTAATTACATTTAGAAGCTTCTCCCCTAACTAACTTTTGGAGGGAAATTTGAATTTCTTCAACAAACTTTAGGAGGGAAACTTAGAATTTGAAATCCTAGATCTAGGGTTAGTTATCTATAAATAGGAACCTAGACCTAGGGTTAAAAGGTAATCAATAATCAATCTTTAATCAATAATCAATAACCATTGATTCATTCTACACCATCTTCTTCCACAAGTCTAGTGACAAGGCTTGTGCGAAACCCTAACCCTAATTCCACTCCAAATCCAAGATCTTGAGTACCAAATCAAGTGAGAAGCCTTCAACATTTTAGGAGCCGAGCCGATCTTCAATCGGGCAAGTGATCCAAGCCGATCCGCGATCCACGGAGACGAGCGAAGCCAAGTCGACGATCAAGTTCTTCCTCTTGTAGTTCTTGAGTGAATGTAACTAAATTGTTGATATAAATAAAAGGTGAAATTCTTGAATCTTGCTTTCTTTTAATTCTTGCATCATGATTAGATCTCAATTTTTAATTGTTGCTCTTGTTGTGATGTTTGAGTGAAACTCCGCTCGTTAAGGAGTCGAGACGATTGTAGAATGATGATGTAACAAATCTTTAAACGATTTTTAAGTCCTACGAGTTTTGTAAACCCTAGCAAGTTCAAGAATCGATGACCTAGTTTCGTTGCGATGCTTTCTTGATTGTGATCGCTCGAAATTAGGGATCTACGATCGTTTCTTGAATTTACTAGAGGCTAGAATGTGAATGATATCGACGAAAGAACAAGGGATAAGATGAAACCCTAGTTTCACAAGAAATCCCTAATTCTCGATCGATCATCATCGATCTAGTATCATTTCATTGAAGGATAAGAATACGTAATTATAAGATTACATCACATCTATAGATCCGATCGATTCCTACGAGCCTCATTTCGATTCTTGAGATTTGGTTTGGAAAAATCATCAAACGATCAATTCTTGATTCTATCTTTTAATGCTTTCTTAGATCTAGTTTTTTTCTAATTCTTGAACTTCAAATATAAATCTTGAATTGTTTTGTTTTCTTTCTTTAAAGTTTCAATTCATCTAATTCAAAAGACGAACGATTACACTTTCCCTGTGAACGATCCGCACTCACATACTAACTACATCCGACACCGTAGTTGATTACGGTCAAATAATTTTTGGTTGTGATTTCTTTACAATTTCATACTACACATCGAGAACACTTTTCAATCAAAATGGCGCCGTTGCCGGGGACTATTTGATTTGATATCACACAACACAATTTTATTACAATCAAATGGTCGTCGGGGGTAGCTACTGGTACTTTCAGTTTTTCAGGTTCAGTTCAAAGTTTGGGAGTTATTTCAGGTGGACTGTTGGGCTTCTATAAAATTTAAAACAAATAAATATTAAAAATAATGTGGGGCATGGGATTTGAACTCTGGTGGTTTGGTTCTGCAGTGCAATATATTACCAATGAGCTACAAGCTCCTTCTTGTAATTAAATTGCTAATTAATTTCTTAAGTCTTGTGCTCAGGCAATAAATACCACTTTATGGATTTTTGAAATTTTTTTGTAAAAACTTGTATATGAAATTTAGGGTTGTTACATTCTACCCTCTTTAAAAAATTTCGTCCTCTAAATTTGTTAAAGGGAAGCATAACAGATTCAAAGAAAGTTTGGTGACTAACGTACTAACAGTATATTAAAAATAGTAAAGTGGTGCAAGTGTTTAAAAATGTGAAAGAGTCTTACTAGTGTTGCCTTGGTCAACTGTCTTGGCTTCTACGGCTGCTAAGGTGTAAGCCTGTCACCGTGGCATGTTCCTCCTAGCTGGAAGCATATTTCCCTGTACTCGTGGCATGTTTCTCAGTGCTTGATGGAATTGGCGATTTGGCTGAGCAGGAAATCCACGTGGAGGTGGTGCTGGGAGTGCAGGACAAGTTGCAGGAGCCTGGATAAATGGATGCTGCGGGTAGTTGACGGGTGTGTGAGCTGGGTTGCGTCTATAGGGACAGTTTCCAATTCCGTGATTGGACGCGCCACAAACCAAGCATAGGCCTATTGCGCGCCTACAGTCCTTCCACAAGTGTCCTTCCCTCTTGCAATAAAAGCAAAAATCAGTTCTTGGCTTATCCTTGGCTTCTTCCAGTATTCTGAGTTCAACGGCTGGCCTTGAAGAGGCCCCTCTTGCCATTTGAGTGGCAAGGCGTTTCACTCCTGCAGATTGAGGTCTGCCCCTTTCTTTTATCACTGCCTCATAACCGCGGGCAGCTTCCAGAGCATCCTCATGAGTTGGAAATTTCCCTGTGGCTAGTGCAGCCTGGATTTCCGTGTCCAAATCTTGTTGAAATCGACGGGCTCTAATCTCATCCTTCGGTATCAGGTGTGCCGCAAATCGACTGTGCATGGTGAACTCGGCATCATACTCATCTACTGACTTGACTCACATAGAACCTTGTTGTAGATGAATGAACTGTTGTTCCATGGAAAACCTGGCAGTCACAGGGAAGTATTTCGCGTCGAACCTATCGCGAAAAGTCTTCCATTCAATGGGCTGTTCAAGACGGCTTTCTTCCGCCTTCCACCAGTTTCGTGCATTGTCCGTGAGCTGTAATTTTGCCACGCGAACTCAAGCTATATCTGGCACTTGTACTTCTGCCAGATCATCCTCGATACTCTGAGCCCATTCCTCAGCTTCTAGTGAGCTCCCCTTTCCTGAGAACTGTTTGGGATGTAAAGCTCTGAATTGCTTCACCCCAGGTGCTTCAGCCTCGGGACGGTTCAAGAGCTGCTGCTGTCCCTCTAGGAGGCTGCGGATTGCCTCAAGCAGAACCGTTTGCTCGTTGAGTGGAGAAGGAACGGCAAGTGTGAGTGGTAGTGGTGGAGGTGTGTTGTTGACATTGGTGCTGGTGTTGTTTGGTGAATCCATAATCTTGAATGAAAAATTTAGGTCAGGACAGATTCAAAGTATATGATTCAAAGAATAAGAAATGATGGGATTCAAGGAACATGATTGTAAAGAATGTTTTAGTTGCTGGTTCTTGTGTTATATTGCTTAGGTTGTTCACGCAGAACAGAACTGCATGATAGAGTTTCATACAGCTCTGACCTGCATAGGCCGCCAACAAAACCTGTCATGCCCCGCTTCCCAGTATACAGCGAAGGGGACGCAATCGGTCCGCTACGTATTTACTGTGAAGTAAATACGCTAAGCGTATCTAAGCAATATAAAAGTAAAGCACAAGAGACAAGAGATATAAACTGAACAGCAACTTAATTTATTAACTTTCTTTTGTACAATGCATGAAAAGTAAATACAACGGAATAAAAAGCATTGCCTAAACATTGGCATAACAGAAATGAAAGTATTGAATGGAAAGTGTACAATGACTAGAGCTCGGGGTCTTCATTGAACTGGTCTAAGTCTTCAGCAGTGGGCTTGATCTCTGACGTGTCCAGATCATCTGACGACATTCAAAGAAGAAAAAAAGAGAATGTCGTCAGCGAACAGATCGCTCGGTAAGTCCCAAAGAGAAGGGAGAAATAGAATAGACAGAATAAGAAGATAGCTTTTAAAGTTGTATTATATTATTATGATGTTGTGTTAACGTTGTTGTTTGTAGCTTGGTACAGAAGATACCAGTGTATACGAGAGGAGTCCCACTTACACAGGGGACTTTGGTAACCTGCAGTACAAGGCTCCGTCGATAATACCACGGAACAATGGCATGGATGTAATTACGTCTTAAGTGACCGCCTCGTGCCACTTTTAACATATTTCGTACCAGTCTAGCCCTTAAACTCCGTAGTGTTATCTTGATTGTATTGTATTGTCTTGTATTGTAACTGTATAAATTGTATAATTGGATGACTGACCGAAACCATTATATCAGTAAACGGATGTAACCGTAGAATCATGTAAATGGAATAACTGAAGAACCATGTAAATGGAATGTATATCCATGGTTCGGTTCAGTCAAGTTGTATAGATTGATAATTGGATTCATGGATTGTAATATTGAAGATTGTAGATTGTACTTGAATTATATTCAAGTCAGATTATACTGAGATTCAAACTGAGTCAGACAATCGGCAAGGTAAATTAAAGTCCTGATTGTTTTATTAATTTGTCTACCTTAGATAAGCAAGCACCCACTTCTCCGGCTCCCTGAGGCTCAAGAGATTGGTCCCGCTTAAACCTATGTTTACTAGGGTCCTTAGGGTAATTTATAGAACTTGAGGGGGTTTTATGAAAAATACTTTTATATACTTTTCAAAATACACCCCAAATATTTATTATTCATCTTTAGAGTTGTAGTGAATATAGATTTTACATTGTGATATTTCTAGTGAACATATCCTAATTTCATAAATAAAGGTATTTATTTGTAATTTTGGTTTTGTATGGAATTCAGGGTATTTTAAGGTAAATTGATTCTTGTGATTTTTAGAAAAAGATGGAATATTTATATCATAACAAAATAGGTATTTTAATGATAAATATACATATATTTATACAAAAATAATTTTAATATATATTTTATATTCTAAAAATCTCATTTTCTTAAGATGACGTATTTTAAATCTTTCGAGACCGAATGCACCTTGCGGGGCTCTGAATCTCGCACTACTAATCCCGAGGATGTGCGATAATCCGTACCATCCCGAACGGGTTCCCCAAATGGGTTGTAGAGGCGCTTTGCAAAGATTTTTATAAATACTAATCATTAAATAAAACGGTTTTATTAATTATGGTATTTAAATGAAAAAGTGTCGTTTTCCCGTATTCTATGTTCTAGGGTCTCCTAAGTCAACTAGACTATTCCTAACTGGTCCAAAGGGACAAGTTGTGAGATACCTCAAATCGCCTCTTCACCGCCAATTGTGGCCAGGTAAGTACAAGTGAAGAAAGGAGGGATCCGCTCACGAATCACCGTGAGACGGGCATTTTAAAGGTACCTTTCTCACTTGTCTAGCCTAGACACCACAAAGTCAGGTTTAGATAAACGACTGATGTTCACAACTTATCCTATTTTCATAATAAGTGGTATTTATTTAAAAAGTGTATCAATACTAAATCTTTTTAAAATGGTTTTATTAAGTAAAGGGTATTTAAATGAAAATGTTTGTTTTCCCGTATTCTATGTTTTCGAGGGTATCGTGTTATGTTGCATATGAGTGTGTGAGAAGGTAGGTCATTACCTCGTGATCTACTTTTAAGGTATAGCAAGTTCAATGGGGTTAAATGTAGAATTGAAACAATGTGGTATTTAAGTGAAAAATACGATAAATTGAAATAGCCATCATTTCATGTAATGAAACTTGATCAATTTTGTTGATTAGTGTTTAATAGTCAACATGAGAGAGTTTAAGCATAATTGTATTAACGAGAAGTGAAGTTTTATAAGAAACCGAATCGGAAATCGGATTTGTTCAAATTCTGTCGGGTTTTGTAAATCCGTATTTTAGAATAGAAAGGAGAGATAGAAAATGGGACTTGCGAGTTTTAGGTCACACAAGAGAGTGAAATGGAAATAGGGGAATCGCCGATGTGTTGCATAGTCGCCGGTAGTTCCTAAAACGATCGCCGGAAGTTCGCCGTAGATTTCGCCGGAGCTTCGCCTTTTGCTCGTTTTCAAAGTACACACGATTCTTGGAATTTTGAGAGAGTGGGCTTAGAATTTTTAGGGTGAGAGGGTAGGGGGTATTGGTGTATTTATAGGGTTAAGCTAGGGTTAGGGTAGGTGTAGGTTTTTTAATTAAAAAATGTAAAAATATAGGAATTTCATTAAAAATTGGAGTAATTAGGTGTTAATGGGCTCTCTGGAGGTGGTATACAGAAATAAAGTATGCAGTGGAGGTGGGGAGACCAAGAGACACCTTTTTGGTGTTGACAACTCGGCCGACCGGCCTAGTCCTGCCGACTCGGCCGAGTCGGAGTCTCGGAAGGTGGGGGGTCGCCGGGGGTAGCTACTGGTACTTTCAGTTTTTCAGGTTCAGTTCAAAGTTTGGGAGTTATCTTAGATGGACTGTTGGGCTTCTATAAAATTTAAAATAAATAAATATTAAAAATAATGTGGGGCATGGGATTTGAACTCTGGTGGCTTGGTTCAGCAGTGCAATGTATTACCAATGAGCTGCAAGCTCCTTCTTGTAATTAAATTGCTAATTAATTACTTAAGTCTTATGCTCAGGCAATAAATACCCCTTTATGGATTTTTGAAATTTTATTGTAAAAACTTGTATATGAAATTTAGGGTTGTTACAGAAATGAACAGGTAAAATTCTATGTGGTCGTTTACAAGTATAAGATAATTATTTTAACATGGTTATTTTTACTTTGATAAAGAAGATATTCATGTATACGAGAGGAGTCCATCTTACCCTGTGGACTATGGTAACATATAGTACAAGGCCCCGTCATAACTCTCGGGACAACGGCATGTGAATTCATGTAGGTGTCTTTTAAGTAACCTCTCGTGCCACAATATACGTTCCGTACCAATCTACCCCTTTGTCCCCGCGTATTGTATTGTATAGATTAAGATTACAGGTCTTGGCCGAAACCATGTGTCACGCCCCGCTTCCCAGAGTACGCTAAAATGGGCACGTGACATAACCAACCATGCTACCTGTGGGTAGGAAGGATCCATCCACAGTCACATTACGGTTGTAGAGATATCAAGAACAAAATGAAACTATCTAAAACATGTCCATAATCCAAGATAACATGAGTCAAGAATAAATAAATGCGTAAGCGAAAGATCCAATACAAAATAACTGGAATGTATGTCCCATAATACGGGATCACATCAAGAAATAAATGCAGGAAAGAAAACTAACTACTGCTGACACTCACTGCTCAGCCTGTCGGCTGAAGTACTCCTGCTCGGGCTGCGACAGCGGTACAGAATCTGGGCCATGCAAAATCCAGACGTCAGCGCGTCATAACATCAAGCAATAACATAAAAAAAACAGGCAATGCGAGTATAAATATGAATGAAGCAAGGGTAACAATAATATGAATCAGAGCAGTGCAGGGTAATGTGCAGTGGGTAAACTGGACTATTCTATCAGGTTCTCTGTTCTAAAGTCTTTGATACCAAACTGATGAATCATCGATGTAACTTAATAGTATCCCGTACATACCCGGGACCATGGCATCTATATTCTCGGGCTGAAACCGAGACATGCTGCTAGGCACCAAACAGGAATGTGTACACTCAATAGTATCCCATACATACCCGGGACCACGGCCACAATATTCTCGGCTGAAACCGAGACATGCCTCTAGGCACCAAACAGGAATGTGTACACTCAGAACAGGTAGTGAACTGTTGAGTTACAAGTCAGGTTTCACCTTTGATTTCCCCATACCCCCAAGTTATATGTGTATGTCAAGTCAGGTATCCCGAAATCAAGAAACTAATGCCAACACAGGATCAGGTAAACAGGTTTGTCTGGATAGACAACGGGAACGGTCTATGAGGACTATATGTCAGGTTTGTTGGCATTAGACACAAGATCAGGTAACGGATCAGGTCATGGTACATCAGGTCAAGTCAAACAGTGTACGGTACCATGTCGGGTCAATCGATATGTATGTAGCAAGTCAGGTCAAGATGTAAACAATATCATAAGTGTACTCACAATCAGTTATATAATCAAGCATGGTTATCAACAATATGATATAAGTAATGAATTAAGCAATAGGCAGATTCATTCGATTTGCAATACAGTTATCAATTGTGTTACAGAGATGATTTCAACATTATAAGAATGCAGTAACACAATTATAGCCGTTTAATCATGTTACCAAGTTAAGATTTCATGGATGCAATGATATCTACATATATAGGTTCCAAGTTTGAAAGATAAAATGTTATATAACAATATTGAACATGGAAAAGAGAAATGATTGTACCAAAGTTAAATTTATAGGTTAGGGTGTCATTAATATGTATGTAAATATTGTTTAGTATGTAGCAAGGGGTACTTGCCTCGACGGGTCGCGAATCGGGAAAACGGAACGTTAAACGTCGGCGGGGAAAACTCGCGACGGGCGCACGGTTCACGGAATGAACCCAAACGACGAACAGTGAAGCCACACGGGTCGGGGTACTACGCTGGAACGTTGGGACACGTCGTCGGCATTGTCGGATTCCGGCCAAGAAATGAACAGTAAAAGATCAAGACATGCAAACAAGAAGAGAAAGAAAAATAGAGAAGAAAGGAAGTAGGATCTGAGAAGGGGTGCTCACGATGATCCGTGGGACGGATGGTGACGGTCGACCTCGTCGACGGAGCTCCGGCGGTGGCCTATGCCGACAGCGACAAGAAACCAGATCAAGAACCAGAACGTAGAAGGAAGAAGGAGAAAGGAGAAGGTGAGGGGATGAGAAACTCACCGAGGGGTGTGCGCGAGGGCCAGGAGCACGGAGACGGTTCGTCGGCAGCGACTTCCGGTGGCGCCGACGCGTGCAGTGGGTGTGCAGGTGGCCGCGGTTGGTGCAGGGTGCACGGGAAGAAGGGAGAGGAGGAAGAAGATGCGGTGGATTGGTCGAGGGCGAGGAGGCGACGATGCTGGTGAGGGTGGTGTCGGCGTTGGGGCTGCGGCGGCGAGGGGCACGGCGGCTAGGGTTCGCTGGGCTGGGTTCTCATGAAAGAATTGGAGAAGAGGAGGGAAAGATATAATATGAGAGAGAGAGATATATGGGGAGAGAGAGAAAGTGGAGAGAGATAGAGAGACGGGGGAGAGAGAGAGAGATAAGGGGGGGGAGAGAGAGTAAGGAGGTGGGGCCCACGGGATAAGGAGAGAGGTGATTGGCTGGGGAAGGAATTTGGTTAGGAAAAAAATATTTAAAGAGGAGATTTACGTATATAAAAATATATTAGATGGTTAAGTTAAAATATATGACGTTTTAAAAATATTAAAATTTGGGATTTTGGCGCAAAGTGAAACATTTCCAAATTGCGCCCGGGTCGGGTCCAAAATTTGAAATTGAAATAATAACATTTTAGGCGGGATTCAAAATTTAAAATGAAGTGTTTTATGATCAAAAAGCATACCCCCAAAACGGACGCACGTACGTGTGCGTAGCCGTCCAAACTCGCCCGTTTCACTGAACGGGACGAGAACACGATGCACGGACGCTACCACAGGGTTAGGGGTGTCTAGCAGGCCAAGATGAATATTTTTAATTTTATTTTAGATGCCAAAAATTGTTATATGCAGAAATGAATTTGCCGGGTAAAATTTTCAGTAAGTAACAATCAAGCAAGATAAATAAAATGAGTGCCACACTACGTTCAAACGGTAACTAAAATTAGTAGCATTGGGCTCGGGTGTTACATTATACCCAACTACAAAAAGAATTTCGTCCTCGAAATTCCAAGAATACAAAGACAAAGTAACTACAAGAAAAGATGAGGAAACTTCTGCCGGATTTTTTCTTCTCGTTCCCAAGTGGACTCTCCATGCGAGCAATTACCCCAAGAAACAAGCACAAGTGGGATCACCTTGTTCTTAAGAAACTTTTCCCTTCGATCCATGATTTCAATCGGTCGCTCCTCAAAAGTCAAGTCTTCTCGTACTGTTAGCTCCGAATGATCCAATACGTGCGTTTCATCTCGAACATACCTTCGTAGTTGAGATACGTGAAACACATCGTGCACATTTGCCAAGGACTGCGGTAACGCCAAACGATACGCTACCTCACCAACACGCTCCAAGATCTCAAAGGGTCCAACGAATCGAGGACTAAGCTTTCCTCGACTTCCAAAACGAATCACCTATCTAGTCGGTGATATCTTCAAGAACACCAAATCACCCACGGCGAACTCTAGAGGTCTTCTTGACGTGTCTGCCCAACTCTTCTGTCGGTCTTGTGCTGCCTTCATATGATTTCTGATAGTGTTAACCTTCTCAACTGTCTGCACGACCAAATCTGGTCCCAATAATTTTCGTTCACCGACATCGTCCCAACAAACAGGTGAACGGCATTTACGACCATACAATGCTTCAAATGGAGCCATCTGGATAGTTGCTTGAAAACTGTTGTTGTAAGAAAACTCCACCAAGTGCAGATGATCCTCCCATGAACCCTTGAAGTCCAACATGCATGCTCTCAACATATCCTCAAGAGTTTGGATCGTTCTCTCCGACTGACCATCAGTTTGAGGATGATAAGCTATGCTAAACTTCAATCGAGTCCCCAAACTTTCCTGTAAACTCCGCCAAAAGTGTGATAAGAACCGAGTGTCCCGATCGGACACGATGCTCACCGGTACTCCATGCAATCTTACAATCTCTTGCATGTACCGCTCTGCCAAAGTCTCTGTTGATTGACCAACCCGAAAAGGAATAAAGTGAGCCGCCTTGGTCAATCGATCAACAATCACCCATACAGTATTGTTGCCTTTGGGACTCCACGGTAAAGCCGTCACGAAATCCATGGTTATATGTTCCCACTTCCACTGAGGAATCGGAAGTGGTTTCAATAAACCAGCAACCCTTTGATGTTCAGCCTTAACTTGCTGACACACTAAGCACTTTGCCACAAAGCGAGCAATCTCCCGTTTCATGCCTTCCCACCAGAAATGCTGTCGAATATCTCGGTACATCTTTGTGCCTCCTGGATGTACAGAATAAGCTGAATTGTGTGCCTCTTTCATAAGCTCTTCACGAATATCTCCCTTTGGCACACACAAACGGCTACCATACCTCAACGAACCATCTTCGTGGATCAATAAATCTGTTCGTAGTCCGGCTTCAACCTGTTCTCGAAACTTTTGCAGTCTAGGATCCTGCGATTGTGTTGCTTTAATATTCTCGATCAACGATGAATGTACTTGCAGCTGCATCAACTGTCCCGTAGAATGCGGTAGCACAACCTCCAAGTCAAAACTTCGAAAATCCTCAACGAGTTCCTTCTGCATAGTTAACACCTGAATTGCTGGTAACAGACTAAACGCATCCGGCACGACATTAACCTTCCTCGGATGGTACTTAAGATCAAGATCGTAGTCAGCCATCAGCTCCAACCATCTACGCTGCCTCATATTAAGCTCCTTCTGTGTGAACACGTACTTCAAGCTCTTATGATCAGTAAAAACTTCGACCCTTTCGTCCAAAAGGTAGTGTCTCCAAATCTTCAAAGCGAAAATCACAGCCGCAAGTTCCAAGTCATGAGTTGGGTAATTCTTTTCATGGGTCTTCAACTGTCTCGATGCGTACGCTACAACCTTCCCATGCTGTATCAAAACACATCTCAATCCTTTCCCAGATGCGTCGCTGTGAATCACCAATCCTCCGGAATTGTCTGGCACGGTCAGAATAGGGGCGGTTATCAACTTCTGCTTCAACGTCTCAAAAGCTAACGCACATTTATCCGTCCATACAAAAGGTACCTCCTTGCGAGTAAGCTTGGTTAACGGCTCCGCCAGACGAGCAAAGTTCTCCACAAATCTTCTGTAATATCCGGCGAGTCCAAGAAAACTTCTTATCTCCGCAACATTCTTTGGAATCGGCCAATCTCGAACTGCTGCAATCTTTTCTGGATCGACGGCAATTCCATCGCCAGACACAACATGCCCCAAAAACTTTACTTCCTCCAGCCAAAACTCGCACTTACTCATCTTCGCACATAACTTCTCTTGTCTTAGCGTTTGCAGTGCGATCTTCAAATGCTCAGTATGCTCTTCAAAACTCCTCGAGTAAACCAGAATATCGTCAATGAAAACTACGATAAACTGGTCCAAGAACGGTGAAAAGATTCGGTTCATCAAGTCCATGAACACTGCCGGCGCATTCGTTACTCCGAAGGGCATCACTAAGTATTCGTAATGTCCATACCGAGTTCGGAACGCCGTCTTGCAAATATCTTCTGCTTTCACTCGGACCTGATGATATCCGGATCGCAAATCCAGCTTCGAGAATACCCTCGCGCCACTAAGCTGCTCGAAAAGTTCACCAATGTGAGGGATAGGGTACTTGTTCTTAATAGTCACCCGGTTTAATTCTCGATAGTCGATGCACATCCTTCTTGTGCCATCCTTCTTTACTAGAAGAACTGGAGCTCCCCAAGGTGAGTTACTGCTTCGAATCCAACCTTTTTCAAGCAATTCAGCAACCTGTTTCTTGACTTCTTCCAACTTTACTGGTGCCATTGGCTAATACGCTTTGGATACTGGCGCTGCACCAGGAATAAGATCAGTTGCGAACTCCATGTCTCGCTTCGGCGGTAAACCCGATATATCTTCAAACACGTCCATAAAATCACGAACAATAACCGGTTCTTTACTTTCATCAACTTCCATTGCTGCAAGAATACTGTTTGTCGGCCTAGCCCTGAACTCGACTGGCCCGACAGAATTGCTTCCTCCAGTGAAGGTAAACTCTGGATGTCCGGGAATCTAGAAAATTACCTTCCTTGCCCTACAATCAATGTGAGCGTGGAAAGTGCCAAGAAAATCCATTCCCAACACGACTTCGTAGCTGCCCGTATCAATCACCAAGAAATCTGCAAAAAGCTCCCGTACGCACACAACAACTGTACAATCTTTACATTCTCTACTAGCTATGATTTTCCCATTCCCAGTGTGTATGTCCCAGAAACTAGACAGGGTCGTGTAGTCAATCGAGTGTGTAGTTAAAAACTTGGATGACATAAAACAATGGGATGCACCAGAATCAAATAACGCTAATGCGGGAAAACCATGAACGGGTAGAGTACCTGAAACAACTTCTCCTGACGCCTTAGCTTCTTCTGCTGTCAAGGTAAAAGCTCGAGCCTGATTAGGTCCTTGAGTCAACTGTTTCTGCCCCTAGAACGGTCTCTGCGGAGGCTTCTGAAAATCATCTCTCGTACGAAGCTTTGACGAACAAGCACCAACGACGTGATCTGCCGCTCCACAAACCAAACAGAGTCCCAGCGTCCTTCGACAATCTTTTTGCATGTGGCCAGGTAAATTTCAATAGTTACAGGTCATGCTCTTCCTTCGATCGACGACAACCGGCTTCTTCATGGGTGCTACACCTCGACAGTCCACTGGAATACCTCTGCGACCATGAGCTCGGTTAGGTACAAATGCTGGCTTCCTTACCGCAACTGCTGTCTGCTGCAAACTCCTCTTCATCCCAGATAAACTCTGCTGCTCTCGGGCTGCCGCAAGTACTTGTGAGAAAGTGGTCAAACCCAGGGAGACAATTTGCCTCTGGATGTCCACATCCAAGCTGCGCATGAACCTCCGTGCCCTGTCTGCATCGTTGGCAACCAGAGGTCCAGCGAATCTGCTGAGTCTTGTCCATTCTGCTGCATGCACATCTACGGGTGCTCCCTTCTGCTTTAGCCCGATGAATTTCTCTTCCATTTCCTCCCGTGCAGTCCGCGGGAAGAACTTCTCCAGGAAACTCTTTGAAAAATCCGCCCACTTGATCGGCTTGGGCAAACGGTTCTCCTCCACAAGCCACCATTCTCGGGCGTAGTCTACTAATTGAATGCATACCACATCAACTCTTTTCTCATCCGGAATCTGTGCCGCAATAAGCAAATTCTCTGTGTCAACTAGCCACTGCTCCGCTGGCAACGGCTCCTCCAAACCAGTAAATGTAGACGGACCCAAACGCCTGAAATATGCTACGGTCCCTACTCGGTCAACTGGTTTAGCTCCAACATCGTTCACAGACTGCTGAACGATCTGCAAACCTTCCTGAAACGATTCCGCTTGCTGCTGGATCAGTTCGGTCTGTTTCTTTTGATTCTCCAGCATTCCTCTTATCACTCCAAGCATGGCGGCTTCGTCCACACGCCTTTGGTACGTCTTCAAATTCTTACCGGTCATATTCCTGAAATCAAAACACCCAACATTAGCATGATGATAGATTCTGAATATAGATCAAGGCTAGAACTCCAAGATACTTAAATAGAGTGCCGCATTGTAACTATGCCGCGGTATCATAGCCACAATTACATAACTCCACCCAAGTCGCCTAAGTCCTAGAGATAACAAGGAATCAGGTTTCGAGTCAATATGCAAAGGAGTTTTGCACATCGTAAAAGATATAATCAGGAAGAATGTGATTCAAGAATGGTAAAACAGCAAGGTGGCAGAACATGTTTCCTAAATACGTGTATTCTGATTCGTGTATTGGGTACAATACCCAACTACAAAAAGAATCAACCCGACTATCCTATGGCTCTGATACCAAAAGAACCATGTCACGCCCCGCTTCCCAGAGTACGCTAAAATGGGCACGTGACATAGCCAACCATGCTACCTGTGGGTAGGAAGGATCCATCCACAGTCACATTACGGTTGTAGAGATATCAAGAACAAAATGAAACTATCTAAAACATGTCCATAGTCCAAGATAACATGAGTCAAGAATAAATAAATGCGGAAGCGAAAGATCCAATACAAAATAACTGGAATGTATGTCCCATAATACGGGCTCACATCAGGAAATAAATGCAGGAAAGAAAACTAACTACTGCTGACACTCACTGCTCAGCCTGTCGGCTGAAGTACTCCTGCTCGGGCTGCGACAGCGGTACAGAATCTGGGCCATGCAAAACCCAGACGTCAGCGCATCATAACATCAAGCAATAACATAAAAAAACAGGCAATGCGAGTATAAATATGAATGAAGCAAGGGTAACAATAATATGAATCAGAGCAATGCAGGGTAATGTGCAGTGGGTAAATTGGACTAGTCTATCAGGTTCTCTGTTCTAAAGTCTTTGAAACCAAACTGATGAATCATCGATGTAACTCAATAGTATCCCGTACATACCCGGGACCACGGCCTCAATATTCTCGGGCTGAAACCGAGACATGCCGCTAGGCACCAAACAGGAATGTGTACACTCAATAGTATCCCATACATACCCAGGACTACGGCCACAATATTCGCGGCTGAAACCGAGACATGCCGCTAGGCACCAAACATGAATGTGTACACTCAGAACAGGTAGTGAACTGTTGAGTTACAAGCCAGGTTTCACCTTTGATTTCCCCATACCCCCAAGTTATATGTGTATGTCAAGTCAGGTATCCCGAAATCAAGAAACTAATGCCAACACAGGATCAGGTAAACAGGTTTGTCTGGATAGACAACAGGAACGGTCCATGAGGACTACATGTCAGGTTTGTTGGCATTAGACACAAGATCAGGTAACGGATCAGGTCATGGTACATCAGGTCAAGTCAAGCAGTGTACGGTACCATGTCGGGTCAATCGATATGTATGTAGCAAGTCAGGTCAAGATGTAAACAATATCATAAGTGTACTCACAATCAGTTATATAATCAAGCATGGTTATCAACAACATGATATAAGTAATGAATTAAGCAATAGGCAGATTCATTCGATTTGCAATACAGTTATCAATTGTGTTACAGAGATGATTTCAACATTATAAGAATGCAGTAAGACAATTATAGCCGTTTAATCATGTTACCAAGTTAAGATTTCATGGATGCAATGATATCTACATATATAGGTTCCAAGTTTGAAAGATAAAATGTTATATAACAATATTGAACATGGAAAAGAGAAATGATTGTACCAAAGTTAAATTTATAGGTTAGGGTGTCATTAATATGTATGTAAATATTGTTTATCATGTAGCAAGGGGTACTTGCCTCGACGGGTCGCGAATCGGGAAAACGGAACGTTAAACGTCGGCGGGGAAAACTTGCGACGGGCGCACGGTTCACGGAATGAACCCAAACGACGAACAGTGAAGCCACACGGGTCGGGGTACTACGCTGGAACGTTGGGACACGTCGTCGGCATCGTCGGATTCCGGCCAAGAAATGAACAGTAAAAGATCAAGACATGCAAACAAGAAGAGAAAGAAAAATAGAGAAGAAAGGAAGTAGGATCTGAGAAGGGGTGCTCACGATGATCCGTAGGATGGGTGGTGACGGTCGACCTCGTCGACGGAGCTCCGGCGGTGACCTACGCCGACAGCGACAAGAAACCAGATCAAGAACCAGAACGTAGAAGGAAGAATGAGAAAGGAGAAGGTGAGGGGATGAGAAACTCACCGAGGGGTGTGCGCGAGGGCCAGGGGCACGGAGACGGATCGTCGGCGGCGCCGACGCGTGCAGTGGGTGTGCAGGTGGCCGCGGTTGGTGCAGGGTGCACGGGAAGAAGGGAGAGGAGGAAGAAGATGCGGTGGATTGGTCGAGGGCGAGGAGGCGACGATGCTGGTGAGGGTGGTGTCGGCGTTGGGGCTGCGGCGGCGAGGGGCACGGCGGCTAGGGTTCGCTGGGCTGGGTTCTCATAAAAGAATTGGAGAAGAGGAGGGAAAGATATAATATGAGAGAGAGAGAGAAATATATGGGGAGAGAGAGAAAGTGGAGGGAGATAGAGAGACGGGGGAGAGAGAGAGAAAGATAAGGGGGAGAGAGAGAGTAAGGAGGTGGGGCCCATGGGATAAGGAGAGAGGTGATTGGCTGGGGAAGGAATTTGGTTAGGAAAAATAATATTTAAAGAGGAGATTTACGTATATAAAAATATATTAGATGGTTAAGTTAAAATATATGACGTTTTAAAAATATTAAAATTTGGGATTTTGGCGCAAAGTGAAACATTTCCAAATTGCGCCCGGGTCGGGTCCAAAATTTGAAATTGAAATAATAACATTTTAGGCGGGATCCAAAATTTAAAATGAAGTGTTTTATGATCAAAAAGCATACCCCCAAAACGGACACACGTACGTGTGCGTAGCCGTCCAAACTCGCCCGTTTCAATGAACGGGACGAGAACACGATGCACGGACGCTACCACAGGGTTAGGGGTGTCAAGCAGGCCAAGATGAATATTTTTAATTTTATTTTAGATACCAGAAATTGTTATATGCAGAAATGAATTTGCCGGGTAAAATTTTCAGTAAGTAACAATCAAGCAAGATAAATGAAATGAGTGCTACACTACGTTCAAACGGTAACTGAAATTAGTAGCATTGGGCTCGGGTGTTACACCATGGATATAAAATGTTCAGATTCATATTCAGAATGTAATCATGTGTTCAAGTAGTCATGTTGTGTTCATGTCAAGTTATAACCATGGTTCGGTCAAGTCAAGTCAAGTATACCGGTTTGAGTTTGATATTTGAATTCGAGTGTTCATGATCAAGTATTCAAGTTCGTGTTTGATTTTGGATTCAGGTTTGAGGTTGAACTCGGACTGAGTCAGACACTTGGAAACTGATTTAACTGTTGAGTTCCCAGGTTCGGGAGTCATCGGCAACTGCTGCACATGGACGGCAGGATTTATGTCTTTTTCCAAGACAATTGTCATTGATGACTCCACTAAGTTGTCTAACCTGAATAGGCAAGCACTCACTTTCTCTGGCTTCATGGGGCTCAAGAGAATTGATCCTGCTTAAACCTATATTTACTAAAATCCTTAAATTATTATTTTGTATATCTCGAGGAGGTTTTATGAAAAATATTTTAATATAGATTAAAAATAAAACTTCGATGGTGATTTATAACATTTAGGGTTTCATGAGCATGTGTTTTAATTATTGGGGTATTTTAATGATAAATACCTAGCTTTTAAAAGTTTATGATATTTTATTGAAAACTAGTCCTTTTTGGTAACTTGATGGTATTTTATTAATATTTTTTAATCTTTCATTTTTAGAAAAATATAGTTTCATAATATAATAAAATATGGATTTATATTTTTATTTAATTTTGAAAATTATTTTTATTTAGAAAATTCGCATTTCTTAAAAATCGTATTTTATATCCTTTCGAGATCGAATACTCCGCGAGGAGTGCTGCATCTCGCTCTACTATCCTCAGGATGTGTGATAATCTGCACCATCCATTAGCGGGTCCCCTAACGAGAGTTGTAGATGCATAATTGCAAAGGAATACAAACTCTGCTTTAAAAGAAACCCGGTTTTTAAAATATGTGGTATTTTATTGTAAAGATTATTGTTTGAACCAAACACACACACACACACACATGCATCATTCTATGAAACCAAAGTGTGCATGTGGGGTAGGTCATTACCCCATGAAGTTTTTCCTAAAAGTATTTAACAATTATCGAAAGAGGTGGTATTAAAGTTCAAGGTATTTTAATGAAAAAATTCGTTATTTGCATATTGAACATGAAATTTTGGTTTCATAAAAAGACAATAGATATAAGTTTTATTTTAAAAAGATATCAGAGTGATTATATAACATTTAGACATATCAAGCATGATAAATTGTTTAGAAACGAAGATTGTTATGTGTTAACTCCTCTTTTGTTGATGTTTTGAAAAAATTACGAATTGATATGAAAGAGAAGGAGAGTAGAGGGACTTACGGTTTGGAAATCTTAAGAAAAGGGTGAGGAAGAGAAAGAGTGTCTTCGTGGCGTCTCGGGAGCTCCGAAAATAACTTCGATCTTCGACGGAACAAGCATGTTCGCTAGCTCCACTTTACTCCACTTGCACTTAGGAACTCTTGAGAGTATTTTTGCTAGAATTTTCAGAATGGTGCTGAGCTAAATTTTGGAGTAGTATTTCTCGTGGAGAATTAGGGTTTGGGAATTAAAAATGTGGATTAAAAAGCATTAAAATGGTGTTAATTGGTGAAATGAAAGACCTCTGTTTGATTGCAGAGAAGTTAAGAGGAGCTGAAGGGACAAGTGGGCAAAGCACGGAGGAAAATGGGCTCATCAGAGCCGTCGGCGCCGGCCCAATGCCCAATTTGGCCGGTTGGATTTGGATCTCTGGCCTCGAGATTCGTACCACGTGGGTTTTTCTGTGTTACACCATTTTTCGCATATTTGATTTTTCTGAACTTTTCATTTTCCCGTGTATTGCACGTGCAACCTTTTGGGTTTCCAAAATAAAAAGAAAAATTAGAAAAAAAATAATTGTGTCTGATGGGAATCGAACACAGAGGCTACATCACAGCAGTGAAAGGCTTTACCAGTGAGCTACAAGTGTTTCTTGCTTTTATTAAACAATTCTAACTTATAACTCTTACACAGGTTGTAATACTCTTTTTTGTATATTAACAGGAACATTTCTGTACAGAGATTTTAGAGTTGTTACAGAAGAAGACTATCCGACAAGCGTAACTGGTATATTCTCTTTATTTAAGGAGCTCTCAAATTTGAGATAAGGTGGAGAGAAGAGACAAATGAATTATATCATATCCAATTCACTTTCTCTAGAACCGGCGGCTATCCTCGACTGAAACACTTTCTTCGAGTTTGTATGTAACTATACGAGATGGCCTTCCATACAAATATATATCTATGTATCGGATACATAGTGTTCTGGAGTAAGCAAAAGGGAAAGTGGGAGGGGTAAGGACATATGCGACTATGTCGTGAAATAAGGCAATCATGACATTCCAAATCTAATAATTGTAAAAAGCTTCGGTTAACTTGGTTTATGAGTTTAAGTTTAAGGTAATTCATATGTCGCTGCCAGAGAGAGAGAAAAGAAATACTCAGCGTGCACTCTATCAAGATTTGATTGTTTTATTAATTCATCTAATCAGGATGGCTCACACTGTTCTATCGAATTCTCCTTCAAACCCTAAAAGGAGAATTAGTCGGGATTATATACACTCACAAGTTCGCTAACCGTTCAGCCAGGCCAGTGTTGGTACTCTGAGGGAGGTCTCCCGTACTTTTGCATAGACCCAATTTAATAACCCAGTTTCTACATAGGCATAACCCCGTTAACACCTTTCTAGTCACCTAATGGGTTAGCTAATTGTGAAATGAAAATTGCCCGAGAGTAACTATTACTACTGTCACGCTCCGCTTCCCAGTGTACGGGCGGAGGACGCGACGAGGCCGCTACGTATTTACTCAGAAGTAAACACGCTAAGCGTATCTAAGCAATATAAAATAAAATATACACAAGAGACAAGATGTGAATGAACAAAAACATTATTTATTAACATTATTTTTACAATACAACTGAAATGAAAATACATGTACTGAAAACAATGCCTAAACAACAGCATAACAGAAATGAAAATGAAATGTACAAGTAAAATAGAGCTCCGGGTCAAAGGCTAGCTGATCCAAATCCTCTCTGGTGGGCTCTGCCTCCAGAAGGTCCGATCCACCTGACAACATTCCAAAAAAAGAAGAAAATGAATGTCATCAGCGAACAATCGCTCGGTAAGTCCCAAAAGTAAGAAGAGACAAAATAGACAGAAGGAGAATGTAACTTTTAAAGTTGTATTATATTGTTAACGCTGTTGTTTGTAGCTTGGTACAGAAAATACCAGTGTATACGAGAGGAGTCTCACTATCCCCAAGACTAAGGTATATGGAGTACAAGGAACTGTTCAGCCACGGTACAACGGTAATGGAGATTCAGGTTTGGTGTCTTATGGTTGCAGTCTCGTGCCACTTCTAACACCTTCCATACCAATCTACCCCTTATAAACCCCGCGATGTCTTGATTGTATTGTTTGTATTGTATTGTATTATATTATAATTGTATAGATGGATGACTTGCCGAAACCATGATATCAGTAATGGAACGGATATAATAAATGAACATGTAAATGGAGTATATCCAGGGTTCGGTTCGGTCAAGTTGTATAGATTGAATAAATTGAATAGATTGAGTATATGGATTCATATTGAATTGTGGTTTCATACTTGAATCACATTCAATTCGGATTGATTATATTTAGACTCAGTCTGAGTCAGAAAATTAGAAAAGAAATTGAAGTCCTGAATTAGGTTTTGATATTATCGGTAACTGCTGCACATGAACGGCAGGATTTGTGTCTTTTTCCAAGACAATTACCGTATTGATAACACCGTTTATTAGGTTGTCTACCTTAGATAGGCAATCACCCATATCTCCGGCTCCCTGAGGCTTAAGAGACTGGTCCCGCTTAAACCTATGTTTACTAGGGTCCTTATTGTAATTTGGTATAACTTGAGGGGTTTTATGTAAAAATAGTTTTGGCATAATTTCAAAATACTCCTCAAGTATTTAATTATCGTATTTAAGGTTTTCATAGATGTATATTTTATAAATGTGAAATTTCTAGTGAATAGAACCTAGTTTGATAGTATATAGTATTTTCTTGAAATGTTGTACTTGTGTTGTATTTGGATGGTATTTTCATATAATAGTGATTCCTTTGATTTAGAAAACTTGGAATATTTATATAATTAAAATAGATATTTTGATAATAGTTATATATATATTTAATGAAAATAATTTATTTATTTTCTTGTAGAAATCTCATTTTCTAAAGAAAAATGTATAAAAATTCCATCGAGATCGAATGCTCCTTGTGGAGGTCTGCATCTCGCTCTACTAAGCCCGAGGATGTGCGATAATCCGAACCATCCCGAACGGTATCCCCAAAATGGGTTGTAGAGGCGCAATTGCATGGAAATGATTAATACACTTTTGTATAGAAAACGGTTTTATAAGTTTAGGGTATTTATTTGTAAATCGTATTTCCCATATTCTATTGTCCCAAAATCAACCGTGCTATGATAGAGATGTGTGTTGTGGTGAAGTAGGTCATTACCTTATGAAATATCTAAAGGTTTAGCATGGTATAAAGGTTTTAATGTCGAAATGAATAATATGTGATATTTTTATGTAAAAATGCGATAATTGTCACAAAAATAATTATTTTGAGGTGAAACTTGATTTAATGGTTTTGTTAATGTTTGTTAAGCAATATATAAGAATATGAGGTTATCTTGATTAAGAAAAGTATAGTTTTTAAAGGAAAACCGAATCGGAAGTCGGACTAACTCCGCTTCCGTCAGGTTTTAGTTTTTGAAAGTTTTTAGAATAGAGAAAAGAAGAGAAATAGGGACTTACTGGCTTTGATGAGAGGGGGGGTAGAAGGAGGTCTAGGATTCGTCGGTGCCGGAAACCCCTCGTATCGTCGCCGGAACTTCGTCGGAGCTTCGCCTTTCGTTAACTCCACTTGCACAATATAAGACTTGGAAATTCTTGAGAGTTTTGGCAGGGATTTGTGAGTGAGGAGGGGTGTGAAATGGAGTGGTATTTATAGGAAACATTAGGGTTTAGGGGTGATGAATATTGCATTAAAATGGAATTTGAAGGGTTGTATTATTCTCTGTAAAGGTGCAGAGTAAATAAGCAATACTGGAGTTATGGGGGCAGTCCAAAGGTCTACGGTAAACGAAAAAATTTGGGTTTGGGCTTGGAAAATCCAGCGGCGCCAGCCCCATATCAATCTCGCTGGTCCGATCATGGAGGTGGGGGCTTGGATTGGGGCCACGTGTCCCTGACGATCTGAATACTAATTTGTATCTGGTTGTTTTGAGTGTGACTCTTGGTTTTATGTGTTGTGCACATGAAGACTCTTGGCTTCTAAAAAGATTAAAAGAAATTTAAACATAAAGATAATGTGGCTGATGGGATTTAAACTCTGGTGCTTTGTCTCATCAGTGCAAGGTCTTACCAATGAACTACAAGCTCTTTCTTGCTGTTCTAAAGCAAAACAAATACTTATAGCATTCACAGGAATTGTAAATACCCCAAGTGTACATTAACTTTTAATGAATTTTCTGTACATAGAATTTGGAGTTGTTACACTCACAGTGGGAAACGGGGCCCAAACTATCACATAGAAGATATGCAATCACATTGCAACTTTCAACACTTAAAACTCCCGATATAGTTTTTACCCTAAGAAGTTTATGATCTTAGCAAAGGTCAATAAATCATAAGTCGAGTCAAGTTAAACCCGTTATTTCATGATCAATTTAAACCCATCCGCACGACCCTTGGCAAAGGTCAGCAAAGTCGTACGACTTTCCTAACCAATCACATTGTATGCAGGTAAGAAGTCATCACTTGGCTACCATACACCGTGCCTCGGTAAAGGTCAAAAAAACACGGCACGAATACAAAGTACTATACTTCCTGAAATGACAGAGGGCTACAGTTGGTTTTGAAGAAAACCTTTAACGTAATGAACTTGATCCCATTGAAGGAACCGAGTGATTTTAAAAGTTTATAGTAACAAAAACTTTTTCCCAAGAGCAAACTCCCCATGAAGGGATCAAGGCTCTTTCCTCATCGAATAAGGTGCATGATATTCTTAATTGAATACCACTATGCAAAGTAAAAAAAACGGCTATATTTTCGTTAGGAAAAATAGATTGGTTCCAACAACGTATTTTAGGTATGTTTTCTTAGCATTAATTCAGTTAACGGATTTCCATCATTTTGATAATATCATATATTATCTAGCATCTTCCCACACCATTTCAGAAAAGCATGATATATATATATATATATATATATATATATATATATATATATATATCATAGGCAGGTAATCAACATTACAGGTATGCGGTAAATATTATTACAGGCATGTAATCAACATTACAAGCATGCGGTAAACATAAAATAAATGGAATAGTCGGCTTTTCTAGGCGTCCTACGTTTCGATTGAGCCACAAACAAAATGCGACATTTCCCGTTCGCATGAATAGCCCGTACAATAGCCAAACCAAGACCCATAAGAGCGTGGCGAACCACCCGCCAATCCCAAAAATGAGGCAACCTGGCCTTAACGCCATTAGGGGGCCACCCGATACTTTTTAGAATCCGGTGGCTCAAGCACTCCACCGCGGGTGTATCCTATACCCCCTACAAGCGCGGAAAGCAACCCGCCAATTTTAGAATGAAACGGCTCGGTCTCAACGCCTTGAGATGGCCACCTACCGCATTCTAGAACCCGATGGCTCGAGTGATTCTCCGTGGGGTAAAACCTATGTAACCTGTATAATATACAACGGTAACAACGACCTCAACTAGGTCACGTCCCGACAAATAATATTACAACCAATGGTAACGACGGCCACAAGTCGGCAGCTCGTCCCGAATAATAGAATATACATTGGAATAGAACAATACATGAAAATGAATATAATACAAATATTACATCCATCCACATGTGGAGCTATTCGTTGTAACAATCCAAACCAAACCAACACACCAATATAGCAGACTCATTATATGTAACTTCATCGAATTGATCAAATATCAATTCATCGACGTTAACCATCAGATATCAACATATGTAATAACAAAATGATGTAATAGTTTTCAAAATTGTTCTTTCCCAAACAAAAACACTCCCATATTTTATAGCATAAGACCTGGGACAAAAAGATACATCAAAATGTCTTAGTTTTCCAACATTCGGTTATTGGCCAAGACTAGAGGCAATCTCCTATGGCTAGGCTGACCGGGGCGGCCGAAAGGGTGTTTTGATCGGCTAAAACAAGATGGAATGGCCTCGGGTTTTGGGAGAATCAAAATCAGGGCAAAATGAACTCAAAACGACATGTCGAAAAGTTTTCAGAGAACAAAAAGTTTTCCAACATATGCTTGATAATAGAAAACAGATCGAGAAAAATATGTTTTGAAATTATTGAATCATTTATGCAATTAATTAGCAAATGATTGGATCTGATACCAATGTAGGGATCAGCGCTAGAGCCGCGACGATCGCGGATCCGGTAGAAGTGAAAAATCAAAATTTTAAAGAATAATAGCAACCGATTCCTACCAAGATCTCACATTTACTAACTAATTGCAAAACGAGAAAACCAAAAGAGGGTTTAGAGGTGCTACAACCTTTGTAGCATGTCCGATTGTCTATCGGAAGACCATGAACAGACCCGTGAACTCCTAAGTGGGTGTTGTTCATATCATAATTTTGCATTATTATATTCCCCATTCTTAATCATATTGCAAATAAATAGGTGCTTTTGATCCATGTCTGTTAAATAGTTGCAGGTTACCGGTTCTCGGAACAATACAGTGAAAATGGTGAAAAGACGTTATAAATGTGAGACTACGACCAACAAATAGATGAATCTGCAAGATGCCGCCTATAGAACAAATGAAGATTAATGAACAGTTCGATTGCACAAAGTACGAAGGCAGCACAAGATTCAAGACTTCAACACGAAGCGAACGGTAAAAGTCCATAATATTCTGCACTGTGGAAATCTGGAAGAAAATAGAAGATATTCTGAGAAACCAAGTGAAGAAACCAAAAGAAAAAGGCAACATGAAGCAACCCTAGAAAAATGAGACAAAAAGCCCACTATATGGCCGCGGATCCGCGGCCAAACAAGGCTTATGGCCGCGGATCCGCGTCCGTGCTGTACACGTGTCGGCGCGTATCGGTGGAGTCGGTGCATTGACCCGGTTTTCTTAGGGTAGTTTTGTAATTCTAGATGTGGATCAGATGTAAAACCTAGGGTTTCTATTATCTATAAATAGGAAGCCTACAGCTCTTTTTGGAGCATGCCTCTTTTAATTTCTAGAATTTTAAATTTTCATTCCATTGTAATTGTTAAAGAGAGCATCAATAAAAAGTAAGTTTTTTTATCTTGAATTTCTTATCTGCAATTTTATTTCTCTGCAATTTTCCGCAAGTTAATTAGGCTATTAAAAGAAAATAAAAAAAAATGAATTCCTTTGTTAATTCCCTAATGAGTGAGTAGTTCCTCACTTGTTAGGGTTAGGTTTGGGGAAGGTTTGAGAGATGAAAATCTCTCACTTCTTTCTTGCCCGTTCAATATTTTAAAAATAAGACTTTAAAACACACACCGCTCACTACGGCACCCTATCCCACGAGATAGCGGTGATTCCCTAATTAGACCGGTTGTGATTGATTTCCATAGAGGTTAAGGTAAGAATTAAGAAAGGACGGACAAGGGCCTTCGTTTCTTCCTGATCGCTCTAATCCCCTTTGTTAATTATTACCTTAACAGCTAAGATCTTAATTAGGGCAAAGAAAGCGGTGAGTAGAATTAACTTTCCAAATTAACCTAATCCTAACCTTAGCAAGGTTTTAATCCAAATCAAATTCAACCTCAGTTTTTATAGAAAATCAAAACCTACCACAAATAGGAATTGACTCGTTAAAACAACTAGAAAAGACACGTTTTCCCTGTAGACCGACCCGTACTCAACCGGCTAGCTACCAAGCGACACCGTCTTGATTGCGGTTAATTCTTTGATTTAAAAACGCACACACAAAATCTCTACAATCAAATGGCGCCGTTACTGGGGATAACGGTAGTTATTTTCTTTTTGTAATTTCGGGTTAATTAAAAAATTAAAAAATCATAAAAACTGGAAAATATAAAAACAAAAAAAATTATCACCTTGTTATTTTTTGAAGGGTTTTCGTGCGAATTGTGCAGGAACGGAAAGACGAACAGATTCAGATCTGGAAAAATCCAGGGAACAAAACAGCAAACAGCAGATCTGAAAATACAGAGGAGAACCACAACAGATAACAGAAGAATTTTGGAGAATTGAACCGTCTTTTTGACCGCGGAACCGCCGCAGATTGCTGCATTTGACCGCGCTTCCGCCGCTACTTAGTGACGTCAGCCCTCTGAATCCCTCTGTAAGTATTCCGTACCTCCTCTGTAACCCTCTGAAATCCTCTGAAAAATTTTCCTGCAGGGTTCTTTGCGCAAAACTTCTCCCCCTTCTCCAATAACTTGATTTTGTGCAGGATTCTTTGCGCCGCAAATAAAAGAAAAAAATTTGGCAAGTGTTTTGGATTTTTGTGTGTTTACTGCTTTGCATTTTTTTTAAAACGGACTTTTAAGGGCCTATAACACCAATCCAGATTGGGTGGGGATTTCATTACCCTTTCTAGGACCCCAAAAATCACAAAAAAGCATTTTGCATCAACCCTCGAGTTAATTAAAAAATATTAGACTCAACCAATAAGGACTGTCGTGCTCATTGGGACAAAGGAAAGGTTGTAGGCATCGGTCGTTTATCTAAACCTGACTTTGTGGTGCCTAGGCTAGACAGGTGGGAAAGGTAATTTTAAAAGGCCCGTTTCACGGTGATTCGTGAGCGGATCCCTTCTTTCTTTACTTGTGCTTACCTGGCCACAATTGGCGGTGAAGAGGTGATTTGAGGATCTCACAACTTGCCCTTTGGAACGGTTAGGAGCAGTCTAGTTGACTTAAGAGACCCTAGCTCTAGGCTTGATTGTGCATATTGTGATTGCTTGAAAGTGTGTCTAAGCTCCTTATAAAAATCTTTTGCAAAATCTCCTTATAAAAAATAAAAATAAAAAACCACAAAACAAAATTTTTACAAAAACTTGTCATTTTGTCTCTAGAAATCCATTGCACCCCACTTTCTCTCATTGACGTTTTCTTACCCCCACCTTCTGTTTTTACTTTTTGACTACACTACACCTTGTTAGTGTATGTCCGGTTGGACTAGGGACACTAGCGCCGGTTTAGTCCATATCTCGTTAGTGCCTACTGACGACGCTTTCGACTCCGAAGTCGAAATTCCCTCCACTTCTTTACCTTCATCTTCATATTCATCATCTTCTAAGGAGATGTCGGGATTCAATCCTAATAACCCCTTACCTACGGGACTGATTCCACCTCAACTGGGTGCGAATAACTCACCACATCCTCCTGTCGAAGCGCCCCAACGAATCGCGCTCCAAGATCTTTTCTATTCCATCCGCACAGCACTTCCTACTTGTCTTTCACTTCCACCGGCTAATAGGGATAACTTTGAAATTAAACCCCACTTCATCAATATGTTGCCCAAATTTCACGGGCTGGAATCCGAAGATGCCTACATCTTCATTAACAAATTCCAAAATGTTTGCGCAATGATGAAGACCACACAACTTTCTGATGATGCTATAAGGCTACGTGTCATTCCATTCACTTTATGTGACATAGCTGAAAAATGGTTATATAGCACAGCATCGCACTCCATAAAAAATTGGGAAGAGTTTGTTAAGGCTTTTCTAAAAAAGTTTTACCCACACCACAAGACCGCGAGAATTCGCAATGAAATAATTCAATTTTCCCAGCTTCCTTCCGAACCTTTTTGGAAGTGTTTTGAAAGATTTAAGGACCTTCTTGTTCAGTGCCCTCACCACGGTATCGAGAATTGGCAACTTTGCCAAACTTTATACGAAGGACTGAACCTAGTAACTAAGCGGTTGTTGGAAACCATTTGTCAATGTCATTTTCTTACAAAATCAAGCGAGGAAGCTTGGCAATTTCTCGATGATCTTGCTGAACAAACACTTCAGCGGGAAAGCACTAAGACGACTTCATCTACTTCATCAGGTCAGTCTAGGGCAGGCATACATCAACTTGATATGTCAATTGCAATGAAGGCCGAAATGGCTTCACTCACGAAAAAACTAGAAGCAATTGAGAGCAAATTCTCATCGCCTTCTCCTGCCCCAGGTTTACCCCCACGTACTATTTGTGCTTGTTGTTCGGATCCGTCCCATCTAACCGAAGAGTGTCCTTACAATCCACCTGCTCAAGGACAGGATCAAGTCAATGCTGCCTTTCAGCAAAGACAAAGAAATGATCCATACTCTTCAACTTACAATCCTGGTTGGAGGAGCCACCCAAATTTTGCTTGGAATCAAAATCAACAACAATTCCAAGGCAATAACAATTTTTAAAGGCCTCCTCCACAACAACAAGCCTCTCAACAAACTCAATATCAGCAACCTTTCCAACCCCAAGCTTACCAAAACCAAATGAACAATTTTGTACCAAACAATTCTTATCCTCAAAACAATTTTGTTCAGCCGAATAACGATAAGGTTTCCTCGCTAGAACGAAGTCTGGATACGTTTTTAAAACAATCTACGCAATCCTCAGCCAGCATCTAATCGTCCATTCAGTCTTTGGTGCAACACACTGCTTCACATGATCAGAGTATCAAAACAATTGAAGCCCAAATTGCACAACTGAATGCTGTGTTAAGTGAGCGAGAGAAGGGGAAACTTCCATCTCAACCATTGCCAAATCCCGGTCAGACACAAAATACTTATGTTGCTCATGAACAACAAAATCATAATGTGAGTGTCGTGACTACATTGAGATCTGGAAAGGTATTGCACAACAACGTTGGTAATAATGATGACACCCCGGCTGCCGCTTCTTCATCTTCTTCATCTTCTTCGGAGCCTGTTCTTCATTCTTCGCAAGGCTCTACTTCTTCTAATTCGAACAGACCCACATCTCACTCCACTAAAACACCAACACTGGGATCCGTTCCAACTCCGCAATCTACTCCACAAACATTGGACTCAACAAATTTTCAAAATATTCCATTTCCAAACAGGTTGAGATCCAATAAACAAACTCCATAAATGGAGAAGATTGTGGAGTTATTCAAACAGGTTAGCATTAACATACCTCTCTTGGATGCAATCCAACAAGTCCCTTCTTACGCAAAAATCTTAAAGGACTTATGCACCAAGAAGAGGAAATCGCAGGTACCTAAGAAAGTTTTCGTGGCTAGTGCAGTAAGTGATGCTCTTACCCAACCTTTACCCTAAAAATGCAAGGACCCTGGCTGTCCTACAATTTCAATAACAATTGGGGATAAGAACATCAATCGTGCACTTTTAGATCTTGGTGCCAGTGTTAATTTGCTTCCCTATTCAGTATATGAACAATTAGGTGTTGGAGAGCTTAAACCCACACATTGTACTCTCTAAATGGCCGACCGATCCATCACCCATCCTAGGGGTGAGTTAAAAGATGTGTTAATTAAAGTAGGGGACTTCATTTTCCCCGTTGATTTCATTGTTATGGACACACAGACTGTAGCTAACCTCCGGAGTCAAATTCCGGTGATACTTGGTCGACCATTCCGTGCGACTTCTAATGCGGTGATCAATTGTCGAAATGGTTCGATGAACCTATCTTTTGGAAATATGACAATTGAACTCAACATTTTTAAGTTGTGGAATCAGCCCTCCGAGCCTAATGCTAATATACTTGATGTTTGCTCGATCCAAAAGATCACTCAGGAGGACTGTGAGCTCGAAAAATTTCTGTTCGATCACAGCAGTTTTGACGCCACTAGTGCGTTCCTCCTTGAATCTGACACAGTTTTCACACCCGATAACGATTACGAGTGTTTCACTTTTTCGAATGATTTTGAAGCCTCACCACCCGAGTTTGAGTCCTTTGAATTTTCGGATGAGTTAGCTGAAGCATCCGACTCGGTTGCTTACACTCGGTTAGAACCATTGTTGGAATCCTTCGAGTTCGAGACAGTTTCACCAATTTTACCTTCAATTGTTTCACCTCCAAAACTCGAACTCAAGCAATTGCCGTCTCACCTTAAATACGCTTACTTAGGTGAGAATGAGACCATTCTTGTTATCATCTCGGCCTCTCTAGCCCCCGAGCAATAGAAAGCCCTTTTAATGGTCTTACAAAATAATCGGCAAGCTTTTGGCTGGACTATGGCGGACATCAAGGGGATTAGTCCCCTCATAGTTGAACATCATATACATATGATGGATGATGCCAAGCCAGTAAGGGATCCACAGAGACGCCTCAATCCCATAATGAAGGAAGCTGTTAAAAAGGAGATTGTAAAATTTCTTGATAGTGGTATCATTTACTCTATCTCTGATAGCGAGTGGGTTAGCCCCATTCACGTTGTCCCAAAGAAATCGGGCATAACGGTCATAACTAAAGAGGCGAATGAGTTAATACCTACTCGCACCCAAACTGGGTGGCGAGTTTGCATCGATTATAGAAAACTCAACGCCGCGACACGGAAAGACCACTTTCCATTACCTTGTATTGACCAAATGCTAGAACGATTGGCTGGGCATGAATTTTACTGCTTTTTGGATAGCTACTTCGGCTATAATCAAGTTCCCATCGCCGAAAAGGACCGAGACAAGACCATATTTACTTTTCCTTTCGGTACATTCGCTTACCGTCGCATGCCCTTTAGGTTATGCAATGCACCCGCTACTTTCCAGCGGTGTATGATGGGAATCTTTTCAGACTTGGTGGAAAAATTCTTGGAGATTTTTATGGATGATTTCTCCATTTTCGGCGACTCCATTGATGAGTGTTTGCTACATTTAGACGCAGTTCTTACCCGTTGTAGGGATAAGAACCTCACTTTAAATTGGGATAAATGCCACTTTATGGTACGAGAGGGTATTGTCTTAGGACATATCATCTCGCAAAATGGTATTGAGGTTGATAAAGCTAAGATTGAAATAATTTTCAATCTTCCTCCTCCCAAGTGCGTCAAAGACATTCGAACCTTCCTTGGCCATGCCGGTTTCTATAGACGGTTCATCAAGGATTTTAGCAAGATAGCTAGACCCTTGACTCTTTTGTTGGCCAAGGACACAACTTTTGATTTTGACTCAACCTGCATGAAGGCGTTCGAGTCATTGAAACACTCACTTATTTCCGCTCCCATTCTTTCATCTCCCGACTGGACGCATCCATTTGAAATTATGTGCGATGCATCTGATTTTGCCATTGGTGTTGTCCTTGGACAACACATAAATAAGATGCCGCACTTAATTTATTACACTAGCCGAACATTAAACGAGGCCCAATTAAATTACACAACAACTGAAAAAGAACTCTTAGCCGTTGTGTTTGCACTAGAAAAATTCAGGACCTATTTAATCGGCTCTCCAGTCATAGTTTACACGGACCACTCAGCTCTTCGCCATCTTTTTACGAAGAAGGATGCTAAATCTCGGCTGATACGTTGGATCCTCTTGCTACAAGAGTTTGACCTTGTCATAAGAGACAAGAAAAGATACGAAAACGTAGTCGCCGACCACCTTTCATGACTCCCTTCTTCGCCTACACTTCAAATTCCTATTAGAGAAGTTTTTCTAGATGAGCAGCTCTTAACCATATCATGCGAACCTTGGTTCGCGGATATCGTAAATTATTTGGCCACCGGACTGATACCAAACGATTGGTCGAATCAGGACAGACTCCGATTCCTGTCCCAAGTAAAACATTTTTACTGGGATGAACCGTATCTCTTCAAATACTGTTCCGACCAAATCATTCGTCGATGTGTCCCCGACAACGATTTTAAGAGCGTGCTGTCATTCTGCCACGATCAAGCGTGTGGCGGGCATTTTGGTCCCAAGAAGATAGCAGAAAAAATCTTGCAGTGTGGCTTCTACTGGCCATGACTTTTTAAAGACGCATATGAATACTACAAGACATGCTCCTGGTGCCAACACTTGGGCCGGATATCTCGGAGAAATGAAATGCCGCTCCAACCAATTTTGGTTGTTGAAATTTTTGATATTTGGGGAATAGATTTTATGGGACCATTTCCCAACTCTTTTGGGAACATGTATATCCTACTTGCTGTTGACTATGTTTCCAAATGGGTTGAGGCTGTGCCCAGCCGAACTAAGGACAACAAGGTTGTCGTTAGATTTCTCAAAGAAAACATTTTTTCTCGGTTTGGGCATCCTCGCGCAATTATCAGTGATAATGGATCTCACTTTTGTAATAGGACTTTCGAGTCGTTAATGCGAAAATACTCCATTACTCACAAGCTGTCAACGCCCTATCATCCCCAAACTTGTGGGCAAGCCGAGATTTTGAATCGGCAGATTAAACAGATATTGGAGAAAACGGTTTCCAAAAACCGTAAAGATTGGTCATCAAAACGGATTGATGCACTTTAGGCATTCCATACTGCCTATAAGACCGATCTTGGCATGTCTCCATACAGGCTTGTTTATGGAAAGGCTTGCCACCTTCCAGTTGAAATAGAGCATAAGGCATTTTGGGCAATTAAAGAGTTGAACCTATCTTTAGGAGATGCGGACAGCAATAGAAAGCTGCAGTTGAACGAATTAGACAAACTGCGGGATGAGGCCTATGAGAACGCAGTAGTTGTTAAAAACCGAACGAAGATGTTCCACGATAAACACCTTATGCACAAGACTTTCAAACCTGGTCAACAGGTTTTACTTTACAATACTCGGTTACATTTTCATCCCGGCAAGCTGATATCTCGATGGAAAGGACCATTTTTGGTACGCACCGTAGATCCGCATGGTGCGATCGATTTAGAAAACCCGGAGGACGGTTCACTGTTTAAAGTGAACGGACATTGACTTAAACCGTTCCTCACTGCGAACCCTTCGGAGGAGCTCCTGTTGTTGCAGGAGCCAATCTACATTAACTGATCTTCCTCCATCGACCCCTAAATTTTCGATTATCTAGCCAAATACTGTTTCAAACAAGTTTGGGGATATGTATAATTTGTAATTATATAAAAACAAAATAACATAAAAAAATAAAAAATTTGGAATTTTTTTTTTGGGTATTTTTGTAAATTTCCAGATTTAATAAAATAAAAATAAAAAAACTTTATTTGCAAATAATTTCCTTTTTTTAAGAGGGTTTTTTTGAAAATAACCAACACATTCCCCTACTATAAATAAACCCCGAACCCTCTCTGTTTTCTTAACCATAATTTTTCACCTCTCTGCAAACCCTAGCCGCCGCCTCGATTTCTGCAGCGAGATCGTCTCCCGCCGCGTTTCCTCCACCGATCCCTGCTTAGTGCCGCGCTTCCGCCATGCCCCTGCCACGTCTCCCTCTAAAACTTTCAGAGGAGGTTTGCATCTCTTTTTTCTCGCTGTTAAATTTTTTTAAGATCTGTGAACTTTCTGTGATGGCACCAAATATGCAGTTAGAGCGTGATTTCTCACAAATCTTTTCACACACGATATATGGGAGTTATTTTGCTGATGAAATCGCACGAAGGGGGTGGAATTTTTTAATCTATAATCACCCAAATGCTTACGCCCTTCCAGATCTAGTCACTCGTTTTTACGAGTGCATGGAAGAAGGCTGCCTTGCCACAATATGGTTTTATCAAGTTACTGTGGGGCGATAGGGAAATAATTATTGACAGAGACTTCATCCATGAAGTCACTTTAATCCCTAGATTACATGTTCACGACCAACCCCTTCAGTTTGAAGATTACATGCCCTTAATGGGTAATGATTGCTCGAGGGAACCGAGGAAGGGAATACAAGCTAGAACCCTTTTTGCTAATGTTTTAACCGTGTGCCGGTGGGCACAAAACAATATTTTTGGGAGTTCCTATAATACCACATTTTTCACCCCGTCACTTCATATCGTGCACACCCTAATGACTAGGAACCCTAGATTTGATATGTGCACGGTTTTACTTAACTCAATTGGTGCTGGTAAAAGGGTCGCGAATTACCCATGTCCCATGCTAGTGACACAACTGTGTCGCTATTTCCTCCCTGTGGAGGAATTTGAATTCTACATGCATGGAGGTATACCCATCAGCTCTCTCATTGAGGGCGTATCTACGTCCTATACCCGTTTGACTGATATTTGGTTACGAACAGAACCGGCTGAACACGTGCCCACCAGAACACCCAGCTCCAGCTCAACCGCGAGCGAGGAAGAGCTCACCACCATAGAACAAGCACGTTTAATGAGAAGAGCTATTAGGGGGATTGACAATTTGACGGGGATGATGAGGGAGCATGATCGGCATCTGATAGAAGTAGAGCAGGGGGTCAGAACCCTGCTAGCTAGGGAGGAGCGTTCCTGTTCACGCTCAAGAGGACGGCGAGGGCCCAAGCAGTGAGGGCACTGCTTTTGAATGTTTGGGGGAGGAGGTGGTTGTAAATAGTTATCATTGCATTGCATATTTTTAAATTTTTGTACATATTTTTTCTTTTTCTTTTGCATGTTTAATTCTGCATTGCATCTTTATAAAAAAATTATAAAAATTTAAAAAAAATGAAAAAAAAAATATAAAAGAGAAAAAATCAAATAAAAAATTTAAAAATTATAAAAATTGAAAAATTCAAGTTTGGCCATAATTGACTTAAGTTTAACAAGACGGTTAACTAGTTAGGAAAAACTAGATCCTAAACTTAGTAAATTAAAAACCCTAAAAATAACCTTTCTTAAAATTTAACGGTAGAAAATATATATCCTTGTAGTTTACTTAGAAATAGGCAAATTTTTAGTTCACTTCTTGGGCTAAGTCAAAATAAGGGAAGGATATTGAAATTTTTATTTGAAGTGTAAGTTTGAAAAATAATTCCGAACCTTAAGTTTAAATTCTGAAAATATATACCCTACAACTTGCACAAACACGCACCTTGAAGCTTGGAATAGTAGAGGATACCTTGAAATGCTCTTGTCTAAAATCCTTAGTATAAAGAAAAATAAAATTATAAGTGTGAATAAAGAGATATAAAAAAAATGAACACTGGTTTTGTAATTACTTAAGGCTGAGTAAAATAAAAAAATATATAGCGAGGGTGCTTTATCACCTAGTGCTTTAGACCAACTGGTTTGGGAGTCACTGCTAAAGCCTTAGGTATTACAAGACGAGGAGTTACGCCTTAATGCGCAAACACATTTTGTAATCGATCGTTAGTACCTCAAGAAGTATTAACGGTCGTATGAAGGATGTGTGAGCAATTTCATCTAAAATTCACCAACTAAAAGTACTTTGGACGATGGACAAGAGTATGATAGCTTGAATTGAATTTTCAAGTGTAGGGGTGATACATACACACACGTAGGGGTATATGATTGGGGTTTGGATGAGAGATAGGAATTAAAAATATGACTTTTATCTTCATTAGAGATGATAAAAATTCCTAAGTTGAGATGGAACCTTAGAAGGAAAACTCAAAAGATGCTGAAAGCTAAATAAATTTACAAAACATATACAATCTTAAGTTAAATGATAAAGGAAGCGTAAAAAATACGGGTTGATAATTTCTAAGTTGCAGATAATAGAATTCCTTGCTAGAACACTGAATTGAAAAATGAAAGTCAATAGGCTAAATTGATCGGATTTTGTGGGTAGTATCCGCTGAAAACCCTCAGGAGACAACACTTCTCCTACTAGGGACACCTAAAGGTTTAACGGCTTGTTGCACGAGCTCAGTGCAATCATGATTCCCTGCGAAAGTGAGATTAGGTTTTTTCGAGAATAAAATTAGTTTTGCTCGGGACGAGCAAAAGATAAGTTTGGGGGTATTTGTTCATATCAGAATTTTGCATTATTATATTCCCCATTCTTAATCATATTGCAAATAAATAGGTGCTTTTGATCCATGTCTGTTAAATAGTTGCAAGTTACCGGTTTTCGGAACAATACAGTGAAAATGGTGAAAAGACGTTATAAATGTGAGACTACGACCAACAAATAGATGAATCTGCAAGATGCCGCCTACAGAACAAATGAAGATTAATGAACAGTTCGATTGCACAAAGTACGAAGGCAGCACAAGATTCAAAACTTCAACACGAAGCGAACGGTAAAAGTCTACAACATTCTGCACTGTGGAAATTTGGAAGAAAATAGAAGATATTCTGAGAAACCAAGTGAAGAAACCAAAAGAAAAAGGCAACATGAAGCAACCCTAGAAAAATGAGACAGAAAGCACACTATATGGCTGCGGATCCGCGGCCAAACAAGGCTTATGGTCGCGGATCCGCGGCCGTGCTGTACACGTGTCGGCGCGTGTCGGTGCGTGTCGGTGGAGTCGGTGCATTGACCCGGTTTTCTTAGGGTGGTTTGGTAATTCTAAATGTGGATCAGATGTAAAACTTAGGGTTTCTATTATCTATAAATAGGAAGCCTACAACTCTTTTTGGAGCATGCCTCTTTTAATTTCTAGAATTTTAAATTTTCATTCCATTGTAATTGCCAAAGAGAGCATCAATAAAAAGTAAGTTTTTTTTATCTTGAATTTCTTATCTGCAATTTTATTTCTCTGCAATTTTTTATCTGCCGTAGTTATTTTCCGCAAGTTAATTAGGCTATTAAAAGAAAATAAAAAAAAATGAATTCCTTTGTTAATTCCCTAATGAGTGAGTAGTTCCTCACTTGTTAGGGTTAGGTTTGGGGAAGGTTTGAGAGATGAAAATCTCTCACTCCTTTCGTGCCCGTTCAATATTTTAAAAATAGGACTTTATGCAAATCAAACACACACCGCTCACTACGGCACCCTATTCCACGAGATAGCGGTGATTCTCTAGTTAGACCGGTTGTGATTGATTTCCATAGAGGTTAGAGCTAAGAATTAAGAAAGGACGGACAAGGGCCAAAAGGAAGAAACGAAGTTTCTTCCTGATCGCGCTAATCCCCTTTGTTAATTATTACTTTACACCTAAGATCTTAATTAGGGCAAAGAAAGCGGTGAGTAGAATTAACTTTACAAATTAACCTAATACTAACCCTAGAAAGGTTTTAATCCAAATCAAATTCAATCTCAGTTTTTATAGAAAATCAAAACCTACCACAAATAGGAATTGACTCGTTAGAACAACTAGAAAAGACATGTTTTCCCTGTGGACCAACCCGTACTCAACCGGCTAGCTACCAAGCGACACCATCTTGATTGCGGTTAATTCTTTGATTTAAAAACGCACACGCAAAATCTCTACAATCAGGTGTACAAGACGACCTCCTCGCCGTAGATGATCCGCGGTGAAAGAAACTGGTCCAAAGCTCCATCTCCATTATCAAGTGGAGTTACTCCTTATAGTTACTTGCTAAGTACTGAGGGAGGTGATGTGATCATGAAAGTCGCTCTCTTTTCTCGTTCCTTTCTCATTTGCAACACTTGACGTTTTTGAGGAGGGTAAGCTCAAGAGCAAGAGGAGGAAGAAAATGAAATTAGATGGCTTGAAAAAGGAATCTCCTAATTTCTTTTTACATTCTCATTTTCTTAAATGAGACATGTCTCATTCCTTCTCTCCCTCCTCTTTGTTGTCACACAAAGAGAGAGAGAGAGAGGGCCCCACCATCACATGTTATATATATATAACAAATAAGAGAGAGTGGGAATATATATCTTAAATGAGACGAAGTATATGTATCCCATACACATACATATCATGTATCAAATACACGATAAGACATCAATATCATATACAGGAGAGTGTGTGTGTGTCATATACACAATACCAGAAACCATATGAAAATACGGTTATTAAGTCAACACTTGACTTAATATTCCGGCTTATAAATAAACCGGCTGGTATTACAGTCGTCCGATTAAATCACGTGTATCCAATACAAATATTTAATCGAACTCATGTACGTATCCAATAAGCACGCCACATGACATTTTGCCCGCACATGCACTTTCGTTGCGAGACTCTAAAGACCTATCAATACGCTGACAGTAAGTTAAACATGATCATATCCGATTGAATCCAAAATACTTTCAGATTCAATTCTCTCACGGGTTAACCCACAAGCTCATTAGAGGTACTAACTTCACGTAAAGGCTGCCCAGGTATGAGCAAGACAAAGGCTGGTCAGCGAGCGAAATCATTCGGACCTGACAAAGTCTATAAGCGATAAATACCATACAATCCGGTCTCTTGGTCAAAAAATATCGCATACCGGGTCTAGGGGGTGGAAACTATCAGACCCCCAATAACCCGATAATTCGTGCGACATTGAACTCATAACCATCCGAGATACAACTGATAACACTTATCAGTTTATCTCAACTGCCTTGGCTAAGGACTTCTAGTTATAGTCATGTCCTGCACAGTGTGATATCGATTCCCTATACCGGGAGGGATGAATCCCTTCGACCGTTCACTGTCTCCATGTGCCTCGGGACTATACCTAACTAAAATATGTTTGCACAACTCAGTAGAGCCATGGTAGGGTGGTAATCAAAGTATAGTGAGAACACACACAAGATGCTATGGCGATATCAGGTCAAGGAACTATCATGTACCATAGTCAAAAATTCGGCATTCGTGATTAATTCGGCGAGGTCGAAAATTTGGATTCGGAGAACTATTTGGAAAGATTCGGCAAGTATTCGAGAAATGTTCGAGAAAGATTTCGAGAAAGAAATTAATATATGAGGCACTGACTTTTGATGTTGCGAATTATTTGTTGATTTTATGAATTATTCATGAATAATTCGAATCGTTCACCAACGGTGTTTAAATCGGAGATTTAATCAGCCATTCAAAAATTTGCAAATTCGCCGAATAATTCATGAATATTGTGACTATGCCTTGTACTATCGTCATCAGAGAAATGCTATCTGACAATTGGTATAATACCATCTAGGAGTTCCTGTTGAGTCCGTCCAGTGTAACCCATACTCCAATAAGCACATGTATACAATCCTCGGTGTCAAACACCAATAACTGTAGGATCAGCAATCGCCCTCCAATCGGGTCGGTAAACGTACACACTAGTCTAAACTAGAGTACTGATGCCCAGTCTTGATACTCCTACGACTAGAGACATTTAAGGATATGCTTATGGAATACCTAAGTCCCATTAGTATGATCCCTATCATTAATCCTGGTAATCAAACAAAGATCATATGGGTTTTATCTCATGTATTAGTGATACGTGATAACGAGTAAAACATATACACATGAAAAATAAAAAAAAACAGATTGCATACTATCATCTCGAGCAAGACTGTTCTCCGTATAGATCCTCCTTCAATTAGAAATTGCAATCTTGTAATTATAATAATTATCTTAAGGGCACCTATATCCAACAAAATCAAGAGAAGACAGTATAGAATGTAAAGAAGAAAGAGGAGGGTGACCAAGCCTCCGATGACACTAGATAGTAGAAACAGCTGCAGACGTACTAGAAAAGTGATCAACGTAATACAGTCCATTCTATTCATGCCCCCACCAATCCGCTGCTTCGTCGGAAGATCATGTATCACAAAGTGAGATGGATAAAATGTTACTGAGCAGTTAGAATCATTTGTAAACCGACAAATAGAAAACAAGTGTTGTTTTAAAGATGGTACAATTAAAGTATTTTTCAGGTGTACAGATAAAGTAAGTGATAAATCAGCAGATCCAGAAACATGTGTAGTATTACCATCAGCCGTGGAAATAAGCTTGTGAAGAGTAGATGCAAGATCATACGGTCCATCACGAAACATGTGATGTGAGGCGCCAGAATTAGCGACCTATGAATTAGAATGAGAAAGGAACGATATATCTGATGGAGTAGAAAGGTTGGAAGGAGCTACAAAAGAGAGGAGACGACGCAACTGACCCCACTCAGCACTGGATAAAAGTGAATGGTCAGCAGAAGAGGAAGGTCGGTCAGTAGCAAATGTTGTGGATGTCTGGAGAGCTGTAAGTGTATCATTAGGGTAGCCATGTTTTTCCCAACACCAGTTTTCACGATAATTAGTGCCGCTACAATAAGCACAATAAAGGCCAGCACAGTCACATCCACGTCCAACGGAACCATGGACACGAGCAGTAATAGAAGACGACCACGGACAGTAATAGAGATTGAATCAGAATCCATGATGAATGGCACAGAGATAAATCACGAGAGAGTGAGAATAAGGTTGTCTAACATCCAAACGAGTACAGATGCAAAGAAGTCAGAGAAAGATGATCGAATAGATCATCGTCATTAATTGAGAGGAGCGGGGACGACTATTGCCATGTGGCTTTTGGCGAGGGCCAGGACTAGGGTTTGATAGGGCTGTGATTTGCATGGAAGAGACGGTATCATTGGAGGAGGATGCTGTCTACAAGCAGAGAGCAACGGCTATGGAGGCTGCGATGCAATGAGGCCTGGTGCGTGGTGCCTGCTGCTGCTGCTGGTGCATAGTGCGTGCTGGTGCTGATGCGGGTGGGTGCAGTGCGTGTTGCTGCTGGTGCATGGAGCGGGTGCTAGTACTAATGCAGGTGCTTCTTCTGATGCGGGTGGGTGTAGGTGCTAATGCTGGAGCGAATGCTGGTGCTGATGCAGGTGGATGCGGGTGCTGGTCCAGGTGGGTGTAGAGGAAGAGGCGGCTGGTGAGGGCAGAGGAGGAGGCGTGGTGGTGAGGACAGAGGGGAGGGCAGGGAAAATCGGGTTAGGGTTTGGGAGATTAAGATTAGAGTTTTGGAGATTAGGGTTAAGGTTTGGGAAATTAGGGGTTTCTCTCAAATCTTTTCAATGCTCTGATACTATGAAAAGAACAAGAGGAAATAATTTATTGGCTTAATAAAAATAAGAGTTCATACAACTATATATAGAAACTTATAAACCACCTCTAGTATTTTAACCAATCTAATAACTTATTATATTCATAACTAATATTTAATAACTTATTACATTCATAAGACATCCAATACATAAGATAAGTTTCCAGAAACGTTCTAGATGAATCCAAGATCCGACATGAAGATGTCTCCACGAATGACGAATCCATGCCACACAGCTTATACCGTTTTTTGACATATTCTATCAGCACCGATTCTTAGTATTTTTTTGATAAAGAATATTAACTAGAAAAAATAAGTAACCCAAGGGCAGTAGAGTAATTTCAAGGGGATAGGGAGCAAAATAATTAGGGGAGGAGGGAGGAAAGAGACACGATGGTGAGTGGAGTCAGCAGGCGGCCTCAGGCATCCCAAGACAGTTTGTCCCCCAAACCTGTCCTTGTTGATCCCTACTCTTCTTTTTTACCATTTCTGGCAAACAAATTTAACCGCCCCAGTAAAAAAGATAAAGGATACGGGGAGCCCACTCACGTGAGATGCTCGTGTCAGCGTGAAAGAAGGCGATGAGGAGCTGCAATGAAAGCTGGTCCGATGATTCCGGGTGTCTGAATATATAAAGGTAGGTTTTAATGACCTGTCTCGTCCATGAGTTCTTGTCACCCCCGTAATGCAAAGGAAACTGATACTCCGAGCTAACTCCGTATCCATATCCATTTCTTTTATTCAACACGGAAGAGTTGTTTTCATTTTCAATGACTATCCAAATCTGTATCCCCGTCTGTTAGTAGCCACCGAGTATGAATATTGTAACAGTTGTTTTCATTTTCGATGACTATCAGAATCTGTATCCCCGTCTGTTAATAGCTGCCAAGTATGGATATGGTAATGCTTGTATATGTTGCGTATCCGTATCTGATACCAAAAATAGTAATTTCGGCTTTATTGAGTATATCTTTTACAATATTCCTCCTATATCTGTATTCCTATTTCGCTTTACACAGATACATATTGTATTTTTAATTTTCGATAATTATTGGCATTTCAATCTGTCTAGGACTGTCGGATACGGATATGGTATCAACTATATTCGATCTGTATCCGAATCGTCTGCATCCCTAGAGATGGGAAATAATATCGGGAAGTGGGCCTGGGCCCAAGGCCCAAGAGTAGACGCTGCGTTTTATGGCCCTGACCAAAAATAATTGAGAAAACTCCCTTTGACCAAAATACAGTGTTTTTTACTCACTGGCCGCTTCTAATTTTTCATTCTTATACTTAACCTTTGGCGGATGACTGGTACAATTATCAAATATTTACTACATTTAGTAGATAATTTTGCATTTACTAATTAACCATTGTATTTATAGGATAACTCCAATACTTACCAGATAGCTACTACATATAAATAGTGTCGGTTTGAAAAGGTATGAGATAGCAGTTGTCTAGTAGATATAGTATTTATCATGTAAATACAATATTCATCTACCGAAAAGTTACAAGCATGGTATATGAATATTGAAAAATAAAAAACAGATAACGATTTAATATTTAATAGCATCGCTTTTTGGTCATAAAGGCTTGCCCGACTTTTCTTTAGACAGGGACCTAGACCCATCGTTTTTTGGATGAAGGACTTAGATATAGTTTTCCTAAAAAAATATTTCTCAAGGATAAAGCAGTCAATTTTAACTCGAACTGGATTATCTTATTCGAAGTAAGAAGATAGGGGGCAAGCATAAATAGATATTTCTCATAAGCGGATAGAATAGTTTAACCCGATTAATAAATGGATAGGCCTCTGGTTAACGAATTCGACTTGATTAAACGATTTGATTGGATTAAATCTTCAATTTAATATTTTTTCTTCACAATATTGTCTTTTCTCCATCTCTCTTGGACCTAGTTAATCAAAGTAAATTTTTTGTAAAATCTAAAATGTCATAGTGAGGAATTCCTAAGCTAACCTCATGTTTGGATTGAAGGTAATTTTTTTGTAAAATGTAAAATATAAAATGTCATAGTAAGGAAATTCCTAAGTTAACCTCATGTTTGGATTTGAAGGTAGGGAGGGGTTTGGTCTACTTGTTTAGCAATTTGTTCAGACGGATAAGGTTCAGTTATCCGATTATAGTTGGGTTGGAAAATTTTACCTCTATAATAATTGGGTCGGTTTCTAGTGGATCACGAATCGGGTCAAAGCCAGCCAACAACCTTAACTCCAAATTCCATAAGTCGTTTATTTTGTAATCTGGTTATAAAATTAAGTCATGTCCAAAATTCAAAGAAAACTAAAATTTGGACCGCGCCTAAACCGTTTCAAAGCGAATGATTTTCAATAAAAATAAATCGTAAATTTTCAGTTGAAAATAAAAAGAGTATATACGAGTTAATTTCGTGCTTATAAATTGTGAGGGGCCCTAGATAACTAGTTTATATAAGGCATAATATGACACATACATTTGAGGGGCATGATATGGTTAGATGGTGGATGTGATTTTTAAAATGAGATGACTAAATCCGGTCATCATCCATCAAAATGAAGATCAGCTCCGTGCATTTTGTTTAGCATGTCAATAAATATACGTGTACTAAAACTTACATGGAATAGATATCATATTCGCAAAATGGATGGCTGATAAAGCATCATAAATGATGCATACATTATGTACTCTTGATGCAAGACTTGCAAGTCTCCAAATCATCCATATTTTTATGCACGCACATATTTTACCTTGTATACATGATGCACGAATCCGATCGTCGATCAAACGGTCGGATTTGACCATCTATCGATACTCTATATTTGAGAGGCAGATATGTAATAATTGAGTTCAACCATGCATTGTGTGCGTGTGTGTGAGAATTTAATGGAGGAAAGATGCCATAGGAGTGAATTTCCTTTTATGGTGTCGGAAAAATGCACCCTCCATGATTTTTTTCGACGATCGGCATACATCATCTCTATCTTCATCATCTAAAACGTTGATATGTGATTATACTATTTTTTTTACCGTTGATTTAGTTGGTGCAAAATTTATGGTTTACCGACAATAGAACTTTTTACATTGCTAATTCAACGGTGAAAAAGTGGTGGAATCACATGAAATTTGGTGTATGCACATCTTAGATGATAACGATGATGATAATGGATGTCGATCGTCGGAAAAAATGGTGAAGGTTGTATTTTTTCGACGTCAAAGGAGGAAATCCCCTCCAATGGTCTCTTTCCTCCATTATTCTCTCTCTCTCTCTCTCTCTCTCTCTATATATATATATATATATATAAGGTACCATAGGAGGGGGTTTGTAACAGATATGTATGGTAAAATTTTGTTACCGACAACTATCTGTATCTGCATTTGCACACGTAAATACGTACCGGATACGGATATGGTCTGTTTACATCCCTAAGCCATGATAGCTATTAAAATAAGCAAAAAAATAGATTGGTTTGATTATGTAATTTGTACTTGGTTTGTGAATTGAAGATTGGTGTGCAGATATGAGCATTATCAGGCCGCCGAAATCATTAAGTATGTGTGTTGTTTTATGCGAATCTACGTTTGCGTATGGGAAGAAGGGCCGAAGACAAGCCAAGAGAAAGCAAATTTTCGTCTTTGATTTGTGTACTTTAATTCATGATGGTTTATATTTTTAAAACCTTGAGACTGTTCTTTCATTGTTGCCAATATTTTGATATTGGTGTCAATATTTTGTTGGAATTTGTGTTATTGTAATTTTCTTGATCTTTTTATAAATGATTTATTTATATACGTATTTTATTCACATTCAACATCAATATACATCAATATAAAGGTGCAATAATATTTTTGCTCGACTCTTTTTAACTTCGGACAAGCTATGGCGCATTTGCTAGTTGTTTATATAAATCTAGTGCAAATCAATGAGTTGTCAATTGAGCAAGCATCATTTTTGACCCATCACCATTCTTTTTCTCCACATGCAACTCTCTTCTCCATGTCATCCTTGGACTTTTATGAAACACAAGCCATTCTTCTTTGTTCTTGGTAAACACAAGGAAGGGCCACCACCTGAATGTATGGTGCATGTGTTGAAGTAAATTGAAAGCAAATGGAAACAAGCCATCTGCCATTGGGAGGTACGTACTGCTTTTGTTCCCTTCCTCTTTTTCCTATGTTCATTCATTGAGTTGTCACCCTTTAAGTACTCAATTTTTTGCTAGCAAATGCTTGGATGCTTATCAATCCGGTAGATTCCATATATGTTACCAGCATGTTTTGATTGACAGTACAAGTAGACCGGTAACTTTAGAATCTGTATAATTGCCTCCACGGATACTTTCCAACCAATCGATCATAAACCCGGTAACTGGGCTAAGTAAGTTTATCTATTGGGTTGGCAGACAGATCATTTTTATATTAAATGTGAATTTCGTGTCCATGGTAAGGACATAGGGTTGTGGATGTTCGGTGTGAAGATCATGAGTTTGAGACCGGGCTGGCAAGCTAAATATTTTATATATTTTTTTTCCTTTTCGTACACCATACCATGGTGCTTATTAATAAAGAAACTTTTAATAAAAATCCTATAATTTTCATACCTATATCTTACCCTTATTTTTCTTATTAGCGGTAGTTTATTATGTCCTGAAAATTCTTAATTGTTGTAGTTTATTTATATCTTATTCTTAAGAAAAGAGTTCCAATGGAAAAATTATTTTGATTATTGAACAAACCTTCTTTTTTACATTTTTTTAAAAATTTGTCTTATTTTGTGCTCTTTTCATACACCATACCACATGTTGCTTCTTTAAAAAAAGTATAAACAAAAAACCAGTACTTTTCATTGTTATATCTTACGTACCCTTATTATCTTATTGTTAGTAGTTTATAATGTCATCGAAATTTGTTATTGTTGTGAGATAAGCAATATCTTTTCCTAAAAAGAGTTTCCATGGCAAAATTATTTTGATTATTTAACAAACTTTCCTTTTTACTTAGTTTTTTATTAGTCTAATATTTCCGCACTTAACAAGGCTTTTATAAAAAAAAAATCTTACAACATACATATAATTAAATTTAGAAGCATATTTATATATTGCAAATCGCGCTTTCACAGAATCTCTAATATTTTAGTCTACTTTAGGGTCTAATATTTATATTTGTTGAGAAGTGTAGGCATTATAGTACCACATTGAAGACTTTAAGAGAGCATTTTACAAGCACCAAGAGTGTCCTAGGTATCTATGAGATATTAGTTTTTCAAGTACTTCCTGATCAATTGGGACCTATATCACAGTATTTCTGAGAGAGGAGTCTAAGCATCGTGAGTGTTTATAAGAGATTAGCTCTACTAACTGCCGTGTGGTCTACTTTATTTTTTAGGGAAAAAAAAGGAGGATGAAATGGAAGAGTGATGAGAAATGGGAATAATAGTCTCATATAAGAAATATCAAGTGAGGCACATGAGAGGCTTAGCCTTTTGGTTGCATAAATTTCCAAATACATGACAGCCCATCTACACTTATATATAAAGCCAAACTATCCTTAAATATTAAAAATAACAAATGAAATGAACTTGAAATTTTAAAGTTAAAAATTGATTTATACACTATAGAATGATTTTCTCGCTTTTCAAAATCCAGTGCATGTATCTACGACCAAAGGATGAAGTTTCTATGGGAACCCTATTTGGAAGTTTTTTACCCATGCACAATTAATGATGTGATACACCAATGGCTCAGAGTTATATAGGTCAACCAAAGGATGAAAAGTAACTTCTTCGTATTTTTGGTACCACATCCTGAAAAAAATTATATCGATATTCTAAATCTATTGAAATACAGCAACAACTAAGGCGGTACCAACTATTAATGTTCTGGCCTAGTGCTTAGCACTGTTGGGTAATACAGAGCCCAATGTTTAGTCTAAGAATAGCAAAGTCCCTGAAGTTTCAGACTTTTTTGATTTTCAAAATCAATCATGATTATACATATTTTAAGTCGATCTTAGTTTAAAACAAGATCAATGGTCCTTGATCACATTTTAAATTGATCTTAATCTAAAATAAGATTAACGATCCTTAAACTTTCGAACCGGTGGCACATGTTACCTAGTTTCACCCCAAATATAATATACGGATTTGGACTAAACCGCGTCTTATGGACGACAAAATTAGTCTCTGTATATAACGCGACGCGAAGTGATGCACATGGAGAAGGAGAAAGTTGTTATCATGTAGTGATAACGTAATTAACCGTAGGAGCTTATGCCTGCAGGAAAAAGCGTCCCTACAATCAAAAACCCTTAAATGAGGGGGAATCTGATACATCTGCTATATCGATCTCATTTATCCAAACCTCCGATGGCCGGTGCCATAAATCAATTTGGTATTTTCGGATATGTGGATTGATATGTTTCATATAGTATCTGCCCCCAAATGCAGACAAGGCGTTCTTCTTCCTTGTCTTTGGCGGTAAATACTACCATAGTAGAGTTCATAAGGAGTTTTCTCAAGTCCTTTACGAATTACAACCTTATTTATAATATATGACACGGTATTAACTGTTTCGGCCCAAAAATAATGAACTAAACTATGTTCATCAATATTGTCCTAACCATTTTTTGAAAAGATCGATTCTTCCGTTCAACGAGTTCATTTTGTTGTGGAGTTCCAGGATACGAGAATTCATGTTTAACCCCGTGTTCATTACAAAAATTTTTGAAAACCGAATTTTGAAATTCACCTCCGTGATCACTTCGGATTTTAACAATTGAAATTTGTTTTTCATTTTGAACTTTGTTAAAAAAGGTTTTGAAAACAACATAGACATCGTTTTTGTTAGCAAGAAAATAAACACATGTAAATCTCGAAAAATTATTAACAATAACAAAAGCAAAAGATTTACCTCCAAAACTCAAAATCCTAGACGAACCAAATAAATCCATATGAATCAATTGGAGAGGGTTAGAAATTGATGCCTCGACTTTTGACTTTCTTACCCATTTGGCACGCATCACATAATTTGTCTCTTACAAACATGCGCTTTGGAATTCCATAGACTAAATCTTTGTTGGTGATGTTTGAAAGTAAATTCATTCATGTTCAAGCTTTCTATGCCAAAACCAACTCTCACCTTCAACTATACTCGAGCACTCAAAATTTTCATTAGAAATATCACATGCTTGAATAGAATAAACATTTCCATTTATTTTACCATAAAGTATAACTTCGTCGTTTAAATCAAGAATTTTTCCAAAATCTTTATCAGAAACCACTTTAAAAGCTTTGTCACAAAATTGGCTAATACTAAGAAAATTATGCCTTAAACCATCTACAAGAAGTACTTCTTTTAAAGTAGTAGTATTGAACTTGATATTACCTTTACCTATGATTTTACCTTTCCCATCATCCCCAAAGGTGACCATGCCACCTTTTCCCCTTGATAGTGTTCCAAAGTATTTGATATTGCCGGTCATGTGTCTTGATCAACTACTATTAAGGAACCATTGATTCTCACGTTACGACTTGCGATGCACCTATAGAAGATGCAGGAGTTGCAATCTTTGGTATCCAAGTCTTTGTGGGTTCACGGGGGTTAGTTTTAAGAACCCAAACTATATTTTTCAAAAATCTATTTTTGCACTTGTACGAAAGATTCCCAACACGATTACAATAGTTGCAAACAATGTGGGAGGAGCTAGAATGAGCGTGTGAGTGTGTAGCATGGCGATGACGTGAGGTAGATGCTCTATAAGGTCTAGCATGTGGTTTGCGATATGTATAGGTATGCGGATGATTATCATGATAAAAACTTGAAGTAGGAGCATGTGAAGTAGGTGCAAGAGATGTAGAAGCATGTGAAGAATTAGCTCTAACAAAAGTATAGTTGAATGAAGATTTATCAAAACTTTGTTTAGAACAACTCACAAGAGAAATAGAGCTATTTTGAAAACCAAGACCTTTCTTTTGATTTGAAACTTTCAAGTTTTCTAACATGGTATTCAAAGAGGTTTTACTAGTAGCAGACTTGTGCAATGTGGTATCAAGATCACTAATTTTAATTTTCATCTTTTTAACATCAACCGATATGATACTATTAGTGGTAGTCAACGAATCATACTTGTTTTTTTAGAGAAGTATAAGATCCAGTGAGTCTCTCATTTTTGAAATTAGTATTATCGAGATAACTAATTAAAGAAATATTTTTTGATGGAAGAGATTCGTTCTCAAGTATTAAATCATCACACGCATAAGATTTATAAGAAAAAAATTTCTTTTTCAAAACAAGCAATCTTCCTTTTGGCAATAGAATATTTGGACTTTAATCTAGAATAGGCATCATGTAAAGAATCAAATGTTTCAATTAGCTCTTCAAAAGAAGAAGAGTTTATATCATCCGTTACCTCATCCCCATGTGCCATGAAACACATGTTCGCAATCTCTTGACCGGATGGCTTTTCTTCATTATCACTCCCCTCAGAGTCGTCCCATGTCCTAACTTTGAAAATTCTTCGGTTGGGTCATTGTGGAGCTTCCTTCTCTTTGTTTAGGGGATAATCGGCAATAAGATGACTGGGCTTTCTACATTTGAAGAATGGGTTGATTTCTTTGTTGTTGTAGGAGCGGTCTCTTTGGAAATTGTCTCTCTTTTCATCTCTCCGAAGTTTTGGGAATTTATTGAATTGCTTCGTTAAGAGTGCGATGTCCTCGTCATTTCCACTAAACTCGTTATCGCTAGATTTGAATTTTGATGAAGTTTTGAGTGCGATGCTCTTTAGTTTATCATTCTTTTAAATCTTTTCATTTTCTTTATCATAGGCCTTGAACTCAATCTCATTAGTCTTTAGATTTTCTTGAAACTCTTCAAACGATATAATTTTGATGTCGGCTATCTCCTTAAGAGTAGTCGCTTTCACTTGCCATTTCTTGGTAAGAGAACGAAGAATCTTTCTCACCTTTCTCATTGTCCATAGGTTCATCTAGTAAGGAATCAAGAGCATTAGTAATGCGAATAAAGCGACTAAACATGTTGTTCATGTTTTCATCAGGCGTCATTCAAAAATTTTTATATTCGATTTTTAAAAGATCAATTTTTACCATCTTAACATTGGAACTACCTTCATGAGTATTCAATAAACATTTCCACATAGATCAAGTATTCTTGCATTTAATAATTCTAGCCAAATCATCCTCATTAAGATAAGAAAATAAAGCATATTTGGCAATACATTTTGCTTTATAAGCCTTTTTATGTAACATGGTCCAACTATCTTCATCAATATCGGATATCTCTTGTTCCTTCGAAACGGTGTATTTCCATACCTCTCTATCTTGGGATTCTAAAAACGACTCCATTTTAACTTTCCAAACCGTAAAGTTGATGCCATAAAAGTATGGTGGTTTGGTGATGGATTGGGAATGTCCCTCACTATACGATGAGGTCGAAGTCGAGGCCATTCGATCTCTCTAGTGATTGAATCCTAACAAATAAAAGAACTTGGTTCTGATATCGATTGAAAATAATCCTATAGGAGGTGTGAATAGAAGTATACTAGCAAAACCCACAAATAAAATTTTTTACTTGCAAACAATTAAACACAAATATAAATTGCAGGTAATAAAGAGAGAGAATCAACACAAGGATTTTTATAATGGTTCAGGGGATCTCCTAATCCACTTTCTTTGAGCCCTCGAGCTCATTCCACTAAACACGTCTCCCCTTGAGACCAACACATTGCGCACCTACAACTCTTACAACTTCGCTTCCGATAGAAGCTCAACCTTACACCACTTCTCTATTACAAAGACTCTTTTGCATCCAAGTAATCTCACATAAAGAAAGAAGTAAGAACAATTACAACTTTTTACTCTCACAAGAGTTTTACAATAAAGCTCTAGATATACTTCAACGGAGTGTTTGATTTGCCAATAAAAACTCAAGTATTCTTTTTGCGTTTTGGTTGTTGAGGATGATCAATAGAGATGAATGCAATTTTTTAGAATTGATAAGCAATAAAAGCTAAAGAGAAATCCTTTAAAACCTCTCAACCAAAACTAGCTGTTTCAGCATTTATTGCGATTTGACAGTATCAGCAGACGTCTGAGGACAAATCTCGAAGACGTTTGCTGCCAACAAATTTGAAACCTAACGGCTATATTTTTGAAAACATTTCAACTATAGACGTTTGATTCATGAACTTCAGACGTTTGAATCTTCTCTGTTAGACATGGCAATAAGGCCAGAGAGAAGGCAAACGTCTGAATATTGACCTTCAGATATCTGGCTCTTCTCTGTTAGAAATGGTAATAAAGACCAGAGAGAAGGCAGGCGTCTGCTCATGTCTTATTCAGACGTCTGGATAAGCATAAAAACTAAAATTTTGGTTATTCATAAAAACATAGAAAGCGGGCAGACGTCTGATGAAAAGGGTTCAGACGTCTGAAGTATAGAAAACTCAGAACTTTGTGTTTTTCAATGAAAATCGGTTTGAAATGAAAACCATAACAATGAATGGATCAAATGTTTCATGCATGTCAATGTGTGTATGCATGAGCTCTTATAGGCTAATCTTATAAACCATGAAGTGCTTACAATGAGTTCCTAAAGATTATATTTGTAAATCGAACTCTTGAACTCTTGTACTTCGGCTTCTTGCACTACCTTAGCTCGGACTTTGACTCTTTTGCCTCTTAAAGATTGATCTTGTCCTTTGAGAAGCTCTAGTTCGTTAACCTCTGACGTCCTATTAAATTTTCTATTTTTGCTCAATTTCCTCCATCCTCCATAGTAAGCTTGTGCCATACGATATCCTGAAAACTCATCACAAAATGACTAAGCTCTTATACAGTATTATGAAATACGCAATATAATAAACACATGTTTATATCTATTAATATCTTACAATATCATCAAAACTAAAATAATAAGATCATGAAAATCCATAAGCTATCACGTACACCTCTTGAGTCCGGGTTGGTTACCTCTCGAGTCCCTGAAGAGTTACCTCTTGGGTCCATATACGTGTGGTACTCATCCGGAGACGTCCGTAAGCTCGCACAGTAACTTGACATGACATGCATGAAATGATAAGTATTGACACGACGTGCATGAATTGACAAGTATTGACATGCGTGAATTGACAAGAATGACATGTATGAATCGATTGTTCATCATGATTATTGATTGAGCATTGCATGATTTCCGATCAACATAAACTGTTATCACACACACTGATTTTCTTGATAATTCCTTATCGCACATTACTATTACTTTATGACCTTAAACTTACCTAAGCGTCAGCTCGCTGATAGATATTTCTGTTTGATTAAAATGTCCGCCAGTGATGGCATTTGTGGAGGATGAGGCGATGCAGGCAGAACAAAAACTATCGACGGAAGATCTGACACACGCTCAAGAACATGTGGACCTCGACCCAACTCACCCTCAGATCAATGTCAGTTGTTTTGTCTTATGAAAACTTGTGATGTATTTTAACCTTATCTTTTGACGTTGTAAAACTTATGATATTTCGTGACTTATCATGTGTGTGTGTGTGTGTGTGTGTGTTTATTGCTGGTTTATAAGATTTGGTATATTTTTTGGTGAAAATACCACTGTGTGACAGACGCTTAGCGTGTCTATATCAAAGAGGAGAGCTTCTCGGTATAGATACGTCGTGGGACTCGTCACGTTTCTGCGGTTGTGTTATTATTCTGGAAAGCGGGACATGACAAGTATATAAAAAATCTTCAGAAGGAAGCGCATCTTGTCTGTCCATCGGGTGTTGTTTGTCTTGTCAAACTGATCAAGTTTGATAAGGTCTTGGTTCATAATTTTGACTGAGGTCAGGCTGGATTCCGACTCCATTATAGACGAGATAAATTCGTGAAATTGTTAGAAATTTTATGGTATAGGAATTGGAAAAAATAATGGGAGCAAGTAAATTAAATTAAAACTCTGAGGTACAGTCGGCTTTTTTCAAGGATTTACTTATAGTTTGCTAATGGGTTTTCAGACAAATATCTTTCGGGATACAACAGAGTCCAAAATTCCCGCGACCAGCAATATTCGAAAGAAAACCGCCGAGGTGCTTTCTTAAGACAACTATTTTACACTTGAATTCTACTTACAAACCAAACCCAGGATGCCCAATCAAGACTCTAAATAATATTATATTATAAGCCCACAAGAATGAGCCCACTTGTCATAATCCAATTACACTATATAGTATGAGAACTATTATAAAGCGTTGGATTTTCTATTCTCACAATCCAAAGTGGGACTAAAATTAACTCGCCGGCTTAAAAACTCCAACTTGTGCTACCAATGATTTGCTTATGTGCTCATGCTCGTGATGTTTTATTGGAATAGAATTGAGACTTCTGTAACAAATGGTTATATATATCGGTTGGTCAATTGTTTTTTAGTGCAGCGAAGTTTTGCAAGTTGCACAATTGTTTTCATACATTTCAGTTGTTGAAGAACAAAATATGGGAAGTACTAAATTTAAGTATACACGAATCACGAGCGGTTATATATTTATATTTATATGGGTGTATATGAGCTTTTGATATAAATGAGTTCTATCAATAAGACTCAGGACTTATTAAGATTTATTCCATCTTATATCTTATATATATATATAACTCTCATAGTTTTTCCGATATGAGGCTATTTTATCCACATATCTCCAGAGGAACATTTTAATTTCTCTCAGCATCAAAAGAAAAACCAGTTACTTGGTGGTTTGAGTTGTGATCTTTGTACTGACACCACCAAAAGAAATAATCTCATTTAGGACATCAAATTCGGCAAGCAATTCTTTGTCAAAGTACCAAAAACTCACAAGCAAGCTCATTAGCATTTCTTGTTACTAATTAGTTCAAAAAAAAAAAGCAAATACAAAATGGAGTCAATTATGAAACACGGCTTTAAGAGAAATTGAAAAGGTTTTACAATTAACTAGGGTTTAATCATATTTAGCCTTTTTTAAAGTCGGTTATGGGCATTATTGCTAATTAATTAGTTGGATTAAAATAACTAGCGTCTATCTTTTAATAAATAAAACAAATTAATTATAAATAAGACATTATAGCTATCCATTTGTTGGGGAATGATAAGAACCTTATCCCTATTGGGTTCTGATGGATCTCTGGATCTTCTTCAGATGTTACTTTCCGTTGATCTGCTGCTAGCGCTGATGGGTGGCTGAGATTGAATTGAAGGGTTGCCTCCTGAAGCGTGTGGATCTCAATGAGTTTTATGTGGTTGAGGTCGAGCTACCTGTAAGGAAGTCCCGGGGTAGTTGTGCCACCGAGGACCCTCCGACGATCAAGTTAGACGGGGTATTTTGGCAGGGTAACGGTCTATTGGGGTGAAAATGACTTACCTGAGTCATCTGAGAGAGAGGTTTATATAGTGGCAGCCATGGGCAGGCGGGCGCGAGATTCACGCCGGCTGTTACGCCCCTGGCGTCACACCCGCGTGATAGGCGGGATTCCCCATTAATGACGAGATATGCTCGTTAATGGGGGATCGTGATGGCGTGAAACGCGGTATCATGGGCGGCAGATATCTCGCGTCTGGCGAGATTCGCGGAGCCGTGGCGGAGGCGCCTGTGATCGGTGTTGTGGGTTGGTCGGTGAGACAGAGGAAGATAAACTCGGCGGGAGGCTCGGGAACGAGCGGGAGGCCGAGGCATCTTGGTTCTGTGATAGCTCGGAGGCGAGCTGGGGTAGTCTAGAAGGCCACCGAAGGCCGGCAACATCCCCGGGTCGCAGGCCCGGGGTTTGCTTCCAACGTACCACTCTTCATCCTTTCTTATAGGCTCTGGGACACGTCATCTGCCACATGTCATGATCTGCTGAGTCACCGATATCGAGCATCATCATTAGCCCCCCACTCCCGTCTCGACCCGTTCCTGGGTCGGGTCGAAAGTAGTCTGACCCATCACCCGGGATGAGCTCTTATTTGAAGATATCATCGGTGCGTATTCCCAGGCAGTTATTCGTATTTTTCTGGTGACGTCAGCGGATCAGGAGAGAGATCTCGCATTAAAGGGGAAGCGCCGGTTTGTGCGTACGTTCATCGAAGCGACATCCCATGTGTCTGGCGCTGGTTGGCTGACGAGACGGACCGCAGGCGTTCCCGCGCCCAATGGGATGCGTCCAATGTGAGTGCGATAGGTGGAATGTTGTCGGCCGTTGGTTGCGAAGCGTTGTTTTGGCGGGAGGCGATCGGAGCCGTAGGATGTGTATGCCGGCAGCTATAGATAGAGATGGGATCCCCATCAGGGCCCATACCTCACCATAATTTCTTCGTCCCTAGTCGTGTTAGCTCGGCGCTCTTCTCCTCAGGTCGAATTCCTTACGTTTTCTCTCCCGAGGAATCATTCCTTTGATCAGGTTAGGTGTATTCTACCGAGGAGTCTGTAGAAATAGTCCGGGTAGAGTTTAGGGAGTCTTTTGCAGCTTCTTCTACTTCTTCCTCTTCTGCCTCTTCCTCTTCCTCGTCTGAGTCGGAGTCCCCCCGGGAAGTTAGGCTTAGTCATGCTTCCCGGGGTCGTGCGACGGGGGCGGTCCCCAGAGTGCAGGCCATGGATGCACTAGGCGTGTCATCCAGGCTGAGGCATGCGGATGAGCTCGCCACCATCCGGAATCGTTACTACATTCCTCCCGGCTACTCGCTTCGTCTGGCCGAGGAGGGGAAGAGGGCAAACCAGGTACGAGGCAAGGAAATTGCCTTGTACCTGGAAGCCTTTTTGGCCGGGATGCGCTTGCCCTTCTCTCCCGAGATGAATGCGGCGTTGAATTGTTTTGAGTTAGCCCCGGGCCAGTTAGTGCCGAACTCTTGGAGGATTCTCCTTAGATTCCTAGTCCGGTTGAAATTACGTCTGATCCCTTTCCGCCGGAGCCTTCTCGTTTCTTCTCTTTACTATAAAAACCACCTCGGCACTCGCAGAGACGAGCCGAGCTGGGTATACATCTCTTTTAGAAAACAACGGGGGATGTTGCCGGGACGGGGGTCATCGTAGTACCTTCTTCCATTCACGAATGGAAGAAGAAGTTTTTGTTTGTTGGGCAGCCCGAGGATGAGGATTGGCCTGTGCACATCCGGTGGCACAGGGCCAGCTGCCCACGGGTGAGTCGGTCGAATGATCTCGACGCGGTGGCGGTGTCGGAGTGGGAGCCCTCCCCTGGGCTGATGTGCTGCTGTCTGAGCGGGCCTTCAGTTGGGCCGGGTTTGGCCCCGCCCAGTTCGCGGGAAGTTAGGAGTTTTCAGGCGACCTGTTTAGAATTGTGTAATCTTTCACTTTTTCTGGCATTGCTGACTCCTTTGTATTTTTGTCTTATGCAGAACCTATGGACCTAAGCAAATTTCGGGCAGCCCTGGTCGAACAGAAGAAGGGGAAGAAGGCCGGAGGCGCCAGCCCTTCTCGCCCATCGTCGGCTCCACCGACAGCCGCTCCATCCAGGCGCCCAAGCGCGCCCCGGTCCCCAGAGTCCAGCCGTGCGCCGAGCCGAAAATGCGCTCGGGAGTAAGAGCCCTGGGCTCCGGAGGTGGGAGGTGAGACTGGTTCCCCTGTGTCTCTCCTCAAGAACTTCCATAGGACGGTGCCCCGCTCCCCGGCTTCCCCGATCATCGTGGACGATGGGAAGCTTCGCTTCGAGGTGTCCTCGGGGCTTTCTATCGCCGACAGCCGGCTCTCGGAGATGGAAAGGTCGGCCCGGGGCAGAATACCTCGGGGGACTCTCCGGGCCCAAATGGCGGCCATAGCCTAAGAGGCCGTGCAGGTTAGTGTTCGCACCCCACTCGGGTCTTTATTTAGTATTTTTGTTCACGATATTGGGTGCCCCCATTTTCTTTTTAACCCTCCTTTGTTTTCTTCAGGTCCTCCAGCACGCCGCCCTCGTCGTCAACATGGAGGACGAGGAAATTGCCCCGGCGATGCGGGCCGCGGGCGAGTTCTTCTCGCTGGAGGAGAGCTCAAGGCTGGAGCTGGAGGCGGCAATGGAGAGGGTCGCTGCCCTCGAAGACCGGGTGGCGACCGGGGATCGGGAGATCGCCAAGTGCCGAGAGGCCACCCGAACCGCCGAGGCCAAGCTGGAAGATTCCAAGGTGCTCGTCGCCACCCTAAAGAAGACAGCGAACACCCTCCAGAGGGAGAACAAGGCGGCGAAGGAGGGAACGAGGTGTGCCGAGCTCCGAGCGTCGAAAGCGGTGGAGAGCTACAAGAAGTCGGACCAGTACTACACCGACCTCGCTGGAGCCGCCGCCGTCGTTAGGCACGACGCCCTCGACGCCGTCAAGGCCCTGATGCCGGAGTTTCCTGACGGCGAGCTCCGGGGTGAGTACCCTCTCGGGGATGACGTGCAGGGGAATGCCCCCGGAAGCGCTGCAGGGGGAGAGGCCCCCCGGTGGGAGCGTTGGGTAGAAGTCGGTCCCCCCGGCTCCCGGCGCCGAGGCTCCTGCGATGGGCACCGACCTTCAGGACGCAACCCCGGTTGTGGTAGTAGATGCGGAGCTCGTCGAGGCTCTCCCCGGACCTGAGGCCTGAACCTCCTCACCTTTTTTTTCTTTTTGCGCTGAAATTTTGTAAGCATCCGGGTGTTTTTGTAAGGCTGGGGAGCCCATAATACCTCTGTAAATACTTCCGACTTTATGAAAAAATCTTTTTGCAGTGTTCTTTGCGTGCACATTTTCCCTTTGTTTGTGGTAAACATTTTTGTTTGCGCAGTACTGCTTTAATGTTAGGTAGGTTTTTCATCTAGCGATCGCACGTCGAGTTGAATTCGACCATTTGCCAAGTGTGCAAAGACCGGTGAAAGGTCAGCATCTCTATGGCCCCGAAGTTGAGGAGGGATCGCTTAGTAAAGACGTGTAGGAAGTTGAGCAGTGAAGCTGCTCGGTGGCCTCTTGATGAGGGCTTTTATCCTTGGCATCGTGGGGTAAGAAATTGCCAGCCAAGGATGGATCGAGCAGGGTAGCTGTTCGGTTGCCTCTTGATGAGGGCTTTGATCCTTGGCGTCGTAGGGTAAGAAATTACCAGCCAAGGATGGACCGAGCAGGGTAGCTGCTCGGTGGCCTCTTGATGAGATCTTTGATCCTTGGTGTCGTGGGGTAAGAAATTACCAGCCAAGGATGGACCGAGCAGGGTAGCTGCTTGGTGGCCTCTTGATGAGGGTTTTGATCCTTGGTGTCGGCGGGTAAGAAATTACCAGTCATGGATGGACCGAGCAGGGTTGTTGCCTGGTTGCCTTTTGGCGAGGGCTTGGATCCTTGGCGTTAGTGGGTAGTGATCTACCAGCCATGGATGGACCGAGTAGGGTTGCTGTCTGGTGGCCTCTTGGTGAGGGCTTTGATCCTTGGCATTGGTGGGTAGTAGACTACCAGCCATGGATGGACCGAGCAGGGTTGTTTCCCGGTGGCCTCTTGGTGAGGGCTTCGATCCTTAGCGTCGTTGGGTAGTGGACTACCAGCCATGGATGGACCGAGCAGGGTTGCTGCCCGGTGGCCTCTTGATGAGGGCTTTGATCCTTGGCGTTGTGGGGTAAGAGATTACCAGTCAAGGATGGACCGAGAAGGGTAGCTGCTCGGTGGCCTATTGATGAGGGCTTTGATCCTTGGCGTCGATGGGTAAGAAATTACCAGCCATGGATGGACCGAGCAGGGTTGCTGCCCGGTTGCCTCTTGGCGAGGGCTTGGATCCTTGGCGTCGGTGGGTAGTGATCTACCAACCATGGATGGACCGAGCAGGATTTCTTCCTCGTGGCCTCTTGGTGAGGGCTCTGATCCTTGGCGTCGGTGGGTAGTGGACTATCAGCCATGGATGGACCGAGCAGGGTTGCTGCCCGGTGGCCTCTTGGTGAGGGCTTCGATCCTTGGCGTAGGTAGGTAGTGGACTACCAACCATGGATGGACCGAGCAGGGTTGCTGCCCGGTGGCCTCTTGATGAGGGCTTTGATCCATAGCGCGGGAGGGCATTGAGAGGCTTGCTAAGAATGGACCGAGCATGCTAGCTGTTCGGTGGCCTCTTGATGAGGGCTTTGATCCTTGGCGTCGTGGGGTAAGATATTTGTTGGCTATAGTGCCCTCAAGGCAATTATCGTAGTCGCAGGCATGTGATTATGATAATTGAGGTATGACCTATACTAATAAAACAGTCTTACTCAAAATGATAGTATGCTATCTGGTTTGTCTTTATCATCATGTATATGTTGATAGAGCCCATAGGATTCTTGCTTGACTACCAGCATTGTGATGGCGATCACATACGTGGGAGCTGTGTGTCTATAAGCACATCCTTAAATGTCCATAGTCGTAGGAGTATCGAGACTGGGCATCGATACTCCAGTGTAGACTGGTGTATACTTATCTAGACCCTGACGAGGGGCAGTGGCCGGTCTCACAAGCCATTGGTGTTAGTTGTTCACCTAAGATAGTATACAGGTGCTCATTGGGTTATGAGTACACTAGACGGACTCACCGGGAACATATTAGTTGGTATTATACCTATAGTCAGATAGCAGTTCCCTGGTGACATGTGTATAGGTTAGTCTGTCGACCTGAGATCGTCATTTGTCTCGTTTGAGTTCCCACTGTGCTTTGATTACTACCCTACCATGGCTCAAAGGAGTCGTGCAAACAGGTTTTAGTTAGGTACAGTCCCGAGCCACATGGAGGCAGTGAGCGGATCGTCGGGGATTCGTCTCTCCCGGTATTGGGGGTTGATGTCGCGCAGTGCACGGGTGGCCATCACTAGAAATCCCCGGCCTGGGTATGTGAGAATTATCGATCCAGGATCGATAGTTTATCAGGTAGTGATGGGTTTCATACCGACACGAATTATCGCGTTGTTAGGGGTCTGACTTTATCCACCCCCCTAGACTCGATATGCGATACTCTTAGACTAACAAACCGGACTGTACGGATATTGTCACTGACAGGCTCTGTAGGGGTTTGGATGAGTTTGCTCGTCGGCCTTCCTTTCGCTCAATACCTGGGTAGTCGTTACGTACAGCTAGTGCCGCTGACGTGCTTGTGGTTAAACCCACTGCCAGCGTATTGATGAGTCTTTAGAGTCCCACATAGAGGGTTTTCATGGTTCAGGCGATATGGTGTAGTTGATGTATGTTGGTACATACAGGTGTCTGATTGAATTTGTGCACAGGCTGCACAGAGTTTAATCGAACGGTTGATAATACTAGCGGCTTAGAATTAAGCCAGATTGTTAAATCAAGTTTTGATTTAATAATTTACATATGTATTTATATATATGTATTCTAGTATTATTGCTCACTATTCATTTTCTCTCTTTGGCTATTCGTATTTTCATACGAATACGCGTATGTGTATTTCGATGCATGTACTGGGAAGCATTCCGTATTTATACGGAATGGCTTCTAGAAGGTGCCACCTCATTATTGATTTTCTTTAGAAAATCACATGTTTTAGATGAGGTGGAAATGGTGACATGGCATAGGCATGGGTTTTGGTCAAAGCATGGCTTTTGTGCATGTAGTGATCGGTATGGTGTATTTCTTTATTGCAAAATGGGATTGAGATTTTTTTGTGGGCATGAAGGGGGGGGGGGGGGGAGGCGGCGGCCACTTGATGGTAGAAATTAGGCTAGCTCATTTTTGATTAACTTGGTGCTCTACACATTTTCTCACTCTCATGCTCATACAAAAATACTTAGTCACTTTGCTCATGCCATTGGTTTTGGTCACCCTCTTCTTCATCTTCTATTGTTGTTCACTTGAGCATATGGTTGAGAGAAAATTATGGTGAGACTATACTACACCCCCCACTCTCCACTACTAGCTATCTTGGATGGTCGGTTGGTCCGCTTGGCGAACCTGGAGCTTGTGCCATTTCCCTCGGGTGGATCATCGGAGATGAAGGAAGACCGGCGACCAAAGTCGATCCGCATCACTAAGAACTTGGAGATAGTTGAAGACCCGAAGGACTTGGATCATTAGGTATAACCATTTCTATCTCTTGTGTTTAGTTTGCTAGTTTTACGGTTAATGGTTTCGATCTTGGAAATTGGGTAATGGTAGCGCCGGGTTTTAGAAATTTTTTGTTCCGCATTTGGCCACGGTTGGATGCCCGGGGCGCTCCCATAACCTTTCATGGTATCAGAGCCACCCATTAACCCATAATCTAGCATGTTTAGACAATGTAAACATATCGAAATCGAATAAAACCCGGTTCACTGCCCTGCACATCTACTTCTCTGTCGAATTTAAAAGTGCCTTCAAAAATTATTTAAACATGTGCAGAAGGCTACTGACATGAACACAAGACCACACCCCAAACCCCAGACCATGTCGCCGGAATTTGGCCGATCACTATAGGTGAAATTCAGGCGAGGCCGGTTTTTTGAGGGAGCCAGGGTTTGGGTTTTGGGGTGTTATCTTTTATCTGTAATCTATGTGCAGCGGTGTTGTTTATTTAGCCAAATTTGGATATTGTTTTATCAGGTTACTTGGGGCTAATCGGGGGTCATTTCGGAGTCGATAAGTTTTAATATTGTTTAAAGTTTGCAGTACTTTACATTTCTATCTGTGACCATGAATGTCATTTGATCGGTAAATCTTGTCTAATCGCTATAGTCCTTTTAGACGGATTTGCGAACGCGATATTCACGTTGATGTTCTGTGTTGTGCTGTGATGTTGCGGATTCGGCATGGTGGATAGACTGGGTGCAGTGGTAGTACAGTTTTGTTTCATTTGTATATTTGATATTGCGGGATGAGCGTCCGACATGTGGACTGCCGTCACTGCCTGTTTGTATATTATTCTTTTGGGGCACGACCGGTGTTTCCCCCAATCAGAGCAAAGCTCTGTTTTAAATTTGAATTTCAAAAATTGAATCAACGCTTCAGATCCAGTGCTAGATGCGTTGCGCCCTAGGCAGTGCACCATGTGTGCGCTAGCGCTAGGCGCGCTGCGCGCCACATGTCAAACACGGGTACGCTAGCGCAGGCTGCGCTGCGCCCTAAGAAGTGCACCATGTGTGCGCTAGCGCTAGGCGCGTTGCGCGCCACGTGTCAAACACGGATGCGCTAGCGCAGGCTGCGCTACGAGCAGCGCACCACGTGTCAAACACAGGTGCGCTAGCGCAAAGTGCGCTGCGCTCTGAGCAGCGTACCTCGTGCAAAGCACGGGTGCGCTAGCGCTGGAATTAAAAATTCCCCATCCTTAGCTCAAAAGATCTAATAATGATGATAAATCATTAATTAATCAGAATTAAAATTCTGTTATGGAAAGATTTTCCAATCTTGTTAAAAACAAGAAGATTGCCTTCTGTAAAACAGAAGCCCTAGGATCAAAGATCCAACGGTGGGAAACATCCCCAAATCAATCAGAGAAAGATCTCTTTAACTGATTTAACAAATCAACTTGCCCTATATAAAGGCCCCAAGACTTCAAGTCTGAGATAGAGAACCCCCCTATAAACTTTGAGAAAACTAAAAAGAAAGAGAGCAAGCTCTTGCAGGAAGATATTTCTTCAAGGTAAAGATGATGAATGATGAACACAGAGATGAAATCGTCTCTTAAAGAGAAGAATTATCTTCTTAAAAGATCATAGATCTACAAAGGCCAAGGTCTTTTATAAAAAGATCAAAAGATCTCATCATAATAACAAAGAAGTATTTACTTCATTCACAGATCATAGATCTATAAGACAAATTGTCTTTCTGAGATCATGAACATCTCATCATAAAGGGGGAGAAAATTATTAAATTTTCTTAAAGATCATGGATCTATAAAAGCAAAGCCCTTTCAAAAATAAGAACTGTTCTTCTTGAATCTTGAGACAAAGTCTCTTTTAAAAGAACATAAATTTGTTCACAAATCATAAAATTGATCAAATGCGCTTTGCGCTCATGAAATGCGCCTTGCGCTCATGAAATGCGCCTTGCGCTCTTGAATTGGCTTCTGTTCTCCCTGGATCGGCGCTCAGCGCCAAATGCGCCACGTGTCAACCATGTATGCGCCAACTAAACAACTTGCGCTCTGCGCTTCTGAAATAGCGCACTGCGCTCATGGGCTGGCGCTCAGTGCCAAGCGCACCACGTGTCACTCATGTGTGCGCCACGAAATTGAAAGCGCAATGCGCTCATGGACTAGCGCTTAGCGCTCATAAATTGGCGCAATGCGCACATCATCTGGTGCTTAGCGCCAAGCGCGACACGTGTCCTTCACATGTGTGCTATTTGGCAGAAGCGCACTGCGCTCTTTGACTGGCGCAAAGCGCCTAGCGCATCACGTGTTGCGCTGACAGAACATAAATTGTTCTTTAATAAAGCCCAGAGCTTTGATCAATGCTCACCATTATTAAAAAGGGCCAAGCCCAAATAAGGGCTCAATAGCCAGAATAAAAAAAATGTTAAACATTTATTGGACTCAGCCCAAGATTGGCCATAAGTCCTCAATTTATATTTAATTGAGCCCATCTGCTCATGAATATATAACAAATCTTAGTCCCAAATTGGACTACAGATCTTTCAACCAACTCACACCGGTTCGAGGGTACATCTCTTTACTCCTCTGATATCTGTCGTTGTAATCCTTCAACGTCTTCAAAGAGGTGATGGGTCCCGACAACCACACATTTCACGGACTGTGGGGTCCTTAAACTTATGGACTATGATATCCTTAAACTTTATAGACTATGACGTCTTTAAACTACGGACTGTGGGGTCCTTAAACTCATGGACTATGATGGACCATGACGTCCTTAACCTTGACTGTGGGGTCTTTAAACTCACAGACTATGATGTCCTTAACCTTAATTGTGAGGTCTTTAAACTCACGGACTATGATGTCCTTAACCTTGACTGTGATGTCTTTAAACTCACGGACTACGATGTCCTTAACCTTGGACCGAGATGTCCTTAAACTAACGATGGACCGTAATGTCCTTAAACTAATCGACCATAATGTCCCTAAACTAAACAATAGAGCCCAATTGCTCTCTTGTTGGATCTAAATGATCCCGTTAAGTTGATCTTAGTCTAAAATTAGACTAACGTATTCTTAACGAATGTTTAAGTTAATCTTAGTCTCAAATGAGACTAACGTATCCTTAAACCCAACCCAAAACCCAAATCTAAGAGGATACGGATTTGGACTAATCCACGCCCTACGGGTGTTCAGTTGACAAAACTGCACATTTGTTATTACATTTTTCCTACTATTTCTATATTAAAAAAGGTCTTTATTATAATATATCATACATATGAGGGTTTATCTGTAAAAATACTATTTTCCATATGTTGATATATTATAATTAGCATTTGGTAGGAAAATGTATGCAAAAAAATATCATTGACCAAATCTTAATAAAACAAACTCTACTAAATATCATTTGAGTTGTTGTGCAGAATTTTCAGGACTAAAATCAAGGAAATCAAGTTGTCAAAGCAAACCTGCCTAATTAAGAAAGCAAACTAAGAAATCAAGGCTGGCAGCAACAAAGAAAAGATTTCCAATTTCCAGAGGTTCCAGAGATCTCCACGTGTCATAAGAAGAAAAGCCCCAGAAAAATCCCCAAACGATCCCACTTTTTGGCCGCGGATCCGCGGCTAAACCCCCCTATTGGTCGCGGATCCGCCGCGGTTTTGAAGACTTAGGAGATGGGATTTTCTCTGTTGGATACTAACTACTTGCTTCCAAATTAGGAAGTTAATTTTCTGGCTTTGGGACTATAAATAAAGACCGAGAGCCTCTTGGAAAAATCATCAAGTCGACGCGATCACGAAGTCCAAGACGGCTCACGCATCCAGACTGATCATCAACGGTTCATCTACCTCCTTAGAAGAGATCGAGAAGCAACTAGTCTTTGTAATCATTTTCTAAGGAATCAAAGTGTAATGAATATTGTTGATTAATAAAGGTAGCTTTCTTTTTCTTATTCTATTTCATCGTAGTTTAATTATGCATTTTCTCTCCATCTCTCTTTCTCCCAACATGCGCGAGTAATTCTCCGCTTGTTAGGATTCGTAGGATTAGGGTAGGTTAATGGATGATGAAAATACCTAAACTCTTTTTACGTCCTATAAAGTTTATAAACTTTATCAAGACAATCATTAACATCCTAATCGGGCGCGCTAACAATTCATTGTTAGTCTCGACCGCGATTAGAGATTAGATTAATGATTGTTTTGGTAAATGCTAGATATGAACGGAGTTCCGTGTCGAGATAGGGGTTAAGAGTGGGATTCCTTTTCCCTCCAGAAACCCTAATCTACACGCATCACTGTCGTTCTAGTTTTAAATCTATTAAAGGATAGAAAGAGTAATTTTTAATTAATCATCCATAACTACTAAATCCTAACGAACCCTACAAGCCCCTTCTTATATTAACTACATCCATAAATAATCTAGATCTATATTTTGCATTAGTGCTTAACATAGATCTAGAAACCATTCCTCAACATTATTTATTCCCCCCCTTCTCTCAACACATCTAAAGTAAGAATAAAAGATTCAACATTTCCCAGAGGACGACCCGTACTCACCTCGGTCTAGCTACGCGCGACACCGTTCTGATTGCGGTTAATTATTCTACAAACACACTCTTTCGAACCAATCAAATGGCGCCGTTGCCGGGGATCGAACCCGGGTCACCCGCGTGACAGGCGGGAATACTCACCACTATACTACAACGACCGAGATGGACAATACTCGATCAGATTATAACATCACGCTGCCACCGCCCGTAGGTGTGCAGAATCCACCGCGCATCTCTCTCCAAGAGAGATGTTATCCTATCCGTGGTCCTCTTCCCACTTGTCTATCTATTCCACCAGCTAACGGGGATAATTTTGAAATTAAACCCCACTACATCAATCTGTTGCCCAAATTTCACGGGCTTGATTCGGAAGACGCATACGTTTTCATCACTAAATTCGAAAACGTATGCGCAATGATGGGTACTTCACAATTGACTGTGGATGCTATGTGCTTGCGTCTTCTCCCATTCACACTGTGCGACTTGACAGAAAAATGGCTTTATAATACTGCCGCACACTCTATCACTAATTGGGATGAGCTCGTAATAGCATTTCTTAAGAAGTTTTACCCAAACCATAAGACTGCCTATATTAGGAGCGAGATCAACCAGTTCACCCAGCTTCCCAATGAACCATTTTGGAAGTGGTTTGAACGTTTTAAGGATCTGCTTGTCCAATGTCCTCATCATGGAATACAAAGATGGGATTTATGTCGAATTATATATGAGGGCATTAATCCAGCGACAAAGCAGATGCTTGAAACAATGTGTCAATGCAATTTCATGTCTAAAGATGACGGAGAAGCGTGGAAATATCTGGAAGATCTCGCTGAAAACACTTTGCAGTGGGAAAGCGTAAGACCACCTTCATCTAGGGGAGGTATTCACCAGCTCGATGTTTCCATCGCAGTGAAAGCCGAAATGGCAGCGATGCAGAAGAAACTCGACGCTATTGAGAACAAATTTTCATCAGCCTCCCTAAATCAGGTCACGCTTCCCAAGACCGTGTGTGGTTGCTGTTTAGATCCTTCACACTTAACGGAAGAATGTCCTATGAATGCACCGTTTCAAGGTCACGAGCAAACTAATGCTGCTTTTCAGCAGCGACCTAGAAACGATCCTTATTCTTCTACGTACAATCAAGGATGGAGGAATCATCCTAATTTTGCTTGGAACCAAAACCAACAAAGCAATTATCAAAGACCTCCTCCACAGCAACCACAAGCACAAAGTCAGCTCCCCTTTCAGTCATAAAATTTTCAAAATCCGGCCAACACGTCTACACAACAAGTGGCCGGTACTGACAACTCTTCACTCGCACAAACTTTGGATATGTTTATGAAACATACCATTCAAATGTCGGCTGATATGAAGTCTTCTATTGATACCATAAAGAAAGACTCCGCCTCCCACGGCGAGAGTATTAAATCAATAGAAAACCAACTTGCACAGTTGAACGCCGCAATGAGTGCAAGAGAGAAAGGGAAACTCCTATCTCAACCCTTACAGAATCCTGGCTATTCACAAAATCATAATGTGAATGCCGTTACTACGTTGAGATCGGGAAAAGTGCTGAATAACCGAGTGGGTGAGCAATGTGATGATGTTAGTGACACCAATGATACCCCAGTTTCTTCTTCTTCCCCTAATTCGTCTAGTCTCCCACCTTCATCCGAGCCTATTCTCCGTTTTCCCTAAGGCTCGAACCCTTCGCCCATTTCCTCGAATCTACCTAAAATGATCCCCACTCCAATTCTGGGATCCACTCCATCCCCATAATCCTCTCCAATGTTGGACCAAACCCTTATTGATAAAGCACCTTATCCAAAATGGTTAAGGGGCAACAAACCAAGTCCACAAATGGAGAAGATTGTGGAAATTTTTAAGCAAGTTAACATAAACATTCCTCTCCTAGATGCTATTCAACAAGTTCCGTCATATGCGAAAATCCTAAAGGACTTGTGCACTAAGAAGAGAAAAGTTCAAGTACCTAAAAAAGTTTTCCTTGCGAGTAATGTGAGCACTGCTTTTACACAACAACTACCCAAGAAACGAAAGGACCCCGGAAGTCCTATAATTTCTATTTCTATTGGGGGTAAAAATATCAATCGTGCTCTACTCGATTTAGGTGCTAGTGTTAACTTACTTCCGTATTCTGTTTATGAGCAATTAGGGATCAGAGAGTTAAAACCGGCACATTGCACTCTTCAGATGGCCGATCGATCTATCACCTAACCTAGGGGTGAGCTAGAGGATGTGTTAATCAAAGTCGGGGAATTCATATTCCCTGTGAACTTTATTGTTTTAGATACACAACCTGTGGCAAACCCACGCAATCAAATCCCGGTGATACTTGGTCGACCCTTCCTAGCAACTTCCAACGCTGTAATCAATTGTAGAAACGGCTCCATGACCCTATCCTTTGGAAAGAAGTCAATTGAGCTTAACATTTACAAGTTGGGAAGTGAACCCTCCGAACCCTATGCTCATGTGTGTTCTGTCGAATTAATGGATGTCGACAGCAGCGAATTCGATCAACCTCATGATACTGACTCTTTTCATATGTTGTTTCTTGACCCAACCATGTATTATACATACATGGACTCTTCCACCGAGTTGTCCGGGTCAACATCTAACGCTGATGAGGAACTTTTTATAGAGTCTGACGATCACCCCATTTTTTCTGATGACATTATTCTTCGGGGTATCGACGAAAGCTTTGAGGAAATTTTCGCTGATGAACTCGCATTTTTACAAGACACGGGTGTTGAGATAAATCAACTCCAAGACAAAGAAATTGAACCTCCACCCCTTCTTCTGGACAATCACGATAATGCGAGTAATCCATCATCACTATCACTGTGTCGTCTCTCTAAATTGAGACGCAATCCTTTTCCATTACACCTCTTATCACCTCCCCACTTCTTCACGTCGAAAGGTGACATGTTCTTCCACCAACCTTGGTGCTTCATCGATAAATTTTTTGAATGGTTGGTGTTGACTTTTGGTCTTTGCAAAGCTTGGCATTGACCAATAACTTTGACCCCCTCTTATGATTTTAAAAGATTAACATTGTTTAACTCAAGTTGGGGGGGGGTATATTTTGGCTCTTGAAAGAAAAAGAATTTTTATAAGATTGTGAGCCAAAATTAAGTTTGGGGGAGGATTTCACTTGCATTATTTCTTGTCCCCTTTTTTCTCCCAAGTCTACAAGTTTTCGAGCTTAACGGATGACATAAGTGAGGACGCTGTTGTAAACAGGTTTGGGGGAGGTTTGTGCTTATTTACGTATCAATTTTCATCATACTTTGCATAAGCACAACATTTTCAAAAATTTTAAATTTTTTTCTTTGATAATAAAAGAATAGAAAGTGAAAAATTATATATGAAAGATAGGAAAAATTTAAGAAAACCAAGAAAATTAGAAGTTTTCTTAAACGAACTAGTAATAAGTAGTTATGAGCTGTTGTCCCAAGGGTTAGTAAGATGAAGGAAGTCACTAATCTGAGGATAAAAATAAGTCTGAAAAATAGTTTCTATTCTGGAAGTCAAACATTTGAATGTTGATACCCTACTATATGCACTTACACACGTCTTGAAACTCGGGATAGTAGAGGATACCTTGAAATGCTCTTGTCTAAAAGCCAAAGTATGAAGGAAATAAAAAAATGAAGAAAATATAAAAATGGTGAAAAGAAAAAAATGAACACTGGTTTTGTTATCGCCAAGGCAGCAATAAAAAATATAGCGAGGGTGCTTCATCACCTAGTGCCTTAGACCAACTGGTTTGGGAGTCACTGCTAAGCCTTGGGTGGTGCAAGACGAGGAAAATACTATCACCTAATCAGCAAGCACATAAGTAATCGGTCGGTTAGTACCTCAAGAAGTATTAACGGTCGTATGAAAATGTGTGAGCAAATCCATAAATATTCATCAAGTTAAAAAGTACTGAGGTAGATGGACAAGAGTATGATAGCTTGAATTGAATTCTCCGGGTGTAGGGATGTTATTTACACACACGTAGGGTTATATGATCGATGTTTGGATGAAAGGTAGGAATGAAGAATAAAGACGATGTTTTATTGAGGGATGATGTGATTTCTAATATCTTTTCATGACTATTAAGATAGGGCTCATGACAACTGAAAAGCTAGTGTAGTTGGAAACTCTTATTTTCAAAGTCTTTCTTTTATGGTTCTTATCTTTATATGTAAATTTCACTATCTCTCTTTTATTATAGGATTTTGTGGGTGTAACCCGCTGAAAACCCTCAGGAGACAACACTCCTCCTACTAGGGACACCTAGAGGTTTAACGGCTTGTTGCACGTGCTCAGTGCAATCGTGTTTGCCTACGAAAGTGTGCTTAGTTTTCTCCTTTCTTTTTCTCCTTCTCTTGAATAAACTAGTTTGCTCGGGACGATCAAAGATAAGTTTGGGGGTATTTGTTCAGTTGATAAAACTGCACATTTGTTATTACATTTTTCCTACTATTTCTATATTAAAAAAAGTCTTTATTATAATATATCATACATATGAGCGTTTATCCGTAAAAATACTATTTTCCATATGTTGATATATTATAATTAGCATTTGGTAGGAAAATGTATGCAAAAAAATATCATTGACCAAATCTTAATAAAACAAACTCTACTAAATATCATTTGAGTTGTTGTGCAGAATTTTCAAGACTAAAATCAAGGAAATCAAGTTGTCAAAGCAAACCTGCCTAATTAAGAAAGCAAACTAAGAAATCAAGGCTGGCAGCAACAAAGAAAAGATTTCCAATTTCCAGAGATTCCAGAGATCTCCACGCGTCATAATAAGAAAAGCCCCAGAAAAATCCCCAAACGATCCCACTTTTTGGCCGCGGATCCGCGGCCTAACCCCCGTATTGGCCGCGGATCCGCCGCGGTTTTGAAGACTTAGGAGATGGGATTTTCTCTGTTGGATACTAACTACTTGCTTCCAAATTAGGAAACTAATTTTCTAGATTTGGGACTATAAATAAAGACCGAGAGCCTCTTGGAAAAATCATCAAGTCGACGCGATCACGAAGTCCAAGACGACTCACGCATCCAGACTGATCATCAACGGTTCATCTACCTCCTTAGAAGAGATCGAGAAGCAACTAGTCTTTGTAATCATTTTCTAAGGAATCAAAGTGTAATGAATATTGTTGATTAATAAAGATAGCTTTCTTTTTCTTATTCTATTTCATCGTAGTTTAATTATGCATTTTCTCTCCATCTCTCTTTCTCCCAACATGCGCGAGTAATTCTCCGCTTGTTAGGATTCGTAGGATTAGGGTAGGTTAATGGATGATGAAAATACCTAAACTCTTTTTATGTCCTATAAAGTTTATAAACTTTATTAAGAAAATCATTAACATCCTAATCGGGCGCGCTAACAATTCATTGTTAGTCTCGACCGCGATTAGAGATTAGATTAATGATTGTTTTGGTAAAGGTTAGATATGAACGGAGTTCCGTGTCGAGATAGGGGTTAAGAGTGGGATTCCTTTTCCCTCCAGAAACCCTAATCTACACGCATCACTGTCGTTCTAGTTTTAAATCTATTAAAGGATAGAAAGAGTAATTTTTAATTAATCATCCATAACTACTAAATCCTAACGATCCCTACAAGCCCCTTCTTATATTAACTACATCCATAAATAATCTAGATCTATATTTTGCATTAGTGCTTAACGTAGATCTAGAAACCATTCCTCAACATTCTTTATTCCCCCCCTCTCTCAACACATCTAAAGTAAGAATAAAAGATTCAACGTTTCCCAGAGGACGACCCGTACTCACCTCGGTCTAGCTACGCGCGACACCGTTCTGATTGCGGTTAATTATTCTACAAACACACTCTTTCGAACCAATCAAATGGCGCCGTTGCCGGGGATACGTGCGCAATTTTTTTATTCTTATTATTTGTGTTGAATTCTTATACGATCCATATCATAATTAAAACAAAACTGCAAATTGCATATTTAACGATTTGTGCGTGAATTTTTGCAAGGAGATCTGGAGTCACAGACTTGAGGAAACAGGAAACAGAGACATTCTTAGAGATCCAGAGGAGCACAGAGAAAATTTCATAAACAGATCTTTCCTTCCTGCGGCGGATCCGCGGCAAAGGAGGCATATCCGCGGCGGAAGTGCGGCGGGCTAGGAGATCTAGGGTTCCAAACTTCTCTGGTATCTTTCTCAACTCTTTTTCTTTCCTCTAAAATCCAATAAAATCTATTTTCTGCAGGATTCATTGCAAAATAGCGCCGCTAAAAAATTTTTTTGCGAAATTTTGTGATTGGTTTTGTTTTGTATATTTTAATACGGACTTTATGGGGCAAAGAACAAATCCAGATTATGTGGGGATTTCATCACCCTTCCTAAGCTCCACAAATCACAAATCGAGCATCCGCATCAACCCTACATTAATTTAAAAAATATCTAGACCAGACTCTAAGGACTGTCGCGCTCATTAAGGACAGAAGAAGGTCTACGGGTGACAACATAAATTAGTCTCCGTATACAATCAACGGGCAACTAAAAAAAAAACAAACACACACGACACGAAGTGACCATCTGGAGAAGGAGAAAGTTGTTACCACATGACCCCGTCGCGGAAATACGTCATCCATATGACCCCGTCGCGGAAATACGTCATCCACATGACCCCGTCTCGGAAATACGTCATCTACATGTCCCCGTCGCGGAAATACGTCATCCATATGACCCCGTCGCGGAAACATATCATCTACATGACCCCGTCTCGGAAATACGTCATCCACATGACCCCGTCGCGGAAACACGTCATCTACATGACCCCGTCTCGGAAATACGTCATCCACATGACCCCGTCACGGAAATACGTCATCCACATGACCCCGTCGCGGAAATACGTCATCCACATGACCCCGTCTCGGAAATACGTCATCCGCATGACCCCGTCGCGGAAATACGTCATCCGCATGACCCCGTCGCGGAAATACGTCATCCACATGACCCAGTCGCGGAAATACGTCATCTACATGACCCCATCGCGGAAATGCGTCATCGATATGACCCCGTCGCGGAAATGCGTCATCCACACGACCCCGTCGCGGAAATACGTCATCCACACGACCCCGTCGCGGAAATACGTCATCCACATGACCGCGTCGTGGAAATACGTCATCCACATGACCCCGTCGCGGAAATACGTTATCCACATGACCCCGTCTCGAAAATACGTCATCTACATGATCCCGTCGTGGAAATATGTCATCCATATGACCCCGTCGCGGAAATATGTCATCCACACGACCCCGTTGCGGAAATACATCATCCATATGACCCCGTCGCGGAAACACGTCATCCACATGACCCCGTCGCATAAATACGTCATCCACATGACCCCGTCGCAGAAATACGTCATCCACACTACCCCGTCGCAGAAACACGTCATCCACATGACCCCGTGCGGAAATACGTCACCCAACGACTCCGTGGAACACGGCCAAAGTTAACCTTGACCCCGTAGGAAATGCCCGAAGCAACTTCTGACGCCGTGAAATGCGGATAACGTCAATCTCATTAAAACACTTACGGGTCCTCTCGACTCATAAGGAAGAAAACTCTCTTATAAGATCCTTACGACTTATAAGGGAAAACGCACTTAGGAATCCTCATGATTCCTAAGGAGAAAATACACCTACGAGATCCTCTCGACTCGTAGGGAGAAAGTCTTTATGAGACCCTCATGGCTCATGAAGTTGAAAAGTCTTAGTTAGCAGATCTGAACCTGCTTCCTAAGACATCACTACCTCTCGAAGAGTTCAAGACGAAATGTTCTTTATTATCTACAGGCCACACTTGCCAGCGTAACATACCAACAACACAGCAAAGAGAAGAAAACGACAGTGGGAAATAAGAAAAATATGTCTTTATTCATGAAATCAATTGAATATAAGATACATCATATAAAAGAATAAAAAATGGATACATGTTATTCAAAGGTTACAAGTGTTTAATTAATACAAAGGCAGCTACTGAGAAGGAGGCGTTTTCAATAAGTCAGCCAGTTGCTCGCGCACTTCTCTCAACTCCTTTTCAAGGTCAGCCGCCGCAGCCAACTCCGCTTCGATTCGAGCCCGTTACTGCAAGCACGATGAAACCTTCTCATTGATTTCCCGTTGGACAGCTTCGCGACTCTGCGTAACCCGCTCAATGAAGTCGAGTTTCCGCCTCAATGCAAGCCCGTCCGAGATACATTGCTGCAAGGTGTCAAAAACAGCTCTCAGTTGCGTGGCGTTCGTTTTAACTTGGGCGCGCAGCCTGGCAGATTCACCAAAAGCCTCCTCGCGTTCCTTCCGCCTCAAGGTCGCTTCTTGTTCGAAATGGCAAAGGAAGGACACACTCTGCTCGACCCATGCGGCCCGCTGGGAGTTCAAAGCCTGAATCTCAGGAGCAGGACGCCTAAGCTCAAGCTCATGCAGGCAGGCCTCAATCTTCCTGCAGTGATTAACCCAAGACTCGACGACGCCTTCATTATGGAAGTTCACAAGCGCCGCTAGCATTGGATTAACCTTAGCAGCAAAATTTGCAGCGAATGTAGGGGCCTCCGCGTCAAGCTCCTCGACGTATTCGCTCAACATACGCAGGTTGGTCGCAGCGCCTTTGGAAGATGGACGTCTAGAAAAGGGCCCTGCCGGCATTATGATGCGAGACTCGAACGGGGCTAGAGTCGGCGTGATTGCTGCAAAATAAATCATAGTCAGATATCGGCTCAAGAAATAAAGAAAATACACGAATAATAGAGTCTACTATACTGGCTGCAACAGGGGGCAGAGCTAGGAGTACTGGTGGCGCAACGGTATCCTCGTCCCCTCCTTCAATTTGTAAGGCTACAAGCAATACAAAGAAGAATTAGTAATAACGTGACTGCCCGTTAAAGAAAGGACGTCGGTTAGAAAAGATACTTACCGACACCAGCGGGCGGATTAATCTCTGACTGGAAAGAGAAGTGTGGGTGTAGCACCTGATACAGGTGATCAAAAAGGACTCCTGCAAGGACACAGTAATGCAATGTCAGTACATAAATTATACAGCCTAGAAATAAAACTGACGGGTCACAAATCCGCACCTTCCAACATCTGAGATGGTACGAGAGAAGGTAGAGGAGTGGTCACCGTCAAAGCGGTAACTGATGGCGCTGCCTCGGGTAGCGCAACCTCAACGCTCGCCACGCCTGCATTAGAAACGAGATAAATACTATCAGGAAAGATTGAAAGGGATTGCAGAATACAAAGAAAAGCAATGACCCAAAGTCTACCTGGTGAGTCGCCGGTCGGTACCGCGATAAGGGCATCACTTGATGCAGTGACTACTTCACCCTCCTCCATCGGAATGGTTTCTCCGCCCGTGGCTTCATCCCCTGACTCTACGAGAATCGTCGTGATACTCGCAGCGCCCGGCAACGGCAAGGAGATGCAAGGGGAAAGAACGACGATTGGGGCTGTTTCCTGATTTAAAATCAGGAAAGCTTCTGAGAAAAGCTTCAAAAAGGGGCCACGCGCTTACACGTGACCAGCAGTCACGTGTTGACACGTGACCTATGAAGTGCAGAAAAAGCGCACATCGATTCGCTGAGCAAAGTCAAGGAAAAGAACTTCAGAAGAGGTCACGTGCTCCCACGTGACCAGGGTCACGTGTCGACACGGGACGTTCAAAGCAGCAAACTCGCTCTCCAATTGAACCGAGGAAAGAAGTGCCAGACAGGGGTCACGTGCTCACACGTGACCAGGGGTCACGTGGTAACACGTGACGGCTAAGCAGCAGAAGAAGGCAGAACGCAGAAAGAAAGAGGATCCTTCATTCCAAAAGGGGGGTCACGTGTCCGCACGTGACCATGGGTCACGTGGTCACACGTGACCGGCTTTCAAAGCCCATGTTGACGGCAGAATTAAATTCTGAAGGAAATTTGAATCCTTCCAAAGGAAAGTGAGTATCTGGGACCAATCAAATTAAAGATTCAGAGATGATTAAATATCATCTATCTATGGAAAATCTCGGGTTTGGAAAGATTTCCCCCTTAAATCTAACCAAAATAACAAAGGAGAATCTCTGGATTTAAAATCCAATGGTGAATAAAATTCACCCAATAATCCAAAGGTCCAAAACGAATGATGGATACAAATCAAATCTCTCAGTGAAGATTCGTCACAAAACTAATTTATTCGGCTGCTTCTCCTATAAATAGGAAGGAAGAGATAGAGAAAAAGAGAGACATACGCGCAGAGAAAGAAAAAAGGAGAAAAGCTTTGATACTTGGAAAAGACTTGGATCTTCTGCAAAAACCCTAGGTAAGAAAGGGAAGGCTTTCGGAAAGAAAGAGAATTTAATTCTCAATAGAGTTTAACTCTAATATATAAAACAGAAGAACACATTTCTTCTCTCTTTGATAGAGGATCTGCAAAGTGCACATCTTCCCTTAAGGTTGAGAATTTAATTCTCAATGGGTCGAGATCCTGCCATGCAGATCCAAAACATAGAGAAGGAATGCAAGCATGAGAATTTAATTCTCGCAGAACTATAGGAATTCAATTCCTTTAAAATAAAATTAGGGCTCGACCCTGTATCATGGGAATTTAATTCCTTCAAAATAAAAAGAAGCAGGGTTTAACCCTAATTAAGAACATAGTTCTGTTGAAACAGCAGGAATTTAATTCCCTTAATCATAATTCTTTAAAACGGGAAGTTTAGTTCCTTAAAATCTTTCATTAGGGTTTAACCCTATTCAGTTCTTCACATATATGAGGAATTTAATTCCTACAGAAAATTCAGAGTTCAACTCTATTTCAGAATAAAGGAAGTAGGAATTTAATTCCTTTGAAAATTAAAAGCCCGAGGAATTTAATTCCTGAAAAAAAGATCAACAGATCCTCTAAAAACGACACACATAGAGGCAGGGTCACGTGCCACCACGTGACCCCCCAAGAGATCTACAGAAAACCCTTTGAGGCTGTCCCCCACGTGACCCACGTGACCCTTAACGAAAGCTCTAACAAACGAGCACATGAATGCCCGTCATGTGCTGACACGTGACACTCAGAAAGATGCAGTAATCTCAGCAGAACCATTGAAGGGAAGGCACCCTCACGTGTTGCCACGTGACCTCTCTTGCCTTAGCGCTTAAAACTAAATTGGAACCCCAGAATCCAATCACTGAAACGACTGTTGGACCCTAGTGTTAAAACTTTACTCGCAGTGTTCAAAACTGACCACCTTAGTGTTTAACACTAATCTGAAAGCCTTGTTGCTGGTGTTTAACACCAACTATTCTGTTAGTGTTAAACACTAAACTATTCCCAGTGTTCAACACTGATTGCTCTGGAGTGTTTAACACTAGGCTTCGGTCCAATTGGTTAAAGGGATGGAGGCAAAGCCTCTCCCTCAATGGACCAACAAAAAGTCAATATTCCAGACCCGACTGGACTTAGCCCAAGCTGGCCATAAGTCCTCAATTTGTGATTAACTGGGTCAATGGGCTCATAACATAATTGATCAGTCTTGACCCAAATTGGGCCAGGGATTATTTAATCCACCCCGGTTCTAGGGTACATCTCTTCACTCCTTTGATACTTGGCATTGTAATCCCTCAAAGCCTTCAAAGAGGTGACGGGTCCCGATGACCACTCATGATATGGACTGTGGGGTCCTTAAACCCATGCATAATGCAAAATTCCTGGTTATGTGGAACGCGGATAACGTCACTCTTTGACCCCGTGGAAAACGTCCAGAGCGGATCCTGGTCTTCGCAGAGCACGGCAGTGAACCCGTGTGAAGCATCCAGAGCGGAGCCTGGTCCTCGCCTAGCACGGCAACGAACCCGTGTGAAGCATCCAGAGCACATACCGGACTGTGGAGTCCTTAAACCCATGGACTATGACGTCCTTAACCTTGACCGAGATGTCTTAAAACTACCAATGGACCGCAATGTCCTTAAACTAACCATGGACCGCAATGTCCTTAAACTAACCACGGACCGCAATGTCCTTAAACTAACCACGGACCGCAATGTCCTTAAACTACCCACGGACCGCACTACCCATGGACCGCAATGTCCTTAAACTAGAACAATAGAGCCCCGTATGCTCTTTTGTCGGATCTAAACGGTCCTGTTTAAGTTGATCTTAGCCTCAAAGATGGCTAACGCGTCCTTAAACCTTCAAGCAGACTGGACTACAAATCCCCTAATTAACTCTGGCTCGAGGGTACATCTCTGAACTCCTCTGACATCCGTCGTTGTAATCCTTCAACGTCGTCAGAGAGGTGACGGGTCCCGACGGCCACACGTACGATGGACCACTATGTCCCTAAAACTGGAACAATGGAGTCCAAACGCTCCTTCGTCGGATCTAAACGATCCCGTTAAGTTGATCTTGGTCTCAAACTAGACTAATGTATCCTTAACGAATGTTCGAGTTGATCTTAGCCTCAAGTATGGCTAACGTGTCCTCAAACCAAACCCCCCCAAAACCCAAATCTAAGACAACACGGATTTGGACTAGTCCATGCCCTACGGGCGACGACATAACTCGGTCTCCGTAAACGATCCACGGGCAGGGAAACATAAAACAAAAACACACGATACGAAGTGACCATCTGGAGAAGGAGAAAGTTGTTACCGCGATGCGGTAGCGTAATTAACTGCAGGGGCTTGCGCCTGCAGGGAAGAGCGTCCCCACAATCAAAAACCCCTCAAACGAGGGGGAATCTGACGAAGTCTGCTACATCGGACGCATCCGTCTAAACCCCCGATACATGGCGCCATGGATCGACTTGGCATCCTCGGAGAGGTGGACGGATAGCTCCTATTGGCATCTGCCTCGAACCTCAGGCGAGACGTCCCGACGTCCCGCGTGTCCGTTCGGAGGGGAACAGATTCTGGCACGCCCGGTGGGACCTTTTCCTCATTCCACTCCACACTTCGTGTGTCGTTATTCGCGAACCAATCGCGGTTCGCCAATGATTGCCCTTGGGTTTCAAGATACTAAGAATTGGCGTCTTGCCTATTGCAGAAAACAAAGGATCGATGGCTGCTACTTCCGCGAAGTCCTTCAACTGCTCAAACTGCAATTGCGACCAACGCTCTACCTCGCCAGGAGGTATAGCCTATGGACCCCAAGCTGCTTCGTTGTTCACAATGCCGGTGGACCAGGTGACTCAGGCCACTACCGGATTGTTCTTTGGGACTATGCTCCCCTCATCAAGCTTCGTGGCGCCGGTGCTGACAAAAGAAACTCTCAGGAAGTCGGTCTTTGATCGTCTTACCCCTGCCGCGGCTCCTCTCAACGAGTCGCCCAACGTCAACGCCTCGGTCTTCTCTAGATTGGGCCAGAAATCTTGCGAACTCATCATGGGGCCTACAATCTCAGAGAAGGTTGCTTCTAAGAAAGCGGGCGCTCCTGCGTCCGAAATCGTCAAGGCGGTTTCCCCGGTCAAGAAATCGATCTTCACAAGATCAACAGCTTCGACTCCCGCTCCCGCTGCACAAAGGACATCGGTCTTTGACAGGCTAACACCAACAACGACCACCCGCCCACACAGGGGGCAAGACGAAACCATTCTTATAGCTGACTCTACGCCGTCTGCTCGACGCGCTCGACGTCGTCATTGGCGCCGAATAAGGAAGGCTGGGGGCAACTCCCCCTCTGGATTGACTCCACCAGCCCCGGTGGTAGAAGTTAATGCTGCTGTTCCAACTGGGAACAGCTTCGAAATGTTAAATAAGGTGCGAAGGAATTCCCCTACTGCAGTGCTGAAGAGGTCTCCTCCCCCATCAGGAAAGGTTCTGGAAATAAAATCAGACCAGCCCCGATCTCCTCAACGGCTGTCTTCCAAAATCTATAAGGTTTGGCGGCAGGCCCGAGACTCAATCATCGATCCAAACTTCTCCCGCCAGCACAAGAAGCTGAAAATTCAACCGAAAGCTGGTCACCAGGCTAAACACCAAAAGGCTGTCTGGACGCCCTCCTCAACGGCCCCCTCGACCTCCATGGCTCATAAAAGGAGGAAGCCAGAGAAGATCCCTAAACATGCAACGACGGCTAGAAGCAATGAACCCAGACGCCTTAAGTCTGGGGGCACGGTGGTGCACACTGTTTACATGGTCTCTGGAAAGGAGGAAAGCCGCACTTCTACGGGCCACCGACCGCTGACCCGATCCGTGACGAGAGCCCAGGAACAACAACAAAAGTTGCAGGAAATGATGAGTGCTATGGCTGCACTTACCGGGCCAAAAGAAAGCCCAGAAACGCCCTCAGACGCGCGCCGGGAGGAGGAAACCGACGCTGAGTTCCTTTGCCGGACATTGGAGAAAAAGGACAAAGAGGCTGCTGAACAAGCGGCTAATATACAGCGCATGGGCATTCTCTTCCAAGATATGATAGGAATGATGATCCAACAGGACCCACCCGCTGAAGATCCCCCAATCATTCTGGAAGATGACCGAGGAGAAACGTCAAATCCACCGCCGGCCCTCTCTACGGCCAGGGAGGAGACAATCTCTAAAGCTGACTTGGCTGACTACATAGCCCAGCAAATCCGGGTCCATCATGCGACTGAGGCAGCTGGTCAAGTCATGAAAACGGGGCGACCGTATCCAAGCTGGTACGATCAAATCAAATACCCGCAAGGCTATACGATACCGAAATTCCATGTGTATAAGGGGACCGGCAATCCTCATCAACACGTCGCCCAGTTCCGGGCCCTCTGCGGTAACACCGGCGGTGACGATAAACTGTTGCTCCGCCAGTTCGTGGGCAGCTTATCAGAAACAGCGTTCGAATGGTATTCGGAACTCCCGAACGATTCCATCAAAACATTCGTGGAAATGGAACTGTTATTCACTCAGCGATTCGCGAGTGCCAGCGAACGCACTCCAATGACTGCTTTGATTAACGCCAGGGTAAAACCAGGCGAAACCTGGGTTCAGTATGCCATACGCTGGCGAATTTGTGGTCAAGATGCGAGCAACGCATTGAGGAAGCACCCGCAGTAGGCATGTTCGTAGGAACCCTAGACCCTCACGCAACTATCTCCCAGTTTATGATGTTCTTTAAGCCAACCACATTCCAGGCTTTAATCGACAAGTTGGCTCAGATGGACCAGATGGGTCATAGACCACCTGCCCCGAAGCCAGAACCTCGGAATGACAAGGGTAAAGGAAGGGCAAATTTTGTCGCGAATGCCCAACAACAACCTGACGCCCCGAAATCGGCAGATCAATTGGAAGAAAGACGCCGATATTATAATGAAAAGATGAATCGTCCCTACTCGTTCCCACGAGACAAGACGAAACGGTTATTTGAGCTGGCAATACGCAACAGACTTATAAACCTACCAAACCCAAGGCGACCGCCACAACCCACTGAGGTGAATAACCCTAACTACTGCCCTTACCATCAAACGGTAAGTCATCCGATTGAAGATTGCTTCGTCTTCAAAGGATGGATTGAAGATCAATACCTCCAGGGGAAGTTTGTACTGTCCGAAAAGTGGAAGGTGAACCCACCACAACCGCATATTCCTAAGAAAGCAGATACACCGGGGGCAACCTGCTCCTTTATTGAAGAAGCTCCATGGGAAGTTGTACTATCAACTAAAACCAAAAGGATGCTGAGAGACCTTCATGTGTGCCCTGCAATCGAATGGAAGGACCCTCTTGAACCTCAAATTATCGAAGGGATGCTGAGGCCCCGCCCAACTATGAAGGCTCATGATAAAGATCCAAATACTCACGCCCAGCCGTCAAAAGCATCGAAGAAAAAGAAGAAGAAATCCAAGAAGCCCGCGAGGCTTGGAGACGAGCGCACGAAATTGCAGAAGCAAATCGACGCGCTGGAAGAATATAATCAGAAGGCGCGAACTACTGTCACACTGCGAGAATTCCTCGACCACACCTTTCAAGACGGAGATGATGAAGAGAGCTCATCGGATGAATCCGAAGAGTATGTGGCAAGTTGTAACGTAATCTCCCACTCGCTTACCGATGGCGAGAAAGCTCTTGACACCAAGAAGCCGGAGGCAAAGCCCGAACCGGAGCGTGCGAGGCTGACAACTGATATGATCAATGCCTTCTTAGACGAGATTCGTCTAAAAAGTAAAGCGGATCAGGAGCGTGAGATGGCAGCATCAGAAGGAACCAAATACCAGCGACTGAACGAAAGAGTTGAGCTACCCCTGCCAGAACGAAAGGCGTCCGAAGTGGACAGAAAGATATTCAAGACAAGGAAAAGGTTCGCCAAAGCCATGTCAATAGGAATGAAGCTACCACCTTCGGAAGGAAATAGGCACGATGGGGCGGAAAGGCACCCTGACTATTGCGCATATCATCGGAAAATCTCACACCCCACAGAGGAGTGCGACGCCTTTAAGATATGGTGGCAAGGATATGTCGCTCGTTGGCAACATTTCAAGCGCATGAAACGCAAGAGCCGCAGGGAGCAAAGAAGCACTGTCGACGGGCCCAACAGAACTACTGGCAACTGTTATATGGCTCAGGCCGAAGGGTCACAAGTTCTCACCTTTGGGAGCGACTCTGATGAAGAAGTGACTCTGGGCCCTCTCTTTGAAGAGTCCGTGTTAGGGAAAGAGGAGAAATCGGAAGCCTGCGAGAACATCCAGCTGCGCAATCGCACACTCCCGGAAAAGAATCTCGGGCCTACGAACAGAAAAGATAAGGGAAAGGAAAGGGTCACCGAAGATATCACTTTGGATGACCAAGTCGCTCAAGAACTGGCTGCCAAAGACCCTCCTAGGAGGAGTAAAGTGGACTATAACATCCTCGCGCATCTAAGGAAGCTACCTTCTCAGCTTAGCATTCTCGACGCCCTCCTATTATCAAAAGAAGCACGGGACTCACTAATTAAGGCATTACAAGAACCTGAGCAATTCCAAGCCTTTCTCGCCACTGAAAAGATGAAGGACGAACTGGAGGAAGTGCATACGGCCGACGTCACTTTCGGTGATGAAGACCTCCTCCTCGGGACGTGCGACCATAACCGTCCCCTATATGTCTCCGGATACTGCCATGACATCAGGATAGGCAAGATCCTGGTGGATAATGGATCCTCCGTCAATCTCCTTAATGTTCGGGTGTTGAAGGAAATCTGCATGAGTGTGCAACATCTCGCCCGGGACAAAATTACTATTTCCGGTTTCGACTCACAATCGTCACGGACTCTCGGGTCCGTGATACTAACGTTACGCTTCGGGCTTCTCGTCACAGACATCAAATTACATGTCATTGACGCCAAGACTTTCTACAATGCCTTGCTCGGCCGTCCTTGGCTACACGAGTACAACATCATCCCTTCTACACAACATCAGTGTATGAAATACTTTAAAGACGGTTTCGAGTATACTGTAACGGGTGAGTTGAACCCATTTTCCGTAAACGAAGTCCGCAAATACGAGGATGCGAAATACTTTTTGCCAGACTTCGAAGATACAGAAAGGTGTCGTAACTCGGAGAACAAAGCCGCCGCCACCATCCCTGTTTTCGGAAGCGATACCGAAGAAGAGGAAGAGATAGTTTATACAGGGCCATCTCAACGCAACGACCGGGAGACACCCGCCCCCATACTGGTCTTCGGAAGTGATTCAGAAGATGAGGTCAATGCCGTATTCTCCAATCGGCTCTCAATGCAAACACCCCTTGGCGATGGCCATAGTTTGCAAATCACCATGGTACCGCGAGAACACTACAAGGATCTCGACACGCTTCAAGCTCACAATGTGCAGGACCTGCAAACGTTTTACGTCCCTCCCAGGCGTAGGGGTGAGAAGGTGATCCTATTCTACCGATCCTCAGAGTCGAAAATAGAGAAAGAGATCTGTCATGGCGCAGATACTGCGTGCGACAGACTCCAACCCATCCGTCTGCCCAGATACTATACAGATGGATTAAAGAAGCTATTGAAGCGCCAAGGAGTACCCTTAAAACAAACTGTTCGACAGGCTCGGTTCTACAACAGGATTTGGGATGTCCCTGGAACCCAACGCAAATTGCCCAACGGGAAAATGGAGACACTTGGGCTTGGATACGCGAGAACCGTAAAACGGGAACGGGCTCATAGCAGCTACGCTATATACACCTTTGATGAAGAGGAGGACGCCCTGTCAGGAGATGCCAACCCCCCATCAAAACTAGACCCCGCGATTGAAGCGCCGAGTCCGTCGTTCGAAGAACGAATGGGCAAGCCTATCAGGAAAGTGGGTCAGAAAGTTCGGGAAGACCACAACCGCGAAATGGCCATCTACGAGAAGGCCAGGACGCAACGTCTATTTCAACAGGCTGCAAAAGACAAAGATGTTCATCCTCATCAACCCGTCATACGAAAGGCCCGATGCGGAGACGGAAATAAATCAAGAAGCGGAAAGAGGAGCCGACAACAACGACGCAGGATTAGAGGGTTACGTGATCGGGTACTGCGCGGCTCGGATTCGTCCCTCAAGGAAAAGAGGAGCCGAGCGTACTCCTTCCCCCGAGACAAGACGGAAAGGTTACTCAAGCTCGCCCTAAAACATCAGATGATCACGCTTCCAGAGTCTAGACACCCTGAGCAAGCTAATAAGGTCTCTCGCTCGGGCTATTGCTCTTATCACTGAGCCGCAGGACATCCTACCGAAGACTGCTTCACCTTCAAGAACTGGGTCGAGGACCAGTACCGACGGGGCAGGTTCGCTTTATCCAACAGCTGGAAGGTAACGCCGCCACAAAAGCATGAACCTAAGGCCGCAAGAGCGAAACCAGATCCACCTCAGTCCCGGAAGCGGATTCGCGCCTGTTATACGATTACGATATTAGAAGAAGAGCCCGAGAACATAGATGACCTTCCCCGGTGCTTTGAAAACGGCGATGATGAGGTGATCTCAGAATTTCCGCCCGCTCCGAAAGAACTGGAGGATGGCATACATACTACGACAGATAACCTCAGGAAGATTGAGTTGGGATCGGCAGATGATCCGCGACCGACATTCGTCAGCGAGCTACTCTCTGAAGAAAAGGTGGCCGCGTTAAAAAACGTGTTACTACGGCATAAAGACTGCTTCGCGTGGAACTACTCCGAGATGCCAGGATTAGATCCGGAGGTCGCTGTGCATAGATTAGCAATATCCCCAGATATCAAGCCAGTCAAGCAGGCGCCAAGGAGGATGCGGCTCGAGCTTGAGATGAGCATCAACGCCGAAGTCAGGAAGTTGATCGATTCCGGATTTATCCAGGAAGTCCAATATCCCAATTGGATCGCCAATATCGTCCCGGTAATGAAAAAGAACGGGACGGTACGCATATGCGTGGATTTCAGGGATCTCAATAAAGCCTGTCCGAAGGATGATTTTCCGGTACCGGTAACCGAGCTAATGATAGATAACACGTCCACTCACGAGGTTTTCTCCTTCATGGACGGTTCGTCAGGATACAATCAGATCAAGATGCATCCCGAAGACCAGAAGCACACCGCTTTCCGAACCCCTTTGGGTATATTCTGCTACAGGGTCATGCCCTTTGGTCTAAAGAACGCTGGCGCTACCTATCAAAGGGCCATGACAAAGATCTTCGACGACCTCATACATGACATTGTCGAGTGCTATATCGACGACCTCGTAGTAAAGAGTATGTCATACGAAGATCACTTAAAACATCTGGAGACGGTATTTCAGCGCCTCCGGCGATATAACTTGAAAATGAATCCCCTCAAATGCGCGTTTGGAGTCTCTTCGGGTAAATTCCTGGGGTTCATCGTTCGACACCGAGGTATTGAAATAGATCCGTCAAAGATTAAGGCGATCATGGAGATGCCTCCGCTAAGAACCCTTAAACAGTTGCGGTCCCTCCAAGGGAAGCTCGCATACATCCGGCGATTTATCGCAAATCTTTCAGGCAAATGCCGCCCCTACAGTCACCTGATGAAGAAGGGAACCCCATTCGTCTGGGATCAAAAATGCCAAAGTGCACTAGACGAGATCAAGCAGTACCTGCAGAACCCGCCGGTGTTAGCTGCGCCGGTCAAGGGAAAACCCCTCATTCTTTATACAACCGCCCTCGAAGGTTCCTTAGGCGCACTATGGGCGCAAGAGAACGATCAGGGGAAAGAGAGAGCACTCTACTACTTAAGTCGAGTTCTACTGGGAGCAGAAAGCAATTACTCTCCCATTGAAAAACATTGCTTGGCGTTGATCTTCGTGATAACAAAGCTCAGGCACTATGCGTTGGCACACGAAGTCTGCCTCATCTCGAAGGTGGACCCTCTTAAATACTTGATGTCAAAAGCCATATTGACGGGACGACTCGCTAAATGGACCCTGCTCTTGATGGAGTTCTCGATAACATATCAACCTCTCAAGGCAGTGAAAGGCCAGGCCATTGCCGATTTCCTCGCTGAGCACCCGATACCGGCCGATTCTCCTTTGAATTGTGATTTGCCGGACGAGCATGCATTTGATGCGATTAGCTGTGGAAACACCCGATGGGAACTCTATTTCGATGGAGCGTCCTCCGTAAAGAAACAAAAGCAAGGTATCCCAATGATCAAGTCAGGGATAGGCCTCATCTTTGCGACTCCACAAGGAGGGATAATGCGCTTCGCCTTCTCCTTAACAGAGCCGAGGACAAACAATGAAGCTGAATATGAAGCCCTGATAGCAGGCCTCGAGCTTGCCATTGACATGGGAATTGAAGACCTCCTCATATACGGGGATTCTCAGCTGGTCGTTAGTCAAGTAAATGGTGACTACCAAACGTGCAAACCGGAGCTGGTGAAGTACGGCGAAAAGGTGCAACAACTGTTGACCCAGATTCCCTCTTATACTTTGGAAAATATACCGCGCGCGGAAAACAGCAAAGCAGACGCATTGGCTAAGCTTGCTAAAGAACTGGCTGACGAGAACCTCGATGATGTCAGAATCGTGGTACAAAGCCGCCGAGTGCTCACCCCGGCAGGAATACCTCCGGAATTATATAAAGAGGGAGCAACTGAGCAGACAACCCTACAAATAAAAGACCATGAGAAGGCCGAGGACTGGAGGGAAGTCTTCATAGACTACTTTAAGTCCCACCTAATGCCCAAAGATACATCCTCGAGGCATCAACTCATGAAACGAGCTCTATCTTTTGCCTTCGTCAACGATGCTCTATACAAGAGATCATTCGATTCTCTGTGGCTGAGATGCCTGGGACCTGACGAAGCGAGAAGGGTCGTCCAAGAGGTTCACGACGGACTTTGCGGTTCTCACCAAGCAGGCCCAAAGATGAAGTTAAAAATTAAACGGATGGGTTACTACTGGCCCACGATGATCCAGGACTGCCTCGAGTATGCGAAGCAATGCCACTCATGCCAGATTCATGGAGACTTTATCCACCAACATCCAAATCCACTACACCCAACGGTGGCCAGCTGGCCATTCGAAATGTGGGGAACTGACATAGTCGGCCCCATTGAGCCGGCATCATCTCGGGGACATCGTTTTATCCTGGCAACTACTGATTACTTCTCCAAATGGGCAGAAGCAATACCATTGAGGGAAGTGAAGACGGAGAATATCCTCCATTTCTTCAAGACGCACGTTATCTATCGGTTTGGAACCCCACGGCGGATTATCTCCGATAACGGGCCAGCCTACAGAAGCCATAAGATTAACCGCTTCGCGCAGCAGCACAATATAGACTGGAGGTATTCTACAGTTTACAACCCACGAGCTAACGGTCTGGCCGAGGCCTTCAATAAGACCTTGACGAAGATCATAAAAAAGACCGTTTCCCGGAATAAGAGAGATTGGCACGAAAGGCTGCAAGAAGCCCTTTGGGCTTATCGAACTACATTCAAGACGGCCACGAACACAACGCCGTACGCATTGGTATTTGGGACGGAAGCAGTACTCCCCCTCGAGATAGAGTTACCCTCTCTACGAGTGGCAGTCCACCACGAACTGACAGACGAAGAAAATGCTCATCTTCGGCTTGAGGAGCTTGATGCCCTCGACGAAACCCGGCTCATAGCGCAACAAAATCTAGAAGCCTACAAAGCAAAGATGACGCGCTCTTACGAAAGATTGACCAGGCCGAGGACATTCCGACAAGGCGAACTCGTGCTAGTGGTCAAAAGACCTATGATCCCCAATCATGCCAAGCGGGGAAAATTTGAGCCAAACTACGAAGGCCCTTACATCATAGACAAGGTCTACCAGGGTGGAGCCTATCTACTCGTGGACATGCACGGTGAAAGACCTTTCAGGCCAATAAACGGCCGTTTCTTAAAGAAATACTACGCTTAATGAGCCATAGCCTGGGTCAATGATAGATGACGACGACTATGTCCGCTCGCTATCTTCTTAGGCTCAGACTTTACAAGCAGTAGCTGGCCCTCCCATATCAACGGACCGAAACGTCCCTAAACTAACAACAGACCGAAACGTCTTTAAACTAACGACAGACCGAAACGTCTTTAAACTAACGACAGACCGAAACGTCTTTAAACTAACGACAGACCGAAACGTCTTTAAACTAACAACGGACCGAAACGTCCTTAAACTAGCGACGGACCGAAACGTCCTTAAACTAGCGACGGACCGAAACGTCCTTAAACTAGCGACGGACCGAAACGTCCCTAAAACTACTACCGCAGCATCCTTAGGCTGACAAAAAAAAAAGGGAAAAAAGGAAGAAGAAGAATAAAAAAAATGAAATGATAAAAAAAAAAAAGAGAAAAAAAACGGTATGTCCATAAAGCAAAATGGGCACGGATAAAAACCCGAAAGGGCTCCGTGAGTAAAAACAGCGGGACTACCGGCGGGTGTTTGTGAAAACCCGAAAGGGCGCAACCTCGTTAAAAGGCACTTATGGGGTCTTCTCGACCTTGTAAGGAGAAATCACCTGCGTGAGATCCTGTCACGACCCGAAAGAGCACGTGACTGGCCCTTGAACCATATGAAGTCTATAGGACTCCATCTGATCCAAGTAAGCCAAAAACCCAGAAATCTAAAACCCTTTTTAAGAATAAGTAAAGAAACAGGTTTAAAGAAGTAAAGAACTACATGTTTAACAATCAAGGTTTTTAAATAACTAAGCCGAAGGTACGTTTGGAAACAATAAAGTCTTTTCTAAAAATTTCGGCAGAGTTTCTTTTGTAACACTGGCCCCGAATGGGGTACAACAAAGATAACAATATATGCAATGATAAAGGCATCCCCAAGCGGGAGCTAGCTCTTCGTCAATTGACGGTCACAACTACACATGCAACAAAGATATAATATACAACGCCAAGTGGCGAGGATCAAAACCAAAGAAAGCTCAAAGCAACAAGAAAACCGCAATACTACTAAGCGCGACGCTAAGGTCGAATAATACATCACTAAAGTCTAGGTCTGAAACAATATACAAGTTTTGGTTGATGGAAATTCTAGATACAATGAATAAAATGAATACAAGGGTGGTTCTCGATGCGAAAGAATCCACCTACCAAAAGCAAGCCACCCGCAAGAAAGTAGTGTGCCAGAAATGCCGCAATAAAACCTGTACGGCAGAACCTGCAAGAACTGTGGCACAACGGGGGTGAGTTGCCAACTCATGAATAGAAACATCTACAAGCAGAAACCGAATGCAAGACATAAACCTAAGTCAACAATCAGTAATAATCCACAAGAGTACATCTGAGTGTAATAAGGTGGCAAGGTAACATCTAAATATGTATGGGGTGCCAAGTACTCAGGTAATAACATGTCATGAATGTAAGGTATGCTGTATGAAGTAAATATGATGAAGTATCAAATGATATCAATACACATATATTAGCGTCCCATACCACTAATATTGGTGTAAGGGTATATATAACAGCGCCCTCATACCCTGTTATATATACAAATGAAGTATGATAAGTGTAAATCCAGTCTGTATATGATCCATGTCTGTATATGATCCATATCTGTATATGATCTATGTCTGTATATGATCTATGTCTGTATATGATCTATGTTTGTATATACGTGGAACCCGTCCACCCGTCACCCAATGACAATAAGCATCATGTATGCAATATGAGGATGTAGACAAATCATGGTAAAACATCATGAAACCCGTGCCAAGCATCGACACGTAAATCCTCATCCATATGGGGCTCCGTCTGCGGTATCGGCCCTCGGCCCCGGCAGTACGGGTCAACCCATGTCCATCTCTGGGCTCCGTCTGCGGTATCGGCCCTCGGCCCCGGCAGTACGGGTCAGCCCATATCCATCTCTCAACTCCGGTCGGAATCCTCCAGATGTCCGCCGAGCTCAAGTACAATCACCGGTAGGTAGTAGTCCCTCTGCCGGGCTCACCGTCTATCACACAGCGAAACCGTTCTCGCCCCGGGGTACCATACCGGGTCCACCATGTACCCGTAATCGGCCTCAACCGCCTCCTCGATTCGGGTTTTCATATATCACTCTAGCACCGAGAAAACACATGGTGGACGCACCGAAATATCATATCAAGGGAACCGGGTTTTTAAATGGTTACATATTTGAAATAGCCACGGTTCCCAAATCCAGAAATCACATATAATCCAAACCAAAATGTAAGTCACTAATCTGATATGATATGTGCGTCAAACATAAATATCATGTCAAGTCACATATAGATGAGCTATAATATAATGATCAGGTGTGATATAAGCATCAAATGTGAGTATCAAGTCATGTCACATATAAATGAGCTATAATATAATGATCAGGTGTGACATATGTATCAGGTATGAATATCAAGTCAAAATCGTATATATTTGTGTACAGGTCTATGTGTACAATATGCTATGCGGGAATCATACCATGAATGCAGCAGTACTACAGTGTAGTGGCATAGCAATTATCGATGATGAAGTGTGTGAGCCGGCAATCAGTGTACGTGGAACATACGCATCATCGATAATGGTGCTGGTGTCCTAACAGCATGATGGTAATATAACAATAAGCACAAGTAATGCCATGCAAATAGTATAAACAGGTGCAATCGAAATAAGCAACGCAACAGTGAAGAATCTAACTCAAAAGCTATATCATGCAGCCTTGCCTTTTGAAATAAGACGAATCGGGGTCTTTGGTAAAACAAGGGCTACGGTGTTTAGAAAATAGACGCTACACATTTGAAAATATCCGTAGAATCCCCTTTTTCCCTATCTTGCAATATTCCCGATTCGTTAGTTTGAAATAGGTATGACTCTGGTCTAATCTAACATCTACTATGCAACTACTGATCTAAGTATCATGCAATTCTGTAGGGGTATGGAAACCGCCTAAATCTGAGTCGATACATATATAAAGGTATGTAGTCGGTGATCTCGCCTCAATGTCATATCGTAAGATATCCTCGAGTTATGAGTGCGGATCTATCATCAATATCGGCTCGTACGGTAATCATCGTACGGCATCCCAATAGCTGGGTACGGGTCAACATCTCACTATCTCATCACATAACAGGTATCACTATCATCAGATCACCTAGTCTGGGGTACTACTCTATGTCTAGCACCAAACGATACCATCAGTGAAGTATGCATGCGGGGTAAACACATATCCCAAGCCCGCAAGAAATCACAAGTCATATCCCACATATGAATCGTATCCAATCACCGATCTCACGTCATCAAGCCCACATCATCGACTCTTTACCAACGTCATCAAATATCATCCATCAAGGGTAGGTATAAGAGATATACAAGTGTAGGCGTGTAAGTGCAATTCTATCCTAGGGCTCGCAACTAGGAACTACACTAATCACTTCTAACCCTAACTACCCATAATACTTCTAACACAAAGCTACAACACACTAAAACTATCACACATCAACTATATATATTATACTAACTACGGACTGCGGGGGTGCTATACGCCATCCACCCGACTTCCCCCTGTAGATATAATCTACTCACCTTGCTTCTCATTTGCGGACGTCGCCACGCATTTGTTTGTCGTCTCGAAGTCTTCATGGGTACCTACACATCAACATATCGTATATGCGCATTAAAACCAAATCCAAGCTAAAACGGCGCATGAAATCCAAACGATACGATAAGGGGGCCTATAGGTGAGAACCTATGGCACGCCTTCAAAACCATCAATAAATCCTCTATATCGTCGTATAAACGCCCAATAGTCGAGGCAAAACACAATCCATAATTTCAGAATCAAAAACACGGAATACGGAAACACGAATCCAAAATAGCAACTTAGGATATATGTCCCAGATTTCATCCTAGATAGAATCTATCAAAACTAGAAGTACCCTGGGTCAACACTAGAGGAACTGGGGCTGTGCACAGAAAACGAGGAAATTCCTCACTGGTCTGGCCGCAATTTGCGGCCAGAATGGAGTTTTTGGCGGCCTCAAGGTGGAGTGGGGAGCTAGGGTTTTGGGTGTTGCCTCTATGGTGCCTGCACATCTCAATTTCCACTCAATATTATTTTAGGGGTCTCGGGATGTTAGCAGATTCTCAATCACAGTGACAAATTCCAGTTTTTCCCCGATATTGGTTTCTACAATCCGTATTCTGTGGTTTGGTTCTCAGGTTAGGGTCTCAATTCATGCACTAGGGTGTCCTCATGGTCTCCACTGAACTCAAATTCCCCATCACAACTCACAATTCCCTCAAACCCTAACTAGTTTTTTTCCAAAAATCCACAATTCACCCGATATCGATTCAAAACTTGCATAGGGGCATAGGAAATGTCAAAACTAAGATAATGGTTCAGAAATTACCTCAATTGGCAACTCAAGAATTTTCTTGAGTTGCCCCTAGTGGCCACAATCCAAGCTTTCTTGGTCCATCTTGTAGATCTCGGGTTCGTGCACATTTTTTGTGAAACCGATATATGGTTTTGGGGTTGTTTTTGAGATGAAGAGAGGGATTGAAGAGGGGGAGAATGATGAGGAAGGGCAGCAGCAGCAACACAAGGATGAGGAGGAAGGAATGAGAGAAGAACAAGGGAATGGCTAAGTCAAAAGGTCAAGGGTGCCCCTTGCCTCTCTCTCACCTACCCTCATTCTCATTTTCTTTTCTTTTTCCCTTTTCTTTTAATCCCTAAACCAAACCTTCTCACCTCAATAGTAAACCCAAATGATAAATCATGACAAGAAAAATGCACAAGTGTAGAAAATGTGATATGTGCATGCTTTGCACAAAATTGCCAAAAAAACCCGATTAGCGATTTTAATCGCGATTAGCACTAAATTAGTGTCAAACTAATCACAAAAACTTAAAATTGTCATAATTCACTAATTTACCCTATTTTAGAATTTTCCATAATTTTTCTAACATTTTTCCTATTTATTTGCATTTAATATTAAAATAATCAATAAAATAATATTAAATAATAAAAATTCCTAAAATTAATATTTTATATTTTTGAAAATGTTACAGATCCTTACGACTCACAAAGGAGCAACACACTTAGGGATCCTCACGATTCCTAAGGAGAAAATACACTTACGAGATCCTCACGACTCGTAAGGAGAATCCTCTTATGAGACCCTCACGGCTCATAAGACTTGAAAGTCTTAAGTTACAGAAACCTAAACCTGTTCTTAAGCAAATCCCCCACAACCTTCGATATTGCCCTACAAGAGGTTCAATACTGACCCTTGTATACAATCCACGGGCGCGAATAAACATTTCCCCAGCAAAGTCCAACCCTTGTAGGTCCTCTCGACCCATAAGGAGAGAACCCTCTTGTAGGATCCTTACGACTTACAGAGGAGCACACACTTAGGAATCCTCACGATCCCTAAGGAGAAAATACACCTGCAAGATCCTCACGACTTGTAGGGAGAAATACCTTTGTGAGACCCTTACGGCTCATGAAGTCAAAAGCCTTGGCCGACAGGACCCTTAACCCTGTTTGCTGAGCCACCTTTGTTCATCATCGACAAAGGCAAATGATGATTCGCTCCTGGCAACATTCCAGTTGTAGCGGTGCTGATGCCAAAATCGGTGCCTAAAATCCAGGCTTGCAGCGAAAAAGCTAGCAAGCCACACATGCCTACAAAATGGCCGAAATGATAGGGCAACTTGCAATAAAAAGCAGCAAGTAAAAATGAAGGCATGAAAAATAGCCGAAATGATGGGGCAACTCGCAATAAAAAGCAGCGAGCAGAAAATAAACAAATAGCCGAAATGATTGGGCACCGCGAAAAATAGCCGAAATGATGGGGCAATCGCGACCTTCGCGATATAAAAGCTGAAATGATAGAGCATCGCGGAAAAAGAAATAAAATAAAAGTGAAATCCTCGCCCTACAGGTGATGTTACATCTAACCCTGTATACAATCCAGGGGCGCAATCAAAGAAGGGATCATACTCCTCCCCCGAGTTTCATCATAAGGAGAAGCCAAATCTCGACGGTTCACAGATAGCCTAGAGATCATTCCGACGTTCGTCTCGTGGCAGCAGACACAACATCAAGCGAAACGGAACAGCGGCAACCCCAAGTTCCATGGCTCGGCGATACATATCACCAAGAGTCAAACCTCCATCCCGTGAAATGCGGATACAATCAACAAACTTCCTGGTTACGTGGAAAGCGGATAATGTCACTCTTTGACCCCGTGGAAAACGTCCAGAGCGGATCCTGGTCCTCGCAGAGCACGGCAGTGAACCCGTGTGAAGCATCCAGAGCGGAGCCTAGTCCTCGCCTAACGCGGCAGTGAAACCGTGTGAAGCATCTAGTGCAAAATTCCTGGTTACGCGGAACGCGGATAATGTCACTCTTTGACCCCGTGGAAAGCATCCAGAGCGGAGCCTAGTCCTCGCCGAGCACGGCAGTGAACCCGTGTGAAGCATCTAGTGCAAAATTCCTGGTTACGCGGAACGCGGATAATGTCACTCTTTGACCCCGTGGAAAGCATCCAGAGCGGAGCCTAGTCCTCGCCGAGCACGGCAGTGAACCCGTGTGAAGCATCTAGTGCAAAATTCCTGGTTACGCGGAACGCGGATAATGTCACTCTTTGACCCCGTGGAAAGCATCCAGAGCGGAGCCTAGTCCTCGCCGAGCACGGCGGTGAACCCGTGTGAAGCATCTAGTGCAAACTTCCTGGTTACGTGGAACGCGGATAACGTCACTCTTTGACCCCGTGGGAAACGTCCAGAGCGGATCCTGGTCCTCGCAGAACGCGGCAGTGAACCCGTGTGAAGCATCCAGAGCGGAGCCTAGTCCTCGCCGAGCACGGCAGTGAACCCGTGTGAAGCATCTAGTGCAAACTTCCTGGTTACGTGGAACGCGGATAACGTCACTCTTTGACCCCGTGGGAAACGTCCAGAGCGGATCCTGGTCCTCGCAGAACGCGGCAGTGAACCCATGTGAAGCATCCAGAGCGGAGCCTAGTCCTCGCCGAGCACGGCAGTGAACCCGTGTGAAGCATCTAGTGCAAACTTCCTGGTTACGTGGAATGCGGATAACGTCACTCTTTGACCCCGTGGGAAACGTCCAGAGCGGATCCTGGTCCTCGCAGAACGCGGCAGTGAACCCGTGTGAAGCATCCAGAGCGGAGCCTAGTCCTCGCCGAGCACGGCAGTGAACCCGTGTGAAGCATCTAGTGCAAACTTCCTGGTTATGTGGAACGCGGATAACGTCACTCTTTGACCCCGCGGAAAACGCCCAGAGTGGAGCCTGGTCCTCGCCAAACACGGCAGTGAACCCGTGTGAAGCACCCAGAGCAAACACCGGACTGTGGAGTCCTTAAAATCCACGGACTATGACGTCCTTAACCTCGACCGCGATGTCTTAAAACTAACGATCAACCACCCCTATTCCTTACAGATTTTTTCCTCGGTTTAAGGGTACATCTCTTCACTCCTTTGATACCTGGCGTTGTAATTCCTCAACGTTTTCAAAGAGGTGAAGGGTCCCTGCAACCAAACATCGGACTGTGGAGTCCCTAAATCCACGGACTATGAGGTCCTTAACCTTGACCGTGATGTCTTAAAACTAACATCGGACTGTGGAGTCCTTAAATCCACGGACTATGAGGTCCTTAACCTTGACCGCGACGTCTTTAAACTACAATACCTGGAGAAACCCCTAACCCCGTAAGACACGGATAAGGGCGACCACATTCAGCACTTGCAGGTCCTCACGACCTGTAGGGAAGAAAAAACTCTCTTGTGAGATCCTTACGACTCTCAAGGGAAAACCCGCTTAAAGATCCTCACGATCTTTAAGAAGAACTCACACCTATGGGATCCTCTCGACCTGTAGGGAGAAAAACTCCTAAGGAGACCCTCGTGGCTCATAAAATGAAAAAGCCCTAGGAAGCAGATCTTAACCCTGAATCCTGAGCCATTGCTGTCCTGCAAGGAGATCAAGATAGAATATCCGCAGAATGCATTCAATGAAAAGGAGACACACCATTGAAAAAAAATGTATCTTTTATTCATAGACCAAAATGGATACAAAATACAATTCATGAAAGAAACAAAAGGAAGATACTCTTATCCATGAGTATGTACAAAAAAAGGGAGAAAAGATACAAGTCCTTAAGCCGGCGGGCGGTGCAATAATTTCACCAGCTCATCGTTCTGTTGCTGAGCCACGGCTTCATGACGCAAGATCTCCAGAAGGCGAGCCTCCGCCTGAGCTTGTTGGGCCTGATATGAAGCAAGCCGGGCTTCAAGCTCTTTCTCAGTGGCCTTGTGAGCCTCAACCCTCTCACGAGTAAACGTAGCGGCTTTATCGAGAGCCACCGCCTCCTTGATGGACTCCTGAAACACCCACCAGAGTTCACACGTTTTATTGGTCTTGGCTGTGAGGCTGACCTGAAGCTCGCCCAACGCTTTGGAGGCTAGCTCTCTCTCCAAAAAAAAATTTACGATCGAACCCTTTTCTCACACAACAATATGTTCGCTACGTGGCCACGAAAGCCCGCACTCGCAACCACAGCCTCGAACACAAGACATTTACAAGACCGTATAAATGGGCCCCCGGTCGACAGAGATGATCGATCTGAAACGTGTTCACATCACCTGGTATGAAAAGCAATGAGAAAATTTCCAGTGTTTATCCTATCAAGCATGTGTTCACGATTATATGAGCATCCGAAGAAGAAATAAAGTTCGAGGCATTAATTTGCATGCGACATAATGACAATGTTGATAATTAGAAGAAGCTTGCATAAGAAGAACACAATGTTTATTCAGGCAAGCGAAAATATGCATACGAGTACCAAGCCTACATAGGGATTCAGCATAAAGTATACAAAAGAGAGGACTAATTTAAAAACACTACGCTAAAGGAAAAGATCACCAAACACCGGATCAATGGCACAAGGGTTAACAAAGCAAAGAACAAAATTCTCCATCTCTCTCTCTGCTTTCTCCAGCACGTCGAAGCGACGGTTCTCACGAGGAGTCGCTCCCCATCGATTGGTGCCATGTTCGTCTGCAAAAGCAAACATAATAGCTTGCCGGGCCTTAATCTGGCCCAGCAGATGAATCGAGCAATCCTTCAAAGCCTGAGTAATCAGGCACGCTTCATGAAAGCCCTCGAGCTTTTCTTCTGCTGCGTCGAGCATCGCCAGGGTCATCTCCGCCGGGTGAGGAGGAATATCGGCAAGCACGGCCGTGAGAATCATCCGGAGCCAGAGAGAACCCATCGGGAGGGGAGACCCTCTACGGATCGAGAGCTCGTGCATGGCCGAGTCACATTCGTTGTCAGAAAGGAGGGGGTCCACCAACTGAGCAGCAAAGCGAGGGATCATCTCCTCAAGAGGAACTTCCCACGGCTGCCGACGAGCATGAGGGCGATTACAAGCCATGGCACTCGTTTCTCTCTTAAAATATATATATATATATATATATATATATATATATATGTATATATGATATGAATCTCTCTGAGAAAGGAGAAGAAGGTTATAGCCTCATATATAATGAAGCGCATTAAGTGCTATGCGCGGAAAATCTTGCATGGTGAATCTATTTTCAGGGCCTAAAAATGGAAAGGTACCGAAAGTCAAGGAGATGGAACGATTCCCAAGCCACTTTTTCAGCACCTAATATTGTGCACTGAAAATATGGCATGAGGAAAATCTTGTGAACCGTCGCATCAAGAGATCTCACGTGTAGAACACGTGAGGCCCAAACCTGCAGTGTATTTAAAAGGAAGAATATGGAGTAGTACCCTGCATATTAAAGCACAAACAACAATAGTAACAGAATAATAAGATTTCAGAGAAAAAGCATGCAAACACACAGAGACACAACAAAGCTTATCATCCAGACTTTAAGAAGGCGATACAAAATAAAAGAAAAACTTTTACAATGGTAAGGTTTCAGACGCGGGGCATGGGTTGAGAAACTCAAAATTGACTTTATTCAAGATCTTCCAAGCATTTCGAACCTCCCGGGTATGCTTTCTCTTACGGTCACAAGCATCGGGGTCCCCGCGGATGTCCTCTACCCTCCGGTAGGCACCCAATATGGCTGACTGCTGAAAAATCTGATGAAGGAGATCGATGAGATCATCCCGCCTTCTCTTTGAGATCAAGCCCATAAGGTACACCGAATGCACCTTGTCCTCGGCAGTGTCCAAGTCCCCGAGTGGTATGCCGGCGCAAAAGAGAGGAAGGGCCTCCCGGATCGCCAGCACGATCAGCCTCAGAAGAGAAGAGCGACGGGGAAGTAGCCGATGGTTGTACTCATCAAAGCGGCTCATGATCTCGGCACACTGAGCATCGGTGAACTCCTGGTTCTGACTGCGGCCCAGCGCACGAATGTTCCCATAGGAAATAATCTCGTCAAGACGATACAGATGGGCGTCCATAATACCTGAAATAAAAATCACTAGAATCATTACAAAGTCCCCATCGCATTAATTGCAGGAGAACAGCCTCGGGCCAAGAGACCCCAAGGAGCCTTTGGGTGAAGAAATTCAGTTCTTCATAGGAATTAAATTCCTTATTAGGAAAAAGGAAATTAAATTCCCAGAAATAATTTTGATGGAATTAAAGTCCATGGAGTTGAAACGCTGTCATCATCCCACCGAAGATCACCTAAACCCTAAGAAATCCTACAGTTCGAAGGTTCCCTGTTCTTACAAAAAAAAAACTTGAAGAAAAAATGGGTTCTTTGCGAAACCCTTAATATGGATTTGAAATCCAAGGAGTTCTTTCAAAGACAAAGGCGCTTTGGCCGTTCGACATTATTACCTGAGGGAAAGGGATCCGTTGACAGAGTTAAACTCTGGAAAATTTTGAAGACAGAGAACTAAGCTCTGGAAGCAAGAATTAAATTATCAAAGAGGAAATTCTCAGAGGAAGAAGATGAGCAAAGTGAAGGCTCCTATGAAGAGACAGCAGTATTTATAGAAAACAATGGAAACGTTTCATCTCCCCAGATCCCTAAAGGAATCCAACGGTCGCGAGAGGAGACAGCGTTGCACTCACGTGCTGACACGTGAGAACAACGCTGTGGGGGCATTTGTTTCCTGATTTAAAATCAGGAAAGCTTCTGAGAAAAGCTTCAAAAAGGGGCCACGCGCTTACACGTGACCAGCAGTCACGTGTTGACACGTGACCTATGAAGTGCAGAAAAAGCGCACATCGATTCGCTGAGCAAAGTCAAGGAAAAGAACTTCAGAAGAGGTCACGTGCTCCCACGTGACCAGGGTCACGTGTCGACACGGGACGTTCAAAGCAGCAAACTCGCTCTCCAATTGAACCGAGGAAAGAAGTGCCAGACAGGGGTCACGTGCTCACACGTGACCAGGGGTCACGTGGTAACACGTGACGGCTAAGCAGCAGAAGAAGGCAGAACGCAGAAAGAAAGAGGATCCTTCATTCCAAAAGGGGGGTCACGTGTCCGCACGTGACCATGGGTCACGTGGTCACACGTGACCGGCTTTCAAAGCCCATGTTAACGGCAGAATTAAATTCTGAAGGAAATTTGAATCCTTCCAAAGGAAAGTGAGTATCTGGGACCAATCAAATTAAAGATTCAGAGATGATTAAATATCATCTATCTATGGAAAATCTCGGGTTTGGAAAGATTTCCCCCTTAAATCTAACCAAAATAACAAAGGAGAATCTCTGGATTTAAAATCCAATGGTGAATAAAATTCACCCAATAATCCAAAGGTCCAAAACGAATGATGGATACAAATCAAATCTCTCAGTGAAGATTCGTCACAAAACTAATTTATTCGGCTGCTTCTCCTATAAATAGGAAGGAAGAGATAGAGAAAAAGAGAGACATACGCGCAGAGAAAGAAAAAAGGAGAAAAGCTTTGATACTTGGAAAAGACTTGGATCTTCTGCAAAAACCCTAGGTAAGAAAGGGAAGGCTTTCGGAAAGAAAGAGAATTTAATTCTCAATAGAGTTTAACTCTAATATATAAAACAGAAGAACACATTTCTTCTCTCTTTGATAGAGGATCTGCAAAGTGCACATCTCCCCTTAAGGTTGAGAATTTAATTCTCAATGGGTCGAGATCCTGCCATGTAGATCCAAAACATAGAGAAGGAATGCAAGCATGAGAATTTAATTCTCGCAGAACTATAGGAATTCAATTCCTTTAAAATAAAATTAGGGCTCGACCCTGTATCATGGGAATTTAATTCCTTCAAAATAAAAAGAAGCAGGGTTTAACCCTAATTAAGAACATAGTTCTGTTGAAACAACAGGAATTTAATTCCCTTAATCATAATTCTTTAAAACGGGAAGTTTAGTTCCTTAAAATCTTTCATTAGGGTTTAACCCTATTCAGTTCTTCACATATATGAGGAATTTAATTCCTACAGAAAATTCAGAGTTCAACTCTATTTCAGAATAAAGGAAGTAGGAATTTAATTCCTTTGAAAATTAAAAGCCCGAGGAATTTAATTCCTGAAAAAAAGATCAACAGATCCTCTAAAAACGACACACATAGAGGCAGGGTCACGTGCCACCACGTGACCCCCCAAGAGATCTACAGAAAACCCTTTGAGGCTGTCCCCCACGTGACCCACGTGACCCTTAACGAAAGCTCTAACAAACGAGCACATGAATGCCTGTCATGTGCTGACACGTGACACTCAGAAAGATGCAGTAATCTCAGCAGAACCATTGAAGGGAAGGCACCCTCACGTGTTGCCACGTGACCTCTCTTGCCTTAGCGCTTAAAACTAAATTGGAACCCCAGAATCCAATCACTGAAACGACTGTTGGACCCTAGTGTTAAAACTTTACTCGCAGTGTTCAAAACTGACCACCTTAGTGTTTAACACTAATCTGAAAGCCTTGTTGCTGGTGTTTAACACCAACTATTCTGTTAGTGTTAAACACTAAACTATTCCCAGTATTCAACACTGATTGCTCTGGAGTGTTTAACACTAGGCTTCGGTCCAATTGGTTAAAGGGATGGAGGCAAAGCCTCTCCCTCAATGGACCAACAAAAAGTCAATATTCCAGACCCGACTGGACTTAGCCCAAGCTGGCCATAAGTCCTCAATTTGTGATTAACTGGGTCAATGGGCTCATAACATAATTGATCAGTCTTGACCCAAATTGGGCCAGGGATTATTTAATCCACCCCGGTTCTAGGGTATATCTCTTCACTCCTTTGATACTTGGCATTGTAATCCCTCAAAGCCTTCAAAGAGGTGACGGGTCCCGATGACCACTCATGATATGGACTGTGGGGTCCTTAAACCCATGCATAATGCAAAATTCCTGGTTACGTGGAACGCGGATAACGTCACTCTTTGACCCCGTGGAAAACGTCCAGAGCGGATCCTGGTCCTCGCAGAGCACGACAGTGAACCCGTGTGAAGCATCCAGAGCGGAGCCTGGTCCTCGCCTAGCACGGCAACGAACCCGTGTGAAGCATCCAGAGCACATACCGGACTGTGGAGTCCTTAAACCCATGGACTATGACGTCCTTAACCTTGACCGAGATGTCTTAAAACTACCAATGGACCGCAATGTCCTTAAACTAACCATGGACCGCAATGTCCTTAAACTAACCACGGACCGCAATGTCCTTAAACTAACCACGGACCGCAATGTCCTTAAACTACCCACGGACCGCACTACCCATGGACCGCAATGTCCTTAAACTAGAACAATAGAGCCCCGTATGCTCTTTTGTCGGATCTAAACGGTCCTGTTTAAGTTGATCTTAGCCTCAAAGATGGCTAACGCGTCCTTAAACCTTCAAGCAGACTGGACTACAAATCCCCTAATTAACTCTGGCTCGAGGGTACATCTCTGAACTCCTCTGACATCCGTCGTTGTAATCCTTCAACGTCGTCAGAGAGGTGACGGGTCCCGACGGCCACACGTACGATGGACCACTATGTCCCTAAAACTGGAACAATGGAGTCCAAACGCTCCTTCGTCGGATCTAAACGATCCCGTTAAGTTGATCTTGGTCTCAAACTAGACTAATGTATCCTTAACGAATGTTCGAGTTGATCTTAGCCTCAAGTATGGCTAACGTGTCCTCAAACCAAACCCCCCCAAAACCCAAATCTAAGACAACACGGATTTGGACTAGTCCATGCCCTACGGGCGACGACATAACTCGGTCTCCGTAAACGATCCACGGGCAGGGAAACATAAAACAAAAACACACGATACGAAGTGACCATCTGGAGAAGGAGAAAGTTGTTACCGCGATGCGGTAGCGTAATTAACTGCAGGGGCTTGCGCCTGCAGGGAAGAGCGTCCCCACAATCAAAAACCCCTCAAACGAGGGGGAATCTGACGAAGTCTGCTACATCGGACGCATCCGTCTAAACCCCCGATACATGGCGCCATGGATCGACTTGGCATCCTCGGAGAGGTGGACGGATAGCTCCTATTGGCATCTGCCCCGAACCTCAGGCGAGACGTCCCGACGTCCCGCGTGTCCGTTCGGAGGGGAACAGGGGCGGTGCCCGACTCCTGAGAAAGAGTGACTACCTCGGGCTCGGCGGTTGTAGCCATCTTACCCACCGCTACCTCGAGCTCGACAATGATAGCCATCTCACCCACCGCTACCTCAGGTTCGGTGAGCATGGCTATCTCCTCTACCGCTACCCCAGGCTTAGTAGTTGCCGCCACTTCTTCGGGAAGACTCGGCCCTGCAAGATAGGATATATGAGAACTGAAAGTTAAAACTTTGACAAAAGAACCTAATGTCACGTTACCATGAGTTGGTCTTCCGATTGCTTCCCGAGCCGCACGTGCTGCCTGTCTGTGGGCGGTGGACAAGGCAGCCGGAGCATCCTCTGAAGGAGTAGGGGCAGGGGTAGCGGTGCTCGAACCTGCACCCACGGCCAAGGCAGCACTACGCTCTCTTGCCGCGCGCATTCTGCGCTTCCTTTCCGCTCGGGCCGTCAGAGCAGATCTTCTAGAAGCCTCCATCAACAGGACATCCTCGTCTATGCCAAGGGTTACCTCTGGAGCCATTATGGCATCCGTCATCGGTCGTTTGAGTAAGGCCTCTTTCGGCAATGCAGAGGAGACCGGGACTTCGATGGCTGGCCTGGGAAGCATCTCCGCATCACCTTGCGAGGTTGGCATTGTAGTCCCTACGATAAGATAAAGAAGGGGTCAGATCGTCCATAAGAAAGGAGAATGAAGATGCAATGAGCCGAGAAATACCAATACCCAGCAAAGTGCGAGCCCTCTCCTCCTCCTCAAAGGTCCTAAGGGAAGCCGCTAGAGCCTCTTTAGTGGAAAAGCCTGTTACAGAAGAAAAAATGTCAGTCAAAACATGATAATAAAAATATAATGCAATAACAAAAGTTACAACTTATACTCACTTGATTGCGCGAGGATGGACATTTCCGCTTTGTGGCTTACGGATCGCACAGAAGCTGCAATGGCGGCCTCGAGATCAGTGTCTTCCGGCGCTATGAATAGACCTTCGTTGGTCCCATATTCGCTCAGTCCCTCGTTATAAGGAGCATGAGGCTCCAGGCCGAGTACAACGTCTATAGAGAGGATCGACTTCTTCTTCCTCTTCTGTGAGCGAGCTCCAGTCGCAGCCAGCACAAGCTTACGCTTGGTGGGCACTTTGGGGGCGACGCGTCCCGATATCTGAGCCCACGCCAGACTCAGGGGAAGCTACATTTACCGTCTCCATGGGAGCACGGGGCACCGGTAGTACATCCACCGTCTCCACGGGAGCACGGGGCACCGGTAGTACATCCACCGTCTCCACGGGAGCACGGGGCACCGGTAGCTCAGGCCTGTCGTGAGGGACTTCAATCACGGCAGCTTCTCTTAGCGGAGGGAGGACAATGGTCCATCGCTTCAAGGGGACGTTTCGATCACCAGCAGGGGGCGCACCCTTGCGGTCGAGTAACAGTCGCTTCTCCTCCCTGATAACAGCTCCCATTGAATGTTGGTACCAGGCCACGTGTACATTAAGGGCTTTTGGACACAACTCGGTTCGCTGATAAAGAAGTGAGACCCCATGTTCAAGCGCATGAAATGATGCAGCGCGCTCCGCATCCCCTCTTCGGTGGCAGCAGGTTCTACCAGGAAAGCCTCCAGCGGGACTCCCTGATTGTAACTCAGCTGCTGGGAAAAGTGATGTGGGTTGTATCTCATGAATAGCGCCGCATCATTTTTCCTGAATACAAGAAAGCCTGGCCTGATGGAGTACAAATGAAGAATCTCCCGGGCTTTCAACACAGAGGCCCTGTCTTTAAAAGTGTCTCGCAATGGCAGCACCGCCTTTGAAGTTTCCTGGCCGATGGTCAAGACTTTGTCTGTGAAAGACATACCATCTCCAACCGTGCGCGGATGGAGGAGCAAGCCCCTAGCTTCCCGTGGTGACGGACTCACGATAGAGGCATCAATCAGCTGCATTATCCATGGGAACTTGCATCTGTCGTAAAAAGAAGGTCTTTTGTGGATGCCAAAGACCCCAAGCATGTGCAACTCTATCCATGAAGTGAAGTAATGCATCGGGAAGTTGGCAGGATGCACCCCTGGTTCAGTGGTATCCGCTGCTAAGCTAAGACCGTGATATAGGTGGGCTAACCCGACGATTCCGATGGCCACTTGTATTCCGGCAACCATGCAATGCGCGGGATAGAAGACGGAAGGCCTCATGTAACGAGGATGCATAGGAAGCGCGAACCAGCTCAACCATAGCCCAAGAAACCCAAGAAAAAATGCTTCCTCGTCAATGCCCGGAGTGGTGATTTCTGACAGGGGGACGATCGCGACGTCAGGAAGAAACCTTTTTGATCAGCTTCCAGTATCGGCCGATGGTCCAAGCCAAAGCCGAAGGGATCATCAAGTTTAGCAAACTTTTCGCCTTGCCGTGACAAAATTTCTGGGCGAAGAAAACGGGCAATGAAGTCCGCAAAACTGACCCCCCGGCCTCCGGATTCAAGAAAGAGGCTCTCGTACATGTTCAACACCTTTATCAGACTTGGGAACTGGTGTTGAATGGCGTTCTCTGGCGTGAGGCCCATCACCACTGGCTTGGTGGCAAAAACATATTCATCCGGAGGAAGCAGCTCATCGTAGTGCTCCTCCCTGACCGGTAAACCAGAAACCTCGACGAATTCTTCCAAGGAAATGGAGACCTCTCTATCCAATAAGAGGAAGGTATGGGTCGGGATGTTCCACTGCTCCAAAAACGCCTTGATCCACCATGTGGGAGGTACAGAATACTGGAACAAGGAAGTGTAGGCCGCAGGGTATAAGCCGAGCTTTAGCAGCTTCGATTTCTTCGCCGAAAATATGTACCGGGCCCACTGCAAGTACCCGGCCGGATGACGGGGAGTTAGCCCGATGTTGTAGGGCTGTCCCTAAGGGCGCGACTCGCCCTGACATATGCGCCGCCCTAGGGTATCCAAAGCCGCCGCCGGCTGCACGGGTACTGCGGCAATCGAAGGCTGAAGGAGACCTTCCGATGTCCAATTAACCACCTCCACGACATAGTTCACCGGGGGTGCATCTGCATACGGGATCGCCGAGATAAGCTCCGAAGGCGTCGCACAAGAAAAGCTCCGGCGGCCTCTGATAATCTGGTCGTACCATCTACCCCACAAGTGAAGATTTTTGTGTTCCGGGTCATGGTCTTTGATGAGCGCGAGAACCTCCCGGTCCACAGGCGCCTCAGGGAATCCTCCCTATGAACGGAAAAACGGAAACGAAGTATCGAAAGACATGTCGTCTGCGCAAAAAAAAAAGGGACAGAAGTCAGCTGTCAGTGTTATAATTTAATTTTAAATTCTGACACTTGGTACTTTAAAATTTGTACCACACTGCAATGCAGTGGAGAGGGACCAAATGGGGCCCACAAAATCTGGATGACAATTCATCAATTAATAATTAATAAAACAACATCATCATTGGATGAGACTGTTAATTAAATGAGAAAATCCTCAAGAAAATTCTCATTAAATGAGAGAACTCTCGGGAAAAGGAGAAAATCTCCCTTTGAGAGCAATACTCTATGACAGAGTGACACTTGTCAAACTCTGATCATGAAGGAATAAAATTCCTCAAGAGCCTAGCTCTGTAAAGATGATGGGAAAAATCCATCAGAAAAGAATTAATTAAAATCAATTTTTATGAATTAAAAAAATCTGGGATCTTCAAGATCCATGAACAAACTCTTAAGAGTTCTTCACAAGAGATTAAAAAAAAATCTACATGTTATCAAAGAGCAGAGCTCTGTTCATGGGCTAAGAAACCCAAGAAAAGATATCTTTAGACCTATAGGTTCAGAAGAGCAAAGCTCTGTTAATGAAACCCTAAAAGGGTTTTCTTTAGATATAAGATCTATGAAGAGCAAGGCTCTGTTAATGGGTAAAACCCTAGTTTATTAAAAGTTTAAATTTTACCTAAAATTTTAACAGAGTTTTTACTCTTGAAAAGTTCTTAAACTGAAGAGCAATGCTCTGAATGAAAATTCTCAAAGAAGAAGATGAACATCATCTAAGAGACCAAAGGTCCTATTTATAGGCATTGAAACGCCTCTTCAACTTCTGAGTTGATCCAAGGGCGCAGATGTTGCCACCGCTGCACTCACGTGTGGGACACGTGAGCGCAATGGTGGGGAGGTATTTGTTTCCCTCAATCAGAGCAAATCTCTGTTTGAAATTTGAATTTCAAAAATTGAAGCAACGCTTCAGATCCAGCGCCAGATGCGCTGCGCCCTAGGCAGTGCACCATGTGTACGCTAGCGCTAGGCGCGCTGCGCACCACGTGTCAAACACAGATGCGCTAGCGCAGGCTGCGCTGCGCCCTAGGCAGTGCACCATGTGTGCGCTAGCGCTAGGCGCGCTGCACGCCACGTGTCAAACACGGATGCGCTAGCGCAGGCTGCGCTGCGAGCTGCGCACCACGTGTCAAACACAGATGCACTAGCGCAAAGTGCGCCGCGCTCTGAGCAGCACACCTCGTGCAAAGCACGGGTGCGCTAGTGCTGGAATTAAAAATTCCCCATCCTTAGATCAAAAGATCTAATAATAATGATAAATCATTAATTAATCAGAATTAAAATTCTGTTATGGAAAGATTTTCCAATCTTGTTAAAAACAAGAAGATTACCTTCTGTAAAACAGAAACCTTAGGATCAAAGATCCAATGGTGGGAAACATCCCTAAATCAATCAGAGAAAGATCTCTTTAACTGATTTAACAAATCAACTTGCCCTATATAAAGGCCCCAAGACTTCAAGTCTGAGATAGAGAAACCCTCCTACTAAAAAGAAAGAGAGCAAGCTCTTGTAGGAAGATATTTCTTCAAGGTAAAGATGATGAATGATGAACACAGAGATGAAATCGTCTCTTAAAGAGAAGAATTATCTTCTTAAAAGATCATAGATCTACAAAGACCAAGGTCTTTTATAAAAAGATCAAAAAATCTCATCATAAAAACAAAGAAGTATTTACTTCGTTCACAGATTATAGATCCATAAGACAAATTGTCTTTCTGAGATCATGAATATCTCATCATAAAGGGGGAGAAAATTATTAAATTTTCTTAAAGATCATGGATCCATAAAGGCAAAGCCCTTTTAAAAAAAAGAACTGCTGTTCTTGAATCTTGAGACAAAGTCTCTTTTAAAAGAACATAAATTTGTTCACAAATCATAAAATTGATCAAATGCGCTTTGCGCTCATGAAATGCGCTTTGCGCTCTTGAATTGCGCTTCTACCCTCTCTGGATCGACGCTCGGCGCCAAATGCGCCACGTGTCAACCATATATGCGCCAACTAAACAACTTGCGCTCTACGCTTCTGAAATAGCGCACAGCGCTCATGGGCTGGCGCTCAGCGCCAAGCGCACCACGTGTCACTTACGTGTGCGCCACGAAATTGAAAGCGCAATGCGCTCATAAATTGGCGCAATGTGCCCATCATCTGGCGCTTAGCGCCAAGCGCGACACGTGTCCTTCACATGTGCGTTATTTGGCAAAATTGCACTGCGCTCTTTGACTGGCACAAAGCGCCTAGCGCACCACTTGTTGCGCTGACAGAACATAATTGTTCTTTAATAAAGCCCAGAGCTTTGATCAATGCTCACCATTATTAAAAAGGCCAAGCCCAAATAAGGGCTCAATAGCCAGAATAAAAAAAATGTTAAACATTTATTGGACTCAGCCCAAGATTGGCCATAAGTCCTCAACTTATATTTAATTGAGCCCATCTTCTCATGAATATTGAACAGATCTTAGTCCCAAATTGGACTACAGATCTTTCAACCAACTTATACCGGTTCGAGGGTAAATCTCTTTACTCCTCTGATATCTGTCGTTGTAATCCTTCAACGTCTTCAGAGAGGTGACGGGTCCCGACAACCACACATTTCACGGACTGTGGGGTCCTTAATGTAAGTCCACGTTGCGACCCCCGGTTCTTACGGGGAGGCGGAAACGGTATAAAAATCAAATTTTTAGCGCATGAGGCAACATGGACTAACAAAGTCGGGATCTTTTCTAAACTAAACTAGCAAACATGCAAAGGAGAGTTAACTACTCGGCAAAGTGGTTATACTTAACTTGAACTCCTTCTTCTTGAAACCTAGTAGAGGTTGATGGTTCTCTTCTTGTCGCCTTCTTCCGTCGAAGATGGATCCACCTGAGGGTTCAACCTTCGGGCTCTTTCTCGATCTTGGAGAGAACTAGAATCTTCGGCTTGCTAAACCTTTGATCCTAGAGTGAGTAGAGAGTGTCTAAAGGGTGCTTTTCTTTTAAGGAGAGGGATTCTCAATACATGAGAAGGGTTCTCCTTTTGCTAGAGGAAGAAGAAGATGAAGTGAGGAGAGAGAAGCTAAATGATAGAATGAGCTCTTTTCTTTTTGCAACCATAACAAAAAGCAAAAGAATTATCAAATTAATAATAATAATGAAAATAAAAAGGTTGATGGAAGGTTTTGGAATGACCATTATCATTTCAAACATTAAATGAATTTGCTAGAATCAAAGAGCATCTTTCTTTTGTAATGATGATGGTCAAAACTTCAACCATGGTCAACAAGTCAACCATGGTCAACAAGTCAACACAAAAACCAACCATGACACAATTTCATTTTATTAATATTATTAATTGATAAAATATAAATCCATTAGGGTTTGGAAAAAGACGACTGTCAACTGTGCGTACGCACCCGTTCCGAAACCCTAATGAAAGTCCTCTTCCTCCTCCTCAAATAACTGTGCATACACACCTGCATTCTTGTTCCGAGGAACATGAATACTGAGAGATAAAAGCAACCCCAAAACATATACCAGTATCTGACTCAAACCAGAGCCAGCCAGTAATATCCGTCCGGACTCCAAACGTGCACAAGTGCGCGGATGAGAACGAACCCTGTCGCAAAACCATGCGACCTCTACTCTGTTTTGCCCAGAGGCGAGTACCCTCTGTGTGGGACTCTAAAGACTCGACACTACGCTGGCAGTGGGTTTAACCACAGACCGCAAGCGGCACTAGCTGTGCGTAACGGTCCCCAGGTAGATGCCGACAAGAAGGCTGACGAGGTGAAACCCCATCTGTACTCCTACTGAGTCTGAGTGTGACAGTCTCCGTACAGTCCGGTCTGTTCGTCTGATACATCGCATGTCGGGCCTAGGGGGCGGTAAAACGTCAGTCCCCTAATAGCGGTACAAGTCGTGTCGGAGTGAAGCCCAAAACACCCTGAGATAACACTGGAAGCCTACCAGTATATCTCGCTTGCCCTGGCCAGGGACTACTCGTGTAATGGCTCTCCTAGACACAGCGCGATGTCAACCCCCAATACCGGGAGAGACGAATCCTGTCTAACCGTCACTGCCTCCAAGTGCTTCGGGACTGTACCCAACTACTACCCGTTTGCACGACTCCTTTGAGTCGTGGTAGGGTAGTAATCAAAGTACAGTGGGAACACACTCGAGGCGAAGTGACAGTGTCAAGTCAGCGGACTAAGCTGTACTCATGTCACCTGGGAACTGATAACTGACGATAGGTATAATACCAACCTGTCAGTTCCCGACGAGTCCTGTCCAGTGTACTCGTAACCCAACGAGCACCCGTATACTATCTCCAGTACGACGTACTGATGGATGTGGGACAGACCATCTCCTACACTGGGATGAGAAGCGCATACGCTAGTCTACTCCGGAGTATCGATGCCCTGTCTCGATAGTCCTGCGACTAGGGACCTGTATAAGGATGTGCTTATAGATTACCCAGCCCCCACTAGTGTGACTGCCATCACAACGCTGGTAATCAAGCAAAGATCCTAAGGGCTCCACTAATGCGTATAAGTGATATACTGAAATAAACACAAGTACACATTGAAGTAGAAACAAACCAAGTAGCATACTACTATATTGAGCAAGATTGTTTATACAAGGTGAATATCCCAAGCTTCCATTAAGTAATATACAAACTAGTATGATACAGTAATGGCCTCTAGGGCATATACACTAACAATCTCCCACTTGCACTAAGGCCATGTACTGGCGTATCGAAGACCTATCATCTCGATCAGCCGCTCGAACTGAGTCTGGGGTATGGCCTTGGTGAATGGATCTGCAGTGTTTTCTTCTGAAGCAACCCTCCGAACCTCGATCTCCTTGCGATCCACGATCTCCCTGATCAGGTGATACCGCCTCAAGATGTGCCTGGATCTCTGATGGGACCTGGGTTCCTTCGCTAAAGCTATAGCCCCGTTGTTGTCGCAATACAGAGGTATTGGGTCAACAATGGACGGAACCACCTGAAGTTCTTTCAAGAACTTCCTCATCCAGACAGCTTCTTTTGCGGCATCAGATGCAGCAATGTATTCCTCTTCCATAGTCGAGTCTGCAACGGTTTCCTGTTTGGGGCTCTTCCAACACACCGCCCCTCCATTGAGGGTAAAGACAAAACCCGACATGGACTTGGAATCATCCTTGTCACTCTGGAAGCTGGAGTCAGCAAAGGCCTCGATCTGGAGGTCTTTTCCGCCATACACCAAGAACATCTCCTTAGTCCTTCTCAGGTACTTGAGAATGTTCTTTACCGCTATCCAGTGTTTCTCCCCAGGGTTTGACTGATACCGGCTTACTACACTCAGTGCATAAGCTACATCCGGTCTGGTACACAACATCGCATACATTATAGAGCCTACCGCAGAAGCGTAGGGTATAATAGACATGCGATCCCTCTCCAAATCAGTCTTGGGAGACATCTCTTTAGAGAGGGTGATCCCGTGACAAGCCGGTAGGTTACCGCGCTTGGAATCTTCCATACTGAATCTTTTCACAATGGTGTCGATGTACCTGGACTGAGAAAGTCCTAATATCCTCTTGGATCTATCACGATGGATCCGGATCCCCAGGATGTATGAGGCATCACCCAGGTCTTTCATGGAGAACCTGTGTGACAAGAACCCCTTGACAGATTGTAGCATATGAATGTCATTTCCTATTAAGAGAATGGCATCCACGTATAAAACGAGGAATACTACAGTTCTCGCTACAAATCTACTATAGATGCATGGTTCATCTGGATTTTTGATAAAGTCAAATTCCTTGACCGTCTCATCAAAACAGATGTTCCAACTCCGCGATGCCTGCTTTAGTCCATAGATGGACTTAAGCAACTTGCACACCTTTCCGCTGCTCCCACTCTGAATGAAACCCTCTGGCTGATCCATATAGACACACTCCTCCAAATTTCCATTTAGAAAAGCGGTCTTTACATCCATCTGCCAAATCTCATAATCGTGGAAGGCAGCAATGGCAAGAAGGATCCAAATGGATTTCAGCATAGCCACTGGAGAAAAGGTTTCGTCATAGTCCAAGCCAGGTCTTTGACGGAAACCCTTTGCTACAAGTCTAGCTTTATAGGTCTCAACCTGCCCATCTACACCAATCTTCCTTTTGAAGATCCACTTGCATCCTACGGGTTTTACCCCGTCTGGAGCAATGTCCAACGTCCATACTTTGTTGGTGTACATGGACTCCATTTCGGTCCGCATTGCATCCAGCCATTTTACCGAGTCAACGCTCTGAACGGCCTGCTGGAAGCTAGTAGGCTCATCATAATCTATGATGCAATCCTCTCTATCCCCGTCTATGAGAAAACCGTAGTATCTCTCGGGCGGATGAGACTGCCTACTACTCCTGCGGAGCGGCGTAGGAATGTCCTGTTCATTTGAACCCTTTGGTTCTACTAAGCTTTCAGTAATAGTTTGTGGTTCTGGAATTTCTTCCAGTTCTACTGCTCTCCCACTAATCTCCTTTTCTAAGAACTGGTGTTTTAGAAAGTGGGCATTACGAGAAACAAGGACTTTTTGTTCCTCTGCGTAGTAGAAAAGATACCCCCTGGTGCTCTTTAGGTATCCCACAAACTTGCACAGTACTGAGCGTGCCTCGAGTTTGTCCGCATGCTGCTTTTTGACAAAAGCCGGACATCCCCAGATCTTCAGATATTGAAGATAGGGTTTCTTCCCACTCCATAACTCATATGGTGTGGTAGGCACAGTCTTAGTGGGAACTCGGTTCAAAAGGTACGCAGCTGATTCTAGTGCATACCCCCAGAATGATCACGGTAACTCAGCGTTACTCATCATGGACCGTACCATATCCAATAGGGTGCGGTTCCGTCTCTCCGATACACCGTTATGTTGCGGAGTGTATGGAGGAGTAAGCTGAGAGAGAATCCCATTCTCTTTTAAGTAGTTCAGGAACTCGGCACTCAAGTATTCTCCACCTCGATCCGATCTTAGAATCTTGATACTTTTGCCGGTTTGTTTTTCTACCTCATTCTTATATTCCTGGAATTTTCCAAAGGCTTCGGATTTATGTTTCATCAAGAAGACATGTCCGAACCTTGAAAAATCATCCGTAAAAGTAATGAAGTAAGAAAAACCGCTTCGCGCAAGTGTAGACATTGGACCGCACACGTCGCTGTGTACGAGCCCCAAGAGCTCGCTCGCTCTTACTCCGTGTCCAGTGAACGGAGTCTTTGTCATCTTTCCTTTGAGACAGGATTGACAAGTGGCATACGATTGATATTCGAACGGATTCAAATACCCTTATGTATGTAACTTAGTCAACCTTCTCTCATTGATGTGACCCAGTCTACAATGCCACAAGAAAGCCTGATTGATATCTGGAGACTTTCTTTTGTGTGTATTCTGGACATTAAAAATCTGTGGTTGGTTTAACACGTATATACCATTGCTCGGTGTACCTGACCCAATCAGAACTTGATTAAGGTGAATGTTTACAACATTACTTACAAACGCAAATTCATAACCTTCTTTAGAAACTAAAGATACAGAAATGATATTACAAGTTGCGTTGGGTACAAAAAAACAATTACGCAAAACCAAAACATGCCCATCTGACATTCCCAGGTGATAGTCCCCCACGGCTTTAGCATCCATGCTAGCTCCGTTCGCAACTCTGAGGGTCATGTCACCTGCCTTCAAAAACCTACGGTTTCTCAACGCCTGCAATGAATTACAGATATGAGATCCTGATCCGGTATCCAATACCTAGGAAGTAGAGTTTATCGAAAGACAGTTTTCAATAACATACACACCTGAAACTGAAGCCGCAACCTGCTTCAGTTCCTGTGTCTTGGCCTTCCAAGCCCTGCAATCTTTCTTCCAGTGTCCACTCTTATGACAATAGAAGCATTCCTCCTTTCCCACAAGCTTCCCCGCAATCTTTGTTGCCCCACTTTACTAACACCGCCCCTTGGTTTGGCGGGGGCTTTCTTCCTCTTTCCCTTGGCTTTCGCCTTGGACCTAGAGGAAGAAGATCCTCCTACAAACAAAGCGGGTGTTTCCCTACCTTTCTGTAGGGTGCCCTCTGCGCTCCTCAGCATATTAAGGAGTTCTGAAAGTTCAACTTCCTTTTCTTGTAAGTTGAAGTTCAGTATAAACTGGGCGTAAGTGGATGGAAGGGACTGGAGAATTAAATCCGTATAGAGTTCACTTTCCAACGTGGTCCCAAGTTCCGCGAGCTCCTCAATGTAGCCAATCATCTTAAGCACGTGGTCCGCTACCGATGATCCGACGGCCAACTTTGCCGAAAACAACTTCTTCGACACTTCGTATCTTGCGATACGAGACTGCTCTCCATACAGTTCTTTTGTATGAAGAAATATGGATTCCAAATCCATATTCTCGTGCCTCCTCTGATGTTCATTGTCCATAGAGGCAAGCACGAGGCACCTGGCCTTCGCGCAATCAATCTCCCAAGTCTTACGGATTTCCTTATCCGCGACGCTGGAGGTGGGACCTGGGACGGGGGGAGCTTTGGTGGTAAGAAGATACCCCAGCTTGTCGTAAGTGATTGCCATCTTGACATTCCTGAGCCAATCTTTATAGTTTGGCCCTGTCAATATATTTTTATCTAGAAGTAACTTAAGTCCAGTCATATTGATTGGTCGCTGCAATTAGGAGAGAGAGAAGAAACAATTTAGCACGATGCTCTTGCAAGTTTAGAGTGGTTTTTAATTTGTCTAAACAGGATGGCTCCCACTGTCTCTCGAATCCCTCCTCGAACCATAAAGGAAGAATTAGTCGGGATCAATCCCACCGCACAATACTTGCTTAACCGTTCAGCCAGGCCAGTGTCGGTACTTCGAGGGAGGTTTTCCAACGCTTTCGCGAAGTTCCTTAATTAAATAACCTCTTTTCCCTCGGGGCGTAGCCCCGCTAACACCTTTCTAGGCACCTACTAGGTTTATAGCATTGATCGTTTAGTGAGAAATTTCCCGAGGAGTAGCATATACTCACAGTAGGATCGGGATCCAAATATCATCGCGTGACGAAACTGAAGGAATCCTACCAGAATCACCACACTCCAAATGGTATGCAAATCTAGCAAGTTTCAGTACTTATGAAACTTCCGATGTGGATTTTTTTGCCCCATGCTCTTATGACCTTGGCGTGAGGTCAAAATGTCATAAGTCACATGTCAAGTTCTTCCCATCATTATCCTGGTTAATTTGAACCCACCCGTACCTACCCTTGACGTAGGCCAAAATGGCAGTACGACTGTCTCAAACCAACGTATTCTATCTATGCAACAGATAAATATTCGGTAGCTACCAATCACTATGCCTTGGCGTGAGGTCAAAATACATAGCTTGAATACTACCGTACATTTAACTGAAATGATGGAGGGCTACGAATGGTTTTGGCGAAACCGTGAATGTAGTGAACTTGATATAATCGATGGAACGAGATAGCTTTTAAAAGGAGTGGCTCAAGCTCCGCGTTTAAAAGTTAGTTTTGAAAAGAACCGAGTGGTTTTTCGAAAGTGTTCCAACGACTTTAACTTGGTTTATTATCTTGCATTAGTTCTTTTGATGCGTGATATTCTTGCATTAGTTCTTTTAATGCGTCCCATCATTTAATCCTACCATTGCAGAAAACAACTAAAATATGACGTACGCTTATGCCATTCGCATTCGCCACGGGGCCCCGTCATCACCCGTTAGGTTACTTAACTAACGACAGAGCGGGGGCTGGGCTAGCGCGGCTGTAAAACATAAGCAACGCCTAAATAGTTATAGATATAGCAATGATAGACATTACAGATCACAGATGAATACATTGGATATACTAGGAATCCGCAATCCGTTCGAGCCTGCAACGAAAAGAGGATTACACGGTCGCGGTGAATAGCCAATACCCCACCCAAGACCCCTACGGGTGCGGCAAACTACCCGCCAAGTACTCGGCAGTTTGTGCACCCCTCCATGGGTCTATCCTAGGAGCAAAAACAGTAAAAAGAATTATACAATGACGGCTACAACCCCGACCCGGTTGTGCGGCCAAACAAATAATAATATTACATCAATTTACATTTACAATGAATGAAAGAAAAACAAAAGCTCATCTCACATCCACCCCGGCTATTCACCCGCGACAGTCCAACACATTCAAATACACATTCCAATATCAAACACAGATCACAGAGATGTATAACCCCGACTAATCGACTTATAGCGATTAGCCGACGTTCAATACATACAAACATCACAGATATAACCAACATAGTCCAAGTGTAGTGAAGTTCGGAAAAAATACGGAATTATAGGCCCCCAAAAATAAATTTCTATTCTGGAAAATCTGGGCACATATAATATATCTTTAAAATCCCAAAACCGTACCAGGAGAACACTGCACAAAACTCGATCACGAGAGGACAACAAACGGCGGCGGTTCCGCGGCAAATGCCTACCTCATGCCGCGGAACTGCGGCGGTTTGAATGAATCATGGGATCGTTTTTCTTGGGTGTTCACACAAAACCCTGAGCCGAATTTAGGTGTATAACAAAACTTGTTTTGACCAGAAAATTTTTTAACAGAAACTAGGGTTTTGTAAAAGTTTGGTTTTTGGATTTTTCGGTTCCGAACTTCGTTACACTTCACTACCAAGCTAGTTTAAGTTTAGTTAGGCTCTGATACCACTGAAAGTCCACGTTGCGACCCCCGGTTCTTACGGGGAGGCGGAAACGGTATAAAAATCAAATTTTTAGCGCATGGGGCAACATGGACTAACAAAGTCGGGATCTTTTCTAAACTAAACTAGCAAACATGCAAAGGAGAGTTAACTACTCGGCAAAGTGGTTATACCTAACTTGAACTCCTTCTTCTTGAAACCTAGTAGAGGTTGATGGTTCTCTTCTTGTCGCCTTCTTCCGTCGAAGATGGATCCACCTGAGGGTTCAACCTTCGGGCTCTTTCTCGAACTTGGAGAGAACTAGAATCTTCGGCTTGCTAAACCTTTGATCCTAGAGTGAGTAGAGAGTGTCTAAAGGGTGCTTTTCTTTTAAGGAGAGGGATTCTCAACACTTGAGAAGGGTTCTCCTTTTGCTAGAGGAAGAAGAAGATGAAGTGAGGAGAGAGAAGCTAAATGATAGAATGAGCTCTTTTCTTTTTGCAACCATAACAAAAAGCAAAAAAATTATCAAATTAATAATAATAATGAAAATGAAAAGGTTGATGGAAGGTTTTGGAATGACCATTATCATTTCAAACATTAAATGAATTTTCTAGAATCAAAGAGCATCTTTCTTTTGTAATGATGATGGTCAAAACTTCAACCATGGTCAACAAGTCAACCATGGTCAACAAGTCAACACAAAAACCAACCATGACACAATTTCATTTTATTAATATTATTAATTGATAAAACATAAATCCATTAGGGTTTGGAAAAAGACGACTGTCAACTGTGCGTACGCACCCGTTCCGAAACCCTAATGAAAGTCCTCTTCCTCCTCCTCAAATAACTGTGCATACACACCTGCATTCTTGTTCCGAGGAACATGAATACTGAGAGATAAAAGCAACACCAAAACATATACCAGTATCTGACTCAAACCAGAGCCAGCCAGTAATATCCGTCCGGACTCCAAACGTGCACAAGTGCGCGGATGAGAACGAACCCTGTCGCAAAACCATGCGACCTCTACTCTGTTTTGCCCAGAGGCGAGTACCCTCTGTGTGGGACTCTAAAGACTCGACACTACGCTGGCAGTGGGTTTAACCACAGACCGCAAGCGGCACTAGCTGTGCGTAACGGTCCCCAGGTAGATGCCGACAAGAAGGCTGACGAGGTGAAACCCCATCTGTACTCCTACTGAGTCTGAGTGTGACAGTCTCCGTACAGTCCGGTCTGTTCGTCTGATACATCGCATGTCGGGCCTAGGGGGCGGTAAAACGTCAGTCCCCTAATAGCGGTACAAGTCGTGTCGGAGTGAAGCCCAAAACACCCTGAGATACCACTGGAAGCCTACCAGTATATCTCGCTTGCCCTGGCCAGGGACTACTCGTGTAATGGCTCTCCTAGACACAGCGCGATGTCAACCCCCAATACCGGGAGAGACGAATCCTGTCTAACCGTCACTGCCTCCAAGTGCTTCGGGACTGTACCCAACTACTACCCGTTTGCACGACTCCTTTGAGTCGTGGTAGGGTAGTAATCAAAGTACAGTGGGAACACACTCGAGGCGAAGTGACAGTGTCAAGTCAGCGGACTAAGCTGTACTCATGTCACCTGGGAACTGATAACTGACGATAGGTATAATACCAACCTGTCAGTTCCCGACGAGTCCTGTCCAGTGTACTCGTAACCCAACGAGCACCCGTATACTATCTCCAGTACGACGTACTGATGGCTGTGGGATAGACCATCTCCCACACTGGGATGAGAAGCGCATACGCTAGTCTACTCCGGAGTATCGATGCCCTGTCTCGATAGTCCTGCGACTAGGGACCTGTATAAGAACGTGCTTATAGATTACCCAGCCCCCACTAGTGTGACTGCCATCACAACGCTGGTAATCAAGCAAAGATCCTAAGGGCTCCACTAATGCGTATAAGTGATATACTGAAATAAACACAAGTACACATTGAAGTAGAAACAAACCAAGTAGCATACTACTATATTGAGCAAGATTGTTTATACAAGGTGAATATCCCAAGCTTCCATTAAGTAATATACAAACTAGTATGATACAGTAATGGCCTCTAGGGCATATACACTAACACTTAAACTCATGTACTATGATGTCCTTAAACTTTATAGACTATGACGTCTTTAAACTGCGGACTGTGGGGTCCTTAAACTCATGGACTATGACGTCCTTAACCTTGACTGTGGGGTCTTTAAACTGACGGACTATGATGTCCTTAACCTTGACTGTGGGGTCTTTAAACTCACGAACTATGATGTCCTTAACCTTGACTGTGATGTCTTTAAACTCACGGACTACGATGTCCTTAACCTTGGACCGAGATGTCCTTAAACTAACGATGGACTGTAATGTCCTTAAACTAATCGACCGCAATGTCCCTAAACTAAACAATAGAGCCCAATTGCTCTCTTGTTGGATCTAAATGATCCCGTTAAGTTGATCTTAGTCTAAAATTAGACTAGCGTATCTTTAACGAACGTTTAAGTTGATCTTAGTCTCAAATGAGACTAACGTATCCTTAAACCCAATCCAAAACACAAATCTAAGAAGATACGGATTTGGACTAATCCACGCCCTACGGACGACAACATAAATTAGTCTCCGTATACAATCCACGGGCAACCAAAAACAAAACAAATACACACGACACGAAGTGGCCATCTGGAGAAGGAGAAAGTTGTTACCGCGATGCGGTAGCGTAATTAACTGCTGGTGCTTGCGCCTGCAGGGAAGAGCGTCTCCACAATAAAAAAGCCCCTCAAACGAGGGGGAATCTGACGAAGTCTGCTACATCGGCCGCATCCATTTAAACTTTCGATGCATGGTGCCATAAATCAACTTGGCATCTTCGGAGAGGTGAACGGATAGCACCAATTACCATCTGCCCCGAAATTCAGGCGAGACGTTCGCTGCGTCTTCGCGCGTCTTTCGGCGGGGAACAACCGGGTTGAGGTCGATGTCACCCTTGTATATTATTTTCTTTTCTGTACTAGGATTACCCCACGGTGGAGTGCACGGATAGCCAGGTTCTAGAGGGCAACAGATCCTCATCTCATGATGTTGAGACGGAGGGGACCTTACTCTAGAATTGGCGGGCTATTCGCTGCACTCGTAGGGGGTATAGGTTGACCCAAGGAGGGGTGCTCAAGTTACCAGATTCCGTGAAGTGCTGGGTGATCCATTCACTTTGCTGAAAGGGCTGCCTCGCTTCATGTTTTGGCGGGTAACTTGCCGCACTCGTAGGGGTCTAGGATTTCATTGCACAGGCTATCCACACGACCAGGGGAACGTCGGGTTTTCAGTTGTGGCTCAAAGGAAACCCGGGGATCCCAGATTATTTGTATTGTTCTGTGATGCTTATTACTTTTCTGTGATGTTGCATTTATCATGCCTGGGACGATTATTATATATATTTATATATACTAGTAGATGTTGTATATGTTTTGCACCCACGCTAGCCCAATTAAGTAACCTAACGGGTGATGACGGGACCAAGTGGCGAATGCGGATGGCATATACATACATTTTATTTTCGTTCTTTTCTGGTGTGATTAAATGATGGGACTGTGTTGATTCTTATCAATGCAAGGAAAACAAACCTATATATATGATGTTGTTGGAACCAAGTTTTTAAAAACTGACATTGCAGATGTACGCTTTTGCTTTGCATCGTGGTATTCAGTTTGGAATATCCCGCACCTCATTCGATGAGGCAAGGGCCGAGATCCCTTCATCGGGAGTGACCCCTTGGGCAGAAGTTTGCGTCAATGTAATAACTTCACTATAGTCGATTACTTTTTGCTTTGCATCATGGTATTCAGTTTGGAATATCCTGCACCTCATTCTACGGGGAAAGAGCCGAGATCCCTTCACCGGGAGTGACCTCTTTAGCAAAAGTTTTCACCACTATATATTTATAAAACAACTTGGATTCCTTCAACGATATCAAGTTCATTACGTTAAAGGGTTTTCGCCAAAAACCAGCCATAGCCCTCCGTCATTTCAGAAAAGCAGCACTTAGTATTCGTGCTATATTTGTTGGTTTCCGTCAAGGCATAGTGTGCGGTAACTACGTGTTACTTTTCTGTAGCATGGATATGCATTAATCTAGGACAGTCATGCATCCTTATTGGCATCCGTGAAGGGCGAGTACGGGTGAGTCTAGATTAATCAGGACAATGACGGGTAGAACTTGACTTGCAACTTATGATTTGTTGGCATCCGTCAAGGTCATAAGCTGCTTGGGGTAAAAATCATATAGGGAGTTTCAAACATACATGAAACTTGCCAGGCGTGCGCATACTTTCTGGAGTGTGGTGACTTGAGTGGCTTTCATCAAGTTATCATGCGATGATAGTTGGATCCCAATTCCCACTGATGAGTAGGATTACTCCTCGGGTGATTCCGACTAATTCTTCTTTTAGGTTTGGAGGAGAATTCGAGGAAACAGTGGGAGCCATCCAGATTAGATGAAATGATTATCCATTCTGATCTAGGTTAGAGTGCACGCTGAGTGTTTCTTTTCTCTCTCTCTGACTGCGACCATGACCCGACCCTAGACTATAACTCAGTGACCAAATTAACCGAACCTTCTTAAAACACTGGCTTTTGGATTGTCCAAGTTGCATACATCATTGCCACTCCTTCTTTTACCCTTTGCTTTTCTCCAAAACACCCCATATCACTACGTGTATCCACTTCCATTGGATAAAACCATCGTATGGTTATATACGAACTCGAAGGAACTTTTTCTATGATGGTTTCCGGTTCTGGAGAAAATGAATAGGACTATTCAGTTGTCTTTTCCTTTTACCTTCTCTCAGGTTGTGAGGGCTCCTAGGATTAGGAGATGGTACACCTATTATGCTCATTGTATAGTCTTCTTCCAAACCATAGGCAGGTGCCAAGAGGTAAGGAATAAAGAAAACCAATTAGCCTAAGTATGGTGTGCAGAAGGTAATAAGTAAAGACAAATAAAGGGATTAGAAAGAGGGCAAAGTAAATTACGACTGCTATTCACGACCAAACTAAGTCTTTCAATGCCACTCCTACTTCACCTTTGCATTTCTCCAGAACACTCCGTATCACTACGAACATCCAATTCCATTAGATAAATCCATCGTATGGTTATATACGAACTCGTAGGAACATTTTTCGAGGATGGATTCTGGTTCAAGAGAAATAGGAATAAGGTTTATTCAGTTGTCTTTTATCTTTACCTTCTCTCAGATTGCGAGTACTCCTAGGATTAGGAGAGTACACCTATTACGCTTATTGGATAGTCTTTTTCCAAACCATAGGCTGGTGCCGAACGGTAGGGAAGGAAGAAAACCATTTAAGCCTAACGAAGGTGTACATAAGGTAACGACTAAAGACAAATAAAGGGATTTGGAGAGATGACAAGAAAATATATGGTTTCAGTCATGAATCTGGATAATGGAAGAGGCATTACTAAGAATACCAGGATACCCCTGCAAAACATTTTAATGTTTCAGTTTCACTATGCGTTGTTAATTGAAAACTGATTTCCCAATTAGGTCCTTACTCCAGGGTATGTATTTACCAAGTTTGATTGTCACATTTGTATGGTTTTACAGATGATGAGTGGGAGTAAGTTATTGGGAATTAGGTGATTATCCTCATTATATTGGAATTTGTTGTAATTGGTGATATTTGAGGAAATCGCCTGGGTTATTTGCTGGACGGCAAGTATTTGGGTTTGAATATCCGTTGTTATGCATCAATTTCAAACTGATATATCTTTACGTTTATTTTTATAAAGTGAGATATAACTTTTTGAAATTATGTCAATGGAATTTACCTATATCAGTTGATGGTTAGGTAAGGAGCATTCAACAACGGTGTAAGTCTTCATAACCTTAGCACAGTTTTCAACCTACAACGTACAGAGTTTGAGTTATTAAACTCAGGGGACTTATACAATGTATTGTATGTTGTCCAGTGTCCATTAGGACAGAGGGGTTGGTACTCGTACTATATTCTGCTTACTTGTAATTTCTCCATTTTTAGACCCGTGTTTCGTAGAAATATAAAATCTAAGTCTTGAGAAGTTATAGGTAAAAGAATAAAGTAGAGAACCATGTGTTGCAAGTATCGGGATTCTTTAAGGTGATCGAAGATGTAGATACTTGTGTATGGTATTCAGTTGGAGGTAATGATTTTGAGAAACTTGTTTCTTTATCAGGTTACTCATAATTGGAAGCACTCCTAAGTTGAGTAATGTTGATCGCCCTCTCTCCATTTAGTTGACATGCACTGGAGACAGCTGCATGATTTGAATCTGGTTCCAATTAAATTAGTGTCTTTGTTTCTATATTAGATATATATAGAATCAATTTATATCTTAACGATGTTAAGGTATAGGGAGTCGTTCGGCTGATGCTTAAAACCAGAATCCGGATAAACTCAAGGCACGTTTCAGTAATGGCTGTTTGTGAGTTATCCCGGGCTTTGACGAGGGTTAACTTTCTACCATCTGGAAGATCAATAGTGATATTGTTCTTGACTCGCCATAGTTTTAGTAAAATGGACTTTTTTCAGAAAACAGTAGTGGGAGTATGGTAGAACTGGAAGTGATTCCAGAACCACAAACGATTACTGAAAATTTAATAAGAACCTAAAGATTCAATCAGGTTTGACATTCCATTGGCCACTCCGCAGATATGGAGGGTAACCTCAGGCACCCGAGAGGCACTTCGGTAGCCTCAAGGACGGTGACAGGGAGGTTCTTGTTTACCCAGACTTGCCATTACTGCTGTTCCAGACCATGATACCCGGCAGGAGGATGAGTATAGCGTCGTTCTAAACTAGCTTTAGAAATGCACGTCTATATGACTCTGCCAGAGGGTTGCTGTGGTCAGTGGGAGCAGCGGAAGCATAGTGGACAAGTAGCTTATGGCTATTTATAGACTAAAGCAGATATAGAGGAGATAGATCATCTGTTTTTGATGTGACAGTCATGGGTTTTGACTTCATCAGAATAGGCGATGGATCTATTAAGAAGGTAGTAAGGTGTGATGTCCTGGTATTTGGATGACATACACAAAGTAGGAAGTGAAATTCCTATACTACGATTGGTTATACTTTGATTGTCACACAGTGGTTTCTCCACAAAGGTTATGGATATTATATCAGACATTATGGTTACTAGATCTATGGTTTTAGATCTAGATTTGGAAAGTGTCCCAATCTGGGTACTTAGATAGTATTCTAAAAGTATTTTAGAATGGACGGTTCCTGGCATGGTGGTGAACCTGCAGGTGAAGGAGTCACCCTCTCTAAAGGTGTCTTTCAGACTAAAGGGGAGAGGGATGCGCATGATTGGCATTTCACTTGCTTAGGCAATTGAGTCATTCATGACATGTCAAGTACCATACCAGATGTTGCTTTTGCACTAGATGCAATAAGCTGAGATATTAATCCAATCCTGGAGAAACGTTGGGAAGCGGTTTTTGAACATAAGTGGATGTTCTGGGGATTTGATAATGGCAGCCTCTTTCTGGAGACGGTTATCATTTCAGGCTTTCAAGGTGACCTGGATGACAGAGTGACTGTCAGAGTTATAGTTTTCCCTTTGACGAGGGGCAGTAGTTTGGACAGGTGGTCCAAGCGGATACTGAGGAAGGTATGGCGCTGTATACTGATTGAGTTCAGTAGACGATACAGTCTAAGAAATTTGCTGGATTTGGAGTTCATTTGTGAACTGGGTCCCATCAGATATCCAGACATATTCTAAGACGGGTATTGCTTATTTCGGGAGATATTTTACTCCGCGAAGTTGAGATATAGAGAGATACAGAAAGAAACACTGGAGCGGATCCACTCACTGAGGCTATTTCTCGAACGCAATAGTTTTACAAACGAGGTTTGTGAAACTGATTAGTAGAGGATTTAGGTGTTCGGTATCACACGGGCTGTGAGTATGCCACATCGCAATAATTAGCCTTAAGTGAAAGTGGGAGATTGTTGGCTATAGTGCCCTCAAGGCAATTATCGTAGTCGCAGGCACGTGATTATGATAATTGAGGTAGGACCTATACCAATAAAACAGTCTTACTCAAAATGATAGTATGCTATCTGGTTTGTCTTTATCATCATGTATATATTGATAGAGCCCACAGGATTCTTGCTTGACTACCGGCATTATGATGGAGATCACATACGTAGGAGCTGGGGGCTTATAAGCACATCCTTAAATGTCCCTAGTCGTGGGAGTATCGAGACTGAGCATCGATACTCCAGTATAGACTGGTGTATACTTATCTAGACCCTGACGGGGGGAGGTGGCTGGTCTCATAAGCCATTGGTGTTAGTTGCTCACCTAAGATAGTATACAGGTGCTCATTGGGTTATGAGTACACTGGACGGACTCGCCGGGAACATGCTAGTTGGTATTATACCTATAGTCAGATAGCGGTTCCCTGGTGACATGTGTACAAGTTAGTCTGTCGACCTGAGATCGTCATTTGTCTCGTGTGAGTTCCCACTGTGCTTTGATTACTACCCTACCACGGCTCAAAGGAGTCGTGCAAACAGGTTTTAGTTGGGTACAGTCCGGAGCCACATGGAGGCAGTGAGCGGATCGTCGGGGATTCGTCTCTCCTGGAATTGGGGGTTGATGTCGCGCAGTGCACGGGTGGCCATCACTAAAAATCCTTGGCCGGGGTATGTGAGAATTACCGATCCACGATCTATAGTTTCTCAGGTAGTGATGGGTTTCATACCGACACGAATTATCGCGTTGTTAGGGGTCTGACTTTATCCACCCCCCTAGACTCGATATGCGATACTCTTAGACGAACAGACCGGACTGTATGGATATTGTCACTGACAGGCTCTGTAGGGGTTTGGATGCGTTTGCTCGTCGGCCTTCCTTTCACTCAATACCTGGGTAGCCGTTACGTACAGTTAGTGCCGCTGACGTGCTTGTGGTTAAACTTACTGCCAGCGTATTTACGAGTCTTTAGAGTCCCACACAGAGGGTTTTCACGGTTCAGGCGATATGGTGTAGTTGATGTATGTTGGTACATACAGATGTCCGATTGAATTTGTGCACAGTCTGCACAGACTTTAATCGGATGGTTGATAATACTAGCGGCTTAGGATTCAGCCAGATTGTTAAATCAAGTTTTGATTTAATAATTTACATATGTATTTATATATATGTATTCTAGTATTATTGCTCACTATTCATTTTCTCTCTTTGGCTATTCGTATTTTCATACGAATACGTGCATGTGTATTTTGATACATGTACCGGGAAGCATTCCGTATTTATACGGAATGGCTTCTAGAAGGTGCCACCTCATTATTGATTTTCTTTAGAAAATCACATGTTTTAGATGAGGTGGAAATGGTGACATGGAATAGGCATGGGTTTTGGTCAAAGCATGGCTTTTGTGCATGTAGTGATTGGTATGATGTATTTCTTTATTGCAAAATGGGATTAAGATTTTTTTGTGGGCATGAGAGTGGGGGAGGGGAGGCCACTTGATGGTAGAAATTGGGCTTGCTCATTTTTGATTAACTTGGTGCTCTACACATTCTCTCACTCTCATGCTCACACAAAAATACTTAGTCACTTTGCTCATGCCATTGGTTTTGGTCACCCTCTTCTTCATCTTATATTGTTGTTCACTTGAGCATATGGTTGAGAGAAAATTATGGTTAGACTATACTACACCCCCCACTCTCCACTACTATCTATCTTGGACGGTCGGTTGGTCCGCTTGGCGAACCTGGAGCTTGTGCCGTTTCCCTCGGGTGGATCATCGGAGATGAAGGAAGACCGGCGACCAAAGTCGATCTGCATCACTAGGAGCTTGGAGATGGTTGAAGACCCGAAGGACTTGGATCATTAGGTATAACCATTTCTATCTCTTGTGTTTAGTTTGCTAGTTTTACGGTTAATGGTTTCAATCTTGGAAATCGGGTAATGGTAGCGCCGGGTTTTAGAAATTTTTTGTTCCGTATTTGGCCACGGTTAGATGGCCGGGACGCTCCCATAACCCTTCAAGATTACCAGCCAAGGATGGACCGAGTAGGGTAGCTGCTCGGTGGCCTCTTGATGAGGGCTTTGATCCTTGGTGTCGGTAGGTAATAGATTACCAGCCAAGGACGGACCGTCGCGGGTGACACGTGTCGTGAATGTTGGGAAGGGCGACCGTCGCGGGTGACACGTGTTATGAACTCATGGGGGAGGCAAAGCGTAAGAGCCATGTCGTTCCGATTTTTGTTCGTCGAAAAAGGGCGGGATTTCCGCCGCGTGGCGGTACGACATTGGAAGAAACGATCGAATATTGGACTCTTGGGGGCGCTGTGGGCTATAAAATAGAGAGGCGTGTTGATCATTCCTTTCTCTATCGTCAAATCGTCAAAAATGGATCAATTCCCTTTCTCCATCCCCGAGATTATTTCTTTCGAGGACATATACTTATACGACCAGCTATGCTCCGAGGAGACGCGGCAGGCGGTGATCCGGCGTGTGGAGGACCATTTTCGGCCGACTGCTTCCCCGGCGATCACCCCTACTTCAGCTGCTGATGTACTCGATCTGGAAGGCGCCGTCGAGGCTGCACAACCCCTTGTCCGAGCAACTGAAGGACGAAGCGGTTGGTAAGCTGAGATCGCTATATCGCTTCGGCCTGATCTCGATGAGTCGGCGGGATCGATCGGTGGCACTCGTTCTCGAGTGTTACCAATTGAGGCATCTCGCCAATGGATGCCCGCCCGTGGAGCTTTCTGGCCCGTCCGTGGCCACGAGGGTTCGCGGACAACATCAGAGGAAGAGGTCCGAGGCGGCAAGGGCTCGGTTGGCGGAAATATCCTCGTAGTTCCACGAGCAATGTTTTCTGCACCCCCTTCCCCCGCTGCTGTAATTTTTAATTTTTTTAAGCAATGTACGGCTAAGGATCCTACAATACTTTTGAATGAATAAAATTCTTCCTTTTGCAATGCTCTATTGTGTCCTTCTTATTATTTAAGTAAAAAGAACTTAGAACAATTTACATTGCTTTGTTAAAAAACCCAAGTAGTGGCCTTCCATGGATGAACCGAGCAGGGTAGCTGCTCGGTGGCCTCTTGATGAGGGCTTTGATCCTCGGCGTCATTGGGTAAGAGATTACCAGCTAAGGATGGACCGATCAGGGTAGCTGCTCGGTGGATTTGCGAGGTTCAGTCTAACCTCCCTTGGTTCGTGAACATTGGGAGGAGCGACCGTCGCAGGCGACACGTGTCAGGAAATCTTGGGGGAGGCGTAACGTTTCAGGGAGCCGCGTCAGTTCTTCCACGTGGCGGCGCGGTATTGGAGTAATCTTGGTGGATCCCAGGATTCGCGCTCATGCGCGTGTGAATCTGGGTCCTTAAGGATTCTGTTTGAAGTTATAATTAGAGAAGGAGATGGAAACTTCTTCGGCATCGCTTTTTGAGATGACTGGGCGCATGTATTCGATCAAAGAGATCATCACCTTTGACGACGTCTTCGTGTATGATCAATCCCTGGCTGAGGATGGGTACCGGGGAGTGGTTCAGCGCCTCGAGGGTCACGTCGGTCGGCTTCTCCCCCGGCGGTCGTCCCTCCTTCAGCTGCTGATGTACGTAATTTGGAGAAGGTCCCCGGGGTTGTATAACCCCTTCTCCGAGGAGTTGCTGGACGAGGCGCTCGACAAGGTGCGCTCGATCTTCCTGCTCGGCCTCATCTTAATGGCCAGGAACGACCGATCCTTGGCCCTCATTTTGGAGTGCTTCAAAAAGAGGTACAACGTGAGCCAAGGCGCGGAGGGCGGAGCGCCGGGCGCTTCCGTGGCGTCCCGGGTTCGCGTGCAGCATCGGCGGGAGCGGGCTGCAGAGGCTAGGGCCCGGCTAGCGGAAATATACTCTGAGTATCACTAGGAGTACTTCCTCGATCCCGTTCCCCCTCTGTTGTAAATTTTTCTTTTTTCTTTTTCTGTATGGCTGAGGAGCCCATAATACCTTTTGAATAAATAGAATTCTCCTTTTTGCGATGCCCCATTGTTCCCTTTTTATTATTTAAATAGAAAGAACTTTAGAAAGGTTTACATCGCCTTTGTGAAAGTAGAAATATACATTCGTAAATATTCTTTTCAGAGGTACAGTTTGAGCTTCTCAACATTGTAAGGTCGTGGAAATTTATGACCATTCGCATCTTGTAAACGATAGGCTCCGCCGGGCAGGACCTCGGAGACGAGGAAGGGACCGTCCTATTTTGGGGAAAAATTATGCAGCTTTCCTTGATCGACGAACTCGTTCCGCCTCAGGACTAAATCTCCGTTCTTGATGAAGCGACGCTTGACTCGCGCGCTGTAGTAACGGGCGGTTTGCTGTTGATAGGCGACAGCTCTGATCTGAGCTCGGTCCCGTTTCTGTAACAAGATGTCCAGGTTAGTTCAGAGGGCCGAGGTGTTCGCTTCGTTGTCGAAGTGCTCGATCCGGTGACTGGGGAGCCCGATCTCCGCTGGGACTATTGCCTCGGTACCGTAACAGAGGCTGAAAGGGGTCTCCAGGTAGGGGTTTTCTGCGTAGGGTCCACAAGACCCGGGGTAATTTCTCGACCCAACTGCCTTGGCGTCCTTCTAGGCGTGTCCGAAGATCCCGGAGGACGTCCCGGTTAGCTACCTCGGCTTGCCCGTTGCATTGGGGATGTGCGACCGTGACAAACTTCATGAGGATACGATATTCGCTGCAGAATTCATTAACTTTTTCGTTTTCGAAATTTATCCCATGGTCGGTGATGACACACCTCGGGATGCCGAATCGGAGTATTACGTTGTTCTGCACGAACTTGATAGTCATGGTGGCGTCCGGTTTCCTGATGGGAATGGCTTCAATCCACTTCATGAAGTAGTCCACCGCGACGAGGACGTACTTGTGCCCGCCCGTACCGGTAGGGAACTAGCCTATCATGTCCATTCCCCACTGGGCAAACGGCCATGGGGAGGTTACAGCGGTTAGCTCGGTAGCCGGAAGGCGAGGTATGCTTCCATGGAATTGGCAGCTTTTGCATCTCCTGACGAGCTTCTGCGCGTCCTGATGAATCGTCGGCCAGTAGTACCCCTAGAGTAGTGCCTTCTGGATTAAGGTGCGTGCCCCTTGGTGCGCCCCGCCGGCCCCTTCGTGGATCTCACAGAGGACATAGTCGTCTTCATAGGGGTCGACGCACCGAAGCAGGGGCTGAGTGAAGGACTTCTTGTAGAGGTTCCCATTGCTCCAGACGAAATGGCGAGCTTTGGCTCAGAGACGGCAGGCTTCTCCCCGACCTTCTGGGAGCGTACCTTCCCTCAGGAATTCCACGATAGGCTTTCTCCAATCACAGTCTTCTTCCCGGGCTGTGTACACTTGAAGTGGCGTTGCCCCGTCTTCTACGCTGGGCCGTGGCAAGACCTCGAAGAGGATGTTCCTCTTGTTGTTGGCCGTATAACATGAAGCCATCTTACTCAAGGCGTCGGCCTGGGCGTTTAGATGTCTGGGGATCTGCTCTACCTGGACTTCGTGGAAGTCCTTTCGCAACCTTCTTACCTCGGCCAGATACTTCACCATCAGAGGCTCCCGTGCCTCGAATCGGCCGGTCACTTAGCCCACGACTAGGGCGGAGTCGCTACGGATTTGGATCGTTTTCAGCCCCAGTCCAAAGGCTATGCGCAGTTCGGCCAGCAAGGTGTCGTATTCCGCAGTGTTATTTGAGGCTTTGAACCCGAGCTTCAGAGAATACTCCATTTCTGCCTCGTTCGGGCCCCAAATGATGAGGCCGGCACCACAGCCTTCCTCGGTCGAGGACCCGTCGACGTAAAGGATCCAATCAGGGACGGAGTCGGGCTTCTCATCGACTGAGGGTTGAGCTGCGGGGGCCGGCGTGGATTCCGACTCTTTGCTGGGGATGGTGCACTCGACGATAAAATCGACCAGAGCTTGTGTCTTGATAGCCTGCCTCGGACGGTATTTTATGTCGAACAGGGACAACTTCCACCTCCATTTCTCCAAGCGGCCAGAGGACTCTGGGAAGGAGAGGATAGCCCCCAAAGGCCGCTCGGTAAGAACGAGGATGGTGTGCGTCTGGAAATAGTGTCGCAGTTTCCTTGAGGCCACGATGAGTGCCAAGACGATCTTCTCTATGACTGGATACCTCGTTTTCGCGTCCTTGAAGACGTGGCTAACATGGTATACCGTCTTCTGGACTCCGTCGGCCTCTCGGACGAGCACTGAGCCTGCAGCTTGGTCGGATACCGCTAGATATAATGATAGCTCGTCCCCTTCAACTGGCTGGGTGAGCAGTGGGGGAGTCGCAAGGCACCTCTTTAATTGCTCAAAGGTGGTCTGGCACTCCTCTGACCACTCAAACCTTGGAATCTTCCTTAGAGATTTGAAGAACGGGAGGCACTTCTCCCCAGACCTCGACATGAAATGACTCAGAGCGGCGACCCGCCCTGTCAGCCGCATGATTTCGACGTTAGTCTTGGGCGCGGCCATGTTAAGGATGGCGTTGATTTTCTCCGGGTTAGCTTCGATTCTATGGTGGGTGACCATGAAACCGAGGAATTTTCCACCGGTGACCCCAAATGCGCACTTGGCGTGGTTCAGTTTCATCTTATATTTATGGAGGACGTCGAAGGCCTCGCCCAGATCCTTGGCGTGTTCGTCCGATGAGACCGATTTGACGAGCATGTCGTCGACGTAAACTTCTATGTTCCTGCTGATCTACGGCTTGAACATGCGATTGACAAAGCATTGGTACGTAGCTCCGGCGTTTTTGAGGCCGAAAGGCATCACCTTGTAGCGGTATACCCTCCGGTCCATTGTGAATGTGGTGAGATCCTCATCTGCCGGATTCATACGTATCTGGTTGTATCCGGAGAAAGCATTCATGAAGCTAAGTAGCTCATGGCCTGTCGAGCCGTCGACGAGCTGATCTGTCTGAGAGAGGGGATAGTTGTCTTTCGGACAGACCTTGTTGAGGTCGTTGAAGTCGACGCACATGCGCCACTTCCCGCTTGACTTTTTGACCATGACTACGTTCGCCAACCATTCCGACTAAGGCACATTCCGAATGAAGTTGGCGGCGAGGAGCCTATCTACCTCGTCCTCGATCGCCTTTTGCTTGATCGGGGCGAAGCATCGTTTTTTCTGCCTGACGGGTCGGACCGTAGGGTCTACCCCGAGCTTGTAAGATATAATTTTGGGATCGATCCCAGGCATGTCGGCAGGTGCCCAGGAGAACACGTCAGTGTTGTTTCTGAGGAAGTGAACCAGGTCATCTCGCTGAGTCCTCATCAAAAGCGAACCGATCTGGACGGTTCGTTCGTAGTCCCCTTCTACGAAGGGGACCTCTGTTAATGGCTCCACCGGGGTCTCTCGGACCTCTTTTTGCTCGTCTCGAGTGTCCAGAGAACCCTTGATGTTTATCTCGCCCTCAACATCATTGTTTGGCCGCTCAGACGTATATGTTGCGGTGAAGCAAACCTTTGTGGTTCGTTGGTCTCTGTAGGCCCGACCTATCCCGCCTTGGTTGAGCGGGAATTTCATCGCTAGGTGGTAGGTCGATATCTGGGCCCGGAGGGAGTTCAGTGTCAGGCGACCGAGGAGGACGTTGTAGGCCGATGGGATTCTCGTGACGATGAATTCCACAGGCATGGTGCGCGTACGGCCCGCCTCCCCGATGCAAAATTGGAGAGTGATTACCCCTTCCGCCAGGATGGAGTAGTTAGTGAACCCTGACAGGATGTGGGCGGTCGGTCTTAGGTCCGATGGGGTGAATCCCATACGCAGGAAGCAGTCATAAAAGAGAATGTCTGCCGAGCTTCTCGAGTCGATCAGTATCTTCTGCACCTCATAGCGGTGGACCCGAGATGTGATCACCAGCGGGTCGTTGTGAGGCAGGGATATACCGTTGAGGTCCTCGTCGGTAAAAACGATCGGCTCGACTGCTTTGGCCTTCTTCCTCGGGTGGCTGCCAGTCCCCTCGATCGGTGAGGGACGCTGAGTCTCGTCGGTCTTCGCCGTACCCCCTGCTGATATGGCCATGATTTGTCCAATTGTCAATTCGCCGGGAGGGGGACGTTGCTCTTGCTCACGGTCGGCTTGCCGCTTATCTCGCAAGTACGTTGCCAGGCGCCCCAAGCGGATTAGCTTCTCGATATAGTCTCGGAGCTGCTTGCAGTTATCAGTGGAATGGCCCTGCGACCTGTGGAAACCGCAGTAGGGCCCCGGGTGCGCTTTGCCGCCCTGTTCGAGACTGGGGGGAGTTTGAAGAACCTCTCGCCCTTAGCCTCCTCCAACAGTACCGTCTGGGAGACGTTGAGCGGGGTGTACTCCTGAAACTTCGGGGAGTAGGGATTTGGCTACTCAATCTTCTTTTTCTCCTCCCGGGCCCTTTTCTTTTGATCAGCTTGTTCTGTCCGGGGCAGGTTGGCTTTCACCTCGGACTCAAGCTGGATCTCACGTTCGGTCCAGGCCTTTACCTCGGCCATGGTCTTAGGTTGCGCTAATGCAAAGGAGCGTAGCCACTCCTTGTGCCTAAGACCCGATCGAAGTGCCGTAATGACCATTTCGTCCCGGTGTTCTGGGACCTCAAGGAGGGTGTTGTAGAAGCGGGTGACGTATCTTTTGAAGGATTCTTTATCCCCGCTCTTTATGGTGAAGAGATGATCGACTGTCCGCTTCTGCCATCTTTTCCGGACGAAGTGGCCGAGGAATTGGGTGGCCAGCTCATCGAAGGTAGAGATTGAGCGTGGCGCGAGTCCTCAGAACCAGTCTCATCCGGAGTGGATGTGAGTGGCGGGGAAAGCGCAATATTGAGCGGCGTCAGAACAGTCCTGGAAACTCATCCCGGCTGTGAACGCATCCAAATGGTCCTTCGGGTCAGACTTCCCGTCGAAGAGTGAGACTTTCGGGGGCTTTTTCCGGGAGGAGACGTGGACGGCGAGTAGCTCTTTGGTGAAGGGCTTCGTGAGCGAGTCGGCGGCATATTTAGCCCTGTCGCTTGAAGGATGATTTTCTCGATGCATGCCTTCGATCTTCTTTTCGAGGGCGTCGAGTCGGTCGTGGTATCCTGATGATTCAGCACATTCTGATTTTTGGCATCTGCTGCCGGATACCTGTGCCACGGCCCCGGTTCCGTTCGATGAGGTTCCTTAGGTCCCCTGGTGAGGTCGTCTTTGAGCTGCCGTGGCGAGTCCCTTCCGTGTGACCTCGTCGAGGGAGGGGGTGCCGGTCATGCCTGGGCGCAGACGAGCTGACCGACACTTCCTCGGGAGGGACAGGAGCGCGATGGGGCTCGGGGCGAGGCGCTCTGGCGAAAGACCTCGGTGTTGAGCTGTGCGGCGCCCAGCGGGTCATTGAATATGTTGGCCCCGGGGATCTGCGGCCGCCGGAGACAGCGAGGTGGTGTCCGGTCGTGTCGACGCGGGCAGAGTCTTCTATCCCTCTGTAGGGGTCCCGGTCCCTAGGTAGGGGAGCGGCAACCTGGGGAGCATGCCCGGCCGTTTGGACACGGACTAGTGCATCCACAACGGACACGAGCCGATCTATCCACTGCGTGAATGGAGTTCGAGGGAGGAGGGGATTCTCCCTCGTCTCCACTGCGTGGAGGATGACGGCTGGTGCTTGGATCGTCGCGGTGACCGCTCGCCATGAAGTCGAGATCGGAAGATGAATTTTCGTTGAGTGGAACCAGCATTCCCACAGACGGCGCCAACTGATGGATCTCTGGATCACCTTCAGATGTTACATTCCGTTGATCTGCTGCTAGCGCTGATGGGTGGCTGAGATTGAGTTGGAGGGTTGCCTCCAGAAGCGTGTGGATCTCAATCGGTTTTATGTGGTTGAGGCCGAGCTACCTGCAAGGAAGTCCCGGGATGGTTGTGCTACCGAGGACCCTCCGACGATCAAGTTAGACAGGGTATTTTGGCAGGGCAACAGCCTATTGGGGATGAAAATGACTTACTTGAGTCGTCTGAGAGAGGGGTTTATATAGTGGCAACCATGGGCAGGCGGGCGCGAGATTCACGCCAGCTGTTGCGCCCCTAGCTTCACGCCCGCGTGATAGACGAGATTTCCCATTAATGACGAGATATGCGCGTTAATGGGGGATCGTGATGGCGTGGAACACAGGATCATGGGCAGCGGATATCTCGCGTTTGGCGAGATTCGCGGAGCCGTGGCGGAGGCGCTTGTGATCGGTGTTGTGGGTCGGTCGGTGAGACCGAGGAAGATAAGCTCGGCGGGAGGCTCGGGAACGGGCGGGAGGCCGAGGCATCTTGGTTCTGTGATAGCTGGGAGGCGAGCTAGGGGTGGTCTAGAAGGCCACCGAAGGTCGGTAACATCCCCGGGTCGCAGGTCCGGGGTATGCTTCCAACGTACCGCTCTTGATCCTTTCTTGTAGGCTCTGGGACATGTCATCTGCCACGTGTCATGATCTGCGGAGTCACCGATATCGAGCATCACCAGCCAGGTTCCATGAAGCCATTCTCAAATTTTATCTCTTAGCATATCAAACAGCAATATTAGAAAATTATATCTCAATTTGAAAGCATAAACAATCAAATTAAGGATCTATTATATATATTTAACAACACAATATGACAATATATGTTGACCCCTTTAATAGATTCATCCTGCTTCCTTTTGGCTTACCTCCAAGATATTTGAGGATATATATGATAAATTATAGAATATTAAAGTTTCATGATGATAAAGTATATAAAGTTCAATGGAACTAGATACTTGGATAAGGATAGGTTATTAATCTTTAATTGTCTGACACTAAGAACCAATTGATCTTTTATATATTACTCTGACATTGTGTCTATTTTTTAGCATCTGCTTCTTGAGGCTTACCTTTTTGTTGAGTTGAAGATTAGCAATTGAAATCTAAAATTTAAACAAAGATTATTTAGGAAGCTCACTATTGTGATCTGCACAAGGTTTGACACTGTCTAGCCTAGGGGTCAAGCAATTCGAGTATATTATTTGTAACTTGGATGTTGCCATGGTTGTGCTCATCATGTTTAACTTGTTTCGGACAGCCCGTACGGGGTAATGATCTCATGCACATATAATATTTTTAGATAAAAACAGGTTATCCATCGTATATTCATGACGTGATACGACTGAGATAATTGAAAGAAAATACAAATTCTATATTTAAGGATTTCTTTCTCTTTAACCAAATCTTATCCATTTATGTATATTCATGGCGTGATATTATGAATGATAGACAAGCAGTTTCTACAAGAAAATATCAATTACAGATTTTACAGGATGGTTGTTCATTGGTACATTATATTATTTGCAAGTGTGCAAGCATCCTGTAGAATCCAGTTGCAAGGTGCCTTGGTTTGGTCATCCAATTAGTTTGAAAATTTTCCGAATCTCCGTAAAAATGACAAAAGGTCACGTGGCATCCCTTAAGCAGCAATTATAATAATAAAAGATGAATGATTATCACATTGAATCCAAAAGTAAGGCTCTTTATTTTGGCTAAATTTCAACTTTCTACATTTTCCATTAATCATACCGTGAATATTTAAAATGTTGGATTGCTACCATAAACTTTTAAAGTATCTAAAAACTATCATAACGGTGTTAATGGAAAATTAGAAAATGACTATACTGACATTTTATATAAATTAACCAAAAAAAGGAATTAACTTATTTTCACAATTCTTTTGTTAATTCATATAAAAATGATAGTATGACCAAAAAATGCAATTAAATTCAAGGGAAAAATTAGTTAATTCCTTTTTTGGTTAATTTATATAAAATGACAATACTGGCATTTTTTAATTTTCCAATAATGTCGTGATGGTAGTTTTCTAATTAATCCATCATTTTAAAAGTTTAGCTTACCATTCATGGAAAATACACGAAGTTCATGATAGCAAGTTGAAATTTAGCCTTTTGTTTTATATATTTTTAAGGAAAAATTGTTTCTAGACCCAATTTCTTAACCCGATTTATTTTTAACCCAAGAAGTTTCAAAACTTTGGAACAACCCAAAAGTATAAATTGAATTTTTTCTTAAAATATTCAAACTTTTATTTGTATACATATTTGTTCATGTATTATGAATAATATAGATTTCATGAAATATGTGGCATGGTTGATAAATAATGCTATGATTTAATAAATATTGTTAATTTGATAAAAAAAAATGTTAGATTTTGATAAATAGTATTATGATTTGATAAATAATGTTATGATTTGATAGATAGTGTTACGATATCGAATTAATTTTATGATTTAATAAATAATATTATAGCTGCATATGCTTTGAGAGAGGATGATGCTGTTATTTTTGAAATATATCTCAATTAGATACGTTGTACTTGAAACATTTGTATTTCTTTTATATATTGGGCTTTTTAATAATTTTGAAAATACATGGGTTTAAAAATAAGACATTTTCTAAAATTGGCCCCGAAATAATTTTTCCCTTTTTAAAATAATAGAATCCAATGCAAGCCCAATTGTAATGTTTAATGTTAAGCTTTGGTTTAATTTTTGTATCAAAGAAAAACCTAACATTAGAATTTGTTAGTGATTGTCCACCACCTACATAGAGTACATGTACCAAATAATAAAGATCAAAGGATACTCTCTTTAGACTAAATATTATAATAAGAAGAACAATAATGTATTAAATTAGACAAAAGAATCCTATCTAACTAATTACCACAGTATCAATCGGATAGGTAATATTGAGCGAGAGAGAGAGAGAGAGAGAGACACGTGTTGGTAATGTTGGTCATTGGATACTTAATATGAGGAGTGGTTGGAAGCTCATGAGCTGCCCGTGGATAAGGAGGGGAAAAAAGTTCTTGTGTCCTTGGTTTGTGCAACTCAGACTTTGATCATTTGTCTGGTTGCACATGATATTTACCGGCATTAATGTACAGAAGTTTATAGTACAAATTATCTATAGTTCTACTCTTAAAATGTGAAAAATACTTATGTAAGTGTTTTTATAAAAATACATCTCAGTGATCCAATTTTTGATCAAAATACAATCGAGAACATTGTTCATCACGGGTGATACAGCTCAAAATTGAGATGTCTCAACTTAAAATTAAATTGATTTGAGGCATCCAGAGGGAATGCTCCCTCCCAAGCTCGGGAGACCCCACCCGATTTCGGAAGACTCCTAATTGGGGCGTCCCGACTACTCCTTAGAATAGGTTTGATTTATTCATCAGAAAATAGTGAGGGGATTTCCACCCCCAACTTTCCCTGATATCTAGGAGGTAATTATACACTACTCCCCACTCAAAGAGAGGTATAAATACCCCCTGTGAGCAACTGATCCAAGATTGAACTCCTTTACCTCAAAGCTCTTGAATTTTTGCTAAAATTCCCTCTGAAGAAGAAGACAGAAGAAGAAGAGCCATTCCTTCACTCCTATGTGTGTGTGTGTGTGTGTTTCTTTCTGATCAGAGAGAAAGATAGGAGAGAGAGAGAGAGAGAGGAAAACTCTTATGAGTTTTCAGCTCTCATTTGCAGAGCTTGAAAAACCATGGTCAAGGTTTTCACTGAGAAAGATGAATATTTAGAACACAGTGTTCTTGACTCCCTATGAACTGAACTAAGAGCATGGCCCATCTCATATTCTGCATATTTGAGAAATAGGTCATCCTATTTCCTAACATATAAATAGAAATAGACATGCTATTTCTTGAAGAACACAGCTCAAAACCCTATGTTCCTTCTTTCAAACAGAAATAGTGAATAGAACATCTTATTTATTCTGAGACATAGATATATGTCTCTAAAATCATATGAATGAAAATCTCATTCATTTCCTAATACATGAAAATATGTCATTAGGATATCTGTGAATAGGAAAACCCGATTCATCATTTCAGACATCAAATATATGTCTGAATCACAATCCATGAATAGGAAAACCCTATTCAAGAGACATGAAAATCATGTCTCATGATTATTTGAATATGGAAGCCCTATTCATTTTCAGACATAAACATGTATGTGCATTATGAATGTCCATAACAGACATATATGAATGGAACCATCCATTCATGTCCCGAGATATAAATTATATTTTCAGGACTTCCATGAATAGGAAAACTCTATTCTTAATCCACTTATGAATAGGAATATCATATTAACCTATCAGACAAGCAAAAACATGTCTGTTTCAGCGAATGCAGTGTTAAGGACACTGTATTTACCCAAAAGTCATGCTTTCACTTTTGAACATAAATCTATGTGTTTATATTGCACAACTATTGAGAATGATACCTCATATCCTCATTATGTGTATGAAACACAAATAAATAAGAATGAAGGCCCCAGAATGGCCTTCCGGCTGCTTCGGGACCCCCTCCCGGTCCCTTGGGAGGCCCTAAATAGGGAGGGCCTCCCTAGATAGAAATATCGAGACCCTAAATAGGACTCCCAAGATAGAAATATCTATTTTTTTAACATATATAGGCCCCATCCACGGGCCCCAACTACACTTCGAGTGAAGTGTTTCCTATTTCAAATGAAGTAATGTGAACCCCACCCAATGTGTCCCATTCATGCTTGATTGGTGTAGACTCCACCTAGAATGTCCCATTTGCATTTCAAATGAAATGACACCTATATTTCAAATGAAGTGATACCCTTATTTTAAAGGAGGTAGTGTGGACCCTACCTTAGACGTCCCACTTGCACACCAGCAGAAGTGATGTGACCCCACATAGGATAGTGCCCATCAACTTTCACCAAGTTGACACTAAAATACCTTCTAGTATTTCCATTCAACTCGCTTTTGTTTCAACGTTCAATTGCTGGAGATCCCAAAGAGGGTAAACAAAAATGACGACTCTGTTGGGAACATTGACTTCTCCTTAGCTCATTCTAAATCGCATCGCTTTACGCGTTTCGTCCAAGAACCCCTGGTCGACGGAACCCTGATTTCGCTGACCAGAGCATTACCCATTGGGCCAAACGTCCACATACCTACTAGCAAAGCTCACTAAGTCTGGACATCGACTTGGACTCTTCTTGCATGACATAATATCAGCATCATGAAACCTTCATGACATTTACACAAGGTAGCGAGGTCCGGCCAAGCACTATGAACGTGACTCGTTCTATCTATAAGGTTTCTAATGCCACTATGGCTATTCCTTGTGAGGACTAACTGTCACGCCTCGCTTCCCAGAAGACGGTAACGGTACGTGACGAGACCCACAACGTATTTACTATACAAATATCATTTTGCTTAATAAATACGTTAAGTGTATATAAACAATATAATAATGTGCAAGAATTAACAAGAGCAATAAAAATAAACAACTTTATTTACATTCAAATTCAATTACAATGTCTGAAATAAAATATACAATACTGGAAAGCCTAAACAGTGGCTTACAATAGATAAATACAGAAACAGAAACTAGTAATCTGGATGGGCAGTAAACTGATCGAAATCCTCCTAGCTGGGCTCAATCTCTTCCGAATATGATCCTCTTGACGAACATTCCAAGAAAAAAAAACAGAGAGAAATGTTATCAGCGAACTAGCGTTCGGTGAGTCCCCAAAAGAAATATGTAATGATGACTAAAGGTATGTAAAATGAATAGAAACCAAGTAGTAACGAACATGTAAGGTGGTAAGTAAAAGTATCTTAAGCATGTCATTCATATATATAAGGTTAACTATTCTAACATGGTTGTTTATACTTTGATAAGGAAGATAAGCGTGTATATGAGTGTAATCCAGCTAATCCCGTGGGCCAAAAGTGTAAGAGAGTATAAGGATCTATCATAATCCACGGAAAAACGCCAAAAGCATATTCAAGCTGTGTCTTTTAAAGTGACATCTCGTTATACGACAAACGTTCTTTACCAACTTATCTCTTATCCCCGTGTATTTTGTAGGGTTAGCTTAGCACCTTAGCAAGGTTTTGGCAAGTATCAAACATGCTATATTAAAATTTTAGGGGTGCTAAACAAACCCTAACCAAGATATTAGACTAGAGAATTAGGCAAATAAAGCAAGTAAACAACTTTATTTCTAAGAGTTCGGGATTACAACCTTTGTAGTTCGTTCCTTCACTTCATAAGCTCCGTGTTGAGGTCCCTTTGCCGCGATCATCATGTATCCGGACTCTAGAGAGGCACCATAAAGAGAAAGATGCAAGCTTGCTTTCGATCTTCAATAATTAAGATGATCTACCTTGAAGAAACTCAAACCCAAGCTCTTACTTTGCTAATCAAGTATTAGCAAAGCAAACACCCTAATCTAAGTGGCTAGAATAGATGAGGATGATGAAGTAGGAATTTAGCTCTCTTTTGTTTTCAATTTCTCACTCATTATCATCACTTTACAAAAAGCTAGAAAGCTTTTCATCAAGAGAAAGAAGAAGAAGAAGAAGCAAATCCATTTGTGATGAATAATGAAATCTATTTGTGATGAATAATGAAATCTTGTATGAGGTTAGAATTGCAACCATGAGTTAAGAATGAAGACTTAACCCTTGTAGAGAATTTAACTATGGTGAAGGGTTTGGGTTGGGTAAAGAAATATCTGCACAAAATATCATAAGTCAAAGTCAAAGCTTCATGAAAGCTCCATCCAAGCTTAACCCTAATCCAAACCCTAACCATATTTAAACTCCACAAATCATGTTGCATTTGTAACCCTAACTTGTTACAATATTATATATCGCATATACAATATTTATTGTAACAAAATAAAATAATACAATTAACATATATCTCGTATATATCAATGTATTATCCAAGTGAGAAAAAAAATCTTTAAGTGAGCTAATATTAGTTAATGTAATATAATATATCAAATATATAATTATACATTAAATTATCGAATTAACACTTGATCCGATAATCCGGCTATTTCACAAATAACCGACTAATATAATCTGTATCAGTTCATCGAATCAACACTTGATCCGATGACCCGGCTATATCACATATACCCGGCCGATATCACATATCGCGAGAATCTAATACGGTATCACATACACGTATTATTCTCGGTCCCGCACATATCACATATGTGCTCCTACTCCGTTTTTCCTGAGCCAGGAAACCTCTGTACAGGACTCTAAAGAATCGTCAATACGCCGGCAGTAGTGATGATCATATCAAACACCCACAAGCTGCAAGCGATCAGCTAAACGTAACAGCCACCCAGGTATTGAGCGATCAGAAGATCAACAAGCAAGCATGTACATTCTTCTGCGAATCCAATCAGTAACACTTCTGTACAGTCCGGTCTCTTCGTCTGATATGTCGCATATCTCGCCTAGGGGTGGTAAACGTCAGACTCCAGTAGCTTGATAAGTCGTGTCGATATAAGGTCTATAATAGTTCGAGAAACTACTGATAACACTTACCAGTAAATCTCAGCAACCCTGGCCAGGGATTTCCAGTTATAGCCAATCGAGCACAGCGCAACATCAACTCCATATACCGGGAGAGACGAAACCCTTCCTCATTGCCTCCATGTGATTCGGGACTGTACCCAAAAGCCACCGTTTTGCATGCCCTCTTGGACGTGGTATGATGGAAATCAAAGCACAGTGGGAATCACACAAGACTCTATGACGATCTCGGGTCTACAGACTAACCTGTACCAGTTCACCAGAGAACTGCCATCTGACATGAGGTATAATACCATCTATGAGTTCTCGGCGAGTCCGTCCAGTGTACCCAGTCTCCACTGAGCACCCGTATACCTTCTCTGATGTCAAACACTAATGGATATGGGATCATCCATCGCCCATCATATGGGTCAAGAAGCGCATACGCTAGTCTACTCTGGAGTATCGATGCCCTGTCTCGGTACTCCCACGACTAGGAACATTTGAAGGATGTATTTAACGACTACTCTGTCCCCACTAGTATGATCTGCATCATAGTCCTGGTAGTCAAGTACTCATCCTAAGGGCTTTATCAACATGTAACATAGAGACAATCAGAGTACATGTTAAGATAAAGAGTAACCAGATAGCATACTATCATGTCGAGCAAGAAAGTCCTCCCTATATATGTCCAAGCATCCACTACAATATATAATACAATTAACATATATCTCATATATATCAATGTATTATCCAAGTGAGAAAAAGAATCTTTAAGTGAGCTAATATTAGTTAATGTAATATAATATATCAAATATATAATTATACATTAAATTATCGAATCAACACTTGATCCGATAATCCGGCTATTTCACAAATAACCGACTGATATAATCTGTATCAGTTCATCGAATCAACACTTGATCCGATGACCCGGCTATATCACATATACCCGGCCGATATCATATATCGCGAGAATCTAATACGGTATCACATACACGTATTATTCTCGGTCCCGCACATATTACATATGTGCTCCTACTCCGTTTTTCCTGAGCCAGGAAACCTCTGTGTAGGACTTTAAAGAATCGTCAATACGCCGACAGTAGGTGATGATCATATCAAACACCCACAAGCTGCAAGCGGTCAGCTAAACGTAACAGCCACCCAGGTATTGAGCGATCAGAAGATCAATAAGCAAGCCCATACATTCTCCTGCGAATCCAATCAGTAACACTCCCGTATAGTCCGGTCTCTTCGTCTGATATGTCGCATATCTCGCCTAGGGGTGGTAAACGTCAGACCCTAGTAGCTTGATAAGTCGTGTAGATATGAGGTCCATAACAGTTTGAGAAACTACTGATAACACTTACCAGTAAATCTCAGCAACCCTGGTCAGGAATTTCCAGTTATAGCCAATCGAGCATAGCGCAACATCAACTCCCTATACCGGGAGAGACGAAACCCCTCCTATCGCTCATTGCCTCCATGTGATTCGGGACTGTACCCAAAAGCCACCGTTTTGCATGCCCTCTTGGACGTGGTATGATGGAAATCAAAGTACAGTGGGAATCACACAAGACTTTATGACGATCTCGGGTTTACAGACTAACCTGTACCAGTGTCACTAGAGAACTGCCATCTGACGTGAGGTATAATACCATTTGGGAGTTTTCGGCGAGTCCGTCCAGTGTACCCAGTCTCCACTGAGCACCCGTATACTTTCTCTGATGTCAAACACCAATGGATATGAGATCATCCATCGCCCATCATATGGGTCAAGAAGCGCATACGCTAGTCTACTCTGGAGTATCGATGCCCTGTCTCGGTACTCCCACGACTAGGAACATTTGAAGGATGTACTTAACGATTACTCTGTCTCCACTAGTATGATCTGCATCATAGTCCTGGTAGTCAAGTACTCATCCTAAGGGCTTTATCAACATGTAATATAGAGACAATCAGAGTACATGTTAAGATAAAGAGTAACCAGATAGCATACTATCATGTCGAGCAAGAAAGTCCTCCCTATATATGTCCAAGCATCCACTACAATATACATCGTATGTACAGTAATGGCCTCTAGGGCATACATATAACCAACATATTTTATTGTATAGTTCAAGTTTGCCAGTCTTGGCCGAATTCATGAATATAAAGAGTACAAGTCTAGATTCAAGTTGTATTCAAATAATCATGTGAAGTTCATGTAAAGTCATATTCATTGTTCGGATCAAGTCAAGTTCTAATGTTCAAGTTTTAAGTTCAAATGTTCAAGTTCAAGATTAAGTTCAAGTTTGGGTTCAATTCAAGTTCAAGTTTATATTCAGGTTTTAAGCATATCTTATTAATATATTTACTTTTTAAATTCTTGAGTTGGGAAATAACGAGCAATCGCTGCATATGGATGTCAGTATTTATGTCTTTTTCAAACACGATTGCCATTTGATAATTCATTTATTGTTATCGAGCTAGATAGGCAAGCATCCGCTTTCTCCAGCTTCCCAAGCCTAGATAATTGGTACCGTTTAAATCCATGATTAATTTAAAGTCCTTATAAATTTATTGATTTGTTTATTGTATATTTTTATTTGTTTGAATTTCTCGAGGGGGTTTATATAAAATGTTTTAATTTAACAAATAAATCTTGAGGGTGTTTTGATAAAACCATGTTAATTAGAAAGTCAAGAGTTTTAATAAAAATATATTTAAGATTTTAAGGTATTTTAGTGATAAAACCTAATTTTAAAAGTTTATGGTATTTTAATGAAAATCTAACTTTTGGGAAAACATTAAGGTATTTTTATTGAATTTAAAATATTTTCATTTTAGGGTATTTTATTTAAAATCTAATTTTACAATTTTGTTTTCTTTAAGTTACAAATATATGATTTTTTAGTTATTTCTAAATTTGTTTTACTTTATTTTAAAAACCATATTTTCTTTTTCTTTTTCTTTAAGAACGCGCTCCGTGAAAAGCTCTGATATCACCCACTTGACCCAAGATGTGCGATAATCCGCACCATTTTCAACAGGGCTCCTCTAACGAGGGTTGTGAGGGCAAAATTGCCAAGAAAAAATTATAGATTCATTTCAATTTTTTTTAACTTGAGGGTATTTTAGTGTGAAAAGCCAAACTTTTGGAAATTGGTGGTGTTTTAGTAAAAAAGAGGTTTACATACTGACAAATGACGTATCCTATATTATGAATTATATATAAAGAGGTATATTCATCCTCTTAATATGAATATACTAACTTACAATTATACTTTACAAAATGCTTTGCATGTCACATATGTTATTGAGGAATGCTATTCAAGAAATGCCTGCACAATAGCCGGCTTGCATAAAGCATGAAGTTAAAGCAGCTCTCCAACCATCTGTGTCTTATTTAAATCACTTGTCCATGATATTTGTGACATGCTGAAAGTATGGAATTAAATTGGATACGGCTGATCATGCACGTGCATGAAGGGATGAACTACAGTACTATATAGTCATTTAGTTAATATAATAAACTATAAACTTTGTAACAGTTGTTCATATACCACAGTAAGATGATATATATATATATATATATATATATATATATATATGAGAATAATGGAGGAAAGAGGCTATACGAGAGGATTTCCTCCTATGGCGTCGAAAAAATACAATCTCCACCATTTTTTCCGACGATCGGCATCCATCATCATCATCGTTATCATCTAAGACGTGCATACACCAAATTTCATGTGATTCCATCACCTTTTCACTGTTGAATTAGCAATGTAAGAAGTTCTATTGTCGGTAAACCATTAATTTTGCACCAACTAAATCAACGGTGAAAAAATGGTATAATCACATGAAATTTGGTGTATCCACATCTTAGATGATAAAGATGGAGCTGATGTATGCCGATCGTCGGAAAAAAATCAAGAAGGGTGGATTTTTCCGACGCCATAGGAGGAAATCCCCTCCAATGGCACATTTCCTCCATTAATATCTCTCTCTCTCTCTCTATATATTGCAAGTAATGTTACATATTAATATGTATTAAAAGAAGAGAAATGAGAAAAAATGACAAGTACAAACGGAGATGCTAGTCGATGTAGATAACATGATCAAAACAACAGGAAAGGAAAAATAAGTAGGGACTTACCTGCATGAAGAAACGACAAAAATTTTCCATTGTGGCATTTCATCGAACACCCGCGCACGCAAATTTGAAACGTCGACCGAACGGAGATCCGGAGGCATGAAACTGATCGTTACGCTCACGCGGACTCGGGCCTGGCCTTGGAGCCTTGGTTTTCTTGGTCTGAAACGAAATCGAAATGGTGAACGAAGGTCGAGAGATGTTGTCGGTTTTGATGTTGTCGATGTTGTTTTTGCAGCTGCGGCTGCGGCCGTTACTGTCGCTACGACGGAGAGACGATTGTGGCGGCTGGAGTTTCTGTGCTCGACCAAGGGGGTGGTGGCCATGGTGGGTGAAGGGACCGGCTATGGTGGAAAAAGAGAGTGATTGTATGTGTATGGATATGTATATATGGATATGCAGAGAGAAAGGGGAAAAGATGTGGGAGAGAGTGGCGATACGAGTGAGAGAGAGAGTGAGGGAGTGGGAGAGTTATGAAAGAGAGTGTGAAGGGAATTGAAAGGGTGGGGGTTAATAAAAGGTGGATGATTGACAGGATTTCCGTGATATGCTATTTATGTGTCCTACTTATAGCAATCAAGTCGGTTTCGCTTGGTAGCTTGCCGGTTGAGTACGAGTCGATCCACAGAGAGATGGTATGTATTTACGTTCTCGTTTTAGACAAGTCAAGTAAAAAATGTCCAAATTTGTTCAATTACATCTTAAATGTTGTGTATATTTATGTTCAAGAGAACTTGTTAGAGTTACGGTTGGTTAGTAAAGTTAGGAATTACTTTTGTGCTTTGTCTTGTGCTATCATTAAAATGATATTAGAATAATCGGAAATAACGGGGATTAAGAGGACATATAAATGGTATTTGCGAGTTTAAGCAAGCTTTTCAATGCTAAATCCAATCCCCCTTATCCCTCCGTTCCATGCTCTTATTTCCAACTCTAGACGAAACATACACAAGTCTTCAATTAGGTCACAACTATATGTCATGTTATAGTACGTCTAAAAGAATTCTCTTAGGTCACGACTATCTGTCATGATAGAGCGTCTAAGGGAGAAGGTTATATTTGCTTGGTCTAGATTCAATTCAAGTTGTTTGGTAAAGAGAAATACAAAGGATTTTTCCATCACCCATACCATCCTTTCTTAACCCTAAGAAGTGAGTAAACTACCCACTCATTAGAAAAAGAATATAAAATCGAAGAAGAAAAAAGAAATGAGAAGAAGAGCAAAAACCAGCTTCTTGGGATCTCACATAAGCGAGAATAATACTTTAGCATCATAGTTTTGCAAAGGAAAAATAAAAGAGAAGAGTATGAGAACAAATAAAAACCATTAAAACACAATTAGACTACTAAGAAAATAACAAGTAAGTAATAAAAACTATGTTAATAATACAAAAGATATAAGGTAGATAAAACTCTTATCTTCATTATTCATCAACTCAAAAACTCTCACTATGTTTTAATGGAAAAAAGAGGAAGAGAAAGAGGAAGTTTACACTAAAATAAATTACTCTTAAGGAAAAATAACGCATCCTTGCTTGGCTCAAAACTGGAGTATATATAGGCAGTGAGATGAAACCCTAGGGCTATTTTCTGAACCCTTGTACAATGACCATAAAATTTCTTCATGGGTTACATAAATGGGTCCGCGGATCCGTCGCCGATTCCTGCTTCATGACCGCGTTTCCACGGTGGGATTTAGGAATTAGTGCATCATTTTTCTTGTGGGTTCTCGTGTTACTTTTTTCTTCTGTTTGATAGGTTCACATTTGCAAAATCTTTCCAAAAAAATCTCAGATTTTCAACAGTCCAAAATGGTAACTCTTTTTGTCTTTTTTCTCATTTAAATCACCTGATTATTGTGCCTTGGATCTCCCTCGAGCTCCGCGTTGCCACCTTGATCCTTGTGCTGCCTCCCTCGTGTTTTGTGCTTGTCCGAGACATAAAGGATTGTTGTTCTTGTCTTGTCACTTGAACTGGTTGTAAGCTGATGTCGCGCACCCCGCGGTTTGCGGAGAGGCAGAATTTACAAAAAACGATGATTTTAATTACGCAACACCGGCTATAACTCCAGGATCTTTACTAAACCCTTAACCAGCTAATCTATCTAAGAGGTTTAACTACCCGGTGAGATGGTTATACCTCCAAGATTGAGTCATTCGGGTCTTCTAGTGTTCTTCTTTAAGGCTCCTCGGTGATCGGATCGGGTTTTCTCCATCGGCCTTCTCTTGTTAAAGATGATCCACCGCGAGAGAATGCGCTCCAAGTTTCAACCTTTAAATGAGGTAACTAAGGTAGATGGTTTGCTAAACCAACTAGCCTAGGAGATATAGAATACTAATGGATTGTTTGTCTCACTAAACCCTTGGCTCACAACACATGTAAATGTTAGGGTTTAGTTAGAGAAAGAAGAAGATGGAGGAAACCTAGAAAGCTCAAGAGAGGAGAGCAACTCAAGAAAATAACCAAGTCTAGAATGAGCATCCAGAATGGCAAGTGTGGAGAATGACTAATATATATATTTTCTCTTCTCATTTATTGAGCCATGAAATAAAAGACCATATAATAAAGCCTCCATGCCTCAATAGTAAGTCAAGACTAATAAACAAATCAAAATAGCCATTCCTCACCATGCCACACAAAGTCTCCTCCATTTCCACCTCATTAATCCATTTGGAAAATGGATAATACAAATAAAGAGGTGACACCTTTTATAAGCATGCCTTGACAAATTACTAGAATTCCTCTCTCACCGTATATATATACCCGTATCCGTATTCCGAAAAATACGGATACACTGAGATGATAACAATCAAATAATACAATACTAGGATCCGGCTTAAACCAAATCCCACTAGTATTTTCCGCCCGATCAGCATCTGTGTACAAGTACATGTACGTGATTGAAACCCAGTCGTAAAACCATACGACGTCTACATTAATTGCCTAAAGCAGGGAAACCCTCTGTATGGGATTCTAAAGACTCGACAGTACGCTGGCAATGAGTTACCACAAGCCGTCAGCGGTACTAACTGTACGTAATGGCTACCCAGATATCTGTCGATAAGAAGACCGATGAGCAAACTCACCCGGACTCCTACTGAGCCTATCAGTGACAATCTCTGGACAGTCTGATATGTTCTTCTGAGATACTCATATATCTACCTAGGGGAATGGTAAACGTCAGACCCCTAACAACGTGATAAGTCGTGACGGAGGATAGCCCAATACACCATGAGAAACTACCGGAGTATCTTACCAGTATTTCTTGACTTCCATGGACAGGGACTTTGTGTAATGGCTTTCCGAACACTGTGCGATATCAACCCCAATACCGGGAGAGACGAATCCTATCTGATCGCTACTGTCTCCAAGTGCTTGGGGACTACACCCAACTACTACCTATTTGCATGACTCCTTTGCGCGTGGTAGGGTATTAATCTAAGTGCAGTGGGAACACACTCGAGACGAAGTAGCGATGGCAAGTCAACGGACTAAGCTGTACTCATGCCACCTAGGAACTGCTACCTGACGATGGGTATAATACCAACAAGCAGTTCCCGTCGAGTCCTGTCCAGTATAACTTACAACCCAGTGAGCACTTGCATACATTCTCCAGTACGTCGTACTAATGGCTGTGGGACAAACCATATCCCCTGCTGGGATGAGAAGCGTATACACTAGTCTTCTTCGGAGAATCGATGTCCCGTCTCGATCCAACGACTTGGGACCTGTATAAGGATGTGCTTATAGACTAGCCATACCCCACGAGTGTGACTGCCATCACAACGTTGGTAGTCAAGAAAAGATCCTAAGGGCTCAACCAATATGTATAAGCGATATGCTAAAAGAAACACATGCACATATTGAGATAGAATCAACCAGATAGCATACTACCATATCGAGCAAGACTGTTATTATAACTGTGAAATATCCCAAGCATCCAATATATAATATACAATCCAGTATGATACAATAATTGCCTCTAGGTCATATATCACTAACAATCTCCCACTTGCACAAAGGTCATGTATTGGCATATCGCAGACCTATCATCTCGATTAACCGCTCGAACTGAGTCTGAGGAATAGCCTTTGTGAGTGGATCTGCAGTATTGTTCTCTATCTCTACTCTCCGTAACTCGATCTTCCGTCGATCAATGATCTCCCTGATCAGGTGGAACCGCCTCAGGATGTGTCTGGACTTCTGATGGGACCTTAGTTCCTTCGTTAAAACTATAGCGCCGTTGTTGTCACAATACAGCGGTATTGGATCAACAATGGATGGAACCACCTGAAACTCTGTCACGAACTTCCTGATCTAGACTGCTTCCTTCACGGCATCACAGGCAGCTATGTACTCTGCTTCCATCGTTGAGTCAGCAACGGTTTCCTGTTTGGATCTCTTCCAAACAACCGCCCCTCCATTGAGGGTAAATACATGACCCGACATGGACTTGGAGTCATCCTTATCACTCTGGAAGCTGGAGTGGGCGAAGGCCTCGATCTGGAGGTCTTACCTGCCGTACACCAAGAACATCTCCTTAGTCTTTCTCAGGTACTTGAGAATGTTCTTCGCTGCTATCCGGTGCTTCTCCCCTGGGTTTGACTGATACCGACTTACAACGCTTATGGCGTATGCTACATCTGGTCTGGTACACAATATCACATACATTATAGAGTCTATCGCTGAAGCGTAGGGTATAATAGACATGCGAGCCCTTTCCAAATTAGTCTTGGGAGACATCTCTTTGGAGAGGGTGATTCCGTGACAAGCCGGTAGATTACCACGCTTAGAATCTTCCATACTGAATCGTTTTAGTATGGTGTCAATGTACCTTGATTTTGAGAGTCCCAACATCTGTTTAGATCTGTCACGATAGATCTGGATCCCTAGAATCTAGGAGGCATCACCCAGGTCCTTCATGGAGGACCTCTGTGACAAGAATCCCTTGACTGATTGTAGCATAGGAATGTCATTTCCTATCAAAAGAATGTCATCCACGTACAGAACGAGGAATACAACACTTCTCGCTACAATTTTACTATATATGCATGGTTTATTTGGATTTTTGATAAAGTCGAATTCCTTGACCGTCTCATCAAAACAGATGTTCCAACTCCGCGATGCCTGTTTTATCCCATAAATGAACTTAAGTAACTTGCACACTTTCCCGGTGCTCCCACTCTGAATGAAACCCTCCGGCTGATCCATATAGACGCACACTTTCAAATTTTCATTTAAAAAAGCGGTCTTTATGTCCATTTGCCAGATCTCATAGTCGTGGAAGGTAGTAATGCCAAGAAGGATCCGAATGGATTTGAGCATAGCCACTGGAGAAAAGGTTTCATCATAGTCTAAACCGGGTCTTTGACGAAAACCTTTTGCAACAAGTCTAGCCTTATAGGTTTCAACCTGTCCATCTACACCAATCTTCTTTCTAAAGATCCATTTGCAGCCTACGGGTTTTACCCATTCTAGAGCAAAGTCCAAAGTCCATACTTTGTTGGTGTACATGGACTCCATTTCGGTCCGCATTGCATCCAGCCATTTTACCGAGTCTCGGCTCTGAATGGCTTGCTGGAAGCTAGTTGGCTCATCATCTTCGATGATGCAATCCTCTCGATTCCCGTCTATGAGAAAACTGTAGTATCTCTCGGGCGGATGAGATAGCCTACTAGTTCTGCGGAGTGGCGCAGGTATGTCAGGTTCTTTCAAAACGTCTGGTTCCACCATGCTTTAAGTAATAGTTTGCGGTTCTGGAATTTCTTCCAGTTCTATTGCACTCCCACTTATCTCATTTTCTAAAAATTGAGTTTCCAAGAATTGGGCATGCAGAGAAACAAAAACTTTTTGTTCTTCTGCGTAATAGAAAAGATACCCCCTGGAGTTCTTTGGGTATCCCACAAACTTAAACAATACTGAGCGTGCCTCGAGCTTGTCCGCATGCTGCTTTTTTACAAAAGCTGGATATCCCCATGTCTTAAGGTACTTAAGATAGGGTTTCTTCCCACTCCATATCTGATATGGTGTGGTAGGCACTGACTTAGTAGGATCCTTGTTCAAAAGATATGCAGTTGATTCTAGTGCATAGCCCCAGAAAGATCGCGGTAACTCAGCATTACTCATCATGGAACGAAGCATATTCAATAGAGTTCTATTCCGCCTTTCCGATACACCGTTGTGCTGAGGTGTGTATGGAGGAGTAAGCTGAGAGAGAATTCCATTCTCTTTTAAGCAGCAAGGAACTTGGCACTTAAGTATTCACCACCTCGATTGGATCTCAATGTCTTGATACTTTTGCTGGTTTATTTTTCCACTTCATTCATGTATTTCCATAATTTCTCAAAGGCCTCGGATTTATGTTTCATCAAGAATACATGTCCGTACCTAGAGAAATCATCCGTAAAAGTAATGAAGTAGGAATAATCACTTCTCGCATATGTAGATATTAGACCACACACATCGCTGTGTATGAGTCCCAAGAGCTCTCCCACTCTTACTCCGTGTCCAGTGAACGGAGTTTTTGTCATCTTTCCTTTGAGACATGATTGACAAGTTGTATAGGGCTGATATTCGAATTGATCCAAATATCCTCTTTATATAACTTCGTCAATCGTGTTTCATTGATGTGACCCAGTCTACAATACTATAAGAAAGCCTGATTTAATTCCGGAGACTTTCTTTTAAGTGTGTTCTGGATACTGAAAACTTGAGCTTGATTCAATACGTATATTTCGTTATCTAATGTACCTGACCCAATCAAATTTTTATTTAGGTGGATGTGTACTACATCGCTTACAAATATAAAATCATATCCTTCTTTAGAAAGTAAAGATACTGATATGATATTACAGGATAGACTAAGTACATACAAACAGTTACGTAAAATCAATATCTGCCCACTTGTCAATCCTAGATGATATTCCCCTACGGATTCAACGTCCACGCTCATTCCGTTAGCAACTTTGAGAGTCATATCACCTGCCTTGATAACTCTACGGTTTTTCAAAACCTGTAATGAATTACAGATATGAGATCCTGATCCGGTATCCAGTACCCAGGAAGTAGAGTTAATGGATAGACAATTTTCAATTACAAACACACTCGAAGCCGAAGCTACAACGTACTTCGAATCCCGGTTTCTGGCTTTCCAAGTCCTGCAGTCCTTCTGACAATGCGCTTTCCTATGACTACAAAGACATGCCTCCTTCCCTACTACTAGTTCCGAAACTTTTGCCCTGCCCTTTTCCTCTATCTTACTGACACCGCTTATCGGCTTGGTGGAGGCCTTCTTCTTCTCTCTCCCTTGGCTTTCGTCTTGGATCTAGAAGAGGAAGATTCCCCAATAAGAAAAGCGGGTGTCTCCCTGGATTCTTTCAGGATGCCCTCTGAGCTCCTCAATAAATTGAGGAGACTTGGAAGTGTAACTTCTTTCTCTTGAATTTTGCAATTCAAGATAAACTGGGCGTAAGTAGATGGTAGGGACTGTAGAATCAAGTCAATGCATAAATCGTTCTCCAACGTGGTCCCATGGTCCGTGAGCTCTTTAATATAGCTAATTATCGTAATGATGTGGTCCCCTACAGATGACCCGACAACCAACTTCGCTTGAAGCAATATCTTCGAGATCTCATATCTTGCGATACGAGATCACTCTCCATATAAAACTTTGGTATGGAGGAAGATAGAAGCTAAGTCCATCTTTTCGTGCTGTCTCTGGTGTTCACTATCCATTGAGCCTAACACGAGGCACTTGACTCTCACACAATCCCTTTCCCATGTCAGACGGATATCCATATCCGCGACGGTGGAACTTGGACCTGGGACGGCGGGGGGTTTTGTAGTAAGGAGGTAGTCTAGCTTGTCATAGGTAAGTTCCATCTGGACATACTGTAGCCAATCAATATAGTTTGGCCCAGTCAAATTATTAGCTAATAACTTATGTCTGGTCATAGTGGTCGCTGCAATTAAGAGAGAGAGAAGAAACACTTAGCATGATACTCTTGAAATTTTAGATTGGTTATTAGTTTATCTAAACAGGATGGCTCCCACCGTTTTCTCGAATCCTTCCTCAAACCATAAAAAAAGAATTATTCAGGATTAATCTCACTTTACAATTCTTGCTTAACCTTTCTGCCAGTGTCGGTACTTCGAGGGAGGTTTTCCAACGCTTTCGCAAAGTTCCTTAATTACATAGCCACTTTTCCGTGGAGGCGTAGCCCCGCTAACACCGTTCTAGACACCTACATGATTTATAGCATTGATCGTTTAGTGAAAAATATCCCGAAGAGTAGCGCATACTCACAGTAGGATCGGGATCCAAATATCATTGTGTGATAACCCAGAAGGAAGCTTACCATGGTTATCACACTCCAAATGGTATGCAACACTAGCAAGTTTCAGTACTTTAGAAACTCCTGATGTGGATTTTTGCTCCATGATCTTATGACCTTGACGAAGGCCACATATCATAAGTCACATGTCAAGTTCTACCCGTCATTATCCAGGTTAATTTGAACCCATCCGTACATACCCTTGACGAAAGCCAACATAGTAGTACGACTGTCCCAAACCAACACATCTATTTATGTTACATATGAATACCCAACAGCTACCAATCACTATGCCTTGGCGAAGATCAAAATACATAGCTTGAATACTACTGAATATTCATATGAAATGATGGAGGGCTACGGATGGTTTTGGCGAAACCATGAACGTAGTGAACTTGACATAGCCGAAGGAACCATGATAGCTTTCTAAAAGGAGTGGTTTAAGCTCCACATTTAAAATTGCTTTTGAAGAAAACTAAGTGGTTTTGAAATTGTTCCAACGATTAAGTTTTGGTTTGTTTTATCTTTGCATTAATCTTTGTTAATGCGGTCCTATCATTTACAGCCTATCATTGCAGCAAAAGAAACGAAAATACAACGTACGCTTATGCCATCCGCATTCGCCACTGGGCCCCATCTATCACCGTTAGGTTACTTAACTAACGCCAGAGCGGGGGCTGGACTAGCGCGGGTGCAAAACATAAGCAACGTATACTATATATATATATGCATTCGTTTCATGCAATAATAGGCATTCCAGATCACAGATGAATATATTGGATATACTAGAAATTCCGCGTTTCGTTTAAGCCTGTAACGAAAGACGGATTCCATGGTCGTGATGAATAGCTAAACCCCACCCCAGACCCCTACGGGTGCGGCAAACTACCCGCAAAATTCCCGAAGTGAAGCAACCCCCTTAATAAAATGAGTAGGCCACTCGGCACTTCAAAGAACCCGGTAGTTTGTGCACCCCACCTTGGGTCTATCCTAGGAGCAGAAATAGTAAAAAGAAATAATATACAACGGTGGCTACAAGCTCAACCCGGATGTGCCCCGCAAAATAAAATTACATCACTTTACAAATTACATTGAATGAAAGAAAAGAAAACACTCTTCTCACATCCCCCCGGCTAATCCTCCACGACGATCTAATAAAATCCATATCCACAAACCAAACATCACAGATATATGCGACCCCAAACTAACCGACATATAGCAATTATCTGAAGTTTACGAACACATATATCAAATACAGAAGAACCCGATTAGCCAAAGCACTTAGAATTTCGATCGATAACCAAATTTGAATCTACCCCAAGTACAACATTGCATAAAAAAGATTCTGGGCAGAAACAAAATATCCCAAAAATAACAACACACAAAATAGAATAACATGAAAAAATTTGGACCGATTCGGAGTCGACTCGGCCGCGGAACGACGGCAGAACGCTCTATTCTGCCGCGGTTCCGCGGCGGTTTAACCGATTCACGAGTCCAGATTTCTTGTGTGTTCTAGAAAAATCCTGCACGTAATTTTAAGGCCCCTGAAAAGATTTTTGGGCCAGTTTTTAAAATCGACAGAAAGTGTGCATTCGGGTTGTGTTTTCGGGATTTTTTCGCGATCGAATTTCTAAAGACTTTGCTAACTAACTAGTTAAGGTTTTGTAGGCTCTGATACCATTGTAAACCGATGTAGTGCACCCGCGGTTCGCGGGGAGGCGGAATTTACAAAAAACGATGATTTTGACTACGCAACACCGGCTATAACTCCAGGATCTTTACTAAATCCTTAACTAGCTAATCTATCTAAGAGGTTTAACTACTCGGTGAGATGGTTATACCTCCAAGATCGAGTCTTTCAGGTCTTCTAGTGTTCCTTTTCAAGGCTCCTCGGTGATCGGATCGGGTTTGCTCCATCGGCCTTCTCTTGTCAAAGATGATCCACCGCGAGAGAATGTGCTCCAAGCTTCAAGCTCTAAATGAGATAGCTAAGGTAGATAGTTTACTAAACCAACTAACCTAGGAGATGTAGAGAATACTAATGGATTGTTTGTTTCACTAAACTCTTGGCTCACAACACATGTGAAGGTTAGGGTTTAGTTAGAGGAAGAAGGAGATGGAGGAAACCTAGAGAGCTCAAGAGAGGAGAGAAACTCAAGAAAATAACCAAGTTTAGAATGAATCATCCAGAATGGAAAGTGTGGAGAATGGTCAATATATATTTTCTCTTCTCACTTATTGAACCATGGAATAAAAGACCATATAATAAAGCCCCATGCCTCAATAGTAAGTCAAGACTAATAAACAAATCAAAATAGCCATTCCTCACCATGCCACACAAAGTCTGCTCCATTTCCACCTCATTAATCCATTTAGAAAATGGATAATACAAATAATGGGTGGCACCTTCTAGAAGCATGCCTTGACAAATTACAAGATTGCCCCTCTCACCGTATATACATACCCGTATCCGTATTCCGAAAAATACGGATACACTGAGACGATAACAATCCAATAATACAATACTAGGATCTGGCTTAAACCAAAACCTACTAGTATTGTCCGCCCGATCATCATCCTTTTACAAGTACACGTACATGATCGAAGCCCATTCGTAAAACCATATGACGTCTACATCAATTGCCTGAAGCAGGGAAACCCTTTGTGTGGGATTCTAAAGACTCGACAGTACGCTGGCAGTGGGTTTAACCACAAGCCGTCAATGGTAAAAGCTGCACGTAACGTCTACCTAGGTATCTGTCGATAAGAAGACCGATGAGCAAACTCACCCGGATTCCTACTGAGCTTATCGGTGACAATCTTCGTACAATCCGGTCTGTTCGTCTGAGATACTCGCATATCCGCTTAAGGGAATGGTAAACGTCAGACCCCTAACAACGTGATAAGTCATGCCGGAGGAGAGCCCAATACACCATGAGAAACTACTAGAGTATCTTACCAGTATTTCTTGACTGCCCTAGTCAGGGACTTTGTATAATGGCTTTCCAAAAACTGTGCGATATCAACCCCAAACCGGGAGAGACGAATCCTATCTGATCGCTACTGTCTCCAAGTGCTTTGGGACTACACCCAACTATTACCTGTTTGCATGACTCCTTTGAGCGTGGTAGGATAGTAATCTAAGTGCAGTGGGAACACACTCAAGACGAAGTAGCGATGGCAAGTCAACGGACTAAGCTGTACTCATGCCACCTGGGAACTGCTACCTGACGATAGGTATAATACCAACAAGCAGTTCCCATCGAGTCCTGTCCAGTGTAACTCATAACCCAGTGAGCACTTGCATACCTTTTCCAGTAGTCATACTAATGGCTGTGGGACAGACCATATCCCCTGCTGGGATGAGAAGCGTATACACTAGTCTACTTCGGAGTATCGATAATCCAATGACTTGGGATATGTATAAGGATGTGCTTATAGACTACCCAGCCTCCACGAGTGTGACTGCCATCACAACGCTAGTAGTCAAGCAAAGATCCTAAGGGCTCTACCAATATGCATAAGCGATATGCTAAAAGAAACACAAGCACATAATGAGATAGAATCAAACCAGGTAGCATACTACCATATCGAGCAAGACTGTTATTATAACCGTGAAATATCCCAAGCATCCAATATATAATATACAATACAGTATGATACAATAATTGCCTCTAGGGCATATATCACTAACACTGGTAAGCGGTACCTGACGGATGTGGATGATCGGAACTCGTATTTTATCCATCTGTCGGCAGTTATTCTGAATTTTTCATAACTGTAGAGAATATGCATGATTTGTATTATTCTGGACTGAGAACCTGTAACCTATAATTATGTAGAAAATACGGATTAAAAGCACCTACCGATATGAAAATGTGCATAAGAATGAGCGGTATTAAATCCAATAATCTGATGTGAACAGTAGAATATGAGATGGGATTTAAGTGGAATTAAAGGGTTTGGTGTGGTTTATTATGTCATGAAGAATGAAGGGCAGCAAGCTCATAACTGAAAAATAAATATGAGTATTTTAAAAGCTCATGTGGCTGCTGGGATGGCCTAAATATATAGAAGAAAAAATAAAATAGAAGGTAATTGATTTGGTGATTGGGTTTGGGTCTTGGGCTAACTTGAGATTTAAATAATAAAGAGATTAAATTAAATGGGTGTGGAGTCGTGGGCTTTTGGGTTTGAGAGAATAGAGAAAGAATATGGGTAAGGGTTTATGGATTATTTGATTTGGGTATTTAATACGAAAGGGATTAGGATTTTATTTGAAATGGGTTAAGATTTGGTTTTGAAGAAATGGTTTTTGGAAAATAATTAAGGCAGAAAAAATAGATGGAATAATAAAATAATATATTTAATAGAAAAAAAATATTCGAAAAATACCAAGAACAAATAAATACCGTATGTTTATTGAAGAAAAATAATACGAAGGTATATCCATTTTTGGGTCGTTACACTAACAAATGGCTTACAACAGCAATAGCAACAACAATGCACCATCACTTGCCGACCTCATGGCGGCAGCTAAAATAGAACATATCATTTTCGTCATAAACTGGGGCTAATCCCCAGTTTATCATGTCCCTTGCGGGTCTCGTAGGATATGACCCTGAAGCGTGCCCTTTTGGCACCATCAACGTCTTCCCGGCACTGCAGGTCGGACATGGGAGCGCTCCCCCCCAAAGAAAAGATTTAGCTTCCAGGTGAGCCAGCTGACAACACCAACTCAAAAGCCAGCCAGGACAACTCAGATCAGGCCCGAGGAAAGGCCAGTTCCTAAAAAAGTCATTGCTGACATTCCCTCATCATCCAAGAGGGTCATCTGAAAAGTCCGGGATGGAAAGATGGTTCTGAACGACACCACCACCGTCTACAAGGGGCAATCAATTGCGGTGCCAACTCCCACTATCGGAACTAAACGAAAGTCATTATTTGAAAGATTTTCGATCGCTAAGAGGGCCAAGCAAAATCCTTTAGGGGACGACGACATCATCTTTAAAGAAAGCTGCTTTGCTGCTCCAGCCCACCTCAAGAAAAGTGGATCCTCTCACAACGCGAGAAGAAGGGCCGCTAAAAGGGCCCGAGAGGAGGGCACTCATCCCCTTACCCAGCAAAGGCGGGTGACAACTGTGCCTGTCAGAAGATCATTCTCTTCCTTCCAATAGCTACGGGATTAGCCCTGGAGGAATGGATGCACCACTGGTCCCTCTCGCAAACAAGGGACTGCTCATCAGAAGACCTACAATGCATATAGAGAGGCAAAGAGTCTTCAAAAGACCGTCTCTCCTAGAGTCTTCTATCAAAAGAAAAAGAAGATCCTCAACAGGATCGCTAGCGAAGCTTATGTTCCCTCGCACAAAGAACGAAGCCTAACTCCATATTATTCGGACCCAGATGCTAGCAGGGTTTTCTTCAAACGAAGGAATCCATCGCCCTCACGAACTCCTTTCGCAAGTTAAGCAAGGGATCGCTCAACCTGCCTAATGCTTGCCTCTCCGATTCATTCATTTTTCCACACTTGTCGAATGATCGAGACGAGCAAGCCGGAAGATCACCAGCCTTCTCGGCTAAAAGGTCCAGCAGCAGGTACAGGAATCCATGACAGACACCCTCAATCTGAAAGGACATCGAATCCAGATCCCTTTTACCCGACAATTCGATAAAGGATCACTCAAATCAATGAATAATACGAAAACCTGCTTCATATCGATAAGAATCCTCTAAGGGTTGATAATACTGATGAAAACGTCCCAGCAAAGGACATAGATCTTCAGTTCGATGAGCTGCGAGCACGGATGGCCAATATGGAGAATGTCATTTAGGTCATGTCATGACAATTGCAAAGACTAAAATCGACGCCGTGACCGGATCCGTTAGGAGAAAGAACGCGACGACCAACTATGCCAACAGGCTTTACAACTCAGGCTCCCTGTAAGGAGCAACATCCCGCGATTTCGCAAGAAAAGATAGCGCCAAGGAAAGAACAACTGCCTCCAACTCATCAGATAGTGCCTACACCGCATGAAACAACTGTTCTATTACCGAAGAAAACTGGTCCACCGCCGGTGCACGCCGGACCCACAGCGATAGTTGTAGTTGCAACCACTCCAACAGTAGTAGCACCTACTTTGCTTCGTCAACCTCGACAGTAGGGCCTTCATCCCTTGCTAATATTGACATTGCTTCTCTGCAGAGATTAATTTCCGAGCAGATGAAGCAAATGAACCAGAAAAAAGTGATACCAGTAGCCAACCAACCATACCCTGACAAGTACAATGATGTGTCTTATCCAATAGGGTATGCCATCACCACATTCCGTACGTATAACGGAACCACAAGCCCTAAGCAGCATTTAGCCCACTTTAAGATAGCATGCGGTGATTCATCCAGAAACGACAGGCTCCATTTGCGGAAATTTCCAAAGAGCTTGCATGTTATGGTGTTCGAATGATTCGCCGAATTAGAACCAGGCTCAATACTCACTTTCAACCAGTTGGTGGAAAAGCTTAAACACAGGTTTAGAGGTAGCGTCACCGATAAGGTAACGCTTACCCAGCTCACTGTTGGATATATGTGGACTTAATGCAATTATCGTGATTGCAGGAATGCAATTACTGAATTCAAAGAGGACCTACACGGAGAACAATCTTACTCGAGATGATAGTATACTATCTGTTTGTCTTTATCTTTCATGTGTATATGTTTTACTTGTTATCATGTATCGCTAATACATGAAATAAATCCCATAGAATCTTTGTTTGACTACCAGTATTAATGATAGGGATTATACTAGTAGGACCTGTGTAGTTTATAAGCATATCCTTAAATTTCCCTAATCATAGAAGTATCTAGACCGGGCATCAGTACTCCATTTTAGACTAGTGTATACATTTCCTAACCCGGTTGAAGGGCGATAGCTGATCCTACAACTATTGGTGTTTGACACTAAGGATTATTTACAGGTGCTCATTAGATGAGTTACACTAGACAGACCCACCGAGAACTCTCAGATGGTATTATAGCTATTGACAGATAGCAGATCTCTGGTGACGATAGTACATGGTAGTCTCTCGACTTGAGATCGCCATAGTGTCTTATGTGTGTTCTCAATATATTTTGATTCTTACCCTATCACGGCTCTACCGATTCGTGCAAACAGATTTTAGTTTGGTATAGTCTTGAAGCACATGGAGGCAGTGAATGGTCGAAGGGATTCGTCTCTCCCGGTATAGGGAGTCAATCGCACAGTGTAGGACATAACTATTACCAGAAGCCTCTAGATAGAGAAGTTGAGATAAACTAATAAGAATTATTAGTTGTATCTCGGATGGTTATGAGTCCACTGTCGCATGATTTATCGAGTTATTGAAGGTCTAACAGTATCCACTCCCAGACCTGGTATGCGACACTCTTTGACGAAGAGACCTGACTGTATGGTATTCGTCGTTTATAGACTTTGTTGGGTCCGGATGAGTCTGCTCGTCGACCTGCCTTTATTTTGATTATACCTGGGTAGTCGTTACATGCAACTAGTACCGCTGATGAGCTTGTGGGTTAACCCATGAGGGGATTGAATCTGAAACCGTTTCAGATTCAATCGGATACGATATTGTATAACCTATTGCCATCGTATTGATAGGTCTTTAGAGTTCCGCAACGAAAGTGCCTGCTAAGGCGAAATGATGATGTGGCGTGCGTATGGGGATACGTGCGAGGGTTCGATTAAATATGTGTATGTGATATGCATGATTTAATCGGACGATTGCTATACTATCCGGTTTATTTATAAACCGGAATATTAAGTCAAGTGTTGACTTAATAACTGTATATATGATATGGTTTTTAGTATATGTGTATATAATATGCATTCTATCTCTCGCACTCTCATTAGCATATGATACTGATGGATTTGTTTATATATATGATAAATATATTCTTTTCTTTATGATTATATATGTGTATGTATATGGATACATATACACCCTCTCATTTATATATATTTGATAAATATGATACATGTTATGTATTTGATACATCGTGTATTTGTATTTTTGATACAAATACATTCTCTTTGTTATTAATAAATATACAAAGAGTGCATGTGGGGCCCACTCTCTCTCTCTTTTTGGATGATATAAGAGGAGATGGGGGAGAGAGAGAAGAGTTTTTGAATATATATATATATATAAAATATATATATATATAAAATAAATATATATATATATATATATATATATATATATATATATATATATATATATACACGAGAATAATGGAGGAAAGAGGCCATAGGAGGAGATTTCCTCCTATGGCGTCGAAAAAATACAACCTCCACCATATTTTCTGACGATCGGCATCCATCATCATCATCGTTATCATCTAATATGTGCATACACCAAATTTCATGTGATTCCACCACTTTTTCACCGTTGAATTAGCATTGTAAAAAGTTCTATTGTCGGTAAACCATTAATTTTATACCAACTAAGTCAACGGTGAAAAAAATGGTATAATCACATGAAATTTGGTGTATCCACATCTTAGATGATAAAGATGGAGGTGATGTATGCCGATCGTCGAAAAAAATCATGGAGGGTGCATATTTTCGACGCCATAGGAAGAAATTCCCTCCTATGGCACCTTTCCTCCATTAACCTCTTTCTCTCTCTCAATATATATATATATATATATATATTTATATATATATAAAGAGAATGGATTAGAAGAGAAAAGAAAAGAAAAGAAAAGAAGAAAGAAAGAGCTTTCTTATAAATTCTACTTTCTTCTTTATCTTTCATAACTTCTTACTATTTTTAGGAGAGCATGGATTCTTCTTTTCCTCTTCTATTGTTTTTTTTATATAAGATGAAGAAGAAAAGAAATAGAAAAAGAGAAAGTTTTATAACACATCATCCTTCTTATATTCATTAGCAAAGACATATGGCTAGTTTCTTCACCTTAGAAGTGAAGTTGGAGCTTCGGGCAAGTCGCTTTCACCGTGGATAATCTATGGCGAGGTGGTCGGCGTTTAAGGACATCAGGGAGCTCACGTGTCTTACAAGGGTCTTCTGATAGGCGATCGGACAAGCTACAAAGGTTGTATCTCCTTTAAACCCTCTATTAGTTTTTCTTTTGTTACAAGTTTCATTCTATGGGTGTTTAATTGGGTTGTGGATGTTAGTGCTTGTAGGAAAAAAAATTCATCATTGTTATCGCTTCTGCCTAGCTTACTAGTGAGCACTAGGATCCCTACAATGGTATTAGAGCCGGCCGATGGACCTTAACTTGCTTTGGCGATGTTTGAGTTTCAGACCGATATTTTTTACGTATTCTAATTCCATGTTTATGTCTCACTGTCCATTTAAAAAAATTCGCCTGAAATTTTTTTGAATGGTAAAATTGGATTCTATTTGATTTCAAAATATTATAGATGAAACCCGGGGAAATTCCATACTGCCTTGGCCGACCAAAATTTCCTTTTGGCCGCCTAGGTCGGCCAGGGTAGCATGTTATGGCCCCTGGTTTCTACAGGAGCATACACAATGGTAATTAGGATTTTTTGTATACTTCTTTTTCCCCCCAGATTGAGATGTGATCTCGTTGTGGAAAGTTCAGAAAGATTTTTGATTGAAACTATAGCATCGTTTATGTCCCGCATACGTTGATATGCGATGGTTAAAGTCGATGAATTGATAGGTGATCGATTCGACGAGGTTAAACATAGTGAGTCTGCTATGTTGGCATGTTGGTTTGGTCAGATTGTCACGAATGAATAGCTCCGCCTGTGAATATTTTTTTTGGATATGTATGCCCTAGAGTCTATTATTGTATGTGTGTGTACGTGTGTGTGTGTGTGTGTGTATATATATATAGTGGATGCTTGGACATATGTATGTATATGACAGCCTTGCTCGATATGATAGTATGCTATTTGATTTATTTTTATCTTAACATGTGTATATATTTTACTTGTTATTACGTATCACTAATACATGTTGATAAAACCCGTAGGATTGTTACTTGACCACCAGTGTTGTGATGACGATCATACTTATGAGGGTTAGGCAGTCCATAAGCACATCCTTAAATGTCCGAAGTTGTAGGAGTATCGAGACTGGGCATCGATTCTCCAGATTAGACTTGTATATACGTGTCTAGACCATGAAAAGGGGTGGTGGTTAGTCCTACAACCATTGGAGTGTAGCAAATAAGATTTTATACATGTGCTCACTGGAGGTGAGTACACCGGACGGAATCGCCAAGAACTTCTAGATAGTATTATACCTATCGTCAGATAACAGTTCTCAGGTGACAAGAGTACATGTTAGTTTTTAGACCTGAGATCGTAATTTATCTCGTGTGAATCGCCACTGTACTTAGATTACTACCCTACCATGACTTTTATGAGTCATGCAAACAATTTTTAGTTGGTTACAGTCATAAGACACATGGAGGCAGTGAGCGATTGTTAGGGATTCGTCTCTCCCGGTATAGGGAGTCGATACCGCACTGTGTTTGGTTGGATAACACTATAAGACCTTGGCCAAGGAAGATGAGATTTATGGATAGTTAGATTATTAGTTTCTCGGATTTGTCCCGAGCCACATCGGCATGAATTATCGGGTTATTAGGGGTTTGACGTTTTCCACCTCCTAGACCCGGTATGCGATACTCTTAGACGAAGAGACCAGACTGTACGGAGATTGTCATAGATAGGCTCAGTAGATGTTTGATTGAGTTTTCTCGTCGGCCTTCTTTTTGACACATACTTGGGTAGCCATTACGTACAACTGGTGCCGCTGACGTGCTTATGGTTGTGTATTTATCCAGTAACTCACTGCCAGCGTATTGTCGAGTCTTTAGAGTCCCATACAGAGGGTTTTTCTGGTTCAGACGAAACGATGTAGAGATCGTATATTTATATGTGCAGGGTCCCGATTAAATATGTATACTAGTTACACGGATTTAAATCGAAAGGTTAATACTAGCGGGCTTAGGATTAAGTCGGATTATTAAATCAAGTATTGATTTAATAATATCTAGTATTATGTTTGTTATATTTTTCTAACTCTTGGTATTCATATTTTGGTATGAATATGGGTATATATAGTATAACATTCTTGTATTTATACAATATTACTTTTAGAAGGACACATCATTTTATGATTTTCTATTTTTATAAAATTAGAAATGAGGTGGAGGGGTTATATGGCAAAGAGAATGGTGAGAGGAATGACCTTGTATTATTTAATTCCTTTTGGGTTTATTATACATGTATGGTTGCAATATTTTATTGAAAATGTTTTTATGGAAAAGAAATATACATAGCCATTCCTCTTTAGTTTTTCTCTCATTCTATTCTAAGCATTTTCTCTCCTCTAATGAGCTCCTTCTTCTTCTTCCTCTACCCTCTCATGTGATGAGAATCAAGAGGAATTAAAGATAGATTAATTAAACAAACACTCTCAACATCCCTAATTACCATTTCCTAGCAAGCCATGGTTATTAGTTTCTTCACTAGGTGAAGAAAGAGCTTGAATCATATCTCTAGGATGGATCATTTAGGACCAAGAGGACCAAATTGCAGGCTTGATCAAGAAGACCTAGGAGCTAAGGAAGAGAATCATGAAGACTCGAAGGACACTTTTTGTTGTAGTCACTTATCGAGTAGTTAAACTCTCTTTTTGTTTACTAGTTAGTGTTTGGAAACGATTATTAGGGTTTAGTGACTAGTGCCGTTTTAAAATTTAAAATTTTTCATTTCGCAAAAGCCGCGGGTTAGCGACAAGGGTACTAGGAGCTTTATCATGGTATCAGAGCCACCGAAACACCTAAACTAGTAGTAGACAATGTTTATGTTTTTGAAAACGAATTTTTCCGTATTTTAAATCCGAAATCCAAGTTTCTGTTCATTTTTTCAAACGACACTTAAATTTTTTTGAATGTATCAAAATGGACTTGTCAAGAGGTGTGTAGTACCCAGTTTGAAGATGAACCATTTCAGAGAAATTTTAGCAGCCGGAAAAAGATGTTGGGCGGCTAGACTTCCTCTGACTGGCCCCATCTTCATACTGTGGGTTGATTCTTAGATTTTGCGATTTCTGGTATGTTCGCCGCCGAAAACGGGAGACGGAACCGCGTAGGTCATCTGGCCTGAATTTAGGGGCAGATGCTATTTGGTTTTATCCGTTCACCACTCCGAAGATGCCAAGTTGATTTATGGAACCATGTATCGAAGGTTTAGATGGATACGGTCGATGTAGCAGACTTCGTCAGATTCCCCATCATTGTGAGGGGTTTTTGATTGTGGGGACGCTCTTCCCTACAGGCGCAAGCCCCTGCAGTTAATTACGCTATTGCATCGCGGTAACCACTTTCTCCTTCTCCAGATGGTCACTTCGTGTCGTGTATGTTTGTTTTGTTTTTGGTTGCCCGTGGATTGTATACGGAGACTAATTTATGTTGTCGCCCGTAGGGCGTGGATTAGTCCAAATCCGTATTTTCTTAGATTTGGGTTTGGGTTGTGTTTAAGGATCGTTAATCTCATTTGAGACTAAGATCAACTTAAACGTTTGTTAAGGATACGTTAGTTGATAGGAGAAGGATTTTGTTGCGTGCGTGCGCTTTTAAAAGATAAATCGAAGAATATTAACCACAATCAAGAACGGCGTCGCTTGGTAGCTAGCCGGTTGAGTACGGGTCGGTTCACAGGGATTTTGTGTATTTTCTATTTGTTCTAAAGAGTTAATTCCAATTGTGATAGGATTGATTATCACTAAAAACTGAAATGAGTTTGATTAGGATTAAAATCTTGCTAGGGTTAGGTTTAGATTAAGTTTGGAAATTCAATATTTCTCACCGCTTTCTATGCCCTAATTAAGATCTATTTAGCTGTTAAGGTAATAATTAATAAATGAGATTAGCATGATCGGGAAAAAACTAGGTTTCTTCCTCTAGGTCCTTGTCCGTCCTTTCTTAACTCTTACCCTAACCTCCATGGAAAATATACACAACCGGTCTTTTAAACTACGGTATCACCGCTACCTCTTGGGATAGGGTGCCGTAGTGAGCGGTGTGTGTATGTATGCATGGAGTCCTATTTAAAATGTATGACGGGCAAGAAAGGGATGAGAGATTTTCATCTCTCAAAATTTTCCTATTCCTAACCCTGACAAGTGAGGAACTACTCACTCATTAGGGAATTGATAACAAGAGACATTTTTTTGTTTGTTTTTAATAACCTAATTATCTAAACTACGTCAAATAAATAAAAGTTATAATTAGGGCAGATAAATAAAATTTATACTAGGGCAGAAAAGAAAATTAAACTAAGGCATAGAAAAGAAAGACTTACTTTATTTGATGCACTCTTCAAACATTACAAGAATTAAAATTCTGAATTTAGGAATTAAAAAGAGGCATAAGAAGAGGCATGCTCCAAAAAGAGCTGTAGGGTTCTTATTTATAGAGAATAGAAACCCTAGGGTTTACATATGATCCCTATCCACATTTACAAAACTACCCTCTGAAGCCTAGTCAACGCACCGCTACCCACCGTCAAAACGCACCGACACGTGCTCAGCACGGCCGCGGATCTGCGGCCAAATGCCCTGTTTGGCCGCGGTTCTGCGGCCATATAGTGGGGTCTTTGGCTGAAAACTTCTGGGCTGCTTCCTGTTTCTTTTTTCTTCTGGTTTCTTCACTTGGTTTCTCAGAATATCTTTTATTGTCTTTTAGTGCAGAATGTTGTGGACTTTTACCGTTCGCTTCGTGTTGAAGTCTTGAATCTTTGCGCTGTCTTTGTACTTTGTGAACTTGTTCATTGATCTCCGTTTGTTCTTCAAACTGTAGGCATGATAAAGATTCTCTATTTGTTGGTCGTAGTCTCACTTTTGTAGCGTCTTTTCATCATTTTCACTGTTTTGTTCCGAGAACCTATAACCTGCAACTATGTAGCAGACATGGATCAAACGTACCTATTTATTTGTAAAATAAATAAGAATGGGGAATATAATAATGCAAAATTATGATATGAACAAATACCCCCAAACTTATCTTTTGCTCATCCTCGAGCAAAACTAGTTTATTCTCGAAAAAACCTAACCTCACTTTCGCAGGGAACGCGATTGCACTGAGCTCGTGCAACAAGCCGTTAAACCTCTAGGTGTCCCTAGTAGGAGGAGTGTTGTCTCCTGAGGGTTTTCAGCGGATTCTACCCACAAAATCCTATCAATTCTGCCTATTGACTTTTATTTTCCAATTCGGTTTTCTAGCAAGAAATTCTATTATCTTCAACTCAGAAATTATCAACCCGTATTTTTCACACTTCCTTATCATTTAACTTAAGATCGTATATTTTTTTTGTAAATTTACTTAGCTTTTAGCATCTTTTGAATTTTCCTTCTAAGGTTCCATTTCAACTTAGAAATTTTTATCATCTCTACTAAAGATATAAGTTCTATTTTTCATTCCTATCTCTCATCCAAACACCAATCACATACCCCTACGTGTGTGTATGTATCACCCCTACACTTAGAAATTCAATTCAAGCTCTTATACTCTTGTCCATCGTTCAAAGTACTTTTAGTTGGTGAATTTTTAGATAAGATTGCTCACACATCCTTCATGCGACCGTTAATACTTCTTGAGGTACTAACGACCGATTACAAAATATGTTTGCACATTAAGGCGTAATTCCTAGTCTTGTAATACCTAAGGCTTTTAGCAGTGACTCCCAAACCAGTTGGTCTAAGGCACAAGGTGATAAAGCACCCTCGCTATATATATATATATATATATATATATATATATATATATATATATATATATATATATATATATATATATATATATATTTTACGCAGCCTTAAATAATTACAAAACCAGTGTTCATTTTTTTTATATCTCTTTATTCACACTTATAATTTTATTTTCCTTCATACTAAGGATTTTAGACAAGAGCATTTCAAGGTCTCCTCTACTATTCCAAGTTTCAAGGTTCGTGTTTGTGCAAGTTGTAGGGTATATATTTTCAGAATTTAGACTTAAACTTAGGAATTATTTTTCAGACTTACACTCTAATAAAAATATCAATACTCTTCCTTTATTTTGACTTAGCCCAAGAAGTGAACTCAAAATTTGCCTATTTCTAAGTAAACTACAAATACATATATTTTCTACCGTTAAATTTTAAGAAAGGTTATTTTTAGGGATTTTAATTTACTAAGTCTAGGATCTAGATATTTTTAGCTAGTTAACCTTCTTGTCAAACTCAAGTCAATTATGACCAAAATTGATTTTTTCAATTTTTATAATTTTTCAAATTTTTCAGTTTTTATTTGATTTTTATATTTTTATATTTTTTTTTATTTTCACTTTCAATTTTTTTCAATTTTTATGATTTTTTTTTATAACGATGTAATGCAGAATTTAAACATGCAAAAGAAAAAAGAAATATATACAAAAATTTAAAAAAAAGTATGCTATGCAAAAGATAATTATTTACGACCACCACCTCCTCCAAACTTACTAAAAGTAGTGCCCTCACTGCTCGGACCCACGCAGCACCCTTGAGCGTGAACGGGAACGCTCCTCCCTAGCTAGCAGGGTTCGGACCCCTTGCTCTACTTCAGTAAAACACCTATCATGCTCCCTCATTATCCCCCTCAACTCGTCAATGCCCCTAACAGCTCTTCGCATTAAATTTGCATGTTCTAAGGGGTTGAGTTCTCCTTCGCTCGCGGTCGAGCTGGAGCTAGGTGTTCGGACGGGCATGTGTTCCGCCGGTTCAGTTCTTGACCATACATCCGTCAATCGTGTATAGGACGTAGAAACGCCCTCAATGAGAGGCCTGACAGGTATGCCTCCAAGCATGTAAAATTCAAATTCCTCCATAGGGAGGAAATGGCGACACAGTTGTGTCATAAGCATGGGGCAAGGGTAGTTTGCGGCTCTTTTTCCCGCACCAATTGAGTTCAGTAAAACCGTGCACATGTCGAATCGAGGGTTTCTTGTCATGAGTGTGTGCACGATATGCAATGAGGGAGTGAAAAATGTGGTGTTGTGGGAACTCCCAAAAATATTGTTTTGTGCCCACTGGCACACATTTAAAACATTGGCGAAAAGGGTTCTCGCTTGGATCCCCTTCCGCGGTTCACTCGAGCAATCATTGCCCATTAAGGGCATGTAATCCTCAAACTGTAATGGTTGATCATGAGTGGGTATCCTAGGGATTAATGTGACTTCATGTATGAAGTCTCTATCAATAATAATTTCCCTATCACCCTACCGCAATTTTATAAAGCCGAATTGGGCAAGACACCCATCTTCCATGCACTCGTAAAAATGAGTGACTAATTTCGGAAGGGCATAGGCGTTTGGGTGATTATATATCAAAAAGTTTCAGCCCCTACGTGCTATTTCATTCGCAAAATAACTTCCATACACCGCATGTGAAAAAATTTGTGAAAAGTCACGCTCTATTTGCATATTTGGTGCCATCAGATAAGATACTGATCTACAAAAATTAAAAAAGAGATGGGTTTCAGAGATCGAACCTCCCCTGAAAAAATCAGGGGGTGCAGACACAGATGCGCGGCGGATTAGCGGCGAGAAGGGGTCTTCGGCGGCGGTTCAGCGGTGCTCTGGGGAGATCGCTCTGCAGAAGAAGCGGCGGCGGTTCAGCGGCGCTCTGGGGAGATCGCTCTGCAGAAGAAGCGGCGGCGGCTAGGGTTTGAGGGGAGCAAAAAAATTTAGGGTTTAGAAACAGAGGGGTCGGGTCTTATATATAGGAGGGAAGTGTAGGATTATTTGCAAATAAACCCCTCTAAAAAGAGGAAATTATTTGTAAATAATTTTTTTTATTTTAAACTGGAAATTTACAAAAATACCATTTTTTTTATTTTCAATTTTTTTTTATTTTCAATTTTATTTTCAATTTTTTATGTTGTTTTGTATTTATAAAATTACAAATGATACATACCCCCAAACTTGTTTGAAACAATGTTTTGGCTAGATGATCAAAAATTTGGGGGTAAATGGAGGAAGATCAGTCAGTATAAATCGGCTCCTGCAAAAACAGGAGCTCCTCCGACGGGTCCGTAGTGAGGAACGGTTTGAGTCGATATCCGTTTACTTTAAACAGTATACCGTCCTCCGGGTTTTCTAGGTCTACCGTACCGTGCGGATATACGGTGCGTACCAAAAACGACCCTTTCCATCTAGATTTGAGCTTGACAGGATGGAAGTGTAACCAAGTGTCATAAAGCAAAACCTGTTGGCCAGGTTTGAAAGTCTTGCACATAAGGTGTTTGTCATGGAACACCTTTGTTCGGTTTTTAACAATTACCGCATTTTCATAGGCCTCATCCCGCAGCTCATCCAATTCATTCAATTGCAGCTTTCTATTGCTGCCCGCATCTCCCATGGATAAGTTCAACTCTTTAATCGCCCAAAACGCCTTGTGTTCAATTTCAACAGGAAGGTGGCAAGCCTTCCCATAAACAAGTCGGTATGGAGACATGCCAAGATCGGTCTTGTAGGCAGTACGGAATGCCCATAGTGCATCAATCAGTTTTGTTGACCAATCTTTACGGTTTTTGGAAACCGTTTTCTCCAAAATTTGTTTAATCTGCCGATTCGAAATCTCGGCTTGCCAACAAGTTTGGGGATGATATGGGGTTGAAAATTTGTGAGTAATGGAATATTTTCGCATTAAGGACTCAAAAGTCCTATTACAGAAGTGAGATCCATTATCACTTATAATTGCGCGAGGATGCCCAAACCGAGAAAAGATGTTTTCTATAAGAAATCTAACAACAACCTTGTTATCATTCGTTCGACTGGGCACAGCCTCGACCCATTTTGACACATAGTCAACAGCCAATAGAATATACATATTCCCAAAGGAATTGGGAAATGGTCCCATGAAGTCTATTCCCCAAACATAAAAAATATCAACAACCAAAATTGGTTGGAGCGGCATTTCATTTTTCCGCGATATCCGGCCCAAGTGTTGGCACCGGGAGCATGTCTTGCAGTATTCGTATGCATCTTTAAAAGGTTGTGGCCAGTAGAAGCCACACTGCAAGATTTTTTCTGCTGTCTTTTTGGGGCCAAAATGCCCGTCACACGCTTGATCATGGCAAAAAGACAGCACACTCTTAAACTCGTTTTCGGGGACACACCGATGAATGATTTGGTCGAAACAGTATTTAAAGAGATACGGTTCATCCTAGTAAAAATGTTTTACTTGGGACAGGAATCGGAGTTTGTCCTGTCTCGACCAATCTTTAGGTATCTGTCCGGTGGCCAAATAGTTTACTATATCAGCGAACCAAGGTTCACATGACACGGTTAAGAGCTGCTCATCGGGAAACACATCTTTTATAGGAATTTCGAGTGTAGGCGAAGAAGAAAGTCGTGAAAGGTGGTCGGCTACTACATTTTCACATCCTCTCTTGTCTCTTATGACAAGATCAAACTCTTGTAGCAAGAGGATCCAACGTATTAGCCTAGATTTAGCATCCTTCTTCGCAAAAAGATGGCGAAGAGCTGAGTGGTCCGTGTAAACAATCACTGGAGAGCCGATTAAATAAGGCCTGAGTTTTTCAAGTGCAAACACAACGGCTAAAAATTCTTTTTCTGTTGTTGTGTAATTCAATTGGGCCTCATTTAATGTTCGGCTAGCGTAATAAATTACGTGTGGCATCTTATTTATGTGTTGTCCAAGGACAGCACCAATAGCGAAATCAGATGCATCGCACATAATTTCAAATGGATGCGTCCAGTCGGGAGATGAAAGAATGGGCGCAGAAATAAGTGAGTGTTTCAATGACTCGAATGCTTTCATGCAGGTTGAGTCAAAATCAAAAGTTGTGTCCTTGGACAATAAAAGAGTCAAGGGTCTAGCTATCTTGCTAAAATCCTTGATGAACCGTCTATAAAAACCGGCATGGCCAAAGAAGGCTCGGATGTATTTGACGCATTTAGGAGGAGGAAGATTGGAAATGACTTCAATCTTGGCTTTATCAACCTCAATGCCATTTTGCGAGATGACATGTCCTAAGACAATACCCTCTCGTACCATAAAGTGGCACTTCTCCCAATTTAAAGTGAGGTTCTTATCCCTACAGCGGGTAAGAACTGCGTCTAAGTGTAGCAAACACTCATTGAAGGAGTCGCCGAAAATGGAGAAATCATCCATAAAAATCTCCAAAAATTTCTCCACCATGTCTGAAAAGATCCCCATCATACACCGCTGGAAAGTAGCAGGTGCATTGCATAACCCAAAGGGCATGCGACGGTAAGCGAATGTACCGAATGGACAAGTAAATGTGGTCTTGTCTTGATCCTTTTCGGCGATGGGAACTTGATTATAGCCGGAATAGCTATCCAAAAAGCAATAAAATTCGTGCCTATCCAATCGTTCTAGCATTTGGTCAATAAAAGGTAACAGAAAATGGTCTTTCCGTGTTGCGGCGTTGAGTTTTCTATAGTCGATGCAAACTCGCCACCCAGTTTGGGTGTGAGTAGGTATTAACTCATTCGCCTCATTGGTTATGACCGTTATGCCCGATTTCTTTGGGACAACGTGAATGGGGCTAACCCACTGACTATCGGAGATAGGGTAAATGATACCACTATCAAGACATTTGACAATCTCCTTCTTGACAGCCTCTTTCATTATGGGGTTGAGGCGTCTCTGTGGATCCCTTACCGGCTTGGCATCATCCATCATATGTATATGATGTTCAACTATGAGGGGACTAATCCCCTTGATGTCCGCCATAGTCTAGCCAAAAGCTTGCCGGTTATTTTGTAAGACCATTAAAAGGGCTTTCTCTTGCTCGAGAGCTAGAGATGCCGATATGATAACGGGAAGGGTCTCATTCTCACCTAAGTAAGCATATTTAAGGTGAGACGGCAAAATCTTGAGTTCGAGTTTCGGATGTGAAACAATTGAAGGTAAAATTGGTGAAACTGTCTCGAACTCGAAGGATTTCAACAATGGTTCAAATCGAGTGTAAGCAACCGAGTCGGATGGTTCAACTAACTCATCCGAAAAATCAAAGGACTCAAACTCGGGTGGTGAGTCTTCAAAATCGTCCAAAAAAGTGAAACACTCATAATCGTTATCCGGTGTGAAAGCTGTGTCAGATTCTAGGAGGAACGCACTAGAGGCGTCAAAACTGCTGTGATCGAACAGAAATTTTTCGAGCTCACAGTCCTTCTGCGTGATCTCATGGATCGAGCAAACATCAAGTATACTAGCATTAGGCTCGGAGGGCTGATTCCCCAACTTAAAAATGTTGAGTTCAATTGTCATATTTCCAAAAGATTGGTTCATCGAACCATTTCGACAATTGATCACCGCATTAGAAGTCGCAAGGAACGGTCGACCGAGTATCATCGAAATTTGACTACGGGGGTTAGCTACAGGCTGTGCTTCCATAACAATGAAATCAACGGGGAAAATGAAGTCCCCTACTTTGATCAACACATCCTCTAACTCACCCCTAGGATGGCTGATGGATCGGTCGGCCATTTGGAGAGTACAATGTGTGGGTTTAAGTTCTCCGATGCCTAATTGTTCATATACTGAATAGGGTTGCAAATTAACACTAGCACCAAGATCTAAAAGTGCGTGATTGATGTTTTTATCCGCAATTGTTATTGAAATTGTAGGACAGCCAGGGTCCTTTTGCTTTTGGGGTAAACATTGGGTAAGAGCATTACTCACTTCATTAGCCAAGAAACTTTCTTGGGTACTTGTGACTTTCTCTTCTTGGTGCATAAGTCTTTTAAGATTTTAGCATAAGAAGGGACTTGTTGGATTGCATCCAAGAGAGGTATGTTAATGCTAACCTGTTTGAATAACTCCACAATCTTCTCCATTTAGGGAGTAGGTTTATTGGATCTCAACCTGTTTGGAAATGGAACATTTTGAAAATTCGTTGAGTCCAATGTTTGTAGAGTAGATTGCGAAGTTGGAACGGATCCCAGTGTTGGTGTGTTCGTGAAGTGAGATGTGGGTCCGTTCAAATTAGAAGAAGTAGAGCCTTGTGAAGAATGAAGAACAGGCTCTGAAGAAGAAGATGAAGAAGAAGAAGAAGAAGATGAAGAAGAAGCACCGACAGGGGTGTCATCACTAATACCCACATTATTGTGCAACACTCTTCCAGATCTCAACGTGGTCACAACATTTACATTATGATTTTTTTGTTCATAAGCAACATGTGCGTTGTGTGTGTGACTGGGATTTGGCAATGGTTGAGACGGAAGCTTTCCCTTTTTTCGCTCGTTTAACGCAGCATTTAGTTGTGCAATTTGGGGCTCAATTGATTTAATGCTCTGATCATGTGAAGCACTGTTTTGCACCAAAAATTGAATGGAAGTCTCCAACCTTGTTGCAGATTATGTAGATTGTTTTAAAAACGCATCTAGACTTCGTTCTATCGAGAAAACCTTATCGTTATTCGGTTGAACAAAATTGTTTTGACGATAAGAATTGTTAGGTACAAAATTTTTCATTTGGTTTGGGTAAGGTTGGGGTTGGAAAGGTTGCTGATATTGAGTTTGATGAGGTGCTTGTTGTTGTGGAGGAGGAGGCCTTTGAAAGTTGTTATTGCCTTGGAATTGTTGATTTTGATTCCAAGCAAAATTTGGGTGGCTCCTCCAACCAGGATTATAAGTCGAAGAGTATGGATCATTTCTTTGTCTTTGCTGAAAGGCAACATTGACTTGATCTTGTCCTTGAACAGGTGGATTGTAAGGACACTCTTCAGTAAGATGGGACGGATCCGAACAACAAGCGCAAACAGTGCGTGGGGGTAAAGCAGGGGCAGGAGAAGGCGATGAGAATTTGCTCTCAATTGCTTCTAGCTTTTTCGTTAGTGCGGCCATTTCGGCCTTCATTGCATTCGACATATCTAGTTGATGTATGCCTACCCTAGACTGACCTGATGAAGTAGATGAGGTGGTCTTAGTGCTTTCCCACTAAAGTGTTTGTTCAGCAAGATCGTCGAGAAACTGCCAAGCTTCCTCACTTGATTTTGTAAGAAAGTGACCTTGACAAATGGTTTCCAACAACTGCTTAGTTGCTGGGTTCAAGCCTTCGTATAAAGTTTGGCAAAGTTGCCAATTCTCGATACCGTTATGAGGGCATTGAACAAGTAGGTCTTTAAATCTTTCAAAACACTTCCAAAAAGGTTCGGAAGGAAGCTGGGAAAATTGAATAATTTCATTGCGAATTCTCGCGGTCTTGTGGTGTGGGTAAAACTTTTTAAGAAAAGCCTTAACAAACTCTTCCCAATTTTTAATCGAGTGTGATGTTGTGCTATATAACCATTTCTCGGCTAGGTCACATAAAGTGAATGGAATGACACGTAGCCTTATAGCATCATCAGAAAGTTGTGTGGTCTTCATCATTGCGCAAACATTCTGGAATTTGTTTATGAAGATATAGGCATCTTCGGATTCCAGCCTGTGAAATTTGGGCAACATATTGATGAAGTGGGGTTTAATTTCAAAGTTATCCCCATTAGCCGGTGGAAGTGAAAGACAAGTGGGTAAAGCGCTGCGGATAGGGTAGAAAAGATCCTGGAGCGCGATTCGTTGGGGAGCTTCGACAGGAGGGTGTTGTGGGTTATTCGCACCTAGTGGAGGTGGAATCAGTCCCGCGGGTAAGGGGTTGTTAGGATTGAATCCCGACATCTCCTTAGAAGATGAAGATTATGAAGAATATGAAGATGAAGGTAAAGAAGTGGGTGGAATTTCGACTTCGGAGTCGAAAGCGTCATCAGTCGGCACTAACGAGACATGAACTAAACGGGCACTAGTGTCCCTAGTCCAACCGGACATACACTAAAGTGGTGTAGTGCATTCAAAAGGTGAAAACAGAAGGTGAGGGTAGGAAACGTCAATGGAAGGAAGTGGGTGCAAGTGGGGTGCAATGGATTTCTTAGCGACAAGTGGCAAGTTTTTGTAAAAATTTTCTGTTTTGTGTTTTTTTTATAAGGAGCTTTTTGCAAAAAGATTTCTAATAAGAAGCTTAGACACACGTTCAAGCAATCACAATATACACAATCAAGCCTAGATCTAGGGTCTCCTAGGTCAACTAGACTGCTCATAACTGTTCCAAAGGGCAAGTTGTGAGGTCCTCAAATCGCCTCTTCACCGCCAATTGTGGCCAGATAAGCACAAGTAAAGAAAGGAGGGATCCGCTCACGAATCACCGTGAGATGGGCCTTTTAAAATTACCTTTCCCTACTTGTCTAGCCTAGGTACCACAAAGTCTGGTTTAGATAAACGATCGATGCCTACAACTATTCTTTTGTCCTATTTAGCGCGACAGTCCTTATAGGCTGGGTCTAATCTTTTTTTAATTAACTCGAAGGTTAATGCAAAATGCTTTTTATGATTTTTGGGGTCCTAGGAAGGGTAATAAAATCCCCACCCAATCTGGATTGGTGTTATAGCCCCTTAAAGTCAGTTTAAGAATGCAAAGCAGTAAACACACAAAACACACTTGCCAAATTTTTTTTTATTGCGGCGCAAAATATCCTGCACAAGACCAAGTTATTGGAGAAGGGAGAGAAATTTTTGCACAAAGAACCCTGCAGGAAAATATTTCAGAGGAGATTAGGGGGTTCAGAAGAAGAAAAGATGCTTACAGAGAGTTTTCCACGTGCTGACGTCACCAAGGAGGCCGCAGATCCGCTGCGGGAACGTGCCTTTGACCGCGGTTCCGCGGTTGACTTGGCAGTTCAGATCCCAAAAATTCTGTTGTTTCTCTGTCCCGATTATCCTCTGCTTGTTCAGATCTGCTGTTTGCTGTTTTGCTCTCTGGATTTTTCCATATCCGAATTTGTTCGTCTCTTCGATCCTGCACAATTCAAACGAAAACCCTTCAAAAAATAACAAGATGATAAATTTTTATATTTATATTTTCAGTTTTTATGATTTTTCAATTTTTATATTAACCCGAAATTACAAAAAGAAAATAACTACGCCATCCCGGCAACGGCGCCATTTGATTGGAGAAGGATTTTGTTGCGTGTGCGCGCTTTTAAAAGATAAATCGAAGAATATTAACCGCAATCAAGAACGGCGTAGCTTGGTAGCTAGCCGGTTTAGTATGGGTCAGTCCACAAGGATTTTATGTATTTTCTATTTGTTCTAACGAGTTAATTCCAATTGTGGTAGGATTGATTATCACTAAAAACTGAAATGAGTTTGATTAGGATTAAAATCTTGCTAGGGTTAGGTTTAGGTTAAGTTTGGAAATTCAATATTTCTCACCGCTTTCTATGCCCTAATTAAGATCGATTTAGGTGTTAAGGTAATAATTAATAAAGGGGATTAGCACGATCGGGAAGAAACTAGGTTTCTTCCTCTAGGTCCTTGTCCGTCCTTTCTTAACTCTTACCCTAACCTCCATGGAAAACATACACAACCGGTCTTTTAAACTACGGTATCACCGCTACCTTTTGGGATAGGGTGCCATAGTGAGTGGTGTGTGTATGTATGCATGGAGTCTTATTTAAAATGTATGACGGGCAAGAAAGGGGTGAGAGATTTTCATCTCTCAAACCTTTCATATTCCTAACCCTAACAAGTGAGGAACTACTCACTCATTAGGGAATTGATAACAAGAGACATTTTTTTGTTTGTTTTTAATAACCTAATTATCTAAACTACGGCAAATAAATAAAAGTTATAACTAGGGCAGATAAATAAAATTTATACTAGGGCAGAAAAAAAAATTAAACTAAGGCATAGAAAAGAAAGACTTACTTTATTTGATGCACTCTTCAAACATTACAAGAATTAAAATTCTGAATTTAGGAATTAAAAAGAGGCATAAGAAGAGGTATGCTCCAAAAAGAGCTGTAGGGTTCCTATTTATAGAGAATAGAAACCCTAGGGTTTACATCTGATCCCTATCTACATTTACAAAACTACCCTGAGAAGCCTAGTTAACGCACCGCCACCCACCGTCAAAACGCACCGACACGTGCTCAGCACGGCCGCGGATCCGCGGCCAAATGCCCTGTTTGGCCGCGGTTCCGCGGCTATATAGTGGGGTCTTTGGCTGAAAACTTCTGGGCTGCTTCCTGTTGCATTTTTCTTCTGGTTTCTTCACTTGGTTTCTCAGAATGTCTTCTATTGTCTTTCAGTGCAGAATGTTGTGGACTTTTACCGTTCGCTTCGTGTTGAAGTCTTGAATCTTTGCGCTGCCTTTGTACTTTGTGAACTTGTTCATTGATCTTCATTTGTTCTTCAAACTGTAGGCATGATAAAGATTCTCTATTTGTTGGTTGTAGTCTCACTTTTGTAGCGTCTTTTTATCATTTTCACTGTTTTGTTCCGAGAACCTGTAACCTGCAACTATGTAGCAGATATGGATCAAAAGTACCTATTTATTTATAAAATGAATAAGAATGGGAAATATAATAATGCAAAATTATGATATGAACATTAGTCGAAATTTAGACTAAGATCTACTTAACAAGATCATTTAGATCCAACAAAAGAGCATTTGGACTCTATTGTTTTAGTTTAGGGACATTGCGGTCCATAAGTTTAAGGACATCATAGTTCGTGACAGTTTAAAGATGTCATAGTCTGTAAAATTTAAAGACATCATAGTCTATGAGTTTAAGGACCCCACAGTCCATAAAGTTTAAGGACATCATAGTGCATGAGTTTAAGGACCCCACAGTCCGTAAAGTTTAAGGACATCATAGTCCAGTTTAAAGACGTCATAGTCTGTGTGGTTTTGGTACCGTTTGAGGATGCACCAAAAGTTATTGGTTATTGGGATCCTCCATCTCTCTGAAGACGCTGAAGAATTACAATGACATATATCAGAGGTATGAAGAGATGTACCCTTGAACCAATGTCGGTTGGGAGATCTGTAGTCAAGTTTGGGACTAAGATCAAAGATTTATGAGCATATGAGCTCAATTAGGGATATATGGCCAACTTGGGCTCGGCCCATTCAGTTAAAATGTTGGACATTTAATTAGGCCCAGTCCTTTTTCATTTAACAATGCCGAGCAATGGTTTGGGTTCTGACAACATTTTTGTCTTTTATTGAGTGCTGAGCACTTATTATGGCTCTGGAGCTTTATTTAAAGAACAATTTATGTTCCCTCAGCGCACACGTAAGGAGCACGAGGCGCGCTTGGCGCTAAGCGCCAGTTAATGAGTGCAGAGCACTCCTTGTGAATTAGCGCACACGTGAGGAGCACGTGGCGCGCTTTAATGAGTGCAGAGCACTCCTTGTGAAATAGCGCACACGTGAGGAGCACATGGTGCACTTGGCGCTTAGCGCCAACCTTGAAGCGCTGGGCGCTTCTTTGAATTGGAGCGCTAGGATCGCTGTGGCGCTGTGCGCCAGTTTTAGAGCGCTAAGGCGCTTCTTTGAATTGTAGCGCTGTGGCGCTGTACGCCAGTTTTCGAGCGCTAAGGCACTTCTTTTTAATTTGGAGCGCTAAGGCTCTTTTTAGTCAACTTTGATCAGATCTGCGCTCTGAGAATTAAATTCTCGTTTATAAGAGACCTAGTCTCGTGGGTCTAAGAACAAAGTTCTTATTTTTATAGGAGATGTTACAATCTCTTATTTTTTGTGAAAGGCTTTGCCTTTATGGATCTGTGATCTTAAGAGAATTGAATTCTTCTTCCCTCTTTTTTATGATGAGATGTTATGATCTCTTTTGTGAAAGACGTCTGTCTCATAGATCTATGATCTAGAAAAAGAAACTAAGTTCCTCTTCATTTGATGAGATGCCTTGATCTCTCTATTTTATTTACCTTGAAGAAATTCTTCTTCTTCCGAGTGCTTGGTCTTCTCTTTGAAATTTCTTAAAGTTTGTGGGGAGGGGGAGGGTTCCACCATGAAAGACTTGAAGTCTTGGGTTCTTTATATAGGGGAGGCTGATTTGTTGAATAAGTTGAAGAGATCTTTTCTCTAATTGATTTGGGGATATTTTCCACCGTTGGATCTTTAATCCTAGGGCTTCTGTTTTACAAAAGGCAATTTTCTTGTTGTTAACAAGACTGGGAAAATCTTTTCCCATGCAGAACTTATTCTGTATCTTGGTGATTTTATTAATCACCATTGGATCTTTGATCCAAGGGTGCGCTGTTTTTACAGAGCACAATCTTTCCTGTTTGGAAAGATTTGAGGAGTATTTCATCAACAGACTTTTATTATGAATTTTGATGATTTATCATCTTCGTTGGATCTTTGATCTAACGGTGGAGAACATTTAGTTCTGGCGCTTGGCACTCTCGTGCTTTGCACGTGAGCGCTGCTTCAGAGTTTTTGACTCTTTAGCGCTGGCGCTCAGCGCTCTCGTGCTTTGCACGTGAGGCGCTGCCTCAGAGTCTTTGACTCATGGCGCTGGCGCTCAGCGCTCTCGTGCTTTGCACATGAGGCGTTGCCTCAGAGTCTTTGACTCTTTAGCGCTGGCGCTCAGCGCTCTCGTGCTTTGTACGTGAGGCGCGGCCTTATTACTGAATGTGACTTTTCACCTTCCTTCTCCACTTTTCCCGAGTCAAGCTTCTCTTTCCCAGAGCTTGGAAATAGTTCCATCATGCACAGCATTTTCTGTGCCTAGACTTAAATGTCTCCCTTCATAATATGAAGCAATGCTTCTTTTCTCTCTCATTTTCAGAGAATCATTTTAATAGAGAAGAGCTATGGCTTGTAATCGCCAACATGCTCGCCGTCAGCCATGGGAGGTGCCCATTGAGGAAATTGTTCCTCGTATTGCTGCGTGATTGGTGAACCCTACTCTTACAGATGATCAATGCGACACGGTGCTGCACGAGCTCTTGACTCGTATAGGATCTCCTCTCTCCATCGGCTCCATTTGGCTCCGGATGGTTTTCTTGTCTGTGATCAATGATATTCCCCTTCCTCCGGCGGAGATGACTCCGGCAATGCTCGACACCGCGGAAGACAAGATCGAGTGCTTCCATGAGGCACTTTTGATCACCACATCTCTGAGGGATCGCTCTGTCCGGCTGCTAAGCCAGATACAGGCTTAGCGGGTCGTCATGTCTGCCTTTGCTGATGGGTGCGGTTCTGACCGATGGGTAGCTACTCTTCGTGAAGATCGCCGCTTTGTCATGGTGGAGAAGGCAAAGATGGAGTTAGATAATTTTATCCATAGTTTTGTGAATCCCTGTACTTTCGATCCCATGTTTGGTGATCTATTTCCTGTAGAATAAAATGCTCAATTAAATACTTTGTTTTTGTCGTTGAACACCTGTTCTTTCTCTGATGTGTGCATGTGCGTATATGAATGAGCCTGGTTTCACACATATCTGTAAACAAAACTTAAGCCGGCATAAACAGGAACTAATAGCTCTTGTCCGAAGATTTTGGCGGGAACAAATGTCCCCACTACTTTGCCCATGTAAGTATATATGTGGGTGAAGTAGTGCAGAGTAATTCATAGCGTATAACCAGTTTCGGGTTGGTATATAACTTTCAGAATCTTGATCTGAGAAGATAACGAGCGGACACAAGCGTCGTCATTTATCATTGACTCAAATCTCGACTCTTAAGGGATATAGTTCCAAACCCTCAGCCCCATGAGCCGCACCCTTTTATTTCTTTATGTCTTACTCTGGCATGAAGTAGTTTATATGCTCATGAGTAACTTCTCCATTTCAGTGGCATGTAGCTTTGGCAAGTGTGGCCCGTAGATGGTAGATAACAGTTCATCTTGAACTCTTTATAGGGTAGCGATGGCTTAGGAAACAGGGTTAGGATCTGTTGCCTAAGACTTCCAACTTTTTGAGCCGTGAGGGTCTCATAAAAACTTTTCTCCCTACGAGCCGTGAGGATCTCGTAGGTGTATTTTCTCCTTAGGAATCGTAAGTATTCCTAAGTGCGTTTTCTCTTGAGAGTCGTAAGGATCTCACAAGAGAATTTTCTCCCTTACAAGTCGAGAGGACTCGTAAGTGGTTGTTTCCCCCCTTGTCGATATTCGACTTGGGAGAGTGTGGCCTGTGAATAATGTACAAGAGTCAGTTTGGACCTGTTTGTAGGGCAGCGATGGCTTAGGAATCAGGGTTGGGATTTACTGCTTAAGACTTTTCAACTTTATGAGCCGTGGGGGTCTCATAAAGACTTTTCTCCCTACGAGTCGAGAGGATCTCGTAGGTGTATTTTCTCCTCAGGGGTCATGAGGACTCCTAAATGCGTTGTCTCTTGAGAATCGTATGGATCTCACAAGAGAATTTTCTTTATGCGTAGGGACACTAATTTCCTCACAGGTCAAGACGAATCGAGAGATTCTCGCAAAGACACAGATTTCCTTTCCGGTCGAAACGAATCGAGAGGTTCTCGCCAAGGACGCTGATTTCCCTGAATCGACAGGTTCTGCCAAGGACACTGATTTCCCTAGGGTCGAGACGAATCGAGAGATTCCTGCAAAGACACTGATTTCCTTACGGGTCGATGCGAATCGAGGTTCTCGCCAAGGACGCTGATTTTCCTGAATCGAGAAGTCTTGCCAAGGACACTGATTTCCTTGGGGTCTAGACGAATCGAGAGAATCCTACAAAGACACTGATTTCCTTGTGGGTCGACGCGAATCGAGGTTCTCGCCAAGGACGCTGATTTCCCTGAATTGAGAGGTCTCGCCAAGGACACTGATTTCCTAGGGTCGAGATGAATCGAGGTATTCCTGCAAACACACTGATTTCTCTGCGGGTCGACGCGAATCGAGATGTTCTTGTTAAGGACGCTGATTTCCCTGAATCGAGATATTTGCCAAGGACATTGATTTCCCTGGGGGTCGAGACGAATCGAGGTATTCCTGCAAAGACACTGATTTCTCTGCGGGTCGACGCGAATCGAGATGCTCTCGTCAAGGACGCCGATTTTCCTGAATCGAGATATTTGCCAAGGACACTGATATCCCCGGGGTTGAGATGAATTGAGGTATTCCTGCAAAGACACTGATTTCTCTGCGGGTCGACGCGAATCGAGATGTTCTCGTCAAGGACGTTGATTTCCTTGAATCGAGATATTTTGCCAAGGACACTGATTTCCCTGGGGTATTGGAGGTCATTGGCTGACTTGCTCCGCTTTCCGCGATGTCATGGTCGACGTTCTCCGTCTTCTACGGTGTCGGAATTGACTTTCTCCGTCTTCTACGGTGTCAGGATTGACTTTTTCCGTCTTCTACGGTGTCAGGGTCGACTTTCTCCATTTTCTACGGTGTCGGGATCGACTTTCTCCATTTTCTACGGTGTCGGGGATCGACTTTCTCCATTTTCTACGGTGTCGGGGGTCGACTTTCTACGTGTCGGGGGTCGACTTTCTCCGTTTTCTACGGTGTCGGGGGTCGACTTTCTCCGTTTTCCACGGTGTCGGGGGTCGACTTTCTCCGTTTTCCACGGTGTCGGGGATCGACTTTCTCCGTTTTCCACGGTGTCGGGGATCGACTTTCTCCGTTTTCTACGGTGTTGGTGGTCTACTTTCTACGTTTTCTACGGTTTTGGGGATCGACTTTCTCCGTTTTCTACGGTGTCGGGGAACGACTTTCGGTTGTCTGTTAAACCGCAGAGTCTTGGAACTAGGGACTTTGCGTGGCTCCGATTGGTAGTGTCGCGTCCGTATCCTGCTGGAATGAGGAGGAACGCCATTGTGAGTCTCCAGGCTGTAGATGTCGCCATCGAGATTTGACTCTCCGTTTGAAAGTGCCTGGTGGGGAAATGTATTTCCCTTTTGTTTATGCCCATGGATTGTATACAGGGGTCGGTATGGACTTGCCTGTAGGGCAAAAGTTTCATTTCATATATTTTTTTTGTTTTCTTTCCGCGATACTCTATCATTTCAGCTTTTTATATCGCGAAAGTCGCGATTGCCAAATCATTTCGGCTATTTTTCGCGGTGCCCAATCATTTAGCTATTTTTTTTCTTTTTACTCGCTGCTTTTTATTGCGAGTTGCCCAATCATTTCGGCTATTTTTGTATGCATATATTTTACTTGCTGATTTTGTTGCAAGTTGCCCCATCATTTCGGCTATTTTACATGCATTTTTTTTGAGTACGGAACTCAAGATCTGATACCAATATTAGCATCAGCATCGCTGTGACTGGAATATTGCCAGGAGCGAATCATCATTTGCCGTGAAAGGATTTGGAACTTGATACCGATGTAGGCATCAGCATCGCTACAACTGGGACATTGCCAGGAGCGAATTATCATTTTCCTTTGTCGATTTAAATAAAAATGGCTTAGCAAACAGGGTTAGAATCCTGTCGACTAAGGCTTTTGACTTCATGAGCCGTAAGGGGCTCATAAAGGTGTTTCTCCCTACGAGTCGTGAGGATCTCGTAGGTGCACTTTCTCTTTAGGAATCGTGAGGATTCCTAAGTGTTTGTTCTCTTATAAGTCGTAAGAATCTTACAAGAGTGTTTTCTCCTTATAAGTCGAGAGAACTTACAAGTGTTTGTTAATCAAATGAAGGCATTCCTTGTCGTTGGTGGGACTCGGAAAGGAAATGATTATTTGCGCCCGTGGATTGTATACAAGGGTCAGTATTAAGCCGCTTGTAGGGCAGTCTGGGAAAGGTGATGGCTTAAGAACAGGTTCAGATCCCTGTAGCTTAAGTCTTTTGAATCTTATGAGCCGTGAGGGTCTCATAAGAGGGTTCTCCTTACGAGTCGTGAGGATCTCGTAAGTGTAATTTCTCCTTAGGAATCGTGGGGATCCCTAAGTGTGTCGCTCCTTTGTGAGTCGTAAGGATCTCACGCAGGTAGTTTTCTCCATACAAGGTCGAGAGGACCTTGCAAGTGTTTTTAACGAGATTGCGCCCTTTCGGGTTTTCACAAACTCGCCGGTAGCCCTGCTATTTTTACTCACGGAGCCCTTTCGGGTTTTCATCCGTGCCCATCTTGCTTATGGATGTACCTTTTTTTTTCGAGTCAGCCCAAGGATACTGCGGGTTTGTAGTAGTTTAAAGGCGTTTCGTTCAAGCGTAGTATTTTTTCAAGAACCGACCGTTTACTGACCTAAAGGGTCTTTCGCCATGCATATTCATGACCAAGTAAGCCCCGCCATGGTAGACTTTGTCTATGATGTACGAGCCCTCATAGTTTGGCTCGAATTTCCCCCGTTTGGCACGATTAGGGATCATAGGTCTTTTTACGACTAGCACGAGTTCGCCTTGGCGGAATGTTCTCGGCCTAGTCAATCTTTCGTATGAGCGCGTCATCCTTGCTTTGTAAGCCTCCAGGTTTTGCTGCGCCATGAGCCGAGTTTCATCGAGGACGTCGAGCTCCTCGAGCCGAAGATGGGCATTCTCTTCATCTGTTAGCTCGTAATGAACTGCCACTCGTAGAGAGGGTAACTCTATCTCCAAGGGGAGTACCGCCTCAGTGTTGAACACCAATGCGTATGGCGTTGTATTTGTGGCTGTTTTGAATGTGGTCCGGTACGCCCAAAGAGCTTCATGCAGTCTCTCGTGTTAGTCCTTTTTATTTCTAGACACCGTCTTCTTTATGATCTTTGTCAAGGTATTGTTGAAAGCCTCAACTAGACCATTAGCTCGGGGATTATAGATCGAAGAGTATCTCCAGTCTATGTTATGCTGTTGTGCGAAGCGGCTGATTTTGTGATTTCTTTAGGCCGGCCCGTTATCGGAGATAATTCGTCGTATAGTACCGAACCGATAGATGACGTGTGTCTTGAAGAAATGAAGAATATTCTCCGTTTTCACTTTTCTTAGCGGTACTGCTTCTGCCCACTTAGAGAAGTAATCGGTTGTCGCCAATATGAACCGATGTCCTCTGGACGATGCTGGTTCGATTGGCCCGATTATGTCAGTTCCCCATATTTTGAACGACCAGCTAGCCACTGTTGGGTGTAGCAGATTCGGATGCTGGTGGATGAAATCCTCGTGAATCTGGCACGAGTAGCACTGCTTCGTGTATTCGAGACAATCCTAAATCATCGTGGGCCAATAGTAGCCCATCGTTTTGATCTTCAGCTTCATCTTTGGCCCGGCTTGATGAGAACCGCAGAGTCCGTCGTGAGTTTCTTGGATGACTCTCCTTTCTTCTTTCGGTCCCAGGCATTTCAGCCATAGAGAGTCGAACGATCTCTTATACAGCGTGTCATTGACTAAGACGAAAGACAGAGCTCTTTTCATGAGCTGATGTCTTGAGGACGCATCTTCAGGTGTCCGATAGGATTTGAAGTAGTCTATAAAGACTTCTTTCCAATCCCTAGCCTTTTCCTGGTCTTTTATTTGTAGGGCCATTTGCTTGGTCGCTCCTTTTTCTTCGAACGACTCCGGAGATATTTCTGCCGGTGCGAGAACCCGACGGCTTTATACTACGATCCTTACGTCATCGAGGTTTTCGTCAGCCAGTTCTTTAGCGAGTTTGGCTAACGCGTCTGTTTGCTATTCTCCGCTCGCGGTATGCTTTCTAGGGCGTAGGAAGGGATTTGAGTCAGTAATTGTTGCACTCTCTCATCATTCTTTACCAACTCTAGTTTGCACGTTTGATAGTCGCCATTTACTTGACTAACGACCAACTAGGAGTCTCCGTATATGAGGAGGTTTTCGATTCCCATGTCGACAGCAATCTCAAGACCTACTATCAAAGCATCATATTCGGCTTCATTGTTTGTCCTCGGCTCTGTTAAGGAGAAGGAAAAGCGCATTATCCCTCCTTGTGGAGTCACGAAGATAAGGCCTACCCCAGATTTAATTATGGGGGAGCTGTGCTTTCGCTTCTTCATGGAGGATGCCCCATCGAAATAGAGTTCCCATCGGGTATCATTCTCTTTTCTCCCCCCGTCGATCGTGTCAAACACGTGCTCATCTGGCAGTTCACAATTTAAGGGTGAATCGGCAGGTATTGGATGCTCAGCGAAGAAGTCGGCGATGACCCGGCCTTTCACTGCCTTGAGGGGACGATAAGTTATCGAGAACTCCATCAAGAGGAAGGCCCATTTAGCGAGCCTCCCTGTTAGTATGGCTCTCGACATCAAATATTTGAGAGGATCCATTTTTTATATGAGGTGGACCTCATGTGCCAACGCATAGTGTCTGAACTTCGTTATCGTGAAGATTAACACCAGGCAGTGTTCTTCGATGGGGGAGTAGTTGTTTTCTGCCCCCAGGAGAACTCGACTTAAATAGTAAAGGGCTCTCTCATTCCCTTGGTCATTCTCCTGTGCCCATAGCGCGCCTAAAGAACTTTCAAGAGCCGTTGTGTACAGGATGATGGACTTTCCCTTGACCGGAGCGGTCAGCAACGGCGGATTCTGCAGGTATTGCTTGATTTTATCGAGTGCACTCTGGCATTTATGATCCCAGACGAACGGGTTCCCCTTTTTCATTAAGTCACTGTAAAGGCGACATTTGCCGGAGAGGTTAGCTTGGAGGTTGACACCTGTCTAGGCATCTGTATCGCTACAACTGAGATATTACCAGGAGCGACTCATCATTTGCCTTTGCTGATTTGAACAAAGGTGGCTTAGTAGACAGGGTTAGGATTCTGTCACCTAAGACTTTTGACTTTATGAGCCGTAAGGGTCTCATAAAGGGTTTTCTCCCTACGAGTCGTGAGGATCTCGTAGGCGTATTTTCTCCTTAAGAATCGTGGGGATTCCTAAGTGATGTCTTCTCTTGTAAGTCGTAAGGATCTTCCAAGAGTGTTTTCCCCTTATAAGTCGAGAGGACCTACGAGTGTTATTCACCATATGGAGACATTTCTTGCCATTTGTAGAACTTGGAAAAGAAATATTTATTCGTGCCCATAGATTGTATACAAGGGTCAATATGGACCGCCTGTAGGGCAATTTGAGAGATATGATGGCTTAAGAACAGGTCTAGATCCCTGTAACTTAAGGCTTTCGAATCCTAAGAGCCGTGAGGGTCTCACAGGGGGATTCTCCTTACGAGTCGTGAGGATCTCGTAAGTGTATTTAACGAGGTTGCGCCCATCCGGGTTTTCACAAACTTGCCAGTAGCCTTGCTGTTTTTATTCACGGCGCCCTTTCGGGTTTTCATCCGTGCCCATTTTGCTTGTGGACATACTGTTTTTTTTTTTGTTTTTTTAACGAGATCGCGCCCTTCTGGGTTTTCACAAACTCGTCGGCAATCCTGCTGTTTTTACTCACAGCGCCCTTTCGGGTTTTCATCCGTGCCCATTTCGATTGTGGATATATCGTTTTTTTTATCGGGGCATTCCACTAGGCTGTAGGACTTGTTTGTAGGCCCCTTAATATCCTTCCTACCTTTTGAGAAGAAAGGACTATTCTACACAGAGATTCTTCCGCTAGTGAGGAATATGCCCCCTGTGTATATCTCGGGGGGAACGAGTACTCACGTCGTCGCTATTTTGGCGACAGGTTGCTTAAAAGCCGCTTATTTTTGTTTAGCGTAGGCGAGAAACGCCATCTTACCTCCACTTTTCACTCGTCATCATCGGATGAGAAAGAGTCTTGACCCATTTGATCCAATCGAGTCATTTTATCCATGAGTTTTTTTGGAAGGTCGTCGGCTTGAAGAGGGCCATATACGAGGATGCCTTTTGAATTTGGGTCAAGGGTGGCTATGAACATTCCCACAGCTGCCGCTTCGTCGATACGTTGCTCTTATTTGTCCAGAGATTTTGCCATCGGGTAACATATTGAACCTAAGTCTCATTCGGTCTAACCCTTTTGTTGACCAGCACCGTCATGGTAGTATGTTCGTTCTCATTAGCAAATCCCTAACAGAAGAGCATATCTATTTCATTGAAGCTCTTCACGAAATCATTTGGGAATTCCGCATACCATTCGAAGGCAATGCCCCCCAGACAGCTGACGAACAGTCATAGGAGGAGTATATCATTTTCTCCAGTATTTCCGCACATGGATTTAAATCACGCAATGTGCTGGCGAGGATTCCCAGTTCGTTTGCGCATGTGGAACGTTGGAAGTGTGTACTCTGGTGGGTACTGTATTTGATCGTACCATGTCAGATACAGTCGACCGGTCTTGATTGATCTATTTGCGGTTTCACTGGCGTAGTGAGTCTTGATTTGCTGAGCGGCATATTCGATCATCTTTGCTTTTGAGAACATTTCCTCTTCAGCCGTTGATGAGACTCGTAGAGGATTTGAAATGTCACCCTTGCCTTTAAGAGTGACTACCGGCAGTTCATTCGCTTATGGTTCCGATTGAACCATCATTCCAACTATATTCTGAATCAGAAGGGCCATCTGATTCATTTTAGTGGACATTTCTGCCGCTTCTTCATCTCTCTTTTTCAGAGCGCGCTTTAGGAAATCAATATCCGACTCTTTCACTATTCTTTCTTCGGGTGCGTACTTGGGACTTTCCTTAGGCGATGGATTAGCGTTTGCTGCCGCCTGAGCGAGCATATCCTACAACTTTTCACATTTGCAGTTGAACTTTTGTCAGGGACCGAGTTTGAGGTCGGTGACTAGTAGGAGCTCAAACTTCGTCTTTGGAATTCACCACATAGACTATGTGAACTACCATGCCCCAGGCTTGGGGTGTTTGGAGTTTTGGCCTTTGGAGTTTGCTTCGGGCACTTGAGCTTTATTGGGCCTATCTTTTTTTGTGAAAAACCGCTTTGGTTTTGGGAGGAACCGCTGTATCAGAATCCGTCTTGGGATGAGCCCCCTTTATCTGCTTCCACACCTTATATATAGACGAGGAAAGTTGTCTTAGGGAGCGAACTGGTTTCTGCTCTCGTGGGATCTCCATGGCCTGCGGAGACTTCTTCAATATTGCGGTAGGAAAATTTTGTCTGACCCTTCGCAACAGTTTGAAGCTATTCCCAGTTGAAACAACAACATTCACCACTGGTGTTGAAACATGACCATATGGAGAACTGCCCCCAGCTCATTTTGTATGATGTCGATATCGACGTCGACCGTTTCTTACGGCCGGGATTTGATTAGCTTCAGGATTTTTCTAAGCCTGCCCCCTGTTTCCTTTGGGAGTTTGAATATTCTGCCCCCTGTGTTGACCTTGGTCCTTGGTAGGTGTTAGTTGTTTGAGGACTGATTTCATTGGCAAAGCTGCAATTTAGGGAACCAGCATGTTGAAGACAGACTTCCTCTGGGCTTCCTTCATCGGCGTTGAGGCACCGAGGGTGGGAAGTGGGAGTATCGACCCAAAGAGAAACCCGTTGATTTCTTGAAGAGCTGGATTGCAGAGATTTGAGATTGCAAGTGGCCCATACTTGACTCCACCGGATACGACATAGCCTGAGTTGTTAGGGTGGGAGCAAACTCCATTCTTCACAGAGACGAAACGCTGGCTTCAGTATCCCCTCCCCGAAGAGCAACCACAAACATATATACCGCGATTATTTGATCACGGAAAAACAAAACACGATACACGAAGTGTGGAGTGGAAAGAGGAAAATGTCCCACTGGGCGTGCTAGAATCTGTTCGCCGCCGAAAACGGGAGATGGAACCGCGTAGGTCGTCTTGCCTGAATTTAGGGGCAGATGCTATTTGGTTTTATTCGTCCACCTCTCCAAAGATGTCAAGTTGATTTATGGCACCATGTATCGAAGGTTTAGACGGATGCAGCCGATGTAGCAGACTTCGTCAGATTTCCCCTGATTGTGAGGGTTTTTTGATTGTGAGGACGCTCATCCCTGCAGGCGTAATCCCCTGCAGTTAATTACGCTACAGCATCGCGGTAACCACTTTCTCCTTTTCCAGATGGTCACTTCGTGTTGTGTATGTTTGTTTTGTTTTTGGTTGCCCGTGGATTGTATACGGAGACTAATTTATGTTGTCGCCCGTAGGGTGTGGATTAGTCCAAATCCGTATTTTCTTAGATTTGGGTTTGGGTTGGGTTTAAGGATCGTTAATCTCATTTGAGACTAAGATCAACTTAAATGTTTCTTAAGGATACATTAGTCTAATTTTAGACTAAGATCTACTTAACAGGATCATTTAGATCCAACAAAAGAGCATTTGGACTCTATTATTTTAGTTTAGGAACATTGCGGTCCATAAGTTTAAGGACATCATAGTCCGTGACAGTTTAAAGACGTCATAGTCTGTAAAGTTTAAAGACATCATAGTCTATGAGTTTAAGGACCCCACACTCCATAAAGTTTAAGGACATCATAGTCCATAAGTTTAAGGACCCCACAGTCCGTAAAGTTTAAGAATATCATAGTCCAGTTTAAAGACGTTATAGTTTGTGTGGTTTTGGTTCAACCGTTTGGGGATGCACCAAAAGTTATTGGTTATTGGGACCCTCCACCTCTCTGAAGACGTTGAAGAATTACAACGACATATATCAGAGGTATGAAGAGATGTACCGTTGAACCAATGTCGGTTGGGAGATCTGTAGTCAAGTTTGGAACTAAGATCAAAGATTTATGAGCATATGAGCTCAATTAGGGATCTGTGGCCAACTTGGGCTCGGCCCATTCAGTTAAAATGTTAGACATTTAATTAGGCTCAGTCCTTTTTCATTTAACAATGCTGAGCAATGGTTTGGGTTCTGACAACATTTTTGTCTTTTATTGAGTGCTGAGCACTCATTATGGCTCTGGGGTTTTATTTAAAGAACAGTTTATGTTCTCTCAGCGCACACGTAAGGAGCACGATGCGCGCTTGGCGCTGAGCGCCAGTAAATGAGTGCAAAGCACTCCTTGTGAAATAGTGCACACGTGAGGAGCACGTGGCGCGCTTTAATGAGTGCAGAGCACTCCTTGTAAAATAGCGCACACGTGAGGAGCACGTGGTGCACTTGGCGCTGAGTGACAACCTTGAAGCGCTGGGCGCTTCTTCGAATTGGAGCGCTAGGAGCGCTGTGCGCCAGTTTTAGAGCGCTAAGGCGCTTCTTTGAATTGGAGCGCTAGGAGCGCTGTGGCGCTGTGCGCCAGTCTTGGAGCGCTAAGGCGCTTCTTTTTAATTTGGAGCGCTAAGGCTCTTTTTAGGCAACTTTGCACGTGAGGCGCTGCCTCATTTCTGAAGGTGTCTTTTCACCTTCCTTCTTCACTTTTCCTGAGTCAAGCTTCTCTTTCCTAGAGCTTGGAAATAGTTCCATCATGCACAACATTTTCTGTGCCTAGACTTAAATGTCTCCCTTCATAATCTAAAGCAATACTTCTTTTCTCTCATTTTCAGAGAATCATTTTAACAGAGAAGTGCTATGGCTTGTAATCGCATGCTCGCCGTCAGCCATGGGAGGTGTCTATTGAGGAAATTGTTCCTCGTTTTGCTGCGCGCTTGGTGAACCCTACTCTTACGGATGATCAATGCGACACGGTGCTGCACGAGCTCATGACTCGTATAGGATCTCCTCTCCCCATCGACTCCATTTGGCTCCGGATGGTTTCTTGTTTGTGATCAGTGATATTCCCCTTCCTCCGGAGGAGATGACTCCGGCAATGCTCGACGCCGCGGAAGACAAGATCGAGTGCTTCCACGAGGCACTTTTGATCACCACAGCTCTGAGGGATCGCTCTGTCCGGCTGCTAAGCCAGATATGGGCTCAGCGGGTCGTCATATCTGCCTTTGCTGATGGGTGCGGTGCTGACCGATGGGTAGCCACTCTTCGTGAAGATTACCGCTTTGTCATGGTGGAGAAGGCAGAGAGGGAGTTAGATAATTTTATCCATAGTTTTGTGAATCCCTGTACTTTCGATCCCATGTTTGGTGATCTATTTCCGGTAGAATAAAATGCTCAATTAAATGCTTTGTTTTTGTCGTTGAACACCTGTTCTTTCTCTGATGTGTGCATGTGCGTATATGAATGAGCCTGGTTTCACACATATCTGTAAACAAAACTTAAGCCGACATAAACAGGAACTAATAGCTCTTGGCCGAAGATTTTGGCGGGAACATCGTATACTTCTTTTTTGCCCAGATTTGACCAACTGTTAATTTTGTTTACGAGCATTACGGAAAGTTTTTTTTATCGAAACTTTTGCATCATCGATATCTTTGATGATGTATATGTGTTGTAAATATCGTCTATTTGCTATATGTCGATTAGAAGAGATTGTACATATTTGCTTGTGTTGTTGTGATGTATATCTCTGTGATGGTATAGACGGATTGTCGTGTTGGATAGCCCCTCGTGCAATGTTGTTTATACAGTTATGTCTTTTGTATATTCTTTATTGCAGGGCGTACTTCCGACTTGTGGACTGTCGTTTCTGCCTGTTTGTATATTCTTTTATTACGGCTCGACCAGGATGCAGTCGATGTCACCTTTGTATATTGTTTCATTTCTGTACTAGGATAAACCCGCGGAGAAGTGCTCGAATAGCCAGGGTTTAGAGTGTGCTAGGTGGTCGTGTCGCAGTGGTGAGTTCGAGCTGCCTCGCTCTACGATTGGAGGTCTATTCTCCGCACTTGTGGGTTTTTAGTATGACCCACGGTGGAGTGCTCAAGTTACCGAATTCCATGAAGTGCTGGGTGGCCACTCATGACATTGAGTGAGGGTTGCCTCACTTCTAGACTTGGCATTGAGTGCGGATTGCCTCACTTCTAGAATTGATGCGTAACTTGCCGCACCCGTAGGGGTCTTAGTTTGATATTGGTACGTGCAGGGGTTCGATTAAATACGTGTACTGGATAAACGAAATTTAATCAGACGATTGATAATACTAGTCGGCTTAGGATTAAGCCGGATTATTAAATCAGGTTTTGACTTAATAATATATATATATATATTGATATATATATTTTAGTATTATTGTTCACTATTCATTTTCACTCATTGTGCTATTCGTATTTTTATACGGATACGCGTATATGTAGCGATACATATACCGGGTGAAGTATTCTGTATTTATAAAGGAATGCTTCCAGAAGAAGGACACCTCATATTTGATTTTCTTTTTGGAAAATCAAATGGAAAATGAGGTAGAGGTGAGGTGGCATGAAGCATGTGTGAGCATGTAGAAAGGTATGGTTATGATTTTAATGATCATTTATTGGTTCACCATTGAACTATGGTTGTATTTATGAAGTCATTCTTTCTACACTATTTTTTTATGGATTCATTCCATTTTCTTGGATGCTTCATGCTTCATGGCTAAAGACTTAGCTATTTCCTCGCCTCTTTTCTCCTTCTTCTTTGTGCTCTCTTGAGCATGGATTTTGAGAGAAAAATTAGTGGAAAAATTCCTACATCACCCACAACCCATCCTTTGGAAGTTTGGATCGTCGGTCGGAGCCTTTTCCGGTTTTCCTCGGATGGATCTTCTTCGGCGAGGGTGGTCGACCTTCAAGCGCGATCCCGGCGGTTACGAGCTTGGAGGGGTCATCCATAATTAGGTGGACACGCGTCGAAAGTTGTAATTTCATGCCCTTGTATGTTTTAGTTTGCTAGTATAGGTGTATGGATCGTATCCTGGGTTATGCGTGTTTGGTGTTCGCATAAAGTTTTTGTTTTCGCTTCCGCCTTGGCCACAGCTTTCGCGACGCGAGCACCGAACACCAACATGGTATCAGAGCCACTCCATAAACCTTAACTAGTTTGTTAGCACTAATTTAGAGTTTCAATCGACGGAATTTTTCGATTCGCATTTCCAATCTACTGCTTGTTGTTCGAATTTTAAAGTTGTTCAAAAAATTATTCAGGTTGCAGTAAATTATGTGCAGGAAAAACTAGAGACCAGAAAGAAATTTAGGCACCTAAGCCCAAAATTCTACTGCTAAACCGTCGCTAAATGTTCCATTTGGCTACAGATCCGCGGTCTTATTTTGGCTACAGTTCCTCAAATTTTTTCTGTTACTCTAATTCATGGAAATGTGATTTTTAGAATATTTGGTTTTGGTCCAATATTGTTTGAGTACTGGTTTGTACTTGGGGAAAATGCGAAAAGTTTTAATCGATCGAAATTTTAAATTCGTAGTTTTAGTGCATTTGTTAGTTTCTGTGACCGTGAATATCATATCGTGGTATAATCCGACTGGTTGTTATATGTACAATAAGACGGGTTTACGAACATGATATTCGTGTTGATATTCTGTGTTGCACTAATCTTTTGGATGGGTTGTCGTGATGGATACCCTTGTGTGCAACGTTAGATGTACAGTTCAGATTCATTTGTATATTCATTTGCAGGACGAGCGTCCGACATATGGATTTCCGTTTCTGCAGTTTGTATATTCTTTTATTGGGGCACGACCGGGTTGAGGTCAATGTCACCACTGTATATATATTTTCTTTTCTGTACTAAGATTACCCAGCGGAGGAGTGCTTGAATGGCCGGGTTCTAGAGGGTAACGGGACTGCATCTCATGGCGTTGAGACCGGGGGGCTTACTCTAGAATTGGCGGGCTATTCGCCGCACTCGTAGGGGGTATAGGTTGATCCACGGAGGGGTGCTCAAGTTACCGGATTCCGTGAAGTGCTGGGTGGCCTATTCACTTTGTTTATTGGGGTTGCCCCACATCCAGGATTGGAGGGTAACTTGCCGCACTCGTAAGGGTCTAAGTTCTTCATTGCACTGGTTATCCACATGACCGGGAACGTCGTGTCTCATTTACGGCTCAAATGAAACATGGGGCTCCTAATTTATCCGCTGTTCCATATTGCTGTTCGCATGACTATGATGTTTATTATCCGCCTGCAAGATTGATATATATATATATATATATATATTATATTTAGTAGATGCTTCTATATGTTTTGCATCTACGGTAGTCCTGCCCCCGCTCTGCCGTTAGTTAAATAATCTAACGGTGTATGATGGGGCCCTGTGGCGAATGCGGATGATATATAAAAGCTTGTTATTTTGGTTAATTCTTTGTGGCTTGGAAACTTAAAATGATGGGAACGTATTATCTGAATAATGCAAGGAAAATAAACCTAAATGACGTTGTCGGAACCAATTTTAAAACTACTCGGTTTTCTTCAAAACAATAGTCGTATTCTTTTGCTTTGTATAGAGGTATTCAGTTAGGAATATCCCGCACCTTATTCCATGAGGGAAGAGCCTTGATCCGTTTACTGGGAGATCGCTCTTAAGCAAAGGTTTATGTTACTACTTTTAAAAAGCGGAGCTTAAACCACTCCATTTCAAAGCCACTAGAGTTTCTTTAGCGATATCAATTTCATTACGTTAAAGGTTTTTTGCCAAAAATCATCCGTAGTCCTTTGTCATTTCTTACAACTATCACCTAGTATTTATGCTATGTATGTTGGCCTACGTCAAGGCATAGTGAATGGTATCTGGGTAATACTTGTTTGCTGCATAGATATGCAATTGTTTAGGAAAGTTATACAGTTATTTTGGCATACGTCAAGGACTTGTACAGGTGGGTCTAAATTAATCCAGGATAATGACAGGTGGAACTTGACTAACGACTTATGATATGTTGGCCTATGTAAAGGTCATAAGTGTTAGGGGAAAAAACCATATCAGGAGTTTCAAACATACGGGAAACTTGCCAGGCATGCGCATACCTTCTGGAGTGTGGTGACTTGAGTGGATTCCGTCAGGTTGTCACGTGATGATAGCTGGGCCCCGATTCCTACTAATGAGTATGTATTACTCATCGGGAGATTTTTCACTTCAAAATTAGCTAACTTATTAGGTGTCTAGAAAGTGTTAACGAGGTTACGTCTCTACGGAAACGAGGTTATTAATTGGGTCCATGCGAAAGCATGGGGGACCTCCCTCGGAGTACCAACATTGGCCTGGCTGAACGGTTAGCGAACTTATAAAGTATATATGATTCCAACTAGTTCTCCCTTTAGGGTTTGAAAGAGAATTCGAGAAAACAGTGGGAGCCATCCTGATTAGATAAAGTGATAACCAATCTAATCTTGATAGAGTGCACGTTGAGTGTTTCTTTTCTCTTTCTCTGGTACAACGACCCATGACTTATCTTAAAAACTCATGAACCAAGTTAACTGAACTTTTTTACACCCTTAGGCTTCGGATTGTCGCGATTCACGACAGAGTCACACATATTCCTTCCCCTTCTACTTTACCCTTTGCATTTCTTCAGAACACTTCGTATCACTATGATGATCCATATCGCTTGGAACGACCGTCGTATAGTTACATACGAACTCGAAGAAGTTACTTCAGTCGAGGATGGCCACAGCTTCTAGAAAAATTGAATAGGATTATTCGATTGTCTCTTCCCTTTAATTTCTCTTAGGTTGCGAGAGCTTATTATATTAGGAGAGTACACCTATTACGCTTATTGGATAGTCTTGTTCCAAACCTTAGGCAGGTGCCGAAAGGTAGGGAAGGAAGAAAATCAATTAGCCTAAGTGCAGTGTGCAGAAGGTAAGATGTAGAGACATATAAAGGGATTGAAGTGAGGTCAAAGGAAATTGCGACTACTGTTAAGAATCTGGATAATGGAAAATGCATTACTAGGAATACCCGGCCATCCCCATGAAACATTTTCATGTTTCATTATTTCTGTGAGTTTGTAAAAGATAATTGTTTTCCCAATTGATTCTAACTCTAGGGTATGTATTTACTGGATTAGAATCTCACATCAGTACGATATTACAGATGCTGAGTAGGAGTAGAATATTGGGAAATGGGCGATTTGATCCTCAATATCGGAAATCGTTGTAATTGGTGATATTGGATTAAATCGCGTGGCTTTTTTCAACGACAAATATTTGGTCTCGAATAACCGTTGTTATGCACCAAATTTTATAATGAAATATCTGTACCTTTATTTTATATAATGAGATATACATTTTGAAGATTTTGTTTTAAACATTTACCTTTATCAGTTGAGGATAAGGTAAGGTGCATTGAATAACGGTGTAAGATATTCTTAACCAAGATACAATTTTCAATTAACAAAACACAGAATTTGAGTTAGTATACTCTTGGGACTTATACATGAAAATGTATGTTGTCCAGTGTCTTCCGGGATAAGGGGTTAGTACTTTTACTTCATTCAGGTTCACCTATGAGTTCTCTAGTTTTAGACACGCATTCGTTGTAATGCAAGATCCAAAGATTGTGAGAAGTTTGTAGGTATAAGAATAAAGTAGAGAGCCATACGTTGAAAGTATCAGGATTTTTCGAGGTGATTGAAGATTTAGATACTTATGTTAAGTATTCCATCATAGTAATATTGAGAACTTGATTCTATCGCTGGTTGCTCATCCGTGGGTGCGCCCCTTGATGAGTAATGCTGTATTGGCTTTTTTCTATTTGGGTATGCACTGGAAACAACTGCATAACATTTAAATGTGGTTACACCTAAATTAGTGACTTAATTCTCTATGGACATAGAATGGTTGTATATCTTAAGCTTGTTAAGATATGGAGTTATCTGGTTTCTGTTTAAAAGCAGAATACAGACAAACTCAAGGCACTCTTCAGTAATGGCGGTTTGTGGATTATCCCAAGCATTTGGTTGGATTTTGTTTCTACCATTTTCAAGATCAATAGTTACATTGTTCTTGACTCACCACTTATTTTATAAAAGGATTTTTTTTGCAAAAGAAACTTGTGGGAATATAGTAGAATTGGAAGTGATTCCAGAACTACAAACGGTTACCGAAAATTTAGTAGAACCTAAGAATTCAATTGGACTTAACAAATCATTAGCCACTCCGCAGATTAAGTAGGTGACCTCAGCCACCTGAGAGGTACTTCGGTTTTCTTGTAGATGGTGACAGAGAGGTCAGCATCATGATGATGACCCCCCTACTTGTTATCAGCAGGTCATTGAAAGTGGTAACTTCCCGGTGACCAGATACTTCATACCCAAGATGGAATTTACGCACTTCAGTAAATCATGGATTTTGGACTTTACTGGGTGCTCATGAAGGGGTAAAACCTATTTGGAGCGAGGAGATCTTTTGAGATTTGTGCAGGTGGAAAGGTACTAATATAATAAGGTTATACTTGTCATAAAGAGTTTTCATCAAATACCCGTTGTGAATTGTGATGAGACTTTTACTTCAGTGTCTATACTGAAGTCCATACAGATATGGCTTGGCACTGCTATTCCCCCTACTTGTTATCAGCAGGTCATAGAAAGTGGTAATTTCCAGATGACCAAATATTTCATACCCAAGATGGACTCCACGCACTTCAGCAAGTCATGGATTTTGGACTTTGCCGGGTGCTCCTGAAGGGGTAAAACCCATTAGGAGCAAGTAGATCTTTCAGGATCTGTGCAGGTGGAAAGGTACTAACCTAATAAGGCTAGACTTGTTGTAAAGAGTTTTTATCAAATACCCGTTTGTGGATTGTGATGTGATTTTTACTTCAGTTTCTATGTTGAAGTCCATATGGATGTGACTTGGCATTGATGCTACTCTTAGCTATGATATCTGGCAGATGTATGACTATAAAATTTTTCCAAATGGGAATTTGGAAGTGCACATGTGTATGACTCTGCAAGAGAGTTATCGTAGCCAGTAGGAGTAGCGGAAGGTGTGCAAGTTGCTTATGTCTATTCGTAGACTAAAGTATAGATATCGGAGACAGTTTATTTGTTTTTTGTGACAGTCAAGGTGATTGAATTCATCAAAACAATAGATGAACCTAGTAAGAAGGATGTAGGGAGTCTTATCCTGGGATTTGGATGACATACTCCAGTTAGGAAGTGATGTTCCTATACTACAATCGGTCAAACATTAGTTGTCACACAGTGTTTTCTCCATATTTTATATGGATAACATATTAGGAATTCTGGTGACTAGATCTAGATTTGGGAAGTTTCCCAAATCGAGTACTTAGACAACATTCTAAAAGTAGTTTAGAATGGACGACCCCTGGCGTGGTGGTGTACCCGCAGGTGATGGAGTCATCCTCTCTAAAGAGATGTCTTCTAGACTGATGAGGAGAGGGGTTGGTATGAATGCCATATCATTTGCTTAGGCAATTGAGTCAATCATGCAATGTATTGTACAAAACTAGATAGATAATGTATCAGGGATTCTGGTTTTAGATTTAGATTTGGGAAGTTTCCCAATCGAGTACTTAGACAGCATTCTAAAAGTATTTTAGAATGGACAACTCCTGGCGTGGTAGTGTACCCGCAGGTGATGGAATCATCCTCTCCAAGGATATGTCTTCTAGACTGATGAGGAGATGGACAAGCATGAGTGACATATCATTTGCTTAGGCAATTGAGTCAATCATGCAATGTCTTGTACAACACCAAATATTGCTTTTGCACTAGTTGCAATAAGCATATATTAATCCAATCCTGGAGACACATTAGGAAGCAGCAATGAACATAAGTGGATGTTCATGATATAAGGTAATGACAGCCTTCTCTGGAAGGCGGTTATTGGTTAAGGCTTCCAAGGTGACCTGAATGACAAAGATGCTTTCAGGGTTTTGAGTTTAACCCCTTCTGAGGATCAGTATATTGGATAGTGTTCCAATAGGAATACTGAGGTAATCATCGTGCAGGATGATGGTTATGACTCAACAGAGGATACCAAAAAGTTTGTTGGATGGAGTTGTTCATTGATGAACTTAGTCCCATCAAGTATCCAGAAAAATTCTTAAGTTGGGGTATCGCCTAGTTTGGGAGATTGTTGATCTCCGTAAGCTTGAGGAATAGAGAGATGAAGATGGAACATTGCAGCGGATCCACTCACTGAGCCTATTTCTTGAACACGTTAAGTTTCACAAACATAGTTTGCGAAACTGATTAGTAGAGAAGTTGGGTATTCGGTAGCACATGAGCTGTGGGTACGCGATACCGTAATAATTGGCCTTAAGTGTAAGTGGGAGATTGTTGGATATAGTGCCCTCAAGGCAATTATTGTGATTGCAAGTAGAAAATTATAATAATTGAACCAGGACCTATACAGGTAGAACAGTCTTACTTGAAATGATAGTGTGCTATCTGGTTTGTCTTCATTATTGATGAAGCCCATAGGATTGTTGTTTGACAACCAGCATTATGATGGCGATCATATATGTGGGAGCTGGGTTTTCCATAACCACATCCTTAAATGTTCCTAATTGTAGGTGTTGGCTATAGTGCCCTCAAGTCAATTATTGAATCGCAGGCACGCGATTGCGATGACTGAGGGATGACCTACATGGATAGAACAGTCTTACTCAAAATGATAATATACTATCTGGTTTGTCTTTATCATCATGTACATGCTTTATGTAGTATTATAGATCACTATTATATGTTGATAGAGCCTATAGGATTCGTGCTTGACTACCGGCATTATGATGGCAATCATATACGTGAGAGCTGGGTGGTTTATAAGCGCATCCTTAAATGTCCCTAGTCGTGGGAGTATCGAGACTGGGCATCGATACTTCAGAGTAGACTAGTGTATACTGATCGAGACCCTGACGAGGGGTGGTGGCTGGTCTCAAAAGCCATTCGTGTTAGTTTGTTCACCTAAGATAGTATAAAGGTGCTCATTGGGTTATGAGTACACTGGATGGACTTGCCGGGAGCATGCTAGTTAGTATTATACCTATTATCAGATAGCAGTTTCCAGATGACATGTGTACAGATTAGTCTGTTGACCTGAGATCGTCATTTTTCTCATGTGAGTTCCCACTATGCTTTGATTACTACTCTACCACGGCTCGAAGGAGTCGTGCAAACAGGTTTTAGTTGGGTACATTCCCGAGCCACATGGAGGCAGTGAGCGGATCGTCGGGGATTCGTCTCTCTCGGTATTGGGGTTGATGCCGTGTAGTGCACGGGTGGCCATCACCAGAAATCCTTGATCAAGGTAGTCGAGAATTACTAATTTGGATCAGTAGTTTCTCAGGTTGTGATGGGCTTCATACCGACACTAAATGTCGCGTTATTAGGAGTTTGACTTTATCCACCCCTCTAGACTCGATATGCAATACTCTTAGACGAAGAGACCGTACTGTATGGAGATTGTCATGGACAAGCTCAGTAGGGGTCAGGATGAGTTTGCTCATTGGCATTCCTTTCGCTCAATACCTGGGTAGCCGTTACGTACAGCTATTGTCGCTGACGTGCTTGTGGTTAAACCCACTGCCAGCGTATTGACGAGTTTTTAGAGTCCCACACAGATGGTTTCCCTGCTTCGGGCGAAACGATGTAGATGCCATATGGTTTTATGGCAGGGTTTGATCATATACATGCACTTGTGCACGTATCATGATTCAGACGGATTTTACTAGTGGCTTTGGTTTAAGCCAGATACTGGTTATATATTGTTGGATTATTTTTGTCTCTTTGTATTTGTATTTTTCGGAATACGGATGCGGGTATGTATATACGGATGAGGGAAATTCTTGTAATTTATTATAAGTTACTTCTAGAAGTTGCCACCTCATTATGTTTATCAACCAATTAGTTAAATGGTTAATTAAGGAGAACGATGAGGTGGGTTTTGGCATTTATGAAGCATGGCACACTTGGTGACTCATGTGGTGACTCATGGGGTGACTCATAGTGTGACCCATGAATCACTATTGTGGCATGCTTGATATTTGTTGGAGTTGTGAGATATTTTCTTCACTTGATGCTTCATTCCTTTTTAGCTCACAACACTTAGCCCCTTTTCTTGAGTTGAGCTTAGCTTCACACTCTCATCCTCTCATGGCTTTTTCTTCTACCTCCACCCTAATAGTCTCATGTGCTGAGAAATCTTGGGTGTTTAGAGACAAATCAATCCATCATTAAACTATACATCTTCTAGGCTATCTAGTTTAGCGAACTAGGTACGCTGGTTACCTCGGTTTTGAGGTAGGAGCTCGAAATACAAATCCTCAGGTGGACCATCTTCGATGGAGGGAGACCGGAGACTGAGCATGATCGTGGTGGCTACTAGGAGCTTGGGAAGTTGGTTAAAGATCGAAGGACACGGATCATTCGGTATAACATTCCTAAACTCTTTTTATCTTTCTAGATTAAGGTTAATGGTAGATCAGTTTCATCGGGTTATTCTAGCGTCAGTTTGTAAAATTTTTGTTCCGTAATCGTCCACGGTTTGATGGTCAGGGCGCTGGCATAACCCAACAGGTATCAGAGCCAACCCATAAACCCTTTACTAGCAGTTTAAAAGATGTTTAAAATATCGAAACCCAAACAACTCCGAAACAATACGCTAGATGTTCCAGTTTCTGTCGATTTTTTGTAGTCTTCTAATTTTTTTTAAACAATTGCAGAAGGTTATTTATGTAGTATCCAGAACACCATCAAAAAACGAGCCCCAATGGCAAAAATGTAGCCGACGAGATCAAGCATTTTCCCGGCCTGGCCGGTCTGCTTTGCACATTGGGTCTTGAAATTTTTTGTGTGTTATGGTCTCTGGAATATTTGGTTTTTGGTATTGTTTGTTTTTGCTCAGATTACATATTATGTTATCTTTGGTTTGGGAGAAATTCGGGGTATTTCGAAGTCGCTATTTTTAACATTGTTTAAAAGTTTTCAGTACATACATTACTATCTGGGACCGTGCATGTCATTAGAGCGGTACAACTCGTCTAATTGCTATATGTCTTTTAGACGGGTTTGCGAACATGACATTCACGTTGATGTTCTGTGTTGTGCTGTGGTTGTGGTTGGATTGTCGTGGTGGATAGCCAGTGGTGCAATGGTAGTACAGTTTAGATTCAATTTATACATTCGATATTGTGGGGTGAGCGTCCGACATGTGGATTGCTGTCTCTGCCAGTTTGTATATTATTTGTTTGGGGCACGACCGGGTCGAGGTCGATGTCACCCTTGTACATATTAGTTTATTTTCTGTACTAGGTTTACCCTACGGTGGAGTGCATGAATAGCCGGGTTCTAAAGGGCAACGGGCCCACATCTCATAGCATTGAGACGGAGGGGGCCTTACTCTAGAATTGGCGGACTATTCGCCGCAGGTATAGTTTGACCCACGGAGGGGTTCTCAAGTTACCGGATTCCGTGAAGTGCTGGATCGCCCATTCACTATGTTGTTTGGGGTTGCCTCACTTCTGGGATTGGCGGGTAACTTGCCGCACTCGTAGGGGTACAGGTTTTCATTGCACAGGCTATCCACACGACAGGGAACGTCTAGTCTCATTTGCGGCTCAAAAGAAACCCGAGACTCTAGGATTATCTACCACTCTGTGTTGCTTTGCTGAGATTCTGTGATGTTGCTTTATATCATGTCTGGGACGATTGTTATATATATTTATATATATACTGGTAGATGTTGTATATGTTTTGAACCCGCGCTAGTCTAACCACCACTCCGCCGTTAGTTAAGTAACCTAACGGGTGATGACGAGGCCTAGTGGTGAATGCAGATGGAATATACGTATATTATATTTTCGTTCTTTTATCTGGTGTGATATGTTTTAATTAATGGGACTGCATTGATTCTGATCAATGCAAGGAAAAAAACTCTATATGATGTTGTTGGAACAAAGTTTTTTGAAAATAGACATTACGGACGCTTTCTTTTGCTTTGCACAGTGGTATTCGATTGGGAATATCTTGCACCTCATTCCACGAGGCAAGATCCGAGATCCCTTCATCGGGAGTGACCTCTTTGGTAGAAGTTTGCGCCAACGTAATAAATTTACTATAGTTGATTCTTTTTCTTTGCATCGTGGTATTTGATTGGGAATATCCTGCACCTCATTCGACGAGGAAAGAGCCGAGATCCTTTCACAGGGAGTGACCCCTTTAGCAAAAGTTTGCGACACTATATATTTGTAAAACCGTTTGGGTTCCTTCAACGATATCGAGTTCATTACGTTAAAGGTTTTTCGCCAAAAACCAGCCGTAGCCCTCCTTCATTTCAGATTAGTATTGCTTAGTATTCGTGCTATGTTTGTCATTGCTATTCGCCGAGACGTAGTGTGCTGTAGCTCTGAAATGCTTTTCTGTCGCATGGACATATGGATCGGTTAGGACAATTATACGACTTTGTTGATTATTCGTCAAGGGTCGTGCGGGTGGGTTTAACGCAATCAAGATAATGATGGGTTGAACTTTCCTAGGTCCTTTTGATTTGTTGATTATTCGTCAAGGTCACTTGGGTCATAGGGGTAAAAATCATATCGGGAGTTTCAAACATACATGAAACTTGCCAGGCATGCGCATACCTTCTAGAGTGTGGTGACTTGAGTGGATTCCATCAAGTTATCATGCAATGATAGTTGGATCCTGATTCCCACTGATGAGTAGGTGTTACTCCTCGGGTGATTTTAGATGATCCCGACTAATTCTCCTTTTAGGGTTTGAAGGAGAATTCGAGGAAACAGTGGGAGCCATACTGATTAGATAAAGTGATTAACCAATCTAATCTAGGTTAGAGTGCACGCTGAGTGTTTCTTTTCTCTCTCTCTTTGGCAGCGACCATGACCCGACTTTAAACTAAAACTCATGAACCAAGTTAACCGAATCTTCTTAAAACACTTTGTCTTTTGGATTGTCATAGTCGCATATATCATTGCCGCTCTTACTTTCCCCTTTGCATTTCTCCGGAACACTCCGTATTACTACGAAGATCCATAATTTTTGGATATGCCATCGTATAATTAGATACGAACTCGAAGAAACTTGTTTCAGTTCGAGAATGGTTTCTGGTTCTGGAGAAATTGAATAAGACTATTCAGTTGTCTTTTCCCTTTATCTTCTCTCAGGTTGCAATGGCTCCTGGTATTTAGGAAAGTACACCTATTGTGCTTATTGGATAGTCTTCTTCCAAACCATAGGCAGGTGCTGAAAGGTAGGGACAGAAGAAAACCAACTAGCCTAAGTAAGGTATACAGAAGGTAATAAGTATAAACATATAAATGGATTTGAAAGAGGGCAAAAGGAAATTGCGATTGCTATCATTCACGATGAAGCCGCGTATATCATCGCCACTCCTACTTCACTTTTCCATTTCTCCGGAACATTCCATATCACTACGAAGATCCACATTTATTGGATACGCCATTGTATAGTTACATACGAACTCGAAAGAATTTGTTCCAGTTCGAGGACGGTTTTTGGTTTAGGAGAAATCGAATAGGATTATTTGGGTTGTCTTTTATCTTTATCTTCTCTCAGGTTACGAGGGCTCCTAGGATTAGGAGAGTACACCTATTACGCTTATTGGATAGTCTTCTTCCAAACCATAGGCCGGTGCCGAAAGGTATGGAAGAAAGAAAACCATTTAGCCTAAGGATGGTGTACAGAAGGTAATAAGTAAAGACATATAAATAGATTGGAGTGATGAAAAGGAAATATACGGTTACAGTCATGAATCTGGATAGTGGAAGAGGCGTTACTAGGAATACCCGTATACCCCTTCGAAACATTTTCATGTTTCAGTTTCACTGTGCAGTGTTAATTGAAAACTGTTTTCCCAATTAGATTCTGACTCCAGAGTATGTATTTACCAGATTTGATTCTCACATCTGTATAGCGTTACAGATGATGAGTGGGAGTAGATTATTGGGAATTGGGTGAAAGATTCTAAATACATATCAGAATTCTTTGTAATTGGTGATATTTGAGAAAATTACCCGGGTTTTGCTTGACGACAAATATTTGGTTTTGAATATTCGTTGTTATGCACCAATTTCAAACCGATATATCTGTACGTTTATTTTATAAAGTGAGATATAAATTTTTGAAATTATGTCTATGACATTTACCTATATCAGTTGGTGATTAGGTAAGGAGCATTCAACATCGGTGCAATTCTTCTTAACCATATTATAGTTTTCAACCTACGACGCACAGAATTTGAGTTATTAAATTCAGAGGACTTATACAAAATATTGCATGTTGTCCAGTGTTCATTAGGACAAAGGGGTTGGTACTCATACTATATTTTGTTTACTTATCACTTCTCCAGTTTTAGACAAGTATTTCGTTGGAATACAGGGTCCAGATATTGAGAAGTTATAGGTATAAGAATAAAGTAGAGAACCAGATGCGGGAAGTATCATGATTCTTCGAGGTGATCGAAGATGTAGATACTTATGCGAGGTAATCCGTTGAAAGTAATGCTTTTTGAGAACTTGCTTCTCTTTCAGGTTACTCATATATGGATGCATTCCTTGTTGAGTAATACTGATTGGCCTCCTTCCATTTGATTGACATGCACTGGAAACAGCTGCATGATTTTTGAATCTGGTTCCAATTAAATCAGTGCCTATGTTTCTATAGTGGATATAGAATGGATCATATCTTGACGATGTTGAGGTATATGGAGTTGTCCGGCTTATGCTTAAAACCAGAATCCGGATAAACTCAAGGCATGTTTCAGTAATGCCAGTTTGTGGGTTATTCCGGGCTTTGACGAGGGTTAACTTTCTACCATCTGGAAGATCAATAGTTATATTGTTCTTGACTCTCCACCAATTTTAGTAAAATGGATTCTTTTCAGAAAACATTAGTGGGAGTATGATAGAACTAGAAGTGATTCAAGAACCATAAACGATTTCTGAAAATTTAGTAGGACCTAAAGATTCAATTGGATTCGACATTCCATTTGCCACTCCGCAGATTTGATAGGTAACCTCAGGCACCCGAGAGATAATTCGGTCTCCTCAAACACGGTGACAGTGAGGTTTTTGTTTACCCAAACTTGCCACTACTGCTATTCTAGACTATGAGACCTGGCATGGGGATGAGTATAGCTTCATTCTAAATTGTCTTTAGAAGTGCACGTGTATATGAATTTGACAGAGGGTTGTTGTAGTCAGTTGGAGCAGCGGAAGCATAGTGGGTAAGTAGCTTATGTCTATTTATAGACTAAAGCAAGTATAGCGGAGATAGATCATATATTTTTGCTGTGAAAGTCATAGAGTTTGACTTCATCAGAATAAGTGATGGATTTGGTAAGAAGGTAGTAGGGAGTGATGTCCTGGTATTTGGATGACATGCACTTGATAGGATGTGAAATTCCTATACTACAATCAGTTATATACTGTGGTTGTCACAAAGTGTTTCTCTACATATGATATGGATAAAATATTAGGATTCTGGTCACTAGATCTATGGTTTTAGATCTAGATTTGGGAAGTGTCCCAATTTGGGTACTTTGACATTATTCTAAAGGTGTTTTAGAATGGTTGACTCCTGGCATGGTGGTATACCTGCAGGTGATGGAGTCACCCTCTCTAAAGGATGTCTTACAGACCAAAGGGGGGATTTGCATGATTGACATATCACTTTCTTAGGCAATCGAGTCAATCATGAGATGTCAAGTACCACACCAGATATTGATTTTGCATTAGTAGCAATAAGTATATATATTAATCCAATCCTGGAGAAACGGAGGGAAGCAGTTTTGAACATAAGTGGATGTTATTAGTATATGGTAACGGCAGCCCCCTTCGGGAGGCGGTTATCATTTCACGCTTCCAAGGTGACCTGGATAACAAAGAGGCTGTCAGAGTTATAGCTTTCTCTCTTTTTAGGGACAGTATGTTGGACAGGTAGTCCAAGCGGATACTAAGGAAGGCATGATGCTAGATACTGATTAAATTCAGTGGAAGATACAGTCTAAGAAGTTTATTGGATTTGGAGTTCATTTATAAACTAAGTCCCATCAGATATCCAGAAAATTCTAAGACAGGTATTGCTCATTTCGGGAGATAGTCTTTCTCCGTGAAGTTGAGATATAGAGAGATATAGAAAGAAACACTGGAGCGGATCCACTCACTGAGGCTATTTCTCGAACGCAATAGTTTCACAAACAGGCTTTGTAAAACCGATTAGTAGAGAAGTTGGGTGTTCGGTATCACGCGTGCTGTGAGTATGCGACACCGCAATAATTAGCCTTAAGTGCAAGTGGGATATTATTGGCTATAGTGCCCTCAAGTCAATTATTGAATCGCAGGCACGTGATTGCGATGATTGAGGGATGACCTATACGGATAGAATAGTCTTACTCAAAATGATAGTATGCTATCTGATTTGTCTTTATCATCATATACATGCTTTATGTGGTATTACATATCACTATTACATGTTGATAGAGCCCATAGGATTCTTGCTTGACTACCAGCATTATGATGGCGATCATATACGTGAGAGCTGGGTGGTCTATAAGCGCATCCTTAAATGTCCCTAGTCGCAGGAGTATCGAGAATGGGCATCGATCTGGTCGAGACCCTGACGAGGGACGGTGGCCGGTCTCACAAGCCATCGGTGTTAGTTTGTTCACCTAAGATAGTATACATGTGCTCATTGGGTTATGTGTACATTGGACGGACTCGCCGGGAATATGCTAGTTGGTATTATACCTATTGTCAAATAGCAGTTCCCAGGTGACATGTGTACAAATTAGTCTGTTGACCTGAGATCGTTATTTGTCTCATATGAGTTCCTACTGTGCTTGATTACTACCCTACCACGGCTCAAAGGAGCCGTGCAAACAGGTTTTAGTTGGGTACAGTCCCGAGCCACATGGAGGCAGTGAGCGGATCGTCGGGGATTCATTTCTCCCGGTATTAGGATTGATGTCGCGTAGTGCACGGGTGGACATAACCACAAATCTTTGATCAAGGTAGTCGAGAATTACTGATTTGGCTCAGTAGTTTCTCAGGTTGTGATGGGCTTCACACCGACACTAAATGTCGTGTTATTAGGGGTCTGACTTTATCCATCCCTCTAGACTCGATATGCGGCACTCTTAGACGAAGAGACCGTACTGTACGGAGATTATCACGGATAGGCTTAGTAGGGGTCAAGATGAGTTTTCTCGTCAGCTTTCCTTTCGCTCAATACCTGGGTAGCCGTTACGTACAGCTAGTGCCATTGACGTGCTTGTGGTTAAACCCACTGCCAGCGTATTGACGAGTCTTTAGAGTCCCACACAGAGGGTTTACCTGCTTCGGGCGAAACGATGTAGAGGCCGTATGGTTTTACGGCAGGGTTCGATCATATACGTGCACTTGTGCATGTATCTTGATTCAGACGGATTTTACTAGTGGCTTTGGTTTAAGTCGGATACTAGTATTATATTGGTGGATTATTTTCGTCTCTTTGTATTCGTATTTTTCAGAATACGGATGCGGGTATGTTTATACGAATGAGGGGTGTTCTTGTAATTTATTAAAAGTTGCTTCTAGAAGTTGCCACCTCATTATGTTTATTAACCATTTAGTTAATTGGTTAATTGAGGAGTTGGATGAGGTGGGTTTTGGCATTTATGAAGCATGGCACACTTGGTGACTCATGGGGTGACTCATGGTATGACTCATGGTGTGACTCATGAATCACTATTGTGACATGCTTGATATTTGTTGGGGTTGTGAGATATTTTCTTCACTTGACGCTTTATTCCTTTTTTGCTCACAACACTTAGCCTCTATTCTTGAGTTGAGCTTAGATTCACACTCTCATCCTCTCATGGCTTCTTCTTCTACCTCCACACTAATAGTCTCATGTGTTGAGAAATCTAGGGTGTTTAGAGAAAAATCAATCCATCATTAGACTCTACATCTTCTAGGCTATCTAGTTTAGTGAACTTGGTACACTAGTTGCCTCAGTTATGAGGTAGGAGCTCAGAATACAAATGCTCAGGTGGATCATCTTCGATGGAGGGAGACCGGCGACCAAGCTTGATCGTGGTGGCCACTAGGAGCTTGGAAATGTGGTTAAAGACCGAAGGATACAGATTATTCGGTATAACATTCCTAAATTCTTTTTAGCTTGCTAGATTAGGGTTAATGGTAGATCCGCAGCACTGGGTTATTCTAGTGCCAGTTTGTAAAATTTTTATTCTGCAATCGGCCATGGTTTGATGGCCACGACACTGGCATAACCCAACAGTAAGAGTATCGAGACTGTGCATCGATATTCCGGAGTAGACTAGTGTATACTTTTTTAGACCCCGATGAGGGATGGTGGACGGTCTCACAAGCCATTGGTGTTGTTTCACCTGATATAGTATACAGGTGCTCACTGGAGGTGAGTACACTGGACGGGCTTGCCGAGAACTTCTAGAAGCTATTATATCTATCGTCAGATGGAAGTTCTCAGGTGGCATGAGTACATGTTAGTCTTTTGACCTGAAATCGTCATTTGTCACGTGTGAGTTCCCACTGTACTTTGATTACTACCCTACCATGGCTCAAAGGAGTCGTGCATATAGGTTTCAGTTGGGTACAGTCCCGATCCACATGGAGGCAGTGGTCGATTTTCAGAGATTTTGTCTCTCTTGGTATTAGGAGTCGATGCTGCGCTGTGTTCAGTTGGCTATCACTAGAAATCCGTGGCCACGGTGGATGAGATTTACTGATAGGTGATCGGTAGTATCTTTGTTGGTGACGAGCTTCACTCAGAAATGACTTATCGGGTTAGTAGGGGTCTGACGTTATCCACCCTCTAGACCCGATATGCGATACTCTTTGACGGAAAGACCGGACTGTACGGAGATTGTCATATTTAGGCTCAGTAGGGTAAGGACATACTTGATTGTCGACCCCCATTTTGGCATGTTCCTGGATAGCCGTTACGTACAGCTAGTGCCGCTGACGTGCTTGTGGTTAAACCCACTGCCAGCGTATTGTCGAATCTTTAGAGCCCCACACAGAGGGTTTTTCCGGTTCAGGCGATAGATGTAGGAGCTGTACGTTGGTACGTGTAGGGATCCGATTAAATACGTGTACTTGATACACGGATTTTAATCGGACGGTTGATAATACTAGCCGGCTTAGGATTAAGCCGGATTATTAAATCAGGTTTTGATTTAATAATTTATATATATATTTTTTGATATATATATTTTAGTATTATTATTCACTATTTATTTTCTCTCATTGGTGCTATCCGTATTTTTATACGGATACACGTATATGTAGCGATACATATACCAAGTGAAGTATTCCATATTTATACGAGAATGCTTTTGGAAGAAGGATACCTCATATTTGATTTTCTTTTTGGAAAATCAAATGGAAAATGAGGTGGAGGTGAGGCGGCATGAAGCATGTGTGAGCTTGTAGAAAGGTATGGCTTTGGTTTTAATAGCCATTTATTGGTTCACTATTGAACTATGGTTGTACTTATGAAGCCATTCTTTCTACACTATTTTTTTGATGGATTCATTCCATTTTCTTGGATGCTTCATGCTTCATGGCTAAAGACTTAGCCATTTTCTCGCCTCTCTTCACCTTATTCTTCTTGCTCTCTTAAGCATGGATTTTGAGAGAAAAATTAGTGGAAAAATTCCTACATCACCCACAATCTATCCCTAGCAAGTTTGGATTGTCAGTCGGAGGCTCTTTCGGTTTCCCTTGGGTGAATCTTCTTCGGCGAGAGTGGTCGACTTTCAAGCACGACCCCGGCACCTACGTGCTTGGAAGGGTCTTCCATAATTGAGTGGACACGCGTCGAAGGTTGTAATTTCATAATCTTGTATGTTTTAGTTTTCTAGTATAGGTGTATGGATCGTATCCTGGGTTATACGTGTTTGGTGCTCGCGTAAAGTTTTTGTTTTTGTTTTCGCTTCCGCCTCGGCCGCGGCTTCCTCTTCCCGAGCACCGAACACCAACACTTCAGGAGTATTTTTTTTAGAAGTTTTTTTCGGTCAACCCACCTCATGAGTACTAGATACCGGATCATGATCTCATATTTGTAATTGTTAGATATGTATGCCCTAGAGGCCATTATTGTATATTACAGGACTGTACATTACATTTTGGATGCTTAGAATATATATTTGTTTACGACAGTCTTGCTCGATATGATAATATGCTATCTGGTTTGTCTTTACCTTAACATATGATATGTTTTACTTGTTATTATGTATCGCTAATACATGTTGATAAAGCCCATAGGATCTTTTCTTGACTGTCAGCATTGTGATGACGATCATACTCGTGGGGGATGGGTAGTCTATAAGCACATCCTTAAATGTCTCTAGTCATAAGAGTATTGAGACCGGACATCGGTATTTTAGAGTAGACTAGTGTATACGTTTCTTATTTCCGAGTGGGAAGATGGCTTATCCTGGAGCCATTAGTGTACGGCACCAAACATTGTATAGAGGTGCTCATTAAGTTATGAGTTACTCTGGACGGACTCGTCGGGAACCGCTGGATAGTATTATACCAATTGTCAGATAGTAGTTTTCAGGTGTCATGAATACAGGGTAGTCTGTCGACCCAAAATCGTCACTACATCTCAAGTGTGTTCCCACTGTACTTTTATTTCTACCCTACCACGATTTTAAAGAGTCGTGTAAACATGTAGTTTTTGGGTGCAGTCCTGAAGCACTTGGAGGCAGTGAGAGATATAGGGGATTCGACTTTCCCGGAATTGGGAGTTGATATCGCATAGTGTACGGTTAGTCATCGCTGCAAGACCCGGGCGCAGGTGGATGAGATTACTGATGGTGTTCAGTAGTTTCTTGACCGGCGATAGGCTTGATAACGACACAACTTATCAGGTTATTAGGGGTCTGACATTTACCACCCCCTAGACTTAATATCCGATACTCTCAGATGAACAGACCGGACTGTATGGTGAATGTCATCGATAGGCTCAGTTAGGGTTTCAGACGAGTTTGCTTATCAATCTTCTTATCGACAGATACCTAGGTAGCTGTTACGTACAGCAGGTGCCATTGACGTGCTTGTGAGTTCTAGGGTATCATCGGTAACTCACTGCCAGCGTATTGTCGAGTCCTTAAAGTCCTACACAGAGAGTTTCCCGCTTTGGTGAAATGTTGTAGTAGCCATACGGGTACGTGTAGGGGTCCAATTAAAACTAGTGTACTCTTTGCGCTGACGGTGATCAGACGATTAGAATACTAGCAACTTTTTTTATTAAGACGGATATTAAATCGGGTTTCAATTTAATATTAAATACATATACTTAGTGTATGCATTTAGTATTTTTTCCACTAATTAATTTTGTCTCTTTATGTATTTTCAATTCATTAGAAACTGATTACATGTGTATGGTTATGTATTTGTAATTGTACATTTATATAATTATGCAAATTGTAATTGGTTTAATTCTTTTCTTTCCATTTCTTTTTATAATATGGTTATGTTGTTCCTAGTGTGCAACATACCCTCACCCATCACCATATGAGTGACATGTGTAATCAAGTGGAGGAGGTTAACACTTGGAGGATTGGTGAAATCCAATGGCTTGGATTGTTTTGTGGGGAAATAAATATTGCAACCATTTTAACAAATGATTCATTATTTATTTTCTACTCTCTCTCATCTAAAATGAGAGCTCCATCTTCTTCCTCCTCTCATTACAATTAGAAAAAAAAAGAAAATAAAAGATATAAAATTATTAGTGTGATCAAACTACAACACTAGGATCATTAGCTTAGCACCCTAATTTTCTTAGTTAACTCTTTGGAGTTCGAAGCCAAAGTCATGAGCTTTCAAGGTGGATCGTCTTTGATCAAGGAGGTGGATGTTCAAGCTTGTTCCATGGAGTCTCTTAGAGTTTACAATGGAGTCCTACAACCATAAAGTGAAGCTAGCTTTGAGTATGTATGTATTCTTAAAACCTAATTGCTAAACTCTTGTCTTTTGTTGCTTAAACCATTAGTTATGGTCCTTTACTAAGAGTTTTTCTCTATTTAAATTTTTTAAATCCCTAATTAGCTTGTTTTAAATTCTAGTAGAGAGTCAAAGGTCCAAAAAATTGGTGTCAGAATCAAACTAAAGGTTTAACCAATAATTTGTAGCTATACAACTCACAAAGATCCTTGTTTTTGAAAACTAGTGTATTGTTTGCCTAAAATTCAATTCCATTGCACAATGAAAGCCTTATTTATCAAGATACATCAAGTTTTGTTGCTGAGAAGCGCATTATTGGGGCCAAGATTCTATCGGGAGGGATTATGGGGGAACCCCAAAACTGAGACCATCCTAAGGTGGTCTTGGGTTGGGGGTCTCCCCAACCCCCCGGCAACCCCGTCCCCAATGATATTTTTAAAAATATTATTTTTGAGTTTTTTTGGCGCTTTCAAAGGTTTTTGATATCAAACGGTTTAGGGTTTTGGCAATGGAAATGAATTTTCATGTATCCGGGGAATTGTTGATATTTCTAGTTTGTTTTAAAATTACCAGCTTATGGATTGTGAGTTGTAGATGCTACTTGTGTGGTTGTTATGCGACGGTAAGTTTAAGTATGCGTTGGAAACCCAAATCTCGTTGCTATATATTCGACGACATAGGGGTTGCGCATACAAGACTTACTTTGATATTGTTGTTATGTTTGATATAAAATAGATGCGACCGTCATGATGAATAGTCAGGGGGTTTATGTGAGATGAGATTTTTACATTTCCATTCATGTAAAATTTGATGTAATGATTATTCTTTTATTAGGGGCACTTCCGGGTTGAGGTTGTAGCTGCCTATTGATGTATATTATTTTATTTACATGTACCTAGGATAGACCTAAGGTGGGGTGCTCAAGTAGCCGGGTTTTAGAAGTGCCGGGTGGCTTACTCAAGTCGATGAGGATGGTTGCCTCACTTCTAAGATTAGTAGGATTGCTTGTCACACTCGTAGGGGTCTAGAGTATCGGGTTTTGTCTATTCATCATGACCGTGAAATCTGTATTTTCGTTAGTGGCTAAAACAAAAACTGGTATTCCTAGTATATCCACTATTTCATCTGTGATTGCTTCTGCCGTGTTTCTGTGATGATATTATTGCGTGAAACGAATGCTATATTTATTTTGCCTGTGATGAATGCAAATAGGAATACAGTTATTATAAATTGTATTTATGTTTTGCATCCGTGCTAGTCCTGACCCCGTCCTATCGTAAGTTAAGTAACTTTACGGTGAAAACCCGGATCCTTGTAGCGAATGCAGATGCCATAAATGCGCGTTCTATTTTGATTCTTCTGCAATGATAAGTTTAATTGATGGGACCACATTAATCCTAATTGATGCAAGAAAACAAACCTAATAAAATGATGTTGTCGGATCCTCAAATTTGAAAAAAATAATCGTAATCATTTACTTTGCATAGCGGTATTCGTTTATGAATATCCCACATCTTATTCGATGAGACAAGAGCTTAGATACCTTCATGGGAAGTGATCTCTTGAGAAAAGTTTGCATGACTATTGCCCACTCGGTTTTCTTCAAAACCGGTGTTTTCAAAATACGGAGCCTAAACCACTCATTTTGAAAACTACAAGGTTTCTTCAACGAGATCAAGTTCAATATGTTAAATGTTTTTTCGTCAAAAACCAACCGTAGCCCTCCGTCATTTTCTATGAGTAGTACTTAGTATTCATGCTGCGTATGTTGGCTTTGTCAAGACGTAGTGAACGGTAGCTGAGTATTGCTTTGTAACATTAGATGTGATTGGTTAGGACAGTCGTATGGTCATTTTGGCTTTGTCAAGGGCTCGTACGGGTGGTTTTAATGCAATCCAGACAATGACAGGTTGAACTTGATTAGAACCCTTTGATATGTTGGCTTTGTCAAGGTCACATGGGTCCTAAGGGGAAAAATCACATCGGGATTATCAAATATACAGGAAAGTTTCTAGTTTTGCTTACCTTATGGTGTATGATAACTAGAGTGGCTTCCATCTAGGTTATCACACGATGATAGTTGGATCCCGATCCTACTGTGAGTAATTGTTATTCCCCAGGAGAGTTTTTCACTTTACAATTAGATAAATCAAGTTGGTGTCTAAAAAGATGTCAGCGGGGCAACGCCTCCAGGGAAAATAGCTTATTTAATTAAGGAATTTCGCGAAAGCGTTGGAAAACCTTCCTCAAAATACTGACACCCCACCTTGCTGAATGATTAAGCGCACTTGTAGGGTGCGATTAATCCTAGCTAGTTTTCCTTTTAAGGTTTGAAGGAGAATTTGAGGAAACAGTGGGAGCCATCTTCTTTAGATAAATTAAAAACCAATCTAAACTTGCGAGAGCATATGCTGAGTGTTTACTTAATTGAATAAAACAAAAATGGAAATGTAAAAAGAAGAGAATGATTTACTTAATTGAATAAAACAAAAGAACAAATGAGTCATGGTTTTTAACCTAGAAGAAGAATAAAATATTCCATCTAGGTTATCATGTTGAGCAAGAAAGTCCTAACAGACTTACAATAGAGAAAAGATAAGAAGAGAATGATTTACTTAATTGAATAAAACAAAAGAACAAATGAGTCATGGTTTTCTAGCATCTTAGAGAAGATTTGAGAAGCCATGACTCACTTTCTATCTTTGTTTTATTCATACAAGTTTATCAATTCTCATTCTTATCTTCTTATCCTCAAGGTTCATTCTATCATCCATCTTCATATTTTTCTTTCTTCACTTGCTACACTATTCATGCAAGAAGAAAAATAAGAGTAGAATTTTTCGTGAGCAAAATTTATACTTTATCAACCTACACTATTTTAGCAAACTAGTTTAGCTTGTTAACTTCATTAATAGTTTGATTAGTGATGTGTGAGCTAGAGTGTGAGAAGCTTCAAGGTGGATCATCTTCGACAACGAAGACTTCGAGAAAGCTCGTTCCATCCATCGAGTGGAGTCAAAGAAGAGTTCAAGGGACTTTTACTTAGATCTTTTGAAGTGAAGGACTAGACTACAAAGGTTGTAGCATCTTTTCACTTAATTTAGAACTTGTTTTGCTATGTTTTGAAACCCTGAAACCCTAGTATGATTTTGTTTAGTATACTTAGCCCTCTAAAATTTTAAGATTGCATACTTGATACTCATAGAACTCTAGTAGAGGTGCTAAGACATACTTTCATGATATCAGAGCCAAACTAGAGGCTTAGGCGAAGACTAGACGGTATTAAAGTGTTTGATCGACGTTTTAACCCCTAATAATTCTAGTTTCTGTCCAATTTTTGAAAGTTCAAGATTTTTCAGATTAAAAATGCTCTGAAAATCATGCAGCCTATTTTATGGAGGCACAAGAAATATGAGCTCCTACTTCCTCCAAGGGGCCGCGGAACCGCCGCCTAGAACTTGTCTTGGCCGCGGTTCCGACGCGCATTTGTGGAGTTAAGTTTTGTCGTGCTAATTCATTTTCATGTTTTGGATTTTCTGGATATTTTTAATGACGCTCAAGTGGTTTGAGATCTCTATGAATTGTTGTTGATTGAAACATCGATCGAAATGTTAATATTGTCTAAACGGCTTTGGTTACGTGATACAATTTTTGGAATCCATATTGATTAGTTTTGCGAAAACTAGTTTTCGATTTGTAAATCTCACATTTTATTCTCTAATGATGGATTACCATGGAGTTTGGGTTTGGATCGAAACTCCGTCGTAATCTCGTATCGTACGCGAATACTTGCCAGAAGACACTAGTAGAGAGCCACGACCATTTGCCCCTAACCATGTGACTATAGGGGAATCCTTTGGACAAGAGCATCCACTCGGGTGCTCGTGGCCACGGTGTTCCTCCTATGTCCACTTCGTTGACGCCTTCGGGGGTACAGCCATCCACTAAAGTTTCCGACGAGCTTTCGATCTATTAATCGGAAATCTTGTGGAATTGTCCGGCTTAATCTTTGTAAAGGGTTTTCAATTCGAGGCTTAAATGTAAGGTTTATAGGGTTAGGCATGAAATTCGGAATATGTGATAATCCGGGTATATGATGTCTATAGATGCGGATTCTAATTATTGTAGTTTTCATTTCTTTTCTGCAACCGTAAGTGCAATATGTGGCAGTATCCCCGATCTCGTTGCTTTACGACAACGACATTAGGGGTATGCATAATTACTTACGTTGATAACATGTGATGTTATTGTGCTGCTATATCGATATGTTATATTGGATCATCGTGATTGAAATAGCCAGGGGTTTTATGTGAGATGAGAGTTTTTATTTTCATTCATGTAAAGTATTATATGTAATATTCTTTTATTGGGACACTTTCGGGTTGAGGTTGTTTTCTCCATTCGATATATATTATTTACTTTTCCGCATTAGGATAGATCTATGGCGGAGAGAACAAGGAACCGGGTTCTAGAGTCCAATGGGATGCCATCTTGAGGAGTCGAGACTGGTCTCCTAACTCTAGATTTGGTAGGGTTGCTTGCTGCTCTTGTAGGGGTCTAGGGATGTAGGTTTGGCAATTCATCACGACCGTGGAATCTGTGTTTTTCGTTACTGGCTTAATCTAAAACACGGACCTCTTAGTATATCCTATATTTCATATATCTGTTTCTGCTGTGCTGTGATATAATGTGATCATATAACCGTGTGAGACGAATGCTAGTTATATATATGATATACTAGTAGACACTATATATGTTTTGCATCCGAGCTAGTCCTGACCCCGCCCTGCCGTAAGTTAAGTAACCTTACGGTGAAGACCCAGGTCTCCGTGGCGAATGCGGATAGTATATATGTGTGTTTTATTTTCGTTTATTCTTTGATGTTTAGGAAACATAATTGATAGGATTTCATTAATAAGATTAATTAAAAGAAAAGAAATCTAAAAGATATTGTAGAATCACTTTTTCAAAAAGGTAGCTCTAGTTCTTACTTTGCATAGTGGTATTCCATTATGAATATCCAGCACCTCATTCGATGATGAAAGTGCCTAGATCCCTTCACCGGGAATGACCTCTTTAGCAAAAACTAGCAAATACTACAACCCACTCGGTTTGTTTTGAAAAACTAGATTTTTAAAGCGGAGCTTAAACCACTCTTTTTCAAATCACTATGTTCTACAATGATATCAAGTTCATTATGTTATAGGTTTTCCTCAAAACCATTCGTAGCCTTCCGTCATTTCAGATAGGTACTGTTTAGTATTCGTGATGTGTTTGTCGACCTTTACCGAGGCGTAGTATTTGGTAGCTAATCAGTGCTTTTCTGCCGCATGTTGATGCGATTGGTTAGGATAGTCGTACGACTTTGTTGACCTTTGCCAAGCATCATGCAGGTGGGTCTAAATCAATCACGAAATGACGGGTTGAACTTGACTTTCGGTTTATAATTTGTTGACCTTTGCCAAGGTCATAAGCTGCATGGGGTAAAAACCGTTATCGGGAATTTCAAGTGTTGAAATTTGGAATGAGATTGCAAACCTTCTATGTGATAGTTGGATCCTGATACCTACTGCCAGTAAGCATTACTCTTGGGAGAGTTTTCCACTTTACAATTAGCTAATCGAGTAGGTGTCTAGAAAGGTGTTAACGGGGTTATGTTTCTGTGGAAACGAGGTTATTTAATTAGTTCCATGCGAAAGCATGGGGAAACTCTCTAAGAGTACCAACACCAGTCTAGCTGACAGATTAGCGAAATTGTAGGGTGTAATTAATCCCGGCTAATCTTACCTTTTAGGGTTTGCAGGATGATTTGATTAAAACAGTGGGAGCTATCCTGATTAGATAAGATAATAACCAATCTAATCTTGCAAGAGCGTACGCTAAAGTGTTTTCTTCTCTCCCTCTCTCTCCAGATAGCGACCATGTCATGCCGTAATCAAGATAAAAACATGGATGTATTGACCGAACCCGCTTATTACACTGGGCTCGGAACTTTGGTTCCGCTCCATCTTATGACAATTGTCATGAATCAGGGCTTAAGATCGGGGAAAGTAAGGATTTCCACGCAACCCGAATGAAGAAAGAGCATTCTGATGCATCTTCTTCGGATGTGTTAGTTATCGAGAATTGTTTCTCAATCTTCTCTACGTCCTGGGTATTAGATACTGGATCAGAATCCCACATTTGTAATATATTATAAGGGTTAAAGAAAACTAGAGAACCGGGAAAGGGTGATATTTCTCTCAGAGTAGAGAATGGAGTAATTGTTGCTGCCGAAGCTATCGGCGAATATCACATAGTATTGCTAAAAGATAATACATTAATTTTAAACGACTGTTACTTCGTACCGTCGATCATGTGCAATATAATATCCGTTTCTTTATTAGATAAAGAAGAATATAACTTTGTATTAGAGAAAAATGTTATGAACATTTTCCTAAATCAAGTGTTGATTGGGTTTGGTACGTTGTGTAATGATTTATACGTTCTAATCAAAACACAGTTCTAAATATACAAAACACTCACCAGAGGAAAAGTTCAGAAATGAACAAAGATTTCTTGTGGTATTGTAGACTTGGTCATATCAATGCGACCAAACTAGTTAAGTTCCATAAGGATGCATATTTGGAACCATTCGAATTTACATTGGGGGACTACGTGCCATCGGGTGCTTCACACAGCTTATGGGGGTCTGATTGACGGGTCCCTCCGGTTGATGGGTCAAATTGGTCATGCGAACTCAATATGCAGCGTGCGTATGCATGTGTCTTAAGGGGTTTTGGGTATATTGGGGTCTTCACAGTGTTTACGGGGTCCCCGCTACCCAGATAGCGGGCTGGGTGTCAAGAGGGCTAGCAGCCCCTTTGCGGGTGCGGGGCAGTTCCCCGTTAGAAATTTTTCTAACGGGGGATGTGTTTTGAGTGTGGGGCATGAGGGAAAAAGATGGGTGAGGAGCGTCCTAAGTACGCGTGAGATGGCCACGCACGTGGCCTATGGGCTCTGGGCCCCAGCGGGCCACGTGCGTGCACGCCGGATGCCCGCGGGCCACACGCCTTACACACAGGTGCCTAGCGCCCGCAGAAAAAAAGGGGGTTAGCCCCTGGACCGGGAGTTGAACTCCCGAGTGACTTTTGGAGTTAAACTCCTAAAAAAGGATCTTTTGGTGGAGTCATACTTCTAAAAGATCTGGATTTTTGAGGTTCAACTCCTTCGAGAATTTGGATCTTGGAGTTGAGCTTCTCAATTATTGGTTTGGAGTTAAACTCTTAAAGAAGAGATTCTTGTTCGGAGTTTAATTCCCAAAAGATTTTCGGAGATGATGAAAGGGACCCCTTTCTTCTCTCTTGAACCCTAGATCTTCTCTTGAGCCTTGGATTTTCCCAAAGTGGGATTTCTGGAGATGTGTATCTTTCTTTCTCCTCTCTGTTGGCTGGATCTTGGAGAAAAGGGGGTGAGACTAAAAAAATCTTCCCTTTTAGAAATTTTATGGAGGATCTGAGCTCCCCTTTAAGGGTTTTATAGTGAAAAACTATTTCTTTTTGTAAAAGGAAAAGTTAAACTCTTGATTTAATTCAAAAAAGGAAGAAGGTTTAAAACCTTGAGGAAGGAGAAGGAGGCACAGAACCCTAGAATTTTTGAAAGAATGAATATTGTTCTTGATTTTCACATCATATTTTCCTTTATAGGCAACACACTTTACATATAGCCCATTGGGCTTTACCAAATGGCACTTATGACATTCCATGCCTTATGTGCTTATTTCTTTTTGCACATAAGCCATGGGGTTTACAAAATTTTGTCTTTTTTCCCACTTTACATTCATTTATTTCTAAAATTTTCATTTAGACTAATTTATTGCCACCTTTTTGGCATGGAGCCGGCCCCCTCCATGCTTGGTCTTGACTTGGGCTCGGCCCACTTGACTTCGGGTTGATTTTGACTTTGACTTAGTCAACCGGTGTGTAATTTTTGACCCCAACAAATTGCCCCCATCAATAAATGCACACCGTGTGTATGTGTTGTGTGCATTAAATTGATGGATCTTGTTCGATACCTCCCTTTTAGATGTGGACGGTCGATGCTGCCATTTTATCGACTTGGATAATCGATACTTCCATTTTTTGCGATGTGGACGGTCGATGCTGCCATTTTATCGACTTGGATAATCGATACTTCCATTTTTTGCGATGTGGACGGTCGATGCTGCCTTTTTTGCGACGTGGATGGTCGATGCTGACCTTTTAGCAACGTGGACAATTGGTGCTGCCGTTGGTGGAACTTGGACGGTCGGTGCTGCCATTTTTGCGACTTGGACGGTCGGTGAAGCCCTTTTAGCCACGTGGACGGTCGATACTGCCATTTTTACGACTTGGACAATCGGTGCTGTCATTTTTGTGACTTGGACGGTCGATACTTGATTTGACTTGCTCTACTTCTTGCGGTATCGAGGTTTGGATTTGACTTGCTCTGCTTCTTGCGGTGTCGGGATTTGATTTGACTTGCCGGATTTGAGTTGCTTTGGGAGTTCCCTACCCGTCCAGTGAGACTTTTGAGCTTAGAAGTGTTGCTGGGTAGAATGTTGATTTGATCTATTTGATTTTTGCCTTATTTGGCGGGACTTTTGAATTCGAGAGGAACTTGGAATTTGGATTTTGGTAAGCATCAGCATTGCTGCATTGGAATAATGCCAGGAGCAACTCATCATTTGCCCTGGGAAGACTTAGGATTTGGTTTTTGGGTCGGCATCCGCACCGCTAACACTGAAGTGTAGTGCCAGGAATGACTCATCATTTGCCATTGGGAAGACTTGGGTTTGAGTTTTGGGTCGGCATCAGTACCGCTAACACTGAAGCGTAGTGCCAGGAGCGACTCGTCATTTGCCGTTGGGAAAACTTAGGGTTTGAGTTTTGGGTCGGCATCAGCACCGCTAAAACTGAAGCGTAATGCCAGGAGTGACTCATCGTTTGCCGTTGGGAAGACTTGGGGTTTGAGTTTTGGGTCGGCATCAGTACCGTTAACACTAAAGAGTAGTGCAAGGAGTGACTCATCATTTGCCGTTGCCCGTTTGGGAGCGATGGCGTAGGAGACAAGTTTAGATCTCTATCACCTAAGGTTTTTCAATTTTATAAGTCGTAAGGGTCTTATAAAAGCATTTTCTCCCTACGAGTCGAGAAGATCTCGCAGGTGTATGTTCTCCTTAGGAATCGTGAGGATTCCTAAGTATGTTTCTCCTTTGTGACTCGTAAGGATCTCACGCGGAGATTTTCTCCTCACAAGGTCGAGAGGACTTTGCAACTGTATTTCATCTCTTTTCATGAGTTTGCGCCCTTTCTGGTTTTCACAAACTCACCGGCAGTCCTCCTGTTTTTACTCACAGAGCCCTTTCAGGTTTTCAGCCATGCCCGTTTTCCTTGTGGACATACCTTTGTTTTTTGCTTCATCGCTGGTAAGACTTCAGATGTAGTCTCGCCGGTAGTACTTGGGAGAGATAGGGGTCATTTCTGCCCGTGAATTGTATACGGTTTTATAGGATGTATGATCCAGACCGTAGGGCTGGTGTGCTCGATTCGTCTATGACCTGGAGCATTCACGCGTTGTATTTCTTCAGGTATCGGCCATTGATGGGTGGTATAGGCCTTTCCCCTTCGGCATTTATCATCTCGTAGGATCCTCCGTCAAAAACTTTCTCGATGACGTATGGTCCTTCCCAATTTGGCTCGAATTTTCCCCTGGCATGTCGGTTAAGAATGATCGGTCTTTTGAGGACCAACAACAATTCACCTTTCTTGAAAGCACAGAGAAATGTCATCTTGTCATAGGCCCATGACATTTGGGCTCGGTACAGCTCCAGATTTTGCTGTACTACGAGCCTCTTTTCTTTGAGGGTGTCGAGCTCTTCAAGACGAAGGAGGGCATTTTCCTCCTCCGTCAACTCGTGATGGATGGCCATTATTAGGCTTCGAACTTTGACTTCGAGAGGGCAGATTTCCTCCACTCCGAACAGTAATGAGTATAGGGTGGATTGAGTTGGAGTGCGGTGCGTAGTACGATATTCCCACAACGCCTCATGGAGCTTGAGATTTCAGTCTCTCTTGTTGGCTGAAACATTTTTCCTCAGGAGCTTGCATAGAGTTTTATTGAAAGCTTCGGCTAGCCCATTGGCTCTTAGATTATAGATAGAGGAATATCTCCATTCTATCTTGTGCTGAGTAGCAAACCTTGAGACTTTGAAGTTCTTGAAAGAAGGCCCATTTTTAGAAATGATTCTTCTAGGTGTACCAAAGCGGTATAAAATATTATGCCGGAAGAACGTCAGAATATCTTCTGTCTTGACTTCTTTTAGCGGGACAATTTCAGCCCATCTGGAGAAGTAGTCAGTTGCGGCCAATATGAACCGGTGGTCTTTGGATGATGGAGGATCAATCGGACCAAGTTTATCAGTGCCCCAAACTTCGAAGGGCCATGACGTCACCGTAGGATGCAGAGAATTGGGATGCTTATGACTGAAGTCACAGTGAATTTGGTAGAGATGACACCTCTTTGTATACTCTTCGCAATCTCTTATCATGGCAGGCCAGTAATACCCAAGCCATTTAATTTGAATCCGCATTTTGGGGCCAGATTGGTGAGCTCCGCAGATGCCCGAGTGAACTTCTTTCATGAATTTTTGGGTTTCGGCCGATGATAAACACCCGAGCCAGAGTTGGTCGTATGATCTGCGCTATAGTGTATTATTTACAAACACGTATTGGAGATCTCTCTTCTTCAGCCGAACCCTCGCAGATTTTTCTTCGGACAGTTTGTCGTATCGAAGGTACTCTCTGAATGGCTCTCTCCAATAGGGCTCGTCTTGAATGATCAGAACTTCTTCGGCAGGATTGTTCTTTTGTTCTACGCTTTCCTTTTCCTATAAAGAGACCGGGGGCAAAAAATTTCGGTTTCTGACTGTGATCAGAATTTCATCCATGTTGGGATCAGCCAGCTCTTTGATAGGTGAGCGAGTACGTCGGCTTTTCCGTTCAACGCCTTAGGGACTCTTATTAGTTTAATGTGAGTGAACTGTTTCATGAGTTCCATCACCCGGCTTCTGTATCGAGCTAATTCGGGCTTATATATCTTGTAGTCACCGCTCACTTGGTTTTCGACAAGCTGGGAGTCATCGTAAACCCGCAGCCAAAGGATTTCCATTTATATGGCGAGCTCCAGACCAGTTATCAGAGCTTTATACTTAGCCTCGTTGTTTGTGCGAGGCTCGGTAAGAGCAAAGGAACATCGTAGGGTTCCTCCTGATGGCGTGACGAACACCAATCCTATCCCTACTTTTATCTTGAAGATGCTTGATTTGATGGAGATCCTTATTGATGAGTCTCCATCAAAGTAGAGCTCCCAACATGGCTCGTCATCTTCGAGGTGCAGCACTTGTTCGTCGAGTAACTCGCAATTGAGGTATGGCCCTTCTGGTATAGGATGAGCAGCAAGAAAGTCGGCGAGAGATTGCCTTTTTACTGCTTTCTAAGGAGTATAGATTATGTCAAATTCAAGCAGCATGCAGTCCATCTTTCCATTCTACCGGCTATGCTTGGTTTGGTCATTAAGTGTTTGAGCGGGTCAACCTTGGAGATCAACATAACCCGATAAACGGGCAGATAGTGCCTCAGCTTCTTCACAACGAATATCAGATCTAGGAATTGCTTTTCGATCGAGGAATAGTTATGTTCTGCCCCGACTAAAGTTCGAATGAGGTAGTAGAAGGCATTTTCTTTTCTTTCCTCATTTTTCTAGGCAAGGAGCGCACCGAGTGAATCATCTAGCACGGCGGTATAGAGAATCAACGGTTTATTTCGGATAGGAGTAGCAATTACTGGAGGGTGCAATAGGTATTGTTTGATATTTTTGAATGCTTCTTGACATTCGGTATCCCAGACGAAAGGAGCTCCTTTCTTCATGAGCTTCGAAAAGGGCTTGCATCTTCTTGATAGGTTCGAGATGAAACTTGGTATGTAAGCGAGCTTACCTTGAAAGGATCTTAGCTGCGTCAGATTCTTTGGAGGAGGCATCTCCATGATGGCATTTATTTTTGATGGTTCAACTTCGATCCCCCGATGTCGGATTATGAAACCCAAGAATTTTCCCGATGACATGCCAAAAGTGCACTTTAGAGGATTCATCTTTAGATCGTGTTCCCTTTGTCGGGTGAAAACGGTCCTGAGATCTCGGATGTGATCGTCCTTGGCTTTAGACTTGACGATCAAATTATCAACATAACATTAGACGACTTTATGGATTAAGTCATCAAAAATTTTGTTCCTTTCCTTTTGATATGTGGCGCTCGCATTCTTCAGTCCAAATGGCATCATCTTGTAGCAGTATATCCCGATCGTGTTTCAAAATGCTGTGTGTTTCTCATTCTCGGGAGATATCTTGATCTGATTATATCCAGACGAGCCATCCATAAAGGTGAACAGTTCATAATTTGAGATATCGTCGACCATCATTTCCATGACCGGTAGCGGGAAGTCTTCTTTAGGGTATGCTTTGTTGAAGTTCCTGAAATCGGCACAGACTCAGATTTTCCCATTCTTCTTTCTCACTGGGACGATGCATGTGATCCAATCCACATATTTCTCTTCTCTGATGAAGCCAGCATCGATGAGTTTCTTGGTTTCCTTCATGACCTTTTCTTCCAGCTCCCTTCTCATTCTTCGACGGGCTTGACATCAGGAGAAATAGCCAACTTATGCACAGCCACTTCAGGGGAGAGACCAGGCATTTCTTTGTACGTCCACGCGAAGCAGTCGTCGAACTCATGCAGCAGGGCGATTATCTGCTCTTTCATTTCCTCTGACAAGAGTGAGCTGATGTAGGTCGGCCTTGGATTATTGAGCGTTCCCAAATCAATCTCGGTTATCTCGTCGAAGGTTTCTTGTCCGCATTCTTCGAGCTTTTGAGGGGCTTCTTCTGGCTTGGCTAGCTCGTCTTCATCATTTGACTCTTCGCTGGCTTCACTAATATGGATCATGTAGCACTCCTTGACATTAGGTTGAATGAAACCTATGCCCCGTCTATCTTGGATTTGTCCGTCGATGAGTGCTCGGACATGAGGCGGCTGCCACAACCCCTCATAAAACTTCGCTTTGGAGTCCGTTTGATATAACCGACATCTGCACTTTTTAAAATATTCCCTCATCTTAGGGGTATAATATTTGGGAATTAGGATAGCTCTTATGCCTCTTTCATAGGGAAGGCACGCGACAGACAAATCGTCCGGATGCACGACAGGATTTGACCCATAAAACAGGATGCCCTTCTGTCCAATCTTTCTTCCGGGTACGTAGAAGGTTTTCAGCTGGTCCACGGTGGAGACTGACAATGTATCGAGCTCTTTGCACATCTGCTCCGGCACCCTTATGACGGCTAGGGACCCTTCTATAACTTTGAATGTCTCTCTTAGATTTTCTTTTTTGCATCAGAGCCCAATCTACATAGATGTTACAAGACGGGTCTTCTTCCTCCGATTCTTCAGTGTCGCTGCCTAAACGAGGGTGAATTTTGTTGTCGGATGGGCCTTCAATATTAAACTTTTCCGTATCACTACCGAAATGAGGACGACTTTTACGGAAGGACGGACTTCCGGCGTTGCAACTATCAGTGTCACTGCCGAAACATGGACGCGCTTGGGGGTTTTTTGCTTTTGAAAGTGACAGCCTACTCAGATTTGCTTTTGAGTTTCGGGCCGTTCTATCCTCGGTCAACCGTGGCTTAGAATTTTGGTGGTTCACAAAGTACCGGGAATCTTCATATCAGACTTCATGCACACCGAACGGCTGGATGTCTCCGTCAATACGCCTTTCTTCATCGTTTTTGGTATACTTCATGCATTGGTGGAGAGTATGGAACGATGCCATAATCGTAGAGCTACGACCATGCCAGGAGAATCTTATATGACGTGTCGGCGTCGATCAAGCATATTTTAGCTTCGGTTTTCAAATCCCCAAATTTAATTGGCAGAGCTATAGACCCCAGAACTCGCTGGAAGTTTTGATTGAAGTCTTGAATGACAATCCTTTCCCTTGACAGGTGTCGGATGTCCATTGACAAACTTTTCGGAGTACGCAAGTTCATGATGTTAACTGAGGACCCTGAATCAATAAATATACGATTAATTCGGTCTCCATCGTTGTACCCTATCACGTAAAGCGGTCGGTTGTGCTCCGATGTTCCCAGTAACATGTCTTCATCTTTAATGTGACCGCGGCTGTATTCAGAGTGTACTGGGCTTCTTTCATATTAATTTCTGCGAAACGATCCTGATACCGCTCGGGGTTTTGCAGGGCATGAATGAGAACATCTCTGAGCTCCTTGGATAGGACCAGAGCATCACATATGCTTAAGAGAGACATTCAAAGTTACATTTTAGGGCATTCAAAGCTTCTGAAGGTGAGCCAAGACATTGTAATCCACCGAAGAAGGGCTCGAGTCTTCATGAGCTAGCTTTCCACTATCTTCTTCATTAGCGACTTGTTTTTCCTTCCATTTTAGGGCATTGCCTTGATTTGGCAGTAGAGCCTTGCCTCTTCTGAGCTGGATTTGGTTGGCCTTCGTGGTGAGCTTCTTGTCCTCTTCTGGAAAACAAAGCTCTTCCTCAGAATCTCTACCAATGTGGATGACGTAGAAGGTCATGACAATGACCTCATCATTTGCGTCTTCTTCCAGCTCTTCCATAATCTCAAATGCTTCTACGGGGAAGAACTCCTTCAATTTAATTAGAGTTCTTTCCTTTTGCTCATAGTTTTCGAGGGAATCGATATACCTTTGAATGGTCTATTTCCCTGCCGACTCTTCGCTTTGAGCCACACCTTTCATTTTCTTCTTGTTCTTTAGCTTTTTGGATTTTGAGCCCGATTGAGCCGAATTGGTAGATGGAATGGTGGGCTCCTTCTGCCCCTCCCATTCTGTTCTAGGCTCTTTCTGAAGTAGCTTTAATATCTTCTTCGTCTTATTAGATATGTGCATACTCCATGGAGAATGCGGCGAGTCGGGTTCATTTCTCGGGGTAGCGGATTCAGCCGTCGGCTTTCAGAAGGCTTCAGCTTCTATCTGTATAAAGTTGGTGGTTGTAGCTTGATTGTTCACCAACACACTCTTGGACAGCTCGATCTCTCCGGTCTTGTATTGTTTTTTGACCCAGTCTTTTAAAATATAGCAATCCTTGATCGCATAGCTCACTACATTGTGGTACGGGCAATACCGGGGATTTTCGGTCATTTTTGCTTCGTGAAGTCTCTTCGACTCCGGCAATTGTAGACCACTGTTCTGGGCATCCTTGAATATCTTGCGGACCTTGTTCCTCCAGAAAGAGTAAACTTTGTTCTTTTTCTCCTGTAGTGAAGGCCCTTCTTCTCCTAGCACTGGTTTTCGAGCCCGGTCTGTTTTGATTTGCCTGCCTTTCTCTTATCTTCATCGTCAGATGCATTGAAGACGTTGGTATTATTGGAGCTTCCACTTTTACGGTTTTCGTCTTTTCTGCTATTTCAAGACTTGTCACCTTGAGAGTCCGGGGTAGACTCTTGCTTCGAGCGTTCCAACATTTGTACTCTCTTTGTCAGCTCTTGAAACGGCTTGAGGCCTTTGTACATAAGAAATGGACCATCCAATTGCTGAGGTTCCTAATGAGAAGGCTGATGGACTTGTCCTTCTCCAGCGGCGGTTCGCACTTGACTGTGAGATTAGGCCACCGGGCGATAAAGTCCGTGTTACTTTCTTTCCTCCTCGGCTTGGTCCTCACAACGTCACCAATGGAGATTTTATCACTGACACTCATGAACCTTTACCAAAACAGAGACTCCATTTAGGCGAAAGTAGAGACGAACCCGTCTGGTATGCTTGCATACCAGTCGAAAGCGACACCGGTCAAGTTGTTGACAAACTAACAAAAAAGGAGTGCATCATTGCTTCCCGTATTTCTGCACGACGGTTTAAAGTGGGCGACGTGCTGATTTGCATTCCCTATCCCATCAAATCTTCCGAACTTAGAAATGACGTAGCCGCTGGGGAACTCGATCAGATCATACTATGCGGGGTATGGCCTCCCACAGCTTCCAACGTCCCTCTGGGCCTGAGCTTTTGCTACCAATGTTTTTACTTTGCTGGTGACCAAATCCATTATCCGATCTTGTGTTAGCGTGATTTTGCCATCTGGGGCCAAGGCGTCCCTTGAAGCGGAATATGGCCGGTTTTCGTGCGGCTCGCCCAATCTTGGACCCAAAGGGACAGGCATCGGATGCTTCGAGTTGTCATCACTCGGCTCATGAGTAGAGACTTGTGTTTGATTGGAAGACGCCCGAGCAACTAGAGCCGTAAGCTGCAGCATGACATTCGTCAAGTCATCAATTTTTGAATAAAGTTAGTCCATCTCCTTATCTTTGCTCATGAGCTGTTTTTGGAGCTCATGAAGCAGCTTTTGCTCTGCGGTTCTAAGGCGAAAAGTCGGCTCTTCCTCGCTATCCGAGCTTGATTCCATATAGACTGAGGGGTCTTTCTGCCTATCGGCCTTATCAAGAGGGTTTTGATCGCCGTATGGAGGCTGATCTTGGAGAGTGGCGGCCACATTCAAGCCAGATTGGCTTGGGATGTGGTGACCCCATCCTTTCTTTTGCTGCGCAGGTTGTCACTGGGATGCGTGCCTACCATGTAGACGATATGGATAACATATATGGCCGTATTTTCATCCTTAGCAGCTGATTTCGTGAGCCATTGTCATGGCCCTTCTATTTAGGGAATGGACAATCGATTGAAAACGACTGGTCTGACCGAATTCTTGAGTGGTGCTGGTGCCTCTTTTCTGGCTTTGCCCCATTGCTTATGTGCGGCACAGAGTGCCTGATAGACTCTTAAAGAGACGGTGTCATGCTTTCTATGTTAGGGCAGGGACACGTCTTTTTGTAGCATCGTTCGGATTGTTGTCTTCCTAATTCCGGCGACCATGGCTTTTTCTGAACCCACTTCAGTGGTTCGAAGGAATTGCTGACTTAGCCATCGTCGCGGGGTAACCCTGCTCTTGGAACCTCATAAGATTCTACTTGGACGGAGTCCTGGCCCTCTTGTTCACTTAATACCTGAGCCGCTTCTGTCTCAACCTTTCTGTTTTGAGCACTTGGCAGGCAACGGTCCTTCGGGAAGCCGCCGTAGGGTGAGTGATGGAGAGCCTTAGAGATATGCCTGATTGTGCACTTGTCGGAGGTGTTGCCTAATCTTGTCCGTGGCGTTTGATGAAGCCCTTTGTTCCGGCAGTCTTTCCCCCAGCTGGAGCACCAGAGAGTCATTTGGACACCGTCTTAAATTTGGGTTTCGCTGCCTTAGCAATCACAACATTCAGCCTCTTGCCCCTTGAGACCGGCTTGGCCATTTGGTTTGCTGGGATTTCAGCCAGATGAGCACTTTCGGAAGGGTAGATGATGGCAGGACCAAATTGGCTGGGCGGTTCCTCTTACTGCCGACTGAGGCGTGCGGGGAGAATCATGCGAGCATTGATCTTGACCATGTATGGGATCGGGGTCGTGTCGGAAGCTGAATTCATCTTAGAAGACATCGTCGTTGAAATTTGATTGCTGCACGGAAAAGCATTATTTCAGTACAAATATCGGTATATATGTTAAATGAGTTCGCATGAACGTATGGCCCGAGATATGGGAGGAGAGAAACGTCCCACCGGGCGTGCCAGAATCTGTAGGATGTTTTTCGTCACCCTATTGAGATGGGAATGCGTGCGCTTGTCAGGCGTATTACAGATTCCCCCTACTTAGGGTAGACCGGGATTTATTGATTGTAGGGATCCAAATCACCAGCAGCCGTGGACTAAACTGCCGTTAATTACCCCTTGGCTTTGGAGTGAGGGAATCTTCGATTGACGGGTCAAACTGGTCATGTGAACTCAATGTGCATTATGCGTATGCGTGTGTCTTCAGTGGTTTTAGGTATATAGGGGGCCTCGCAGAGTTTACGGAGGTCCTAAGGATGGATGTGTTTTTAATGTAGAGCGTATGGGAAAAAGAAGGGTGAGGAGCGTCCTAAGGACGCGTAAGATGGCACGCGAGTGCTGGGCGCCAGCTGGTCACACGCCCGGTACGCGGGTGTTGGGTGCCAGCAGTTCACGTGCATGGTGCGTTGGCGCAGGGCGCCAGCGGATCACGTGCCCTGCATATGGGTGCTGGGCGCCCGCGCAGCCCCTGAACTGGGAGTTGAACTCCCGATTGACTTTTGGAGTTAAACTCCTAAAAAAAGGATCTTTTGGTGAAGTTAAACTCCTAAAAGATCTGGATTTTCGGGGTTCAACTCCTTCGAGAATTTGTTTCTTAGAGTTGAGCTTCTTAAAAATTAGTTTGGAGTTAAACTCATAAAGAAGAGATTCTTGTTCGGAGTTAAACTCCCAAAAGATTTTTGGAGATGATGAAAAGGGACCATTTTCTTCTCCCTTGAACCCTGGATCTTTTCTTGAGCCTTACATTTTTCCATAGTAGGATTTCTGGAGATGGGTCTCCTTCTTCCTCCTCTCTGTTGGTCTGATCTTGGAGAAAAGGGGGTGAGACTAAAAAAATCTTCCTTTTTAGAGATTTGATAAGAGATATAAGCTCCACTTCAAGAGTTTTATGGTGAAAAACTATTTCCATTTGGAAAAGGAAGAGTTAAATGTTTAAATTCTTGAGGAAGGAGAAGGAGACACAGAACCCTAGAATTTTTGAGAGAATGAAAGTTGTTCTTGATTTTCACATCATGTTTGTTTTTATAGGCAACACACTTTACATATAGCTTCTTGGACTTTTCCAAATGGCACTTGTGCCACTCCATACCTTATGTGCTTATTTCTTTTTTCACATAACCCATGGGGTTTACAAAATTTTGGCTTTTTACCCACTTTACATACATTTATTTCTAAAAATTGCATTTAAACTAATTTATTGCCACCTTTATGGCATGGAGCCGGTACCCTCCATGTTTGGTCTTGACTTGGGCTCGGGCCCACTTGAGTTGGGGTTTACTTAAACTTTGACTTAGTTAACCGAGGTGTAATTTTTGACCCCAACAGTATGTTTCACGCACATATCATTGGTAATTACCATGCTCCGTACACATGTAGAACTTGACATGCTATTTCGCAACTGTTTACCGCCGAAGACTGGACTGAGACACTGAGGAGTCTAGCCTTAATTTGGGAGCAGATGCTATTTGGACTTATCCACCCACCTTTCTGAAGATACCAAGTTGATTTATGGCACTGTATATCGGAGGTTTGGATAGATGCGACCAATATAGCAAACTTTGTCAGATTCCCCCTCATTTATAAGGGGTTTTTGATTGTGGGTCCGCTCTTCCCTGCAGGCGTAAGCCCCTACAGTTAATTACGTTATCGTATTCCGATAACCAATTTCTCCTGCTCCAGTAGTTCACTTCTTGTCGTGTATTATTTTTGTTTATTTTTGTTTTCCGTGGATTGTTTACGGAGACTAGTTTATATCGTCGCCCGTAGGGCGCGGATTAGTTCGAATACGTAGATAAAATTTTCATGATTTGGGTCAAGCATTCACTCGACGGGTTCTACTTTGGTATATTGGTTTGCCAACAGGAATGAACTTAGGAAGCATTTCTCATATTTGTAAGGTCCATCCGATCACACGAAACTTAGGCTTTATCTAAGGGTCATTAGTCTTATTTGAGACTAAGATCAACTTAGATGTTTTGGGTCAAGCATTTACTTGACAGGGTTAGTGTTGGAAGCTTGGTTTGCCAACAGGAATGAACTTAGGACGTATTTATCACATTTGTGAGGTCTATCGATTGATATGGAACTTGGATTTGATCAAAGGATCATTAGTCATATATGAGACTAAGATCAACTTATGAACAAATAAGCATATAGGCTCAACTGATCATTAGATCACATTTGCATTGCCCATTGATACTATACGGTAGTCAATATGGAAACAGTCCGCAGGGCAAAACATATAACGTCGCGGTCCAACATCACCGTGTTTAGGACGACACGCTAGTTTAAGGGCATTTCGGTCCAACATCACCGTGTTTGTGGCGACACGCTAGTTTAGGGGCATTTCTGTTCAACATTCCCATATTTGGGACAAATATTAGTTTAAGAAAATTTTGGTTCAACATTTCCGTATTTGGGACGAATAATAGTTTAAGGACATATCGGTCCAACATTCCCATTTTGGGGACGAATGTTAGTTTAAGTACATTTCGGTCGAACATTCCCATGTTTGGGACAAATATTAGTTTAGGGACATTTCGATCCAGCATTTCCGTATTTGGGACGAATATTAGTTTAAGGACATTTCAGTCTAATATTCTCATTTTAGGGACGAATGTTAGTTTAACGACATTTTGGTCCAACATTCCTATTTTGGGGACGGGTATTAGTTTAAGAACATTTCGGTACAACATTTCCATTTTGGGAACGAGTATTAGTTTAAGGACATTTCGGTCTAACATTCCCATTTTAGGGACGAATTTTAGTTTAAGGACATTTTAGTCCATTATCGCCGAGTTTGGGGCGACTGAGTTGTTGGCTGTTGGGACCCGCCACCTCTCTGAAGACGTTGATGAACTACAACGACATAAATCAGAGGTGTGGAAAGATGTACCCTAAAACTAAATCTCGTATTTGAGGGAAAAGATCATGGTGGATCTAAGAATCACTAGTCTTATATGAAACTAAGATTAATTTAGAAGATGTGAGATGAATATCATTTGGCTATCATCGATGAGAGATCATTAGTCATATATGGAACTACGATCAGTTTAGAAATCATGAGCACATGAGCTCGGTTGATTCAAAAGCAAAAAGGAAGCTCAAGCTTCACAGACTTAACAAATTTAGGGCTAAAATTGGGTTTTTATATTACCCAGCAGTACTAAGCACTCAAATATATAACGCTCACATGTGTTTCACGTGATTTGCTGAAATAATGCTAAGCACTAGTCTTTTCTGGCGCTCTCGTGTGTTTCACATGAGGCGCTCAGCTTTGGGTGCTCACGTGTGTTTCACGTGAGGCGCTGAGTTTTGGTGCTCATGTGTGTTTCACGTGAGACGCTGAAATAGTGCTAAGCACTCAAATATATAGCGCTCTCGTGTGTTCACGTGAGGCGCTGAAATAGTGCTAAGCACTAGTCTTTTCTGGCACTCACGTGTGTTTCACATGAGGCACTCAGCTTTGGGCGCTCATGTGCGTTTCACGTGAGGCGCTGAGTTTTGGCGCTTACGTGTGTTTCATACGAGACGCTGACTTCTTAGAGATTTAATCTTTGTTGATATTTTCAGAGAGGTTAAACCTCCGTTAATGGTATTTTGACCATAAACGATCACGAAGATCACTATTTTGAGGATCTGGGATCAGGTTCTTTAAGAACTAAGTTCTTGATTATGAAGGAACTAAGTTCCTGGAGTATTATGGACTTTATCTTCTTCATGTTCTTTTTGACATTGTTCTTTCCTTAATTTTCAATTTTCAAGAATAAGATCTTCCCGATGAGAATTAAATTCTCAACTTGTATGAGACTTATCTTGTGGATCTCAGATCTAGAGGAAAAACTAAGTTCTTGAGAAGGGTTAAACCTTTAGATAGGTAAAGGAGATGTTTTGATCTCTTTGTTTTCTTTACCTATAGTTTTGAGGAGGAAAGTCTTCTTCTTTTATTGAGAATTAAATTCTCTGTTTATTATTTTGGAATATTTTGGAGAGTCTTATGTATTTTTTACAGAAGCTTATGGGGGGTTTCCTCCTCTTTAGATTTGATCTCTTTGCTCCTATTTATAGGAGATGAGAAAATATCAATTTGTTTAAGAAAATCTCTCGTTGAGAGATCTTGATTGATCAAATTGATCTTAAAGATCAACCGGTGAATTTTATTCATCGTTTGACTTTTAATCCAAAGGCTCTCTATTTAACAAAGAAGATCATTCTTGTTTGTTTAACAAGATTAGGAAAATATTTTCCTAAGATAGAACTTAATTGTATCATATCATTGATGGGTGATTTTATAATCACAGTTGGATCTTTGATCCAAGGGTCCTCTATTTTACAGAGAGGATCTTTCTAGTTTGAGAAAGTTCAGACAAATATCCCTCCCATAGAATTTAATTCTACATAAAATTTAATTTTACACTAACAAGCACTGCACGTGGGGCGCTGGCCTATAGCGCTCACGTGGATATCACGTGAGACGCTGCCATAAGACTAGTAAGTGCGCTCACGTGGATATCCCGTGAGGCACTGCCAAGATGCTAGCATTAGCGCTCACATGGACATCAATATAGGATTTAATCCTATCTAAAGTGGCACTCAGATGCTTTGATGTGGATGCACACGTGTTTAACATGCGGGGACTTCCCTTTATTTTATAAGGGAACAGCAAGCTCTGAGCCAAAATTTTTGGAGGGAAGAAATGCCCCCCACTACTTTGCCCACGTAGGTATGTACGTAGGTTGAGTAGTGCAAAGTTATGCATCGCCATAGAATTGATGGCTCAGGAGACATGTTTAGATCTCTGTCGCCTAAGTATTTGTCCATCTTCATGAGCCGTAAGGGTCTCAAGAAGGTTTTTCTCCCTATGAGTCGTGAGGATCTCATAGGTGTATATTTTCCCTAGAAATCGTAAGGATTCCTAAGTGCCCATCACTTCCTTGAGTTGTAAGGATCTCACTCGGGTATTTTTTTTACGAGTTGTGAGGACTTGTAAGTAGATCTTCAATTCATTGGCATGTAATTTTGACGAATGTGGCCCGTGGATAGTATACAAGGATCATTCTTGACCTCCTTGTAGGGCAGCGGTGGCTTAGAAAACAGGTTTAGATTTGTCGCATATGGCTTTTCAACATTATGAGCCGTAAATGTCCCATAATGATATTTCTCCCTACGAGTCGAGAGGATCTCGTTGGTGTATTTTCTCTTTAGAAGTAGTGAGGACCCCTAAGTTTGTTTTCTCTTATGAGTCGTAAGGATCTTACAAGAGTATTTTTCCTTTGCGAGTCGAGAGAACTTGTAAGTGGCTTCTTCTCCTCATTGGATGAAATTTTGGAGAATGTGGCCCGTGGATAGTATACAGGAGTCGATATCGAACACTTGTATGGAAACAGTGCTTAGGAAACATGTTGATATCCCCGTTACCTATGGCTTTTCATCTTTATGAGCCTCAAGGGTCTCATAAAGATGTTTCTCCCTACAAGTCGAGAGGATCTCCCAGGTGTATCCTAACGTGAAATATATATAACCCCCTTTTTTGATAGGGGTCCGTTAGGTTTGTGGTACTAGGTTTAAGTTGATCGTACCGTCATGTTGGCTGATGTATTTCTCGATATGCAGTCTCTTAGGTTGCTGCTCGAGTGGCCCTGCGAATGTCGTGTCCCAGATCCTTTCGGAGGCTGGACAAGACGTCTTCAAGCAATCTTCTTAGGTCGGAATATCCAATTTACCGTCGAAAGAACAAGCGTTAGGTATTTCCATGGCACTTTTTACTTGAGGTTAGGCTTAATTTGAAACCCCGATGAGTCATAACCGCACCCTTCTGGGGTAGGATGATTTCCAATGGTCTTTAGGCTTTGTATATATTACCGTCAAGACCCAAAGCTAAGAATATGCCATCATATCGTTTTTTTGTTTTGGTGTCGTACCGATTATTTGCCGAAGTAAGGTAGACATCCGTATGGCCCCTATGTTGTATGTATTGCAATCGAGATCTGGAGCTAAGATTTTCCCGTCACTCCACTTTTATTTGGCCGTTGCGTCCATATCCTACTGGAATGAGGAGGAATGTGGAGATGATCTCTAGGCTGTAGATGTTTCCATCGAGATTTGGAACTAGGAATATGCTATTGCTCCACTTTTATTTATTTGACCCTTTGGTCTTTGTTGATGTCGCATCTGCACCGAGAAGGAACGTCGAGCCGGAGCTAGGATTTTACCATTGCTCCACTTTTATTTGGTGATGTCGTGTCAATTTTTCGCCGAAGAGGGGTAGACATCCATAAGAGCTCTATATTGTATATATTGCAATCGAGATCTGGAGCTAGGATTTTGGCGTCACACCACTTTTGTTTGACCCTTGGGTCTTTATTAACTTTGCATCTGCACCGAAAAGGGACGTCGAGTTGATCTCTAGGCTGTAGATGTTTCCATCGAGATTTGGAGCTAGGATTTTGCCATTGCTTCACTTTTGTTTTGGATCCTTAGAGCTTTGTTGACGTCGTATCCACATCCTATTGGAATGAGAAGGACGTAGAGATGATCTCTAGGCTATAGATGTTGTCATCAAGATCTGGAGCTAGGAATATGCTGTTGCTCCAATTTTATTTGACCGGGTCCATGTTGATATCGCGTCTCCACCGAGAAGGAAGGTCGAGCTGGAGCAAGGATTTTGCCATTACACCGCTTTGATTTGAACTTTTGGTCTTTGATGACGTTTCGTCTGCATCCGGCTGAAATGAGAAGAATGCCGGGATAGTCTTTAGGGTGTAAATGTACCGTCAAGACTTGGGTCTCCCTTTGATGGAGTCTGGTGGGAAGATATGGTTCCCTTAATTTCATTTAAGCTTATGGATTGTATACAAGAGTCAGTATGGACCTATTTGCAGAGTAGAAAAAAATTTCATTTTCATTTTTTATTTCTTTCCACGATCCTATATCTTTTCAGTATTTCATATCGCGAAAGCCGTGACTGCCCAATCATTTCGGCGATTTTTTCGCGGTGCACAATCATTTCGGCTGCCATTTTTTTTTACTCGCTATTTTTTTTATTGCTGGTTGCCCAAACATTTCGGCTATGTCATTTTTTTGTTTTTTTTGCTCGCTGATTTTGTTGCGAGTCGGGGACTTGGGTCATGATACCAATTTTAGCATCAGCATCGCCACAACTGGAATATTGTCAGAAGCGAATCATCATTTGCCATGAGAGGACTTGGAGTTTGACACCTGTTTAGGTATCGACATTGCTACAACTGGGATATTGTCAGGAGCGAATCATCATTTGCCTTTGTTGATTTGAATAAAGGTTGTTTAGCAACGACTAAGGCTTTTTAACTTTATGAGCCGTGAGAGTCTCATAAAGGTATTTTTCCCTACGATTCGTGAGGATCTCGTAGGTGTATTTTCTCCTTAGGAATCATAGGGATTCCTAAGTGATATTTTCTCTTGTAAGTCGAAAGGACTTACAAGTGGTTGTTCACCATATGGAGATATTTCACGTCATTGGTGGGACTTGGTGGGGAACATAATTTTTTATGCCCGTGGATTGTATACAAGTGTCGATCTCGAATTACTTTTAGAGAAACAAAGTTTTGTAGGGTTTTTGTAGCTTAAGAACAAGTTCATATCTTTGTAACTTAAGGCTTTTGAATTCTATAAGCCGTGAGGGTGAGTATATTCTCCTTAAGAATTGTGAGGATTTCATAAGTGTATTTTCTTCTTAGAAATCGTGTGGATTTCTAAGTGTATTACTCCTTTGTGAGTCGTAAAGATCTCACACAGGTGTTTTCTTCTTACAAAGTCGTTAGGACCATGCAAGTGCATCTTTTTTTAACGAGTCTGCACCCTCTCGGGTTTTCACAAGCTCGTCGGTAGCCCTGCTGTTTTTACTAACGGCGCCCTTTCTGCTTTTCATTTGTGCCCATTTCTCTTGTGGACGTACCTTTTTTTAGGCGGCCCGCGAGGTAACACATCGTTAGCTGTAGTCCTCGATCTTTTTTGAAGGACCGCATCATGTAGGACGTGGGAGAGTTATGGATTGTTCATGTCCACGGATTATATACGGTAATCAATATGGGGATCCACTGTAGGGCTAAATATATTCGTTTTGGGACATGACGACCCGTTATTAGTTTAGGGACATTTCGATCCATTATCACCGTATTTTAGGACGAGTATTTAATTTAAGGACGTTTCGGTCCAAAACCAGTTTAAGTACGTGGTGGTCTAATATTAGTCTAAGGACTTCTCAGTCCATTATCATAGTATTTTTGGCGACGCGCTAGTTTAGGGACATTTCGGTCCATTATTAGTTTAGGGACTTCTCAGTCCAATATTAGGGAATTTCGGTCCATTATCACCGTATTTGGGGTGAAATGCTAGTTTAGGAATGTTCCGGGCCATATTTTATCATTTGGTCGGGGAGTTGCATAACTCATTCCATCAAACACTTGCTTGCTGAGGCGCTGCTACCTGTCCTTTGTTTGCATGGACACTTCACACCTTAAGCTACCTTCACCCTCTTGGATTGCTTCTTTTACCATCGCAGCAATTGGGTTGTTTTGCGGGAAATACCGAGCATTTTACACGGTATCTGGCCCTTGCTCATCAATGTCGCTTTCTGATATTGATGGAGTATCATCTTCATATACGAAAGAATGAGATATCACGTCACTCTTTCTACCGAGTCTTCTTCTTCCTTAGAAGAATGAACATGACTTGGGGGCTTTTCCCCTCCTCATCCATTTTAGGAGTGCGACATGGCCTCTATGTCCCTTTCATGATTTATGGTTCAAGTGGGCTATTCTACTTGATTGTAGTACCTGCTTGCACGTCCCTTAATATCCTTTCTGCTATTTGAAGAAAGGACTATCTTACGTGGAGATTCCTCCACTAATGAGTAAGATGCCCCCTGCGTATATCTCGGGGGATCGAGTATTCATTTCCCAATCTTTCGAAAGGTAGAACGCGTGCTGTCCCTATTTTGGCGACAAGTTGCTTCATAGCCGTTCATTTTTTTTGTTGAGCATTGGCGACAAACGCTGCCTTTCCTTTGCCTTTCTTATATCTTCATCGGAAGAAGATGTGTCTTGACCCATCTGATCCAATCGAGAAATTTTATCTATAAGCTCTTGGAAGGTCATCGGCTTGAATAGGGCCATATATAGGAACACCTTTGAATTTGGGTCAAGGGTAGCTATGAACATTCCCACGGCTACAGCTTCATCGATGCGCTGCTCGTATTTTGACCAGAGATTTCGCCATCGGATAACATATTGAACCCAGGTCTCAATCGGTCCAACCCCTTCGTTGACCAACGCCGCCACGGAAGTGTGTTTATTCGCACTGAAGAATTTATGTTAGAAGAGTGTCTCCATCTCGTTGAAGGTCTTCATGGAATCACTTGGAAGTTCTGCATACCATTCGAATGCGATACCCGCCAGACTGCTGACGAACTGTCGGAGGTGCAGTGTATCATTTCCTCCGGTGTTGCCGCACATGGATTTAAATCTTTCGATGTGCCGGTGAGAATTCCCGGTTCCTTTGTACATGTGGCTCGTCAGAAGTATGTATTCTGGTGAGTACTGTACTTGGTCGTAGCACGCTGGATACGGTCGACCAGTCTTGATTGACCTATTTGCTGCTTCACTGGTATAGTGAGCTTTGATTTGCTGAGCGATATATGCGTCCGGCTTTTCTTTTGGGATCATTTCCTCCTCAGCCGTTGATGAGGCTTGCAGAGGATTTGAAATATCGCCCTGACTTTAAGAGTAACTACCGACAATTCATTTGCCAGTGGTTCCAAATAGATCATCATTCAAGCCATATTCTGGATCAGAAGGGCTATCTGGTTCATTTTAGCGGACATCGTTGACGCTTCTTCATCTCTCTTCTTGAAAGCACGCTTCAGGAAGTCAATATCCGACTCTAGCCCAACTCTTTCTTCGGGCACGTCTTCGGGATTTTCCTAAAGGAGTGGACTCGTAAGTGCTGCCGCCTGAGCAAGCATCTCCTGCATCTTTTCATGCTGCGGTTGAGCTTTTGTAGGAGGCCGAGTATGCGGTCCGTGGCCAGTAGAAGCTCGAACTTCGTCTTTGGAGTTCATCATGTGGATTGTAAGAACTACCATACCCTCAGGCTTGGGTTGTTTAGAGTTTTGGCCATTGGAGTTTGCCTCGGGCGCTTGAGCTTTATCTGGCCTCTCTATTTTATGAGAAACTACTTTGGGATGATCCATCGTATCAGGAACTGACTTGGCATGAGTCTCCTTGTATTTGGAAGGGGAGTTGTCAGAGTTTAGCTGGCGCTTAAGGGAAGGGCCGCGGATAACGACCGAGTCCTTCACTTACTTCCACACCTTATATATAGACGATGAAAGTTCTTTTAAGGAGCGAACTGGATTCTGCTCTTCTTGGATCTCCGTAGTTTGTGAAGTATTTTTCAATACCGCGATGGGGGAATTTTACCTGACCCATAGCAACAGTTCAAGGCTATTCCCGATTGGAATAACAACATTCGCCGTCAGAGTTGGAATCGGTCCGGACGGAGAACTGCCCCCAGCACATCTTATTTTATGCCCGTTTCAATGTCGAAGATGTCTTGCGACTGGAGATTTATTAGTCTTAAGAGTTTGTTGAGCTTGCCCCCTACTTTCTTTGAAAGAATGAGTATTATGCCGCCTATGTCGACCTTGGTCTTTTGCAGTTGCCATTTGTTTGAGGACGGATTCCGTCGGCAAAACTGCAGTTTGGGGAGCCAGCCTGTGGAAGACAAACTTCTTCTAGGCTTCCTCCTTCGGCGTTGAGGCATCGAGAGTAAGAGGTGCGAGCACAGACCCAAAAGGAAGCCTCTTTATTTCTTGAAGAGCCGGATTACAGAGATTTGAGATTGCAAGTAGCCCATACTTGACTCCACCAGATGTGACAGAGCCTGTGTTGCAGTGAGTGGAAGCAAACGCCATTCTGCATAGATACGAAATGCTAGCTTCAATATCCCATCACCCAAGGGCAACTATAAACATATATACCACGATTATTTGATCGCGGAAAAACACGACACACGAAATGTGGAGTGGAAAGAGAAAGAGGTCCCACCAAGTATGCCAGAATCTGTTTAGCGCGGAAGACCGGACTAAGACGGGGAGGAGTCTACCCTTAATTTGGGGACAGTTTCTATTTGGACATATCCATCCACCTCTCCAAAAATACAAAGTTGATTTATGCTACCGTATATCGGAGGTTTGGAAAGATGCGACCGATGTAGTAGACTTTATCAGATTCCCCCTCATTTATGAGGGGGTTTTGATTGTGGGGACGCTCTTCCTTGCAGGTGTAAGCCCCTGCAGGTAATTACTTTATCGTGTTGTGATAACTACTTTCTCTACTCCGGCAGTTCAATTCGTGTCGTGTGTTATTTTTGTTTATTTTGGTTGCCAGTGAATTGTTTACGGAGACTAGTTAATGTCATCGTCCGTAGGGCACAGATTAGTCCAAATCCGTACATAAAATTTTCATGATTTGGGTTAAGCATTCACTTGACGGAGTCCACGTTGGCAGTTTGGTTTTCTAACAGGAATGAACATAGGATGCATTTCTCACATTTATGAGGTCCATCCGTTCACACGAAACTTGGGCTTTATCTAAGGGTCGTTAGTCTTATTTGAGACTAAGATCAAGTAAGATGTTTTAGGTCAATATTTACTTGACAGGGTCCGCGTTGGTAGCTTGCTTTTCCAATGAGAATGAACTTAGGACGCATTTATCACATTTGTGAGGTCCATCGGTTTATTTGAAACTTGGGTTTGATCTAAGAATCGTTAGTCATATATGAGATTAAGATCGACTTATGAACAAATGATGATATGGGCTCAACTGATCATTAGATCACATATGCATTGCCTATGGATAGTATACAGTAGTCAATATGGAGACAGTCCGCAGGGCAAAACATATTAGTTTAAGGACGTCACGGTCCAACTTCACCATGTTTGGGCCGACGAGCCAGTTTAAGGGCATTTAGGTCCAGCATTCCTATATTTGGGACAGATATTAGTTTAGAAATATTTTGGTCCAACATTCCCGTATTTAGGACGAATAATAGTTTAAGGACATTTCGGTCCAACATTCTCATTTTGGGGATGATGTTAGTTTAAGAACATTTCGGTCCAACATTCTCATGTTTGGGAAGAATGTTAGTTTAGAGACATTTCGGTCCAACATTCCCATGTTTGGGAAGAATGCTAGTTTAGAGATATTTCGGTCCAACATTCCCATGTTTCGGAAGAATGTTAGTTTAGGACATTTCGGTCCAACATTCCAATTTTGGGGACGGATGTTAGTTCAAGGACATTTCGGTCCAACATTCCCATTTTGAGGACGGGTATTAGTTTAAGAACATTTTGGTCCAACATTCCCATTTTGGGGACGAGTATTAGTTTAAGGACATTTCAGTCCATTATCGCCATGTTTGGGGCGATGGAGTTGTTGGGACCCGCCATTTCTCTGAAGACGTTGAGAAATTACAACGACATATATCAGAGGTGTGGAAAGATGTACCCTTGAACCAAATCCCGTATTTGAGGGAAAAGATTATGGTAGATCTTAGAATCGCTAGTCTTATATGAGACTAAGATTAACTTAGAAGATGTGAGATGAATATCATTTTGGATATCATCGATGAGAGATCATTAGTCGTATATAGGACTAAGATCAATTTAGAATTCATGATCACATGGGCTCGGTTTATTCAAAAGAAAAAAGGAAGCTCAAGCTTCATAAACTTTACCAATTTGGGGCTAAGATTAGGTTTTTTATACTACCCAGCAGTGCTAAATACTCAGATATATAGCGCTCACGTGTGTTTCACGTGAGGCGCTGAAATAGTGCTAAGAACTAGTCTTTTCTGGCGCTCACATGTGTTTCACGTGAGGCGCTTAGCTTTGGGTGCTCACATGTGTTTCACGTGAGGCGTTGAGTTTTGGCGCTCACACATGTTTCATGTGAGACGCTGAAATAGTATTTAGCACTCAGATATATAGCGCTCTCGTGTGATTCATGTGAGGTGCTGAAATAGTGCTAAGCATTAGTCTTTTCTGGCACTCACGTGTGTTTCACGTGAAGCGCTTAGCTTTGAGCGTGCATGTATGTTTCACGTGAAGCGCTAAGTTTTGGCACTCACGTGTGTTTCACGTGAGACACTGTCTTCTTAGAGATTTAATGTCTGTTGATAATTTCAGAGAGGTTAAATCTCTGTTAATGGTATTTTGACCGTTAACGATCACTAAGATCACTATTTTGAGGATTTGGGATCAGGTTCTTTAAGAACTAAGTTCTTGTTATGAAGGAACTAAATTCCTAGAGTATTATGGACTCCATCTTCTTCATATTCTTTTCTGGATGTTCTTTTTGACATTGTTCTTTCCTGAATTTTCAATTCTCAGGAATAAGATCTCCCCGATGAGAATTAAATTCTCAATTTGTAGGAGACTTATCTTGTAGATCTCAGATCCAGAGAAAGAACTAAGTTCTTGAGAAGGGTTAAACCCTTAGATAGGTAAATGAGATGTTTTGATCTCAGTGTTTTCTTTACCTAGGGTTTAAAGAAGAAGGATCTTCTTCTTTTATTGAGAATTAAATTCTTTGTTTATTTTTGTGGAAGATTTTGGAGAGCCTTCTGTATTTTTATAGAAGCTTATAGAGGGGTCTCCTCCTCTTTCGATTTGATCTCTTTGCTCCTATTTATAGGAGAAGAGAACACATCAATTTGTTTGAGAAAATCTCTTGTTGAGAGATCCTGATTGATCAAATTGATTTTAAAGATCAACCTGTGAATTTTATTCACCGTTGGATTTTTAATCCAAAGGCTCTCTGTTTAACAGAGAAGATCATTCTTGTTTGTTTAACAAGATTAGGAAAATATTTACATAAGATATAATTTAATTCTATCAGATGATCGATGGATAATTTTATAATCACCGTTGAATCTTTGATCAAAGGGTCGCCTGTTTAACAGAAATGATCTTTCTAGTTTGAGAAAGATCAAGGAAATATCCCCCCTTAGAATTTAATTCTACGTAGAATTTAATTCTACATAGAATTTAATTCTACACTAATATGCATTGCACGTGGGGCGCTGGCCTATAGCGCTCACATGGATATCACATGAGGTGCTGCCAAGAGACTGGAAAGTGCGCTCACATGGAAATCCCGTGAGGCGCTGCCAAGATGCTAGTACTACCGCTCACGCAGATATCACGTGAGACGCTTATGTATTTAATACGTGGGAATCAATATAGGATTTGATCTATGCTCAAAGTAGTGTAATGTTCCGTATGTATATTCCGCGGCATATTTACGATACGATACTCCTCTCAAGTAACCTTAAGATATATATCTTGAGATCTTTCCTTTTATTCATTCTTTTGATCTTGGCTCATCGATATTTGTTTGTGGTTCCTGTCACCATGGTTACGTGATCCAAGAGGGCCGCGGCTAAAGATGTGGTCAGGGAAAGCTCATCGGGGATGAGAACTGACCAGGGTGTTATCCCGGTGATGTAAGAACATGTTGATTATTTTTTATGATAGGATTTCTCGTTTGAGTCGAGTGTTTGGGATCCGCACCGGATGGTTGGGTCATTGCTTGAGTCCAGTCGGGTTGAGAGGTCTGTTGACGTACAGCCTACTCCGAAAATCGTTTTGTTGTCAACCATGCAGTCATATGTAACAACTGATGTTGTGTTTGACGAGTTGTTGCTCCTAGAGTTTATGAAACTGAAGCAACATGGGTTTACAGGCTGGGATGTGACAGGGGATCCTTATTCATTCCAGGATTGGGTGACTAGGATATTACGTTCGTTGGGATGCTCCGATGAGAGACCAGTTGAGTTGGCTAGTTTCAGTTTGAAGGGTCTTGCTCAGACCTGTTGTGCATCGATTGAGAGGGGCTGAGAAGTAGATCTTCCTCCGATGACTTGGGACGAGTTCTAGAGGGTACACCTAGCCTGATTTCTTCCACAAAGCGCCAGAGATACCGAATTCATACTTCGAGTCTTTGTGTGAGACTCTTGATATGACCGTAGCTGAGTACGAATTGCAATTTACACAGCTATCGTGATATGATTCCGATTTGGTCGATATTGAAGAGAATTTGATTAAGGGATTCGTGCGAGATCTCAATGAGTCAGTGTTCCTCTCCGTTGATGCTGGATATTTGATATGTATATAGAGGCATTGGATACGGCTGCATTTCAGAGGAAAGACTTGATGAGATTGCGGTTGCTCCAGGACGGAAGCGGGCTCGTTAAGAGTGCCAGTTTCCTGGAAGTTCGGCAGAGATTATATCAACCGAAGCCATGACGGGTTCTTTCTGAGATACTACAATGATAGAGATTTGGACCTAGTATCAATTGCATTGCACGTACTCAGGGGGCCATAGGCCGCCGTCATTGACATTTTATATTGCGAGTTGGCAGATTACTTGGCTAGGGGGTGTTTAGTGGAGCGTTAGAGCGGGACTGTCTCCGTCTCTACTCATTACCAGGTGATTGTATCAAGAGGCCATGGAGTTAGTGGTCCACAGAGAGAAAAATAACCCAGAGGCAGAGGACGCCCGACAGTGAGCAGAAGGCAAGTGGAAATTCTTGCTCTGCCAGCTCCGGGTGCACACGCACCTTTCAACATTGAAACAGCAGTACTTCATTGTCATTTGTTTTTTATTTCTGTTTTGGTGATCCGAGTATCACGCTTTCATCGTTTTAACTCTTTTGTTTTGATGATTGAGTTTCATGATTGATATTTTCGTAAACCGTAGCTACACCTGATGGATATTTTCTTTGTGCACAGAAGTTGCATTTGATTTATGTTTTTGGGCATATACATTGCACTCAATATTGTTTTGTGCACACCAGTTGCAAAAATTGATGATTTCATGCACCGCGATATACATGATTTTGATTTCATGCATGTTGTATTCATCTGATTGAGATTTTCGTGCACCCTTGATGCACTTGTTCACCACCGAAAGACGGACCGGAACGTTGAAACGTCCGGCCTGAATTCTGAAGGCAGATGCTATTTAGATTTATCCGTCCACCTCTCCAAAGATGCCAAGTTGATTTATGACACCGTATATCGGAGGTTTGAACGATTGCGACTATTGTAGCAGACTTTATCAGATTCCCCCTCGTTTGCGATGGGTTTTTGATTGCAGGGACGCTCTTCCCTGCAGGCGCAAGCCCGTGCAGTTAATTAGGTTACCGCATCGCGATAACCACTTTCTCCTGCTCCGGAGGTTCACTTCGTGTCGTGTGTATGTTTGTTTTATTTTGGTTGCCTGTGGATTGTATACGGAGACTATTTTATGTTGTCACCCGTAGGGCGTGGATTTGTCCAAATCCGTATATTTTTAGATTTGGATTTGGGTTGATTTAAGGATCGTTAATCTGGTTTGAGATTAAGATCGACTTAAAACGTTTGAGCGTTCGGGCTCAATTATTTTAGTTTAACGACATCGCGGTCCATTATCGCCATGTTTGAGATGAGGTATTAGTTTAAGGACGTTTCGGTCCTTTATCGCCGTATTTGGGTGCGAATGTTAGTTTAAGGACATTTCGGTCCAATATCGCCCATCTTGCATGCACGTGTATTTGTTACGTGACGAAGTGAACAATGGTAATATGGAATGTGCCCAATTTGGGGCACAATCCGATTTGAGGCATGCACGTTAATTTAGAAGTGCATCAATGTAAAAGAAGTTGTTGGTCGTCGGGACCCGCCACCTCTCTGAAGACGTTGAGAAATTACGACATGTATCAGAGGTGTGAAGAGAAGTACCCTTAAACCAAATCCCGTATTTGAGGGAAAAGGGGTTGTTGTGGACTTGAGAATTTTTGGTCATATTTGAGACCTTGGAAATCAAGAGCATGTAGGCTCGATTGATTAAAAAACAAATAGGTTTGACCTCTGGAAACTTAGCCAATTTTTGGGCTGAGATTGAGTTTCCATATTTACCCAACAGTGCTGAGCACTGAGACATAAAGTGCTCACATGTGAAACACATGGGATGCTGGATTAATGCTAAGCACTAGAGTCCTATGGTACTCACGTATGAAATACGTGAGGCGCTCAGATGTGAGCGTTTTTAGTTATTTTTGACTAATCATGGAGTGTTGAGCACTTTGCATGATACTCACGTGGGAAGCACATGAGCGCTAGACTTTGGGCTTTATTTGTTCGTTTCCCTCTTTTTACAGAAGTGCTAAGCACTTGCATAGAGCACATGTGTGTTTAACGTGACTGCTTCCTTTTGGACGGCTGCCTAATTGACAAAGAAGTTTTTCTTTTCTCTTTAGGCTCCCACGTGGGAAACATGTGAGGCAGTTTTAACTTTGTTTTTTTTTTCTTATTTTGAGCACTCACGTGGGAAACACGTGAGGCAGTTTTAGCTTTGCTTTTTCTTATTTTGAGCACTCACATAGGAAACCCGTGAGGCAGTTTTAGGTTTGCTTTTTCTTATTTTGAGCACTCACGGGGGAAACATGTAAGGCTCCATAACAGTGTTGAGACGCCAAGTTATTCTTATTTTTTGTTTTCAGAGATATTTGATCCCTGTTAATGACATTTTTAGTCATTGATGATCGTCTTGGATCATCATTATTGTTTGTATTGAAGAACTAAGTTCTTTTTGTAGGGTTAAACCTTAATTCTTAGAGGAATTAAATTCCCATATGCTCGTGTTCTTTTCTTTTTAACTTAGTTCTTTTCTCCTAAGTTTTGAATCTTCAGAACAGAATCTCCCCGATGAGAATTAAATTCTCAACTTGTGGGGAGATCTGCTTCTGCAAATCTCAACCAGAGAAAAAACTGAGTTCTTATATGAAAGGTTAAACTTTTAGAGAGGCAAAGAAGAGACACTATGATCTCTGTGTTTTTTTACCTAGGGTTTCAATGAGGCAAGTTTTATTCTTCTTTGAGAATTAAATTCTCTTTCTTTTTCAAGAGCCCACTGTATATTTTTTTTGCAGAAACTTATGGGGAGTTCTGTGTATATTTAGATTTAATCTCTTTGCTCCTATTTATAGGAGAAGAGAAAAAATTAGTATGTTAAGAAAATCTCTCATTGAGAGATCATGAAGATTAATTTGTGAATTTTATTCACCGTTGGATTTTCAATCTAAAGACTCTCTGTTTAACAGAGAAATTTTTTGTTTGTTTAAAAAAATTAAGAAATATTTTCCTATGAATATCTTGTTAGTTTAACAAATTTATGAAAATATTTTCCTAAGATAGAATTTTATTCTATCAGATGATCGGGGGTTGATTTTATAATTTCCGTTGGATCTTTTGATCCAAGGGTCTTTTATTTAACAGAGAAGATCTTATTAGTTTGAGAAAGATCAAGAAAATATTTCCCACATAGAATTTAATTTTATCAGATGGTTTGATTGGTGATATTTTATCACAATTGGATTTTAAATCCAAAATTCTCTGTTCGAGAAGAATCTTTCCGATTAGAAAGATCAGGGAAAATATTTTCGAAATAAAATTTAATTCTATCTTGCCAAATAGTGCAGCAGGAGAACTCACGTGTTTAACGCGTGTCCCTAGCATGGGTTTTAGCATGCTTTATTTTCAGCGCTCATATGCATATAAACTCTCACGTGTTTAACACGTGAGGCCTGTTTGGCTTGCCAATTATTTGATTGCAGTGCCTATATGCTTTGCATATAGACGCTCACATTTTTAACACGTGTGGCTCTTTTAGCCCATTTGTTTTTAACTGCAGCGCCTATATACTTTTGCATATAGGTGCTCACGTATTTAAAAGGTGGGACTTGAATAGTGGGGAATTTACCCCCTTTCTTTTTTTTATGAGGGAACAAATTCCCCCCAGCGTTGCTTTCACATGGCTTGCACATGAGTGCAACGCTGTCCACCCTTATAACCATTTGATTTCCTAGTGGAACGGGAAGCTGAACCGCTCCCTACAACGTCTTATAAAGGGATGTTTGGCCCTTTAGATGATCATTGTTTCTTCATCTTCTTCCTTAACCTTTTCTTGAGAATTTAATTCTCCTCTCAGAGCTTAGCTCTCTGTCCATAGAACTTTCTGGGGGAAATAATTCTTTGTAATGCTCTACGCTAATCGACAACCCTGAAATTTCTCGGAACTCATCCAGCGAAATAGAGACACCGCGGTCCCCTAGCAAAAACGTGTTTGTTGGAAGATTCCACTTGTTCAAGAAGGCCTTGACCCACCAGACGTCTTATAAAGAGATGTTTGGCCCTTTAGATGATCATTGTTTCTTCATCTTCTTCCTTAACCTATATACTTTTGCATCAGAGCTTAGCTCTTCTGCAAAACTCCTTTTTGGGTAAGGATCATGAACGACATTCTCCTCTTAGGGAAAACCCCTTTTTTTCTTTGGATTTCAAATCCATCAATAGAGCTTTGCTCTTGCCTCGAACTGATCTCTTAGAGATCTAAAAACACCCCCAATTTTTTTTAAGAAGACTCTGGGGTCTTGAGAATCGTTAGTTCTCCTCTTAGGGTTTGCCCTATCACTGATCTTTGAGGATCCATGGAGTTCAATTCCATTTTCTTCGTTTCCTCACCATGGGGGTTTCTGGGATTTAATCCCCTTAATAAAGGAATTTAATTCCATATTACAGAGCATAGCTCTGAAAGACTCGAAGAATTTTGGGAATTTTATTCCCTGGTGTTCTTGAGCATTTTACCTTTTTAGGGTTTTAATACCCTTTTTCACAGATTTCAATCTGTTGTGCATTTTAATAGAACTAGTTTTTCGAGAATGTTAAGAGTTGTTTAAACTCCACTGTTTATTTGATGATAATATTTTTGGATTCTCACAATGATTATCTCGTCTCATCATTGGTGAGCCGTCATTTGGATTTCGTGGGGCCTACTGGCTTTGTAGTTAGTGGTCCCATGAAACAAATTCACACTTTTTATTAATGGGTTTTCTCTTTGATTTTTTTTAGGTAAAATGGCCTCACTTCCTTACTTCCCTTACGCACACTCGCTTGTCGCTTTTCCACAGTCGCCATCAGACGAGGAAGTTATGGCGATAATTAGGGAACATGATAGGGACAATAAGAGCCTTCTCCTATGGGGAGTTTGGTACGGTCATATTATCAGGGGCCGCCGTTGTTTTACATGCGAAGTTCCAACAGAACCCATCTGCTCAATGTCATTGACGGAGCGTCTGCGTACTGCTTATGTGGTGGAAGCGGTTAAATGGACCCTCACGGGCCGGCTTGAGCCGTCGACAACCGGGATACCCAATCAACCCATGATGGACATCGATATCTTGGGACGCCGAATATTTCTGGGTGAAGCTTGACCTTGGGGGCAGGTTTGTAAGGTAGGCATTACCTCGCGCCATCCAGTGGGCTACTTTCCTTGGACCCGATACATTCTTTCCTTCCAATGCTCACAGTTACAGAAAGTTGGGTTGTATCAAGCGGTGTACGCGTCACTGTTTTACTACCATGCTCCCCACGTCTCGTGGGTCAAGGCCTTCTTGAACAAGTGGAATCTTCCAACAAACACGTTTTTGCTAGGGGACCGCGGTGTATCTATTTCGCTGGAGGAGTTCCGAGAAATTTCAGGGCTGTCGATTAGGGTAGAGCATTACAAAGAATTATTGCCCCCTGACGAGTATATATTTGCTACAGTGCCAGCTATACTTGAAGGTTTAACAACTGAGAACGCTGTTCGGCATAAGCACCCGAGTCTAATCAAGGCCTTGGGCATTTTTGAGAGACTATTCGTAGCATCGGACGGACAAGGTGTCACTTTTGACGCTTTCATTGCTTTCTTTCTTTATGAAGATGTTCTATCCAAGAAATTTCCGAAATTTGCGAAGGTTGAGGACCTCTTCGGATTCAGCTTGGAGAAACTGCCGGTCAAAGAAGAAGACCTGTCGTAGTTTTACATTCCAATTTCATCGGCCATGACCTTTGATGCCATCGCTGCCCCTGGAATAGATGAAGAAAATTTCTTTATCGGCTTCATCAGTCTCTGTCTTAGCTGGTTTGCCATGCCGATGTATCACCGTTTTATTAGAGCCTCCGTCTTCTATCCTTCCCATCGCATAGCCGAAGGAGCGCGATTAGCTGTTGGCATTGCAGGACTATCACACCTATATCACGATTTAATTATTTCCATCAACACTTCAAACCCGGGTGCGGACACCGTGAATTTCTCCCTCCACTACTTCATGTCATGGATTGAGATGCATTTGTTAGGCGCATTTGCTGCACACTTGCCCCCCTGGTTTCTATGAAGCATATACTTTCCCACGGGTCATGAGGCTGGTCGTTGCTTCCGCTCCTGATCCGACTCAGTTAGGGGCTCTACAGGTATTGCTTAATCCGTATTCGAATGAAGGCGGGATGGTTTTCAGTGACCGTGTCTTTTCTTCTCCAGCGAGGCACATTCAACAGTTGTTCGATTTGTCAAAGAGTGGAGCTTCATCTTTAAAGCCCAAAAAGATCATGCATTTATATTCAATCTGGCCGGTGTACTTAGTGTTCCGCCTAAATGATACCGCTCTCTTCATGCGGTATAATACGCATCGCTTCGCCCAGCAGTTAGGTTACAACCAGGGCGTTCGCCTCGAAACCTTTTTAGTTGAGCCCACTCTCTCGCTAGAGGTCGCTTGTGACATTATCTACCACTTCATGCAGTTGGGTACCGGTTCCTTCTTTATGATTCCTGAGCCTGACTATTTTCCGAGGTCCGTGGGGCCCTTCAAGGGCTGGTATCGCCACCGGGTTAGTCCCATCATTGCAGAGGAAAGAAGGGTTCTCTTTGAATGTAAAGCCTATGCTTCTGCTTAAGCCGTCAGTGCCCCATTACGGCCACGGTTGGTTGTTCACCCTCCTCTGAGGGACAGCGGTTCAGTGCTCATCCTTAAAGCTGCTCAAGAAAAATCAATCCCCCGTACTGCCGGTATGCCGGTACGTAATAGAGCCGAGGGAGAGGCTCCTGATAAAGTGTCTACCGTGGCGTCACCAAAGGAGGATACTGAAAGCGAGGTTGGGCAGCGTCGCGCAGAAGTGCTGAAGGGGAGGAAGCACCCTTCTTCTAGTGCTGGCTCGGGCCCTAAAAGGAGGAAGAAATCGGTCGCCGGTTTACTTGATGTGTTGCTTAAGTCCGAGTCTCTTATTCAGGATGAACAGATGCCTTTTATTTAGGAGGAGCCGATATCTGCGCATGAACCAGACAACGATATTCTCTTTCCTGGTTCATTCACCGAGTAGGCCGCTCAATTGCCCGTGGCTTTAAAGCGTTCACAGGATGAAGCTGAAAATGTGTGCCCCAGGAAAGGATGCCTCCCTGCTATTGAGTTTCGTGATGTCGATCCGGCTCCAGCCATGTTACCGATAACTCCTTTGACGCTGGAAGTGGAACGGGCCCTCAAATAGCTGGTATTAGACGCCTTTGAAGATGAGGCTGCTCTGAAAGCGGGTAGGAATTCATTTTCGATTGAAGCCCGATGAGCGCATCTGAACAGAAAAGTGCAGCGGCTCGAGAAAACCATCCTTCAGGCTCTCTGGCGTATCGGTATGTATATTTTTACGTCTCTTTTGGTAAATAATTATTTTCATATCATATTATTTTTACAAAAATTTTGTAGGGCCTTCTATCGCGAGCGTAGTCTTGAGCCCAGATCACGTCATAGAGCCTCCGGTGACGGCTTCTATTTTTCCTGCGGAGATTATTAAACCGGTTGTAGATTCTTTGAATATCTCCAGTGACGCACCTGAGGATGTAGAGGAGATTACCGAGGATGCCCTCCCCGCCTTGGAGTCTCCGGTAATGGCTTCTATTCTTCCAGTGGAGAGTGCCACACCGGCTACGGCTTCTGTGAATATTTCCAATGACACACCGGAAGATGTAGAGGAGATTACTTGTCACGCCCCGCTTCCCAAAGTGCGCTACGATCGGCACGTGACAGAGCCAATTATGCTACCTGTGGCTAGGAAACATCCCTCCACAGTCACATTACGGCTGTCTATAAAATATCAAGAACATGAAAAATATAAAACTATCTAATATATGTCCATCTGCCAGAATAAACGAGTCAAGAAATATAAATGCGGAAGCAATAAAATCCAATAAACAATAACATCTGGAAACACGTCCCAAATACGGGCTCACATCAGAGAATAAAACCGCGGAAAGAAAACTAACTAAACTAAATACTAACACGATCCTCTCTGCTCGTCCTGACGGCTGAAATACTCCTGGTCAGCCTGCGAATGAGATAAAGGAACTGGGCCATACAAAACCCAGACGTCAGTGCGTCATAATATCAACAATAATAAATAACCAGGATACATAAGATATGCAGGCATGAATATAAATGGTAACATGAATATAACCAGTAAGCATGGATATGCAACAGTGAAGTGTATATGTGCAGGTGAAGTGCAGTGAGTAATCTAAACTATACTACTGGGTTATCTATTCTAAAGTCTTCGAAATCAATTAATGTAATCCTCATCGTAACTCATCAGTCTATGCCCCGTTCATTCCCCACGGGACCACGGTAACAGGATTATTCCGTAACGCCCAGAAAAACGGCAAACAATATATTCCGTAACGCCCGAAAAAACGGCAAACAATATATAATAGCCTTTTGAGTTACGTTCGGTTACATTCTTGATTTCCCCTTACCCCCAAGGTTATGTGTTCAAGTCAGGTATTGCCAATCGATATTTAATGCCAATACAGGATCAAGTAGGTACATGTTTTGTCTATACAGACAACAGTAACGTCCATCGGGAAACAAGTCAGGATTGTCGGCATTAATAACAGGATCAGGTATCAAGTCAAGCAGTGGTGTATCAGGTCATGTCATGTGGTGCACAGTGTATCAAATGGATGCCCAACAGTAAAATGTAGCAAGTATCGAATCACGGTAAAACACGGATGCATAAGTGTTTATCAGGGATCACATCTATAACTCCATGACTCCGTATGATACACATTATCAAGTATGGGGTACTAACATAACAGTAACATGAAATTATATGATATGGCATGTAACTAGAGATGCAATAAATGATACGGATGTGAACGGGTATCGCAAAAAAGTAAAACAGTAACATGGATACACGATACAATAAACATGTAATATTTTTATTCATATGGATGTAAAATATATATCATAGCATGTAGCAAGATAAACTTGCGTGCGACTAGATATGTAATAAATTGTACGGATGCAAACGGATATTGTAAAACTGTAACATAGAATGCACAATGCAATGAACATTTATTATTATTATTAATATGGATGCAAATATAATACATAGCATGTAGCAAGATAAACTTGCATGCGACTATATAGGTAATAAATGATATGGATACGGACGGCTATCTGAAAACAGTAAAACAGTAACATGGATATACAATACAGTGAACATGTGATATTCTTATTCATATGGATGCAAAATATGTGTCATAGCACGTAGCAAGGTAAACTTGCCTGATCGGATCTCACGACGGGGTGTGTACGTCGCATACGATATCGGTAACTGTCCCGATGCACACATGGGCGTACAGAACAGGACTAGGCAAAGCAAGACACGACCACGCTGGCTGAGGACGTCCAGTGGGTCGCCCGGATCGTCGTCTATGGTCAAGGCTCAGGAGATCGACCGGAAACGTGAATCCAAGAAAGCAAGAGAAGAAAAGAAGAAGAAGAAAAGGAAGGGCTGTGGTTCTCAGGGTTGGGTGCTCCGGGGTCAGAGGCGAGGGGGTGATGACGACGATGGGTCGTCGACGATGAGGTCCCCTGCAGGTAGTGGGTTTCCGGCGATAGGCAGAGGCTGCGGTGCTAGGGTTCTTAGTGTGCATGGTTTTGGTCGGGATACAGGGAGGAGGAGAGGAGGTCATGGTGATGGGTATGGTGATGAGGCCGACGAGGGAGGTCGGCGGCGAGAGGCGATCGCGGCGACGCGGGTGCAGGCGGGGTTGCAAGGGGTCGTGGGTTTGGGTTTCAATGGGTTCTCGTCGGGTAAAGGTTGTAGGGGAGAGAGATATGAGCGGGGAGAGAGGAAGTGATGTCGGCGACGAGAGGAGGCGACGAGCGGTAAGGCGAGGCGAGGCGTGGGTTTGGGTTTTCTCGTAGTCGTGGCGGGAAAAGAAATTTTTAGGAAGAAGAAGAGATGTCTCTATGTATAGGTTAGGAAAAATGATATTAATTATTATATATATATGTAAAGAGGGGGAGAGAGAATCTGAGTTGGTTAGGATATAGGATTATAAAATTATTTTACAGAAATATATTTGGTGAAAATATAACGTTAACTGTATTTATTTAACAGTATAATATTAAAGAGTATAATAATGATTATATTTGAGATTTTGGCAAATACAAAAATAGTCCAAAATATGCCCGAGTTGGGTCTAAAATTATGGTTTGAAAATACGGATAATATACGTGTTAACCAAAACCAAAATAAGATATCCGGGTAACGAAAATGCATACCCCCAAGAACAGATACACGTAGCGTGCACGTAGGTGTCCAAACGAGTCAGTTTCATTGAACGGGACAAGAACATGATGTACGGATGTTACAACAGGGTTAGGGGTATAATACATGCCATGCTAGATATTTTTAAAATATTTCATTTGACTTTGAATGTTATATCGAAAAATGCAGATGCCAAATATAATGCAGTTATACAACATGAAAGTGCACGGATCCTCAAAACTAGCCGGGATAAATCATAAACAGGAATCAAGACGGGTTTCCAACAAGCGGGTCGGGTCGGATACAAATAAAGATACCAATTATACTATAAGCACTCAAAACACAATAAATCAAGAAATAGCCATAAATAAAAAATACCCACAACAGAATTGGCATAAATGAACTAGGGTGTTACATTACTGAAGCTGCCATCCCTCCAGTTTAAAGTGGACGAAGTATCGAAGGTAATTTTATAGACATCTACATTTTTGTTTAACGAACCTTCCATATATCTGAAGCCCCCCTTTTACAGAATTGCGGGAGTTGGCGTCTTCCATTGTAGATCTTCCTCCAAAGAAAACCTTCCAGCGTTTACTTGACATGTCGGCCCCGCAAGCGATACCTCCACAGAGCATAGTCCTTTCCTCTAGCCAAGGTTGGTAATCCTTTGCCTTTCTATTTTATATTTTCATAATGATGTTGATGTGCCCCCTTTATTTTAAACCACAGTCTTAGAAGCTGACGACGAGGTTGAAGTTCTCGATGGCCTGAGAATCTCTCAAATCCACTTTCTATGGCCGTGGGTAAGTGACGCTTTAGCATTGGTATTCTTTTACTTATTCTACGTTTGGAAATATGACTAACCACACATATATTTTCACAGTTTTGCCCACCCTGACTCCATTAGAGTCCTGGATTTCCATGCCGCCAGGCCTTTACGCCCGACGCGTGTCTAAGAGGATGGCAAAACAGAGCATTCATTCCCTGGCGACTCTTACAGAAGAACTTCGCGTTGGCACTTCCGTCACGGCCGAAGAATTCGCTGTTAAAGCCAATGCTTCATTGTCTGTTCTTGCCACCTACAATAACGAGGCGCTGGTGCATACTTGGGTCGAGTATTGCCGTCAAGTGTAGGCCTCTCTACATGGGGTTCAATGTTAGTTATATGTATGCCCTAGAGGCCATTACTATACATAGGATGTATATTGTAGTGGATGCTTGGACATATATAGGGATGAATTTCTTGCTCGATATGATAGTATGCTATCTGGTTAATCTTTAGCTTAACGTGTACACTGATTGTCTCTCTGTTACATGTTGGTAAAGCCCTTAGGATGTGTACTTGACTACCTGGACTGTGATGCGGATCATACTAGTGGGGACATGGTAGTCCATAAGTACATCCTTCAAAGTCCCTAGTCGTGGGTGTATCGAGACGGGGCATCGATATACCAGAGTAGACTAGCGTGTAGCTTCTCAACCCATATAGATGGGCGATGGATGATCCCATATCCATTGGTATTTGACATCAGAGATGATATATGGGTGCTTAGTGGAGACTGGGTACACTGGACGGACTCGCCGAGAACTCCCAGATGGTATTATACTTTACGTCAGATGGCAGTTCTCTGGTGACACTGGTACAGGTTAGTCTGTAGACCCGAGATCGTCATAGAGTCTTGTGTGATTCCCACTGTGCTTTGATTTCCATCATACCACGTCCAAGAGGGCTTGCAAAAAGGTGGCTTTTGGGTACAGTCCCGAATCACATGGAGGCAATGAGCGATAGGAGGGGTTTCGTCTCTCTCGGTATAGGGAGTTGATGTTGCGCCGTGCTCGATTGGCTATAACAGGAAGTCCTTGGCCAAGGCTGTTTTAGGGATTTACTGGTAAGTGTTACCAGTAATTTCTCGACCCGTTATGAGCCTCATATCGACACGACTTATCGAGTTATTGGGGTCTGACGTTTACCACCCCTAAACGAGATATGCGACATATCAGACGAACAGACCGGACTGTACGGTAGTGTTACTCGTTGGATTCACTGGAGTGTGAGCGGGCTTGCTCGTTGATCTTCTGATCGCTCAATACCCGGGTGGCCGTTACGTTTAGCAGACCGTTTGCGGCTTGTGGGTGTTTGATATGATCATCACCTACTGCTGGCGTATTGACGAGTCTTTAGAGTCCTACACATGGGTTTCCTGGCTCAAGCAAAACGAAATAGGAGCGCATATGAGATATGTGCGGGACCGAGAATAATACCAGTATGTGATACTGAATTCTATTCTCGCGATTTGTGACATTGATCGGTTGTATGCGATATAGCCGGGTTATCGGATCAAGTGTTGATTCGATAAGTTGTTACTATTGATATTAGTCGGTTATATGCGATATGACCGGATCGTTAAATCAAGTGTTGATTTAATGATTTAATGTATAATTATATATTTGATATATTACTTTACATTAACTAGTATTGGTTCACTTAAGATTGATTTTCTCACTTGAATGTGCACATTGTTTATATGTGATATATGCAAGTGTACATGTATGTATCATGCTTGATGATACACACAAGATGGGTGTATGAGACTTATACTAAGATTAGGGTTATTGGATTATCTTAAGATTTAACAAATGAGTTAAACTTAGTCAAAGTTGTCAAGCTTGAAGAAGCTTGGAGAAACTTTGACAAAGTCCACTCTTTTGTCAATTCTCTTGATATTTCTTTAACCTAACCCTTAAACCTCATACCTTAGTTAATTCTCTACATGAGTTAAGCATGAGGGCTTAACTCAACCATGGGTGAAGTTTCATTTGGATAATGATTCATATAATTTCTTTCTTCTTCTTCATCTTCATCAAGCTCACAAAAGCTTGAGAGCTCCAATGGTGCCATGGTAAAAAGAGTGAGAAATCCAATTCTAAAGTGAACCCACTTCCTATTTATTCATCCTCTACCACTTGCCATGTGGTATAGGGTGTTCTCTTCACAAAGTTTTCGACCGAGTGAAGGAATAGCTTGAGTTTGACTCTCCCCGACGTAGATCATCTTCGGCCTCGAAGTCAATGACCTAGCCCGATCATTTCTCCGACGAAACCATCGCTAGAGTCCGTGACCCGATGATCGCAGCGGAGGAACGTCAACACGGAGCTAAAGAAGTGGAGGACCGGATCTACAAAGGTTGTAATCCCTTTCACTTAGTAGCAAAGTTGTTTGCTAGCTTTTCTTTTCGCCTATTATCTAGTTAACGATCTATATTAGGGTTTCTCGGCACCTAAAAATTTGAATTTGGCATGGTTGATGCCTTGTGGAACCTCTTGAGTGTGCCTAGGAACCCTACAGTGGTATCAGAGCCTAGCTAGAGCTTTAGGCGAAGTGTAGACGATATTAGAAATCCGATCGAACCCCGAAAACCTAACTCAAACCCTTCTCTGTACATTTTTTGAAAATATGGATTTTTCCAAATTAAAAATATCCAGAAAATTCAGCAGGGTTTTGTAGGAATTACTGTGAAATTCGTGGGTCCAATTCCATTAAACCGCCGCGGAACCGCGGCCGTACCCTACCTTGGGCGGCTGTTCCGCAGCAATAATGTGGGTTTTTCTTACTCTGTTTGCACAGTAATCTCTATTTATAGTTGCTCTATTTTATGGGAGTTTTAAATTTTTACTCAACAGTTGAGTTTTCTAGGTTGTTTTGGGAATCGATGATTCGATCGGATTGTTTAGCTTTGTCTATGTGTTTTTCCGGATATTTTTTGAATATGTTAAAAAGTTCGACCGAATATAAATACCCACTTTTTCCCCTGTAGGGAAATTTCCAAGTGTTGGATCTTTCCGTAGTTTAAAGACGTTCTAAGTAGTGCAAGTAACTCGATGGACCCTCTAGAAGACAACAAACCTTAACTTGATTATGTGACCGTCTTGAACTGCCCTTTGAACCTAAGGGTTTGGGGCAGTACATCGTGCCACATGTGAGGCATTGGCTTGACCCTTCTATGGCTGGACCGTTGGTACTGAGGCATGAACTAGATCTTTTTTGAACTTATTTCAAGAGTTGAGCTGTTTCGGGAAAACTTGGATGTTTGAATGTTCGATCGGAAAGTTTAACATTTTTTATTTATCTGGAATGTGATACAATATTTGGAATCCACAAGTAGTTATGAGATAACTGATTTGGATGTTATAAACATAGCACTTTAGTCTCACTTGATCGGTTGCCACGGAATTTTGATGTGATCAAAAGTCCGTCGCAATCACGTAGCGTACGCGGATACTCGCCGATAAACTTAATAGACAGCTACACCCCTTAGCCCCGACCAAGTGACTGTAGGAGAACCCCGTCGCCGAAAGCATCCTTTCGGGTGCTCTCGGTAGCGGTGTTCCGCCTTGGTGCACTTCGTCGACGGCATCGGGGGTGCGGCTGCCTACTAAAGTTTTCGACAAGCATTCGATCAGTTTATCGGGAATCTTTTTGAATTGCCCGACTAGATATTGAAAAGTGTTTTCGATAATGAGACTAAAATGCGGGGTTTATAATTTTTAGGCATGCGATGTCTAAGGAATTTATTTGATTAGGCATGCGATGTTTAAGGAGATTGCGGATTCCAACTGTTGTAGTTTTACACTTTCTTTTCTGTGACCGTAAGTGTAATATGTGTTATCGCCGGTTTCGTTGCTCTATGTCAACGAAAATTGGGATGGGCATATTTACTTACGTTGATGACATGTGATGTTATGTGTTGCTGGATATGTTATATTGGATCGTCGCGTTATGAATAGCCGGGGGTTTGTATGTGAGATGAGTGTTTTTCATTTTCATTCATGTAAAAACTTGTATGTAATATTCTTTTATTGGGGCACTTCCAGGTTGCGGAAGATGTCACCATTGTATATTATTTACTTTTCCGCACTAGGATAGACCCAAGGAGGAGGGCACAAGTAACCGGGTTCTGGAGTCCAGTATGAGACCAACTCGAGGAGTCCAGTCCGGGTCTCCTAACTCTAGAATTGGTAGGGTTGCTTGCCGCTCTCGTAGGGGTCTAGGGGTGTGGGTTTAGCTATTCATCGCGACCGTGGAATCCGTGTTTTATACAGGCTCGTATTGAAAACACGGACGTCCCAGTATATCCAATATTTCATATGTTTCTTCTGCTGCGATATCTGTGATGTGATCATTTGATGTTCTGTGATAAATACTGTATATAGTATATATGATATATTATATAGGCGTTACTTATGTTTTACACCCGCGCTAGCCCTGCCCCGCTCTGCCGTTAGTTACCTAACCTAACGGTGCATGAGGGGACATCGAGGCGAATGCGGATGGCATAAATGTACGTCGTATTTATCTATGATGTTTAGGTGATTTAAATGATGGGACTTCATTAATGTGATTAATGAAAGAAAAAGAAACCTAAAGATGTTGTGGAATCGAATTTTCAAAAACAGGTAGCTACAGTTCTTTCTTTGCATCGCGGTGTTCCTTGTAGAACATCCTGCACCTTATTCGATAAGGAAATGACCGAGATCCCTTCACCGGGAGTGACTCCTTTAGCAATAACTGGCAGATGCTACAACCCTCGGTTTTTCTTTTGGTTGCTTCTATAGTTTTTGTTTTGCACAGCGGTATATATGATATATCCAGCACCTTATTCGATGAGGAAAGGGCCGACGATCCCTTCACCGGGAGTGACCCCTTTAGCAAAACTAGAAAAGCCTAAAAAACACTCCATTTTAAAATCATTTGATTCTACAACGATATCAAGTTCATTACGCAAAAGGTTTTCAGAAAAACCTGTCGTAGCCCTCCGTCATTTCAGATATGTACTGGTTAGTATTCGTGCTGCGTTTGTTGACCTCTGTCAAGGCGTAGTGTGCGGTAGCTGATTAGTGCTTATCTGTATAAGCATATGATGTGATTGATTTAGGGTAGTCGTGCGACCTTGTTGACCTCTATGAAGGGTCGTGCGGGTAGGTTTACTTCAATCAGGAAATGACGGGTTGAACTTGATTAGCAGCCTATGGTTTGTTGACCTCTGTCAAGGTCATAGAACGCTAGGGGAAATTTTTTTTCAGGAATTTCAAGTGTTGAAATTTGCAATGAGATTGCATACCTTCTATGAGATAGTTGGATCCCGATACCCACTGCGAGTAATTGTTACTCCTGGGAGAGTTTTACACATTACAATTGGCCGATCAAGTAGGTATCTAGAAAGGTGTCAACGGGGTTACGCCTCTGGGAAAACGAGGTTTACTTTAATTAGGTCCGTGCGAAAGCACGGGGAACCTCCCTCAAAGTACCGACACTGGCCTGGCTGAAAGATTGGCGAACTTGTAGCGTGTAATTAATCCCGGCTAGTCTTTCCTTTTAGGGTTTGAAGGAAGATTTGATAAAAAACAGTGGGAGCCATCCTGATTAGATAAAATAATAACCAATCTGATCTTACAAGAGCGCACGCAGAGTGTTTTCTTCTCTCTCTCTTCTGGTAGCAACCATGTCATGCCTTAATCAAGATAATAATACGGATACATTGACCGAACCCGCTTGTTATACTGAGCTGGGGAACGTTGGTCCCGCTTCAACTTATAATTGTTATAAGATAGAGCAGGAAATTGGGGAATACCAGATTTCCCGTGCCGCCCAAACGAAGAAAGTGCATGTTGATGCATCATCTTCGGGTGTGTTCTTTACAGAGAACTGTTTCTCAAATGTCCTTTACGTCCTGGGTATATGATACCGGATCAGGATCCCACATATGTAATATATTACATGGGCTACAGAAAGGTAAAGAACTGAGAACAGGTGATAAGTTTCATGAGGCAGAAAACGGTGCAAGTGTTGCAGCCAAGTCTGTTGGTCACTATCACCATGTATTACCAGAATACATTGATTCTGAACAAATGTTATTAGATACCGAACTTGATATACAAAATCATATCAATCTCTTTATTCATTAAAGAAGGATACAATTTTGTATTGTTGGATAATGTTTTGAACATTTCCTATATCAAGAGTTGATCGGTTCAGGCACGTTATCTAAAAGCATTGATGTTCTAAATCAAACTACAGTTCTTAGTATACAGAACACACACAAGAGGAAGAGTTCAGAAATGCCTTCTTGAGGTATTGTAGACTAGGTCATATCAATGCGACCCGACTAGCTAAGTTGCACATAGATGCATATTTAAATCTGTTTGAATTTACATCTTGTGAAACTTGCCAGTCATGTCACAAAGATAAGATAACCATAGCTATGTTTATTGGAAACAGAGAAAGAGTTAGTGAACTCTTGGGACAATACATGTTGATGTATGAAGGTCCCCTGTCTATACATGCCAAGACCGGTTCTTTGTACTTCATTACATTCTCTGATAATCTCTCAAGATTCAGACATATGTTCATGTTGAAACACAAGTTCGAACCATTTGAGATATTCATAGAATATAAGTTAGAAGTAGAGAACCAAAATAAGGGTAAAAGTATTATGTCCTTTGATGTGATCAAGGAGGAGAATATTTGAGCACGGGATTCCTGGACTATTATAAGAATGAGATTCTCTCTCAGCATTACTCCTCCGTATACACCACAGCACCTCGGTGTATCGGGGCGGAGCAATAGCACCCTATGTGATATGGTGTGCTCTATGCTGAGTACTACTGAGTTTCCTATTTCCTTTTTAGGGAGTTATGCACTTATGAAGTTGCATACCTATTGAATAGGGTTCCGATCAAATCAGTTGCCTACCACTTCATATGTGATATGGAAAGTGAAGAGCCCATCTCTTAAGTCAGTTAAGATTTGGGGTTGTCCGGCCTATGTCTAAAAGCAAAATCCGGACAAGCTCGAGGCAAAGTCAGATCTGTGAAAGTTTGTTGGATATCCCAAGCATACACAAGGGAATATCTTCTACCTAACCAAGGAACAAAAATGTTTTGTTTCTCAGCATGCCACCTTTGTGAAAGGGAATTTCTTGTGAAAAAATTATTGGTCATGAGGTAGAACTGGAAACAGTTCCAGCTATACAAACTGCAGCTGATGATTTGGTAGAACCAAAGGATTCAATAGCAATCAACGAACCTCAGCCTCTCCGCCGATGTAGTAGGGTTCCTCACCCACCTAAAAGATACTTTGGTTGCTCTATGACAGTGGGAGCGAGGATTGTATCATGGGATGATGACCTAACTAGTTTCGAGCTGGCCATCAGGAGTGTGACTCTATAAGAATGGCTGGATGCTTATCGATCTGAGATGGAATCCTTATACACCAACAAAGTATGGACTTTGGTTGCTTTATCTGAAGGGTTAAATCCCCATCAGGAGCAAGTATATCTTGAGAAGATTACTTGGTGTACATGGAAAAGTTAAGACTTTCAAAGCTAGACTTGTTAAAGGTTTGCATCAATGACCAGGTATGGATTATAATGAAACCTTTTCTAAGTAACTATGCTTAAGTCCATCCAGATCCTACTTGCTACGGCTACATACCGTGACTACGATATCTGGCGGTTGGGTGTCATGACTTCTTTTCTAAATGATATTTTGGAAGAAAGCGTCTGTAAGTACACAGTCAGAGGGCTTCGTAGACAGTGGGAGCAGCGGAAACGTGTGCGAGATGTTTTATGTGATAAAGCAGGCATCGCGGAGTTGGAACATCTGTTTTGATGAGTTATTCAAAGAGTTTGACATCATCAAAATGGTAGATGAACCTTGTATATACAAAAAGGTAGTAGGGAGTATGGTAGTGATCCTCGTAGAGTACGTGGATGACATACACTTGATGGGAAAGGAGTTTCCTATGCCGCGCTCGGTCAATCTCCGCTTATCACAAGGATTCTCCATATAGCATAAAAATGATACCTCCTAAATCCTGGGTTTTGGATCTATGAGATAGATCTAATTGGATGTTAGGATACTCACTAGTTGTAGTGAGATGGTATCAATCGATCCTAGGGAGAATCACTGGAAAGGTTCCAGAGTGATAAGGACAATTGAATGTCAGTCGCAGGCATTGTCTTTACCCTCAGTGGATGGACGGTATGTTGGAAGAGTTCCAAGCTAGATACCGTGGCATACTAGACGATAAAGGCTGGATACATCGCTACCAAAGATACTACCAAAAAGGCAGTCTGGGTGTATTTTAGTTCATGAGATGAACTTCGTTCCTCCCATTGTGTGACAATGGAGTTGTGTCTTAGACCATGGAACGCCCGTCCCATCAGTGATCCAGACATATTCTTAGGCAGTATCACCAGATCGTGGAGATGGTTGATCTTCAGGGAATCGAGATTAGGAGAGTAGACTCAGAGGACAACACGGTGGATCCACAAATGAAAGGCCTTTTCCCAGAGAGAGACTTTTATGGGATGGTAGAGTATGAGATACTACAACCACTGCTATCAGATGGCCCTAGTGCAAGTGGGAGATTGTTAGTTATATGTATGCCCTAGAGGCCATTACTATACATAGGATGTATATTGTAGTGGATGCTTGGACATATATAGGGATGACTTTCTTGCTCGATATGATAGTATGCTATCTGATTACTCTTTACCTTAACATGTACACTGATTGTCTCTCTGTTACATGTTGGTAAAGCCCTTAGGATGTGTACTTGACTACCTGGACTGTGATGCGGATCATACTAGTGGGGACATGGTAGTCCTTAAGTACATCCTTCAAAGTCCCTAGTCGTGGGTGTATCGAGACGGGGCATCGATATACCAGAGTAGACTAGCATGTAGCTTCTCGACCCATATAGATGGGTGATGGATGATCCCATATCCATTGGTGTTTGACATCAGAGATGATATACGGGTGCTCAGTGGAGACTGGATACACTGGATGGACTCCCCGAGAACTCCCAGATGGTATTATACCTTACGTCAGATGGCAGTTCTCTGGTGACACTGGTACAGGTTAGTCTGTAGACCCGAGATCGTCATAGAGTCTTGTGTGATTCCCACTGTGCTTTGATTTCCATCATACCACGTCCAAGAGGGCGTGCAAAAAGGTGGCTTTTGGGTACAGTCCCGAATCACATGGAGGCAATGAGTGATAGGAGGGGTTTCGTCTCTCCCGGTATAGGGAGTTGATGTTGCGCTAAGCTCGATTGGCTATAACAGGAAGTCCTTGGCCAAGGCTGTTTTAGGGATTTACTGGTAAGTGTTACCAGTAGTTTCTCGACCCGTTATGAGCCTCATATCGACACGACTTATCGAGTTATTGGGGTCTGACGTTTACCACCCCTAGACGAGATATGCGACATATCAGACGAACAGACCGGACTGTACGGTAGTGTTACTCGTTGGATTCACTGGAGTGTGAGCGGGCTTGCTCGTTGATCTTCTGATCGCTCAATACCCGGGTGGCCGTTACGTTTAGCAGACCGCTTGCGGCTTGTGGGTGTTTGATATGATCATCACCTACTGCCGGCGTATTGACGAGTCTTTAGAGTCCTACACAGGGGTTTCCTGGCTCAAGCAAAACGAAATAGGAGCGCATATGAGATATGTGCGGGACCGAGAATAATACCAGTATGTGATACTGAATTCTATTCTCGAGATTTTTGACATTGATCGGTTGTATGCGATATAGCCGGGTTATCGGATCAAGTGTTGATTCGATAAGTTGTTACTATTGATATTAGTCGGTTATATGCGATATGACCGGATCGTTAAATCAAGTGTTGATTTAATGATTTAATGTATAATTATATATTTGATATATTACTTTACATTAACTAGTATTGGTTCACTTAAGATTGATTTTCTCACTTGAATGTGCACATTGTTTATATGTGATATATGCAAGTGTATATGTATGTTTCATGCTTGATGATACACACAAGATGAGTGTATGAGACTTATACTAAGATTAGGGTTAAGATTAGGGTTATTGGATTATCTTAAGATTTAACAAATGAGTTAAACTTAGTCAAAGTTGTCAAGCTTGAAGAAGCTTGGAGAAACTTTGACAAAGTCCACTCTTTTGTCAATTCTCTTGATATTTCTTTAACCTAACCCTTAAACCTCATACCTTAGTTAATTCTCTACACGAGTTAAGCATGAGGGCTTAACTCAACCATGGGTGAAGTTTCATTTGGATAATGATTCATATAATTTCTTTCTTCTTCTTCATCTTCATCAAGCTCACAAAAGCTTGAGAGCTCCAATGGTGCCATGGTAAAAAGAGTGAGAAATCCAATTCTAAAGTGAACCCACTTCCTATTTCTTCATCCTCTACCACTTGCCATGTGGTATAGGGTGTTCTCTTCGCAAAGTTTTCGACCGAGTGAAGGAATAGCTCGAGTTTGAGTATCCCCGACGTAGATCATTTTCGGCCTCGAAGTCAATGACCTAGCCCGATCATTTCTCCGACGAAACCATCGCTAGAGTCCGGGACCCGATGATCGCAGCGGAGGAACGTCAACATGGAGCTAAAGAAGTGGAGGACCGGATCTACAAAGGTTGTAATCCCTTTCACTTAGTAGCAAAGTTGTTTGCTAGCTTTTCTTTTCGCCTATTCTCTAGTTAACGATCTATATTAGGGTTTCTTGGCACCTAAAAATTTGAATTTGGCATGGTTGATGCCTTGTGGAACCTCTTGAGTGTGCCTAGGAACCCTACATTCAATGCGTACGCCTTTCCTCTGATATCCTGTCCGTAAAGGCCAACTTGCGTGGATGGATCGATCGGTGTGCGGCCAATCTTCAGTCATGTGAGAAAAGGCTCAACAGAAAGTTTTCAACAAGAAAATTGGCTTCGAAGGCTTTAAGGGAACTTCAAACCCAACTCACCACCAAGACTACTCGAGCTTATTAAATTTGGCGGGTCCTTCAGGAGGCCATTACGGAGGTGCTGGCTTTCGATAAAGTTGTTATTTTCGCACGCGAGATGGTCGAGGCCTACAAGATTGCTGAGAAAGAGCTTGAGAGTCGATTTTCTTAAAATCAATAGGCACAGGCAGGGACTCATCTTGCGGCGTTGATAGAGCTTGAAGCGAAAGTCCGGCAGAAGAATGACGATCTTGCTGGATTAATTAACTGCCCACCATCTTAGAAATTTTTGTCGATGTATATTTTCTTCTCTCTTTTTTGTATCTTGTATTCATTTTGATTTATGAATAAAAGACATTTCATTTCATACTTGTGCCTCTCCATCTTTTGATGTCTTGACTCAGCGTAAAGTAGTTTATGTACTCATTTCGGATTTCGTAATTTATTCACTCATTTCAGAGTTTATAGTTTATTCACTCATTTTAGAGTCTCTAGTTTATGCACTCATTACGGAGTTTGTAGTTTATTCGCTCATTTCGGAGTCTCTAGTTTATGTACTCATTTCGGAGTCTCTAGTTTATGTACTCATTTCAGAGTTTATTTAGTTTACCTTCCTTAGGTTTACAGGCAAACTTATCCTAACGTTATATGTAGATAACCTCCATTCTTTACGACAGAGATCCGTTAGGTTTTGTGTACCCAGGGTTTTGGTCTGTGGTACCGTCGCATTGGCTGATGTATTCCTCGATATGTGGTCTTTAAGCCGTTGTTCGAGTAGCCCCACGACTGTCGTGTCTCTGATCCCTTTGGGGTCTGTAAAATATGTCTTCAAGTAATCTCCTTAGACTATATTACCGTCAGAAGAGCAAACATTATGAATTTTCCATGACGCTCTTTACTTGAGGTTAGGCTCAATTTGGAGTCCGATGAGTCATAATCATTCCGCGTTAGAGTGGAATGATCTCTGATAGTCTTTTAAGCTTTATATGAGTTGCTGTCGAGACTCGAAGCTGGGAATATGCCGTTGCTTCATTTTTTTTGACGATGTCGTGCCATTTCTTTGTTGGAGTAAGGTAGACATTTGTATGACCTCTATACTGTATATATCGTATGTGAAGCCCGGAGCTAGGAATATGCCATTGCCTCCGTTTTATTTGATAGTTATGTCTGCGTCCTGCTGAAATAAGGATAGGAACGCCGAGATAGCCTCTAAGTTGTATATGCGCTGTCGAGACTTGGATTTAGGATTTTTCCGTGACTCCATTTTTTATTTGACCCTTGGGTGTTTGTTGACATTGTGTTTGCATTGAGAAGGAACGCCGGGATAGTCTCTGAGTTGTATATGAACTGTCAAGACTTGGAGCTAGGATTTTTCTATGGCTCCATTTTTGTTTCGACCCTTGGGTCTTTTGTTGACGTTGCATCTGCATCCTGTTGGCATGAGAAGCACATCGGGCTGGAGTTAGGATTTTGCCGTCACCTCTTTTTTATTTGGCTCCTTGAAGCTTTGTTGACGTCACGTCTGCACCCTGTTGGTATGAGAAGAACGTCCAGCTGATCTCTATGCTGTAGATGTCGCCATTGAGATCTAGAGCTAAGATTTTGCCAAGGCTCCACTTTTATTTGACCCCTTGGGTCCTTGTTGACGTTGCATCTGCACCGAGAAGGAACGTCGAGCTGATCTCTAGGCTGTAAATATTGCCATCGAGATCTGGAGCTAGGAATATTCCATTGCTCCAATTTCATTTGACAGTTACGTCCATACCCTGCTAAAATGAGGAGCACGCCGAGTTGGAGTTAGGATTTTGCCGTCACTCCTTTTTTTATTTGGCTCCTTGTAGCATTTGTTGACGTCGCTTCTGCACTGAGAAGGAACGTCGAGCTGGAGCTGGGATTTTTCCATTACTCCTTTTTTTGTTTGACCCTTGGGTCCTTATTGACGCTGCGTCTACATCCTGCTGGCATGAGAAGCACGTCGAGCCGGAGTTAGGATTTTGCCATCATTTTTTGTTTTGGCTCCTTGGAGCTTTGTTGACGTTGCCTCTGCATCCTGTCAGAATGGAAAAGAATGTCGGGATGACCTCTAGGCTGTACTTGTTGCCATTAAGATCTGGCTCTCTCTTTGATGGAGCCTAGTGGGAAAATATGGTACCCTTTCTTTCATTTGTGCCCATAGATTGTATACGGGGGTCAGTGTGGACCTGCCTGTATGGAAGAAAAGTTTCATTTTCGTTTTTTTTATTTCTTTCCGCGTTGCTCTATCTTTTCATCTTTTATGTCGCGAAAGTCGCGATTTTCCAATCACTTCGGCTATTTATCACGGTGCCCAATCATTTTGGCTATATCGTTTTTTTTACTCGCTATTTTTTATTGCGAGTTGCTAAAAAATTTCGGCTATTTTCTATGCATATATTTTTTTGCTCGCTGATTTTTATTGTGAGTTGTCCTTTCATTTCGGCTATTTCATATGCATTTTTTGCTCGCTGATGTTTTTATTGCGAGTTTGGAATCTGATACCAACCTTGGCATCAGCATCGCTACGAATGGAATATTACCAGGAGCGAATCATCATTTGCCATGAAAGGACTTGGAGTTTGACACCTGTTTAAGCATCAACATCGCTACCACTGGAATGTTTTCAGGAGCGAATCATCATTTGCCTTGAGAGGACTTGAGGTTTGACACCTATTTAGGCATCCTGCATCACTACAACTGGAATATTGCCAGGAGCAAATCATCATCTGCCTTTGTCAATTTGAACAAAAATAGCTTAGTAAACAGGGTTAGGATCCTGTCGACTAAGACTTTTTAAATTTATGAGCCGTAAGGGTCTCATAAAGTTATTTCTCCCTATGAGTCGTGAGGATCTCGTAAGTGTATTTTCTCCTTAGGAATAGTGCGGATTCCTAAGTGTGTGTTCTCTTATAAGTCGTAAGGATCTTATAAGATCATTTTCTCCTTATAAATCGAGAGGATTTACAAGTTTCGTTCACCATATGAGGACGTTTCTCGTCATTGGTGGAACTTAGCGGGGAAATCCTTTATTTGTGCCGTGGATTGTATACAAGGGACAATATTGGACCACCTGTAGGGTAACTTGGGGGATATGACGGCTTAAGAACAGGTTTGGGTCCCTGTAGCTTAAGGTTTTTGAATCCTATTAGCCGTGAGGGTCTCATAGGGGGAGTTCTCCTTACGAGTCGAGAGGATCTCGTAAGTGTAAAAAAATATTACGAGATTGCGCCCTTTCGGGTTTTCATAAGCTCGCCGATAATCCTGCTGTTTTTATTCACGGCGCCCTTTTGGGTTTTCATCCATTCCCATTTTGCTTGTGGACATGCCGTTTTTTTATTACGAGATTGCGCCTTTCCGGGTTTTCACAAGCTCGCCGGAAATTCTGCTGTTTTTACTCACGGCGCCCTTTGAGGTTTTCATCCGTGCCCATTTTGCTTGTGGACATACCGTTTTTTCATGACCCATCTGTTTGCCAGTAGGACTTAAGGGTGACTTCACCGCTGGAGTACCTGTATAGCCAGTGGGACTTGAGTTGTAGTTTTTGCCGTTGGGGCTTCGATTGAAATATAGATCTCAAGAGAGCATATCACCGTTTTGGAGGTGATGTGCTAGTTTATGAACATCTCGGTCCGTTATCACCATGTTTGAGGCAAATTTTTAGTTTTAAAGACTTCTGGGTCCACTGTCACCATGTTTGAGGCGAATTTTTAGTTTAAGGACATCTCAGTCTGCTATCACCGTTTTTGAGGCGACGCGCTTCTTTGCATACTACTTTCAGATTTTTTAACTCAGGAAGATAGCGAGCGTACATGAGCGTCGTCATCTATCATTGACCTAGGTCATGACTCGTCAAGCGTAGTATTTTTTGAGGAACCGGCCGTTTATCGGCCGGAAGGGTGTTTCGCCATACACATCCATGAGCAAGTAGGCTCCACCTTGGTAGACTTTGTCTATGATGTACGTTCCTTCATAGTTCGGCTCGAATTTCCCCCGTTTGGCATGATTGGGGATCATCGGTCTTTTGACGACCAACACGAGTTCGCCTTGCCAGAACGTTCTCGGCCTGGTCATTTTTTCGTATGACCGTGTCATCCTTACCTTATATGCCTCCATGTATTGCTGTGCTATAAGGCGAGTTTCGTCAAGGACGTTGAGAAGGGAGTAAGTCCAGAGGGGGAGTCGACTCCAGCTTTTCTCACCCGACGCCAGTGGCGACGTCGTGCGTGTCTTGCAGAGGGAACCGCCTCAGTTTTGGAAGCGGCTTTTTCATGCCCTTGGCTTTGGTGAGGGGCAGCCGTTGGTGCAATCCTGTCAAAGACTGACATCCTTGGTACGGTTTGCGGAGGAATGACCAATCTTCCGAAGACCGATCTTCTGGTAGGGGAAGCACTTTTGAAGACTTCACCTGCAGGAGGAGTTCGGAGGGCTATCCGTTTTGGGGTAGCCCCTTCAGGTATGACAAGCCTCTTTGCGAGCCCGTTTTGGTTCTGGCTCAGCCTGTTGAAGACCGAGACATCTGAGATTCGGCTCAGCCTGTTGAAGTCTGAGGTATTGGATTTGGACGACCCGTTAAGAGGGGCCGTTGTGGATGCAAGTCGATCGAAGACCGAATTCCTGAGAGCTTCGTCTTACAGCGCTGAAACTCTTTGGTGGGATCATGGTCCCAAAGAACAATCCAGTAGTGGCTTGAGTTACTTGCCCTACCGTCATTGAAAAGATGGAGACCGCGTTGGGCCCATAAGTCACTCCTCCAATTGGGGCGAAGCGGGAGTTGCTGTTGCAAGAGGTGCAGTGGGAAGCCATCGATTTTCTGCACAGGAGCAAGACACCAAGTTTTAGTATCTCGAATCCAAGGGCAACAATAACGAACCGCGATTTTGTTCGCGAAACACGACACACAGAGTGTGGAGTGCAAAGAGGAAAATGTCCTACCGGGCGTGCCAGAATCCGTTCACCGCTGGAAGACGGACCAGGAAGTTGGGACATCTGATATATAACCATTTGTCCCATGCATGATATAAGCAATATCATAGAAAACTAATAAGCAAAAAGGAATAGCGGATAATTTTGGAGCCCCGAGTTTCATCTGAGTCATAAATGAAGCTCGACGTTTCCTGTCATGTGGATAGCCTATGCAATGAAGAACCTAGACTCCTACGAGCGCGTCAAGCTACCCGCCAATCCCGAAAGCGAGGCAACCCCAACCAACAAAGTGAATGAGCCACCCAGCACTTCACGGAATCCGGTAACTTGTGCACCCCATCATAGGTCATCTTGTACCCCCTATGAGTGCGGTGAGTAGCCCGCCAATTCTAGAGTACGGCACCCCGGTCTCAACGCTATGAGTTGGGTCCCGTTGCCCTCTAGAACCCGGTTACTCGAGCACTCCTCCGCGAGGTAATCCTAGTTTAGAAAAAGAAAAATATATACTGTAAGTCCACGTTGCCCACCCCGGTGCTTGCGGGGAGGCGGAAAACGGAATAAAAATCGGATTTTTATGAGCTTAGGCAACATGGACTAGACTTTGAAGGATCTTTGCTAAACAAAAACAAGCTAAAGCTAACTAGAAACTAGCTAAGTTCTAGAAAGGTTATACCTAGGGCTTTAAGTCCTTCTCTCCTTGCTCCTTGGAGTGGTGGAAGGAGGTCACCTTGGTCGTCTTCTCACGTCGAAGAAAGATCCACCCGAAAGCTTCAACCTTTGGCTTCAACTCCAAGCTAGAAGTAACTAGGGTGCAAGAAGTGCTAGTCCTTGAACCCTAGATGAGAGTAGAGATTATCAAGAGAGGGTTTTTCTCAAGCTCAAGTGTTTCTCAACATATGAGAGGGGAGAGCTTGAGGGAGAGGAAGAACAAGAGAGAGAATGTGAAAAATAGAATGAGAGAATAATATGAAGCCTTCTCTCATATATGTGAATTATTGTAATTAGAAAATTAGTGAGATAATTGTCATGGCTTAATCAAGACATGACCATTATCATTTCATTTTTAATGCAAATTGCAAGGATCAAAAAGCATCTTCCAAATGAAATGATGATGGTCAAAGTGTCAACCATAGTCAACAAGTCAAGGAGGTCAAATGGTCAACAACCATAACCATGCACAATTATAAAACTAATATCAATTAACAATAATGCACACATGAGCATTAGGGTTAATAAAATGACAACAGTCATTAACCCTAATCAAAGTCCTCTCCCTCTGTCTCAAGCAACTGTGCATACGCACCCGTATTCGTGATCCGAGGAACATGAATACAATGAGATAAAACCAATCCCAAATCATATACGAGGATCCGGCTTAAACCAAAGCCCGCTAGTATAAGCTGTCCGGACAGCAAACGTGCACAAGTGCGCAGATGCGAACGAACCCTGTCGCAAAACCATACGACCTCTACTCATTTTACCTAAAGGCGAATAGCTCTCTGTGTGGGACTCTAAAGACTCGACACTACGCTGGCAGTGGGTTTAACCACAGACCGCAAGCGGCACTAGCTGTACATAACGGTCCCCAGGTAGATGTCGATAAGAAGACTGACGAGGTGGACCCCATCTGAACTCCTACTGAGCCTGTATGTGACAATCTCCGTACAGTCCGGTCTGTTCGTCTGATACATCGCATGGCGGGCCTAGGGGGCGGTGAACGTCAGTCCCCTAATAGCGGTACAAGTCGTGTCGGAGTGTAGCCCAGAACACCCTGAGATAACACTGGAAACCTACCAGTATATCTCGCTTGCCCTGGCCAGGGACTACTCGTGTAATGGCTCTCCTGGACACAGCGCGATGTCAACCCCCAATACCGGGAGAGACGAATCCTGTCTAACCGTCACTGCCTCCAAGTGCACCCAAAAACTACCTGTTTGCACGACTCCTTTGAGCCGTGGTAGGGTAGTAATCAAAGTGCAGTGGGAACACACTCAAGGCGAAGTGACAGTGTCAAGTCAGCGGACTAAGCTGTACTCATGTCACCTGGGAACTGATAACTGACGATAGGTATAATACCAACCAACAGTCCCCGATGAGTCCTGTCCAGTGTACTCGTAACCTAACGAGCACCCGTATACTATCCCAAGTACGACGTACTGACGGCTGTGGGACAGACCGTCTCCCACACTGGGATGAGAAGCGTATACGCTAGTCTACCCGGAGTATCGATGCCCTGTCTCGATAGTCCAACGACTAGGGACCTGTATAAGGATGTGCTTATAGATCACCCAGCTTCCACGAGTGTGAGCGCAATCACAACGCCGGTAATCAAGCAAAGATCCTAAGGGCTCTACTAATATGTATATCAGCAATATGCTAAAAGAAACACATGCACATATTAAAGCAGAGACAAACCAAGTAGCATACTACCATTTCGAGAAAGATTGTATATACAACTGTGAATATCCCAAGCTTCCATTAAGTAATATACAAACTAGTATGATACAGTAATGGCCTCTAGGGCATATACACTAACAATCTCCCACTTGCACTAAGGCTATGTACTGGCGTATCGAAGACCTATCATCTCGATCAGCCGCTTGAACTGAGTCTGGGGCAAGGACTTGGTGAATGGATCTGCTGTGTTATCCTCTGATGCAACTCTCCGGACCTCGATCTCCTGGCGATCCACGATCTCCCTGATCAGGTGATACCGCCTTAAGATGTGTCTGGATTTCTGATAGGACCTGGGTTCCTTCGCTAAAGCTATAGCCCCGTTGTTGTCGCAATACAGAGGTATTGGGTCAACAATGGACGGAACCACCTGAAGTTCTCTCAAGAACTTCCTCATCCAGACAGCTTCTTTTGCGGCATCAGATGCAGCGATGTATTCCGCTTCCATAGTCGAGTCAGCAACGGTTTCCTGTTTGGAGCTCTTCCAACACACCACCCCTCCATTGAGGGTGAAGACAAAACCTGACATGGACTTGGAATCATCCTTGTCACTCTGGAAGCTGGAGTCAGCAAAGGCCTCAATCTGGAGGTCTTTTCCGCCATACACCAAGAACATCTCCTTAGTCCTTCTCAGGTACTTGAGAATGTTCTTTACTGCTATCCAATGTTTCTCTCCAGGGTTTAACTGATACCTGCTTACCACACTCAGTGCATAAGCCACATCCGGTCTGGTACACAACATCGCATACATTATAGAGCCTACCGCAGAAGCGTAGGGTATAATAGACATGCGATCCCTCTCCAAATCAGTCTTGGGAGACATCTCTTTGGAGAGGGTGATCCCGTGACAAGCCGGTAGATTACCGCGCTTGGAATCTTCCATACTGAATCTCTTCAGTATGGCGTCGATGTACCTGGACTGCGAAAGTCCTAATATCCTCTTGGATCTGTTACGGTAGATCCGGATACCCAGAATGTATGAGGCATCACCCAGGTCTTTCATGGAGAACCTGTGTGACAAGAACCCCTTGACAGATTGTAGCATAGGAATGTCATTTCCTATTAAGAGAATGTCATCCACGTATAAAACAAGGAATACTACAGTTCTCGCTACAAATCTACAATAGATGCATGGTTCATCTGGATTTTTGATAAAGCCAAATTCCTTGACCGTCTCATCAAAACAGATGTTCCAACTCCGCGATGCCTGCTTTAGTCCATAAATGGACTTAAGCAACTTGCACACCTTTCCGCTGCTCCCACTCTGAATGAAACCCTCTGGCTGATCCATATAGACACACTCCTCTAAATGTCCATTTAGAAAATCTATCTTTACGTCCATCTGCCAAATCTCATAATCGTGGAAGGCAGCAATGGCAAGAAGGATCCGAATGGATTTCAGCATAGCTACTGGAGAAAAGGTTTCGTCATAGTTCAAACCAGGTCTTTGACGAAAAACCTTTGCTACCAGTCTAGCTTTATAGGTCTCAACCTGTCCATCTACACCGATCTTCCTTTTGAAGATCCACTTGCATCCTACGGGTTTTACCCCATCTGGAGCAATGTCCAACGTCCATACTTTGTTGGTGTACATGGACTCCATTTCGGTTCGCATTGCATCCAGCCATTTTACCGAGTCGACGCTCTGAATGGCTTGCTGGAAGCTAGTAGGCTCATCACAATCTATGATGCAATCCTCTCTATCCCCGTCAATGAGAAAACCATAGTATCTCTCGGGCGGATGAGAATGCCTACTACTCCTGCGGAGTGGCGTGGGAATGTCCTGATCTTTCGAACCTTCTGGTTCTACTAAGCTTTCAGTAATAGCTCGTGGTTCTGGAATTTCTTCCAGTTCTATTGCGCTCCCACTTAATTCTTTTTCTATGAACTGGTGTTCTAGAAAGTGGGCATGGCGAGAGACAAATACCTTTTGTTCCTCTTCGCAATAGAAGCAATATCCCTTGGAGTTTTTTGGATATCCCACAAACTTGCACTGTACTGAGCGTGCCTCGAGCTTGTCCGCATGCTGCTTTTTTACAAAAGCTGGACATCCCCACGTCTTAATGTGATTAAGATAGGGTCTCTTCCCACACCACATCTGATATGGTGTAGTAGGCACAGTCTTAGTTGGAACTCGGTTCAAAAGGTATGCAGCTGATTCTAGTGCATATCCCCAGAACGATCGCGGCAACTCAGCGTTACTCATCATGGACCGTACCATATCCAATAGGTTCGGTTCCGTCTCTCCGATACACCGTTATGTTGCGGAGTGTATGGAGGAGTAAGCTGAGAGAGAATTCCATTCTCTTTTAAGTAACCCAGGAACTCGGCACTCAAGTATTCACCACCTCGATCAGATCTCAGTGCCTTGATACTTTTGCCTGTTTGTTTTTCTACTTCATTCTTATATTCCTGGAATTTTTCAAAAGCCTCGGATTTATGTTTCATTAAGAAGACATAACCGTACCTTGAAAAGTCATCCGTAAAAGTAATGAAGTAAGAATAACCGCTTCGCGTATGTGTAGACATTGGACCGCACACGTCGCTGTGTACAAGTCCTAAGAGCTCGCTCGCTCTCACTCCTTGTCCAGTGAACGAAGTCTTTGTCATCTTTCCTTTGAGACAGGATTGACAAGTTGCATACGATTGATATTTGAACGGATCCAAATATCCTTTTGTGTGTAACTTAGTCAACCTTCTCTCATTGATGTGACCCAGTCTACAATGCCATAAGAAAGTTTTATTGATTTCTGGAGACTTTCTTTTGTGTGTATTCTGGACATTGAAAATCTGTGGTTGGTTTAACACGTATATACCGTTGTTCAATGTACCTGACCCGATCAAAGCTTGATTAAGGTGAATGTTCACTACATTACTTACAAATGCAAATTCATAACCTTCTTTAGATAATAAAGATACAGAAATGATATTACAGGTTGCATTTGGTACATAATAACAACTACGCAAAACCAAAAAATGTCCATCCGACAATCCCAGGTGATAGTCCCCCACGGCCTCAGCATCCATGCTAGCACCGTTTGCAACTCTGAGGGTCATGTCACCTGCCTTCAAAACTATACGCTTTCTCAACGCCTGCAAAGAATTACAGATATGAGATCCTGATCCGGTATCCAATACCCAGGAAGTAGAGTTTATTGATAGACAGTTTTCAATAACATACACACCTGAAACTGAAGCTGCAACTCGCTTCAAATCCTGTGTTCTGGCTTTCCAAGCCTTGCAATCCTGTTTCCAGTGACCACTTTTGTGACAATAGAAGCATTCTTCCTTCCCCACCAGCTTTCCCGCTATCTTTGTTACTTTTCCTTTTCCCTTCGTATCCACTTTACTGACACCGCCTCTTGGTTTGGCGGGGGCTTTCTTCTTCTTACCCTTGGCTTTCGCCCTGGATCTAGAAGAGGAAGATCCTCCTACAAACAAAGTGGATGTCTCCCTACCTTTCTGTAGGGTGCCCTCAACACTCCTCAACATGTTCAGATGTTCGGAAAGTTCTACCTCCTTTCCTTGCATGTTGAAGTTAAGAATAAACTGGGCGTAAGTGGAAGGAAGGGACTGGAGAATCAAATCAGTATAGAGTTCATTCTCCAACGTGGTCCCAAGGTCCGCGAGCTCTTCAATGTAGCCAATCATCTTAAGCACGTGTTCCGCTATCGATGATCCGACGGCCAACCTTGCCGAAAACAACTTCTTCGACACTTCGTATCTTGCGATACGAGACTGCTCTCCATACAGTTCTTTTGTATGAAGAAATATGGACTCTAGGTCTATATTCTTGTGCCTCCTCTGATGTTCATTGTCCATCGAGGCTAGTACGAGGCATTTGGCCTTCGCACAATCTATCTCCCATGTCTTACGGATTTCCTTATCCGCGACGCTAGAGGTGGGACCTGGGACAGGGGGAGCTTTGGTGGTAAGGACATACCCCAACTTGTCGTAAGTGATTGCCATCTTGACATTCCTGAGCCAATCTTTGTAGTTTGGCCCTGTCAATATGTTTTTATCTAGTAATAACTTAAGTCCGGTCATGTTGAATGGTCGCTGCAATTAGGAGAGAGAAAAGAAACACTTTAGCATGATGCTCTTGCAAGTTTAGAGTGGTTTTTAATTTGTCTAAACTGGATGGCTCCCACTGTCTCTCGAATCCCTTCTCAAACCGTAAAGAAAGGATTAGTCAGGATCACTCTCACCGTACAATACTTGCTTAACCGTTCAGCCAGGCCAGTGTCGGTACTTCGAGGGAGGTTTTCCAACGCTTTCGCGAAGTTCCTTAATTAAGTAACCTCTTTTCCTTGTGGGCGTAGCCCCGCTAACACCTTTCTAGACACCTACTAAGTTTATAGCATTGATCGTTAAGTGAGAGTTTTCCCGAGGAGTAGCATATACTCACAGTAGGATCGGGATCCAAATATCATCGCGTGATAAAACCGAAGGAATCCTACCAGAATCATCACACTCCAAATGGTATGCAACGCTAGCAAGTTTCAGTACTTATGAAACTCCCGATGTGGATTTTTGCCTCATGCTCTTATGACCTTGACTTTGGCCAAAATATCATAAGTCACATGTCAAGTTCTACCCGTCATTCTCCTGGTTAATTTGGACCCACCCGTACCTACCCTTGACTTTGGCCAAAATGGCAGCACGACTGTCCCAAACCAACGCATCTATCTATGCTGCACATGAATACCCAATAGCTACCAATCACTATGCCTTGACTTTGGCCAAAATACATAGCTTGAATACTTTTTGACCATTCATGTGGAATGACGGAGGGCTACGAATGGTTTTGGCGAAACCGTGAACGTAGTGAACTTGATATAATCGATGGAGCGAGATAGCTTTTAAAAGGAGTGGTTCAAGCTCCGTGTTTTAAAAGTTTAGTTTTGAAAAGAACCGAGTGGTTTTCAAAGTGTTCCAATCGACTTTTACTTGGTTTATTTTCTTGCATTAGTTCTTTTAATGCGTCCCATCATTTAATCCTACCATTGCAGAAAACAACCAAAATATGACGTACGCTTATGCCATTCGCATTCGCCACGGGGCCCCGTCATCACCTGTTAGGTTAATTAACTAACGACAGAGCGGGGGCTGGGCTAGCGCGGCTGTAAAACATAAGCAACGCCTAAATAGTTATCATATATAAATATATAGTAATGATAGACATTACAGATCACAGATGAATACATTGGATATACTAGGAATCCGCAATCCGTTCGAGCCTGCAACGAAAAGCGGATTACACGGTCGCGGTGAATAGCGAATACCCCACCCAAGACCCCTACGGGTGCGGCAAACTACCCGCCAAGTACCCGAAGCGAAGCAACCTCCCTCAACACCGTGAGTAGGCCACTCGGCACTTCGAGATACCCGGTAGTTTGTGCACCCCCTTCCATGGGTCTATCCTAGGAGCAAAAACAGTAAAAAAAATTATACAATGACGGCTACAACCCCGACCCGGTTGTGCGGCCATACAAATAATAATATTACATCAATTTACATGTTACAATGAATGAAAGAGAAACAACACTCATCTCACATCCACCCCGGTTATTCATCCGCGACAATCCAATCCATTCATATACACATACCATCATCAATCACAGATCACAGATATGTATAACCCCGACTAATCGACATATAGCGATTAGCCGACGTTCAATACATATAAACATCACAGATATAACCCTTATAGTCAAAGTGTAGTGAAGTTCCAAAAAAAAATACGGATTTATAGGCCCCCAAAAATAAATTTCTATTCTGGAAAATCTGGGCATATATAAACTATCTCAAAAATCCCAAAACCAAGCCATAAGAAAACTGCACCAAACTCGACTCAGTGAAGAGTCCCAACGGCGGCGGTTCCGCGGCAATAGCTTGCTATTGCCGCTGAACCGCGGCGGTTTAGACGACTCACTGGACCGGGTTTGCTGTGTTTCTTAAGAAAACCCTGAGATGATTTTTGGAGTATGACAAATTTTGTTTTGACCAGAAAACATTTTAACAGAAACTTAGGGTTTCGAAAACTTGGTTTTTCGATTTTTCCGATTCGAACTTCGATACACTCTACTACCTAGCTAGTTTATGTTTAGTTAGGCTCTGATACCACTGTAAGTCCACGTTGCCCACCCCGGTGCTTGCGGGGAGGTGGAAAACGGAATAAAAATCGGATTTTTATGAGCTTAGGCAACATGGACTAGACTTTGAAGGATCTTTGCTAAACAAAAACAAGCTAAAGCTAACTAGAAACTAGCTAAGTGCTAGAAAGGTTATACCTTGGGCTTTAAGTCCTTCTCTCCTTGCTCCTTGGAGTGGTGGAAGGAGGTCACCTTGGTCGTCTTCTCACGTCGAAGAAAGATCCACCCGAAAGCTTCAACCTTTGGCTTCAACTCCAAGCTAGAAGTAACTAGGGTGCAAGAAGTGCTAGTCCTTAAACCCTAGATGAGAGTAGAGATTATCAAGAGAGGGTTTTTCTCAAGCTCAAGTGTTTCTCAACACATGAGAGGGGAGAGCTTGAGGGAGAGAGGAAGAACAAGAGAGAGAATGTGAAAAATAGAATGAGAGAATAATATGAAGCCTTCTCTCATATATGTGAATTATTGTAATTAGAAAATTAGTGAGATAATTTTCATGGCTTAATCAAGACATGACCATTATCATTTCATTTTTAATGCAAATTGCAAGGATCAAAAAGCATCTTCCAAATGAAATGATGATGGTCAAAGTGTCAACCATAGTCAACAAGTCAAGGAGGTCAAATGGTCAACAACCATAACCATGCACAATTATAAAACTAATATCAATTAACAATAATACACACATGCGCATTAGGGTCAATAAAATGACAATAGTCATTAACCCTAATCAAAGTCCTCTCCCTCTGTCTCAAGCAACTGTGCATACGCACCCGTATTCGTGATCCGAAGAACATGAATACAATGAGATAAAACCAATCCCAAATAATATACTAGGATTCGACTTAAACCAAAGCCCGCTAGTATAAGCTGTCCGGACAGCAAACGTGCACAAGTGCGCGGATGCGAACGAACCCTGTCGCAAAATCATGTGACCTCTACTCATTTTACCTAAAGGCGAATAGCTCTCTGTGTGGGACTCTAAAGACTCGACACTACGCTGGCAGTGGGTTTAACCACAGACCGCAAGCGGCACTAGCTGTACGTAACGGTCCCCAGGTAGATGTCGATAAGAAGACTGACGAGGTGAACCCCATCTGAACTCCTACTGAGCCTGTATGTGACAATCTCCGTACAGTCCGGTCTGTTCGTCTGATACATCGCATGGCGGGCCTAGGGGGCGGTGAACGTCAGTCCCCTAATAGCGATACAAGTCGTGTCAGAGTGTAGCCCAGAACACCCTGAGATAACACTGGAAACCAAACAGTATATCTCGCTTGCCCTGGCCAGGGACTACTCGTGTAATGGCTCTCCTGGACACAGCGCGATGTCAACCCCAATACCGGGAGAGACGAATCCTGTCTAACCGTCACTGCCTCCAAGTGCTTCGGGAATGCACCCAAAAACTACCTATTTGCACGACTCCTTTGAGCCGTGGTAGGGTAGTAATCAAAGTGCAGTGGGAACACACTCGAGGCTAAGTGACAGTGTCAAGTCAGCGGACTAAGCTGTACTCATGTCACCTGGGAACTGATAACTGACGATAGATATAATACCAACCAACAGTCCCCGACGAGTCCTGTCCAGTGTACTCGTAACCTAACGAGCACCCGTATACTATCCCAAGTACGACGTACTGACGGCTGTGGGACAGACCGTCTCCCATAATGGGATGAGAAGCGCATACGCTAGTCTACTCCGGAGTATCGATGCCCTGTCTCGATAGTCCAACGACTAGGGACATGTATAAGGATGTGCTTATAGATCACCCAGCTCCCACGAGTGTGAGCGCCATCACAACGCCGGTAATCAAGCAAAGATCCTAAGGGCTCTACTAATATGTATATCAGCAATATGCTAAAAGAAACACATGCACATATTAAAGCAGAGACAAACCAAGTAGCATACTACCATTTCGAGCAAGATTGTATATACAACTGTGAATATCCCAAGCTTCCATTAAGTAATATACAAACTAGCATGATACAGTAATGGCCTCTAGGGCATATACACTAACATATACAACCGTGACATCGACCTCAACCTGGCCATGCCCCGATAAAAGAATATACAAATGGGAAGAAACGACAGTCCACATGTCCGACGCTCGCCCCACAATAATGAATATACAAATGAATTAACACTATACTATAACCATTGCACTATAGGCTATCTACTACGATAAATTATCCATAACAACAGTGCAACAAAGAACATCAACGCGAATATCATATTCGTAAACCCGTCTGATTGTACATATAGCAATCAGTCGGGTTATACCGCTCAATGATATTCATGGTTGTAGAAAGAAATACACAGAAAAGAAAGAATTTATAATTTCGATCGATTAAAACTTTCCGCATTTACCCCCATGTACAAACCAGTACACAAACAAATTTGGGCAAAAACCAAATGTACCAAAAATCACATTTCCATGAAATTGAACCCCAGAAAAAATTTAGAGTACCGTAGCCACAATTGGGCCGCGGATCCATAGCCAATTGACCTATTTGGCGGCGGATTAGCGGTTCAATTTAGTGATCAGGTGCTCAAAATTTTTTCTTGCCTCTGAAAAAGCTTGCACATAATTTTAATGTGACTGAAAATATTTTTTGAACATTTTTAAAATTTAAACAGCAAGCTAGTTTTGGAGATACGATTCGGATAATTTCTATCGATCGAAGTTCTAAATATGTGCAAACTAGCTAGCTAAGGTTTATGGACTAGCTTTGATACCATGTAAGTCAAGTTTGCATGCTCTACAAGGTTTGTAGAGAAGCGGAATTTCAAAAAATGAATTTTGTGATCATGTAATCAAGACTTTTAATCCTAAGATCTACCACAAAACCCTAACTAGAAAGACTACATATGTAATTATTCTATCATGTTGTACCTATTGGTTCGTGTCCTTCGGGTCTTGATTTCTCTTCTTGAGCTCCTTTTGGGGCCTTCGGTGTAGTTTTCCTACCGGTCTCCTAGATCCTAGATGATCCATTTAAATGAAAGTAACTTAAATAAGTAGATTGCTAATCTAGCTAGTCAAAAATGAGTGGAGATGATACGTGAAGAGTTTTTCTATCTCAAAAACCCTTGTTTATGAGAATGATAGGGTTTTTGTGAAGGGAAGAAGGCAAAAGAGCAAGAGAAGATGGCTACTCAAGAATGAGCATAAGAAAAAACTCTATCAACCATGAAGCATGGCTACCTCAAGATAATATCAAGTGTATTTCTTTTCTTTTTAAAATCAAGCCATACTTCAATAGTGATGGCAATAGATGTCCAAACCATCCTTTATGCCATGCCTCCTTTACACCTCATTTTCTATTTATCAATAAATAGAAAAATACATATTATGAGGTGTCCTCTTTTAGAATGTATTTTGTATAAATACAAAATACTTTCTACCGTATATACATACCCGTATTCGTATCAAAACATGAATACCCAAGAGATAGAATAATACCACTAAAAATAATACTAGTATTAAATCAATATCCGATTTAATCCTAAGCTCGCTAGTATAAAAAAATGTCCGATCAAATTCCGCGCAACTGGTACACCCAATGAATTGGAACCCTGCACGTATAAACATACGACCTCCATATCGTTTCGCCTGAACCAGAGAAACCTTCTGTGTGGGACTCTAAAGACTAGACATTACGCTTTCAGTGGGTTTAAACACAAGCGCATAGCGGTACTAGCTGTACGTAACGGCTACCCAGGTACCTGTTGAAAAGAAAACCGACTAGCAAACTCATCTAAACCCCTACTGAGCCTAACCATGACAATATCAATATAGTCCGGTCTGTTCGTTTGAGAGTATCGCATATCGGGTCTATAGGGCGGTTAACGTCGGACCCTTGCTAATCTTGATAAGTTGTGTTGGTGTGTCCAAGACCATATGAGAAATTACTGATCTAACTATCAGTAATTCTCAACTTCCCTAGCCAGGAGCTTATGGTATTGACCAACCAAACACAATACGACATCGACACCCTATACCGGGAGAGACGAATCCTTAACAATCACTCACTGCCTCCATGTGGCTCGGGACTGTGCCCAACTAAAACTTGTTTGCACGACTTCTTTGAGCCGTGGTAGGGTAGTAGTCAAAGCACAGTGGGAACTCACACGAGACAAATGATGATCTTAGGTCTACAGACTACATGTACACATGCCACATGAGAACTACCATCTGACGTTAGATATAATACCATCGAACAGTTCTCTGTGAGTCCGTCCAGTGTACCTACCCACAGTGAGCACTTGTATACAATCTTAGGTGAAACACACCAATGGCTGTGAGATTAATCATCGTCCCTCGTCGGGGGTCTAAAAACGTATACCCTAGTCTATTATGGAATATCGATGTCCTGTCTCGATATTCCTACGACCGGGGACACTTTTAACGATATGCTTATAGACTACCCAGCCCTCACAAGGATGACCGCCATCACAAAGCTGGTAGTCAAGCATATTCAACGGGCTTTATCAACATGTATAAGTAGTACATAATAACAAGTAGAATATGCGTACATGTTATGATAAAGTCAAACCAGATAGCATACTATCATTTCGAGCAAGATTGTCCTATATATAAACATATCCATAGTATCCATTACAAATAATGGCCTTTTGGGCACATATATATATCCTGATATATACATATCCATAGTGCCCATTACAAATAATGGCCTCTAGGGCATATATATCCTACACGTCCGACATGTGGACTGCCGTCACCGCGGCTTGTATTATTCTTTGGGGCGCGTCCAGGTTGCGGATGTAGTCACTGTTGTATATTCAGTTTTTTCATTACATGCACTAGGATTACCCCAAGGCGGAGTGCTCGAGTAGCTGGGTTCTAGAGGGAAACGTGTCTTAATTTCATGGCGTCGAGACCGGGGTGCCTTACTCTAGAATTAGCCGGCTATTCGCCGCACTCGTAGGGGGTATAGGATTGACCCGCGGAGGGGTGTCCATGTCACCGGATCTTGGAAGTGCTGGGTGGCCCACTCACTTTGTTGATTGGGGTTGCCTCGCTTCTGGGATTGGCGGGTGGCTTGTTGTACTCGTAGGGGTCTAGGGTCCGATACTACAGGCTATCCACATGACTAGGAAAATTTCATTTCATATTTGGCTCCATTGAAATGTACTTTTCCTTGATTATCCACATTTCCATACTGTGTTTGCTTCTACTGTGATGCTTCTGTGATGTTGATATTATGCGTGAGATGAATGTATATATATATTTATATATATATATATATATAAATATATATATATATATATATATATATATATATAATAGACACTATATATATTTTGCATCCGCGCTAGTCGTGTCCCTGTCCTGCTGTAAGTTAAGCAACTTTACGGTGAAGACCCGTGACCCTGTGGCGAATGCGGATGGCATATATGTGCGTGCCTATTTTTGTTTCTTTTCTAGCATGATAGGATTAATTGATGGGATTGCATTAATTCTGATTAATGCAAGAAAAATAAACCTAAATGATGTTGTCGGAACCAATTTTTAGAACTACTCGGTTTTCTTCAAAACCATAGTCGTATTCTTTTGTTTTGCGTAGAGATATTCGGTTAAGAATATCCTGCACCTCATTCTATGAGGAAAGACCCTTGATCCCTTCACGGGGAGTTCGTTCTTAAGAAAAAGTTTATGTTACTAGTTTTAAAAGCGGAGCCTAAACCACTCCTTCTCAAAACTAATCGAGTTCCTTCAATGATATCAAGTTCACTACGTTAAAGGTTTTTTGCCGAAAATTAGCCGTAGCCCTTTGTCATTTTAGATATGAAGCGCATAGTATTCGTGCTATGTTTGTTGGCAAGCGTCAAGGCATAGTGTATGGTAGTTGAGTGTTGCTTATCTATTGCATAGAGATGCGATTGTTAGGGACAGTCACACTGCTTTGTTGGAAAGCGTCTAGGGCTAGTACGGGTGGATTCGATGCAATCAAGATAATGACGGGTTGAACTTGACTAGGACCCTTGATTTTTTAGCAAGCGTCACGGTCCTTGGGTCCTAGGGGAAAAAACCATATCGTGGGTTTCAAATATAAGAGAAAATTTTCAGGTATGCGCGTACCTTCTGGAGTGTAGTGAATTGAGTGGCTTCCACCAAAGTTATCACACAATGATAGTTGGGTCTCGATTCCCACTGATGAGTAGGTATTACTCCTCGGGTTATCCCTACTAATTCTCCTTTTAGGGTTTGAAGGAGAATTCGAGGAAACAGTGAAAGTCATCCTGATTAGATAAAATGATTAACCAATTTAATTTAGACTAGAGTGCACGCTGAGTGTTTCTTTTCTCTCTCTGGTTACAGAGACCATGACTTAGCTTAGACTAAAACTCAAGAACCAAGTTAACTGAACCTTCTTACACACTTTGGCTTTCGGATTGTTATGATTCACGACAAAGTCGCATATATCTCTATTTCTCCTACTTTCCCTTTGCTTTTCTCCAAAATACTCTGTATCACTACGGAGATCCATATTGTTTAGAAAGGCCGTCTCGTATAGTTACATACGAACTCGAAGAAACTTGTTCGAGAATGGCCACGGGTTCTATAGAAATTGAATAGGATTATTTGGTTTTCTTTTATCTTTACCTTCTCTTAGGTTGTGAGGGCTCCTAGTATTAGGAGAGTTTACCTATTACGCTTATTGGATAGTCTTCTTCCAAACCGTAGACTGGTGCCGAATGGTAGGAAAAGAAGAAAACCAATTAGCCTAAGTGTGGTGTACAGAAGATAAGAAATAAATACATATGAAGGGATTACGGTGAGGGCAAGGGAATTTGCAACTACTGTCATGAATCTGTATAGTAGAAGAGGCATTACCAGGAATACCTGGCCACCCCTCGAAACATTTTCATGTTTCAATTTTCCTGTACGGTGTTCATTTAAAACTGCTTTTCTAATTAGATTCAGACTCCAGGGGATGCATTTACCAGACTTGATTCTAACATCTGTATGGTATTATAAATACTGAGTGGGAGTAGAATATTGGGAATTGAGTGATTCGATCCTCAATATAAGAATACTTTGTAATTGGTGATATTTGAGGAAATCACCTGAGATTTGCCTTACGGCAAATATTTGGTTTTGGATAACCGTTGTTATGCACCGATTTTTAAAATTGAATATGTGTATCTTTATTTTATAAAGTGAGTTATAAATTTTGAAAATTGTGTTTTAAAAATTTACCTTTATCAGTTGAGAATAAGGTAAGGTGCATTGATTAACGGTATAAACATTTTTAACCAAAATAAAGTTTTCAAGTTACAACACATGGAATTTGAGTTAGTATACTCTAGAGAGTTATACATTGAAATTTATGTTGTCCAGTGTCTTTCGGGACAAGAGGTTGGTAATATTACTTCATTCAGTTTACTTATGAGTTCTCTGATTTTAGACACGCATTCGTTATAATGTAAGGTCCAAAGATTTTGCGAAGTTATAAGTATAAGAATAAAGTATAGAACCATGCGTCGGAAGTTTTAGGATTCTTCGATATCGAATATGTAAATACTTATGCTAGGTATTTCATCATAGTAATATTTGAGAACTTACTTTTCTCTCAGGTTACTCATCCGTGGGTGCGCTCCTTGATGAGTAATGTTGCATGGCTTTCTTCCATTTAGGTGATGTTCATATCATAATTTTGCACTTTTATACCATCCATTCTTGATCACATTGCATATAGCTAGGTACTTTTGATCCTTATTTGCTACATAATTGCAGGTTACAGGTTCACAGTCCAAAGCAATGCAAATCACTAACAGTCATAAATAATTCAGGACAACTTCCAACAACGGATAAAAATATGGGTTCTTCTCACCGTCCATCAGGTGCTGCTTATTAGTTCAGGAGACAAGATCAAGCGAGGGTCGTTCGTGTCTCAAACAAGTACAGAGCATGAGAGAGGCAGCACAAGAATCAAGAAGGTAATGCGGAGCTCGAGAAAAATCAAGGCAAAAGTCCACTCATTTTTCATCTTTTGGACTGTTGCAAATGTGGGAGTAATTTGGAATGATTCTGCAAATACAAGTGTGTTAAACAGAATAATAAAGCAACAAAAGATAGCCTACAAAAATAGAGCTTCAACTCCCCAGAACGGCCGCGGTTCCGCGGTCTACATCACCTATAGGTGACGGATCCGCGGCCAATACGTGGCCTCTCGCGCCAACTTTTCAGGGGTGTTTTTGTTATTTTATAAGGGCTCAGAAAAAGACTCTAGGGCTTCGCTTCACTGTCTATAAACTCCAGATTAGAGCCATACTAAGGATATAATTTTTCACTAGTTTTTAGTTAGAATTTATTGTAAACTTCTTCTTCTTCTTCTTCATCTTTCCTCCATTAAAATTGTAGTGAGAGCTTTTGAGTGGATGTCAAATGAAGTGGAGTGCTTTTATATGCATGTCTTGTTAATTTGTTAACTAGTTTTTATAAATTGCTTGTTCTTTCCTTTATTAAGTAGTTGTTGGTTTTATTTGTTCTTTTTCTCTTTTATTTTATCATTGCAACCATGATGCTATCCTTGCCTAGGTGATATCCCAAATAGCTAGTTGTCACCTTCTACTTCATTTCTTTTTATCTTCTCTACTTGTTTTTGTTTTTTTTATATAATGAGTGAGTAGTTTTCTCACTTGTTAGGGTAAGGATAAGAAAAGTTTAAGAGAAGGAAATCTCTCCCACTCTTTCCTTTACCCAACAATTTGAGTTGAACTCCCGTATATATATAAAACCAAAAAAAATTATAAAAATCATCTTGTTATTTTTTGATTCATTTTATGCAAGTATATATATAACAATCAAATGGTGCCATTGCCGGATAGGGAGAAGAGCAAGTTCAGTACCAAAGTCATGGGGAGTTAGACCCACATCTTGCGGCTACAACGCGGCGGATCAAGACAAAACTGCGGCTAACCGTATAAATTCTGAAGAAAATTCAGTGACTAAATCAATTACTAGAGACTAAAACCCAGAAGAGGAGATCAATTATAGTGCACTGAAGAAAATTGAAACTCCACATCGCTAATTTGACCGCGCTTCCGCAGCTACAAGATAAGTTTGACCGCGGTTTCACGGTCAAATTTTGGAATCAGAGCCCAAAAGTTTTGGTAAGTATTTTCTTCTTTTGAAACCCCCCCTTTGAACTCTACTGAACTGTTTTTCCTATAGTATTCTTTGTGCAAACTTTCTCCCTCTCTCGAATAAACTGTTTTTTTGCAGGATTCTTTGAGCCGCCACAAAATAAATTTTTTGCAAGTGTTTTAGATTTTGTTTGTTATCATTTTGCATAAATAATACAGAATTTAAGGGGCTATAACTCCAATTCAGATTAGTTAGGGATTTCATCACCCTTCCTAAGACCCTAAAAATCACATAAAGCATACGGATTACCTTTGAACTTAATTAAAAAATATCTAGGCTTAACCAATCAAGGACTTGTCATGCTCAATAGGACAGAGGAAGGTTATGAGCATTCAGTCGTTTATCTAAACTTGACTTTGTGGTGACCAGGCTAGACAAGTGAGGAGGTAATTTTAAAAGGCTCGTCTCATGGTGATTCATGAGCATAACTCTCATTATCTCACTTGTGCTTACCTGGCCACAATTGGCAGTGAAGAGGTGATTCGACAGTTATCTCACAGCTTGTCGCTTTGGAATAGTTAGGAGCAGTCTAGTTGGACTTAGAAGACCAAAGCTCTAGGTGTGATTGTGCATGTTGTGAATGTGATTATTTGAAGTTGTGTCCTTAATTCCGTATATTTTTTTCCTCAAAACTTTGTAAAAAAATGCTAAAAACTTTCATAAAAATTTGCCGTTTATCGCCAAATTTTCATTCCACCAACCATTCACCCACATTTCTCATAATTTTTTTCTTACCCTCACAATCTATGCTTTGACTACACTAAACTCATTTAGTGTATGTCCGTTTGGACTTAGGATCCTAGTGCCCGTCTAGTCCGTATTACGTTAGACACAACCGATTACGCGATCGACTTCGAAGTCGAAACTTCTTCCACGCCTCATTCATCCTTACCTTTGTCGGCCAACTCCGACGTTGACCATGATTCTGTTCATACATCTTCACATTCACCCAATTCTTCTTCCGAGATGTCGGGATTTCCTCCTAATATCAATTTACCTCCCATGGGAATCATTCCACCGCCACTCGGTGCGAATAACCCACTACCACAAGCACAAGCGTCACAGCGAATCGCGCTCCAAGATCGTTTCTATCCCATATGCACTGCACTCCCCACTTGTCTTTCTCTTCTACCGGCCAATGGGGAAAATTTCAAAATTAAGCCCCACTTCATCAACTTGCTGCCCAAATTTCACAGGCTTGAATATGAATATGCCTACATCTTCATCAATAAATTCCAAAACGTGTGTGCGATGATAAAGACAACCCAACTGTCTGATGATGCTATACGGCTATGAGTTATACCTTTCACTTGTTATGACCTTTCTGAAAAGTGGTTGTATAGCACCGCATCTCATTCGATAACTAGTCGGTACGAGTTTGTGAAAGCGTTTCTGAAGAAATTATACCCGAATCACAAGACCACACGGATCCGAAACGAGATAAACCAATTCACCCAGCTTCCAACCGAACCTTTTTGGATATGCTTTGACCGGTATAAAGACCTCCTTGTTCAGTGTCCTTATCACGGTATCGAGAAATTACAACTTTACCGAACTTTGTATGAGGGCCTGAATCCAGCAACTAGACAGTTGATGGAGACCATCTGTCAAGGCCACTTCATGTCCAAATCCGACGAGGAGATTTGGAAATTCTTTGATGATCTTGCAGAACAAACACTGTAATGGGAGAGCACCCGACCGAATGCTTCACCTTTTTTAATTTCTTCAGGTCTCTCTAGGACAGGAGTTCACCAACTCAATATCTCAATTGCAATGAAGGCCGAGATGGCTGCAATCACGCGAAAACTTGAGGCAATTGAGAGAAAATTCTCATCTCCTTCTCCTAGCCCTATTGTTCCCCCTCGTACCATTTGTGCTTATTATTCGGATCCATCTCATTTGACCGAACAACATCCTTACAATCCACCATCTTAAGGACATGATCAGATTAATGTCGCATTTCAGTAAAGTCCAAGAAACGATCCATACTCTTCTACATATAATCCCGGTTGGAGGAACCGCCTTAATTTCGTCTGGAATGAGAACCAACACCAATTCCAAGGCCAGAACAACTTTCAGAGGCCTCCTCCTCCTCAATAACAAGCACATCAACAATTTCAGCAACGTTTCCAACCCCAACCTTTTCAGAATCTGACGAACATCTTTTCACCTTACAACAATTCTTTTTCTTAAAACAACAACTTTGTTCCGTCCAATAATGATAAGGTTTACTCGCTAGAATGGAGTCTTGATGCTTTTGTAAAGCAATCGACTCAATCCACCGCCAACATCCAGTATTCTATTCAGTCTCTGGTGCAACACACCGATGCATACAGGCAAAAAATCAAGACCGTCGAAGCTCAGAATGCACAGTTGAACGCGGCCGTGATCGAGAGAGAGAAGGGAAAGCTTTCGTCTCAACCACTCCCAAATCTTGGTCACCCACATAATGTACATGTTGCTCTTGAATAACAAAACCATAATGTGAGTGCCGTGACTACATTGAGATCAAGAAGAATGCTGAACAACAACATTGGCGCACAAATTGATGATGATGACACCCCGTCTCCTCCTTCTTATTCTTCCCCTTTTGTGCCTATTCTTCATTCTTCACAAGGCACTTCTTCTTTGACTGTTGCTAAGAACGGACCCATCTCTCACTCCATTCAAACTCCAGTTTTGGGTTCCGTTCCTTTTTCACAATCTCCTCCACAAATATTGGACTCAACCAATTTCAAAGACCCATTTCCAAACCAGTTGAGATCCAATAAACAAAATCTATAAATGGAAAAGATTGTGGAGTTGTTCAAACAGGTTAACATCAACATTCCCCTTTTAGATGCAACCAGTAAGTCCCCTCTTATGCGAAAATCTTGAAAGACTTGTGCATTGAGAAGATAAAATCTTAGGTACCAAAGAAAGTTTTCTTGGCTAGTAACCTGAGTGATGCTCTTAACCAAGATTTACCATAAAAACGGAAGGGCCCTGGTTATCCTACGATTTCAATTACCATTAGGGATAAGAACATCAATCATGCTCTTTTGGATTTGGGTGCTAGTGTTAACCTTCTTCCTTATTCAGTCTATGAGAAACTCGGTATAGGAGAACTAAAACCTACACATTATACTCTTCAAATGGCTAACCAATCTATCAGTCATCCTAGGGGTGAGCTAGAGGATGTGTTGATCAAGGTTGGGGATTTCATATTCCCCGTGGATTTCATTGTTTTAGATACACAACCTGTAGCCAACCCCCGGAATCAAATTCTGGTGATTCTCGATTGCCCATTCCTTGAAACCTCAAATGCAGTAATCAATTGTCGAAATGGTTTCATGAACCTATCTTTTGTTAATATGACAATTGAACTCAACATTTTTAGGTTAAGGAATCAGCCAACCAAACTAAACGCTCATATACTAGATATCTGTTCCATTTAGGAAATCGCCCCCGATGATTGTGAATATGAAGAATTTCCATTTGATCATGGTGATTTTGACGCCACTACTACGTTCCTCTTTGAACCTGCTGCTTCCAATTCCAACAAAGAATATGAGCGCTTCACGTTTCTGAACGATCTTGACATGTCATCACCCGAGTTGGAATCTTTTGAGTTTTCGGATGCGTTAGTTGAACCATCCGACTCTGTTGCATACACTCGCTTTGAGCCCCTCTTGGAATCCTTTAAGTTCGAGACACGTTCTCCGATTCTGTTTTCAATTGTTTCTCTTCTAACACTCAAACTCAAGCCTCTGCCGTCTCACCTCAAGTATGCTTACTTAGGTGCAAACGAGACTATCCCCATAATCATTTTGGCTTCTCTAGCTTTAGAGCGAGAGAAAACCCTTCTCGCGGTCTTGCAAT